>CM059212.1:18094934-18747434 GCA_030347435.1 Clarias fuscus | reverse complement strand
TAACCTTCGGAAGGCTTCAAAACTGAGACCTGTAACTTTGTGAGACCTGTGGCAATTAAACCAAGCCCAGATGCTCACGCCAATAATCCCATCACTTAGCTCAGGATGTGTCTGTAGAATGCTGCCTAGAAGCAGCATCGACAAAACTGTTCACATTGTGCGTCTTGAAGTCTTGGCAATTTGTCTTACTCATGGCGTGTTATGTAGGAATCTGTGAACGCCTCTTATTTTCACTGATGTCACGCAGATCGGGCGCAAGAACTTGGCGCTCGTTTTGACTTCAATTGATTCCCATGTGCTTCCCGGTTCTGTAGCACATCTGATGTTTTGTCTGAGGGCTGTGATAATCTGTCCTCATACCACACGTACAGTACTATATGCTGATTGTATGCTATCAAGCAGGATGGCTTTTTTTTTCTCTTATGCATACATGAGTTACAGAGATACAGTATAAGTTTTCCTGAGATTTAAACACACGGGTTCATGTTCTGGAAATCCATGATCAGGAAATCATACTACTGTAGGTAACGTGTCTGGGTCATTTTTAACATTTACAGATACTGTACATACACAGGATTGCGACATACCGTAGCATGTGGCCAACCAATAATGAGAGTCAAGAAAATGATGCTGTAAAGCTGAGAGTCAGATTGATCAGGGGGTTTCCTCACTGAGCTTGGGACAGAAAATGCGCCTTGTTCGGGAAATAATAAAATCGTGTTAGCATAACCTGTTAGCATAACGATTTTATAAATATCCCGATTTTATATGTTTTTATTTTTGCTCCAACAAATTTCGCAAATTCATTTTTCACTTCTACCAAACAGTATGATGTGCTGCCTGCCTTATAGTGCACCACCTGTAGGATTGTAGAGGAACTGCAACATATTACCACCTCAAATGCGACCATATAAGAATCAAAATATTTTCCCCCAGTTCCGTCCCCATCCAGTGTAGCCGAACAGAAAATGCTGAGTCAGGCGCTAACGGTAGTGCACTAACGGTAGTAGTGGCGTCTAGATCTGTCTACAAGTTTTGCTTTCACAAGCCAATCAAATCCTAAAGGATGAAACGAAGAACCCCGTCTTACAGTCCATTCCTCCCATCCAAATATACTGTATACTGAGTCAAAAAGCTCAATATCCTGTGTTCTCTTCAATCAAGAGAAAAAAGTTTTACTGATATTCTTGCGTTTTTCTTTCTTTTTTTTAAGTTGTTGATTTAGTTAGTTACTGAACACAAAGTGTGTACTCTGACCAACATTCTCACCTCGACAATTTATTTATCCACAGGACAACAGGGACAAAACTGAAGTAGGGGTGAAGGTCTCCAGTGTCCTCGTGATTCAATAATTTCAATAATGATGTGATCGGGAGCAAGAACACAAACTCACATAGTCACTTTTTAAACAGAATACACATTGACATATTAAACATATTATTGACACATTTTAATTAAAACACACATTAAACCTGTATAAATACAATTATAACATTTTGTGCATCAAAATTACTTTTTGGGAGAGAGAGAGAGAGACAGAGAGAGAGAGAGAGAGAAAGAGAGAGAGAGAGAATTTCTAATTACGGGATGGAATGGCTGTTGACCTCGGTTGCTCGGCAACAGGCACCATGGCTATATGAAAGAGAAAGTGAGTGTGAGTGTGGAGTGGGGGAGGGACGAGAGACATTAGAGAGAAAGGAAAAGAGAGAGAGGGAGAGAGAGAGAGAGAGAGAGAGAGAGACTAGGACACTATTTCGCAACATAAGCTGGAGAGAACACCAAGAGTGAGAGGAACAGAGAGAGGGAGGGACAAGACAGGGCGAGATGCAGAGAGTGAAAGACGGATAGCATGAGAGATCGCGTGAGAGAGAAAGAGAGATATACAAACAGAGAAAGACACGGTGATGGGAGGTAAAGGAAAGAGAGGGATGATAACAGAGAGAGAGAAGAGAAGAAAGACAAAAAGAAAGATGGTCAGAAAGAGAGAGGGAGACCAGGAAACTATTTCTCGACATAAGCTAGAGAGAACAACAAGAATAAGAGGGACAGCAAGAGAGGGACAAAGACACATAGAGATGCGTGAACGATGGATAGAGTGAGAAAGAGATAGAGACATTTACAAACAGAGAGAGAGCGAGGTAAAGGAAAGGAGAGAGATGGACTCCCAGACAGAGAGGGACAAGAGACAGAAAATGAGATGAAAGAGAGAGTAAAAGACTCTAAGACATAAAACGAGAGAGATGCAGAGATGTAGAGAGAAAGATTGAAAGAATTCACAGGCAAAGAGCGGAAAAGAGACATCTAAAAAGATTAACAGTCAAAGAGGAAAAAATAGAGATTGTCAGAGAGAGAGAGAGAAAAAGAGAGAATGAGAAATATTAAGAAAGCAAAAGAAAGAGAGAGGGAGAGAGGGTGAGAAGACAAACTGATACATAGAGAAAAAGTTAGAGAGACACTCGCACACAGAAAGAGAGAGAGAGGGCAGGGAAGAGGTGAATCCTTCACAGTGTTCATTTCAGTGCTCCTTTATTTAAAACAAAACCTTAACGCTGAAAATCAGACGGTCAAAACTGAATGTTTAGCTTCACTGTTTATCGTTAACTCAATGTTTAACATCATAAGCCTGATGACGCACGACTCAAACCTGTACACTCTACACTTGTGTGTTATGCTCAGAAGCTAAACGCAACATTCTCGATCTCACGCTGAACGTTTCAGATTTAATGATTGTGGCTTTCAGACTTCTTAAATCCACGCTTAAAATCTTACAATCATGAGTTAAAAACGTCAGCTCATACTGTAAGTAATAAAACACACACTCACACACACACTCACACCGAGACACGGAAGACAGTGTGTGGCTAGAGCGAATCGCTTCTCCTTGAACATGACGCATATGTGAAGCAGCGTTTATTTGAATACGGTTTGCATTCAATTTTAAATGTACCTAAAAAACAAATTTTCCTAGAGACGACGCCTGGTCGATACTGAAACGCCGAAACTCGGACGCTGAAGCTTTCGCCGCAAGCTCACGACTCAAGAAACTTCAGGACTTTACTGATGAAAGATCAGCGTCTAGACGGTACACACTCCGCCACATTCGCTGATGGTCCGCGTTTTCTTGTCCTGCTCTCTATACGGTCATCCTGCTCTTTCACACACACACACACACACACACACACACACACACACACACACACACACACACACATATACACACATACACACACACACATATACACACATACACACACATACACACACACACACACACACACACACACACACACACACACATATACACACATACACACACATACACACACACATACACACACATACACACACATACATACACACACACACACACACACACACACACACACACTTCGTGAATTAAAGATGACAAAGACACCGGCACTGTAGAGGCTGAATTCTAATTACATCGACTCCTTTGTGGAAGCCATGCTGGCGTGTGGAACACAGCAGACACAACACTCACTCTCTCTCTCTCACACACACACACACACACACACACACACACACACACACACACACACACACACACACACACACACAACCCAGACATGGACTCTTACAATAGCAGATCACTTAATCACCTTCAGCTCAAAATCTGTGTTGCTGTGCCACTTACAACAAAGACAAGACAAAGAAAATACACACACACACACACACACACACACACACACACCACAAACAAATGAGCTGAAACAGTAACAGTGTACATGTGTGTAAAGTCTGAACTTCCTGTAGTTTGGCTCCATGCTCGAGGGGAGAGGAGGAAGAGGACCTGATGGAAGACAGGAGGACATCTATTTAAGGGACGGGTAACGCAAGGACGGTGGGATCGGGGAGGAGACAAGCTTGTCGCTGGTGAATTATTAAACAGGATAGACTTTCACACCTGGGAAAAAAAAAAGTGGAACAGACAGGAAGCTGACTGAAGCAGCGCCCAGACCAACTTCCTGCGCGGGTCACTACATCCTATTGTACCTCGCCTGCAGGGTGAAAATGATGGGTTTTAAAAGCGATTCTTAGTTAGATCTGAAGTTTCAGTGCGGGTGGTTTTATTTTGTACTCATTCACATGTTTATAAAAATCAACCAATCAGTCTTAAATGACCTGCTAACTATACTGCATTCAGCAGTTCAACGCCATAAAAGGCAACGTTCACAGTGAGCTGAAAACAATAAATGTAACCAAGTCTCAAAAAATTTGTGTTTCGTTTCTGCTAAAGACTCGCCCTTAAAATCATAATCACGCTTTACATTTCTGCGTTTCCGTATACGGAAAGTGCGCGCTAACACAATCATGCATCGATAGCTTTAGAAATTAAAAATGAAATGCTAAACAATCCTAATAAAATATAACCATTTACAGCTCTTACAATGGCGAACTTTAAGTACTTCAAATTGCAATTTATTCACAAACCTAGAATTGTATAATACCATGCAGAGATAAAGCATAATGAGTAGCGCATTGTTTTCTCAAATTGGTTTTATCCTGATATTAATAATCTAAGGTTAATACAGTCGATTTAACGAAAGAAGTGCTGTCTAGCTGCCTCAGTTTGAACTTTCCTATATGTACAAGTGCCGTTCAAATTAAACCGGGACTTTTGATTGTGCAGAATATTAGAAGACAGTTCCCGGTTTGATTTGAACGCCCTGCTTTCTTATGTGAATAGCTGCCTGTTCCCCTAATGATGCTCACTATATACTGTTGACTGAACAACCATAACTTTGACACCATCTCCAGGTGAACTGAACAACATTGATCACTAATTATATATCAGTAAACTGGTGACAGAATCATGTCCACCCAAGGCTCACTTATGCCTGCAGGGACCAAAGGCCAGCCATCTATTTTGAGCCCACAGAAAAGCCAATGCAGTAAAAAATGGGGGAAAAAAAGTCAATGCTGTCCATGATAGAAAGGCATCAGATCATCTAGTGCACCAGAGCCTGCCGCACACTGGGCCCAGGAGAGAAAGAGACCAACCCGGCCGCCAACCCAGAGATCCCAATCCAATCGATCACCGGTGGGAAGCACCGGACAAACAAGTCCAAGCCATGGAGGCCCCACACGGCAACCCACAGCATCCAATTTATGTAATGTCCTGGTTCCAGAGCACACCCCTCGGAGACACAAGGGGAACCCAAAATCTTAGACTGTTTTAATGTTAAAACATAAAATAAATTTTATGACCAGTGTATAATTACGAAGGTTCTGGAGACCATGTTGTCCACTGGATGCCGAACAGGACACAATCTTACTGTATATTCAACCACAGAAAGATTGTCCCTCTTTTGCCCTTTTTAAACATTTGGTTAAAATTAAGACATAATTCAGAGACATTTTCTTGCATTTAAACTCATTCCTAGAAAACAGGATATACAGATACAGTAAACCATGAGCACTTCTAATGCTGGATCAATTTTATACAATAAAAGCAATAACTGGTTCTGAAAGAAAAATATGTTAACAGTGGCTATGAGAACCAACATCAAACAGTGGAGACTGAGATCAAAGATCACACACAAAGTCGCTGCCTATGACTGAAGTGACGAGATGCTAAGAGACACACCTTGGTCTAATCTATTCCAGTAAGCAAACAGACGGACGGACGGAACGGACACGTCGCCGCCTTCATATCTGGAGCTATAAAACGTGACGGGCTTATCGTTATTTCTTCATAGTCTCGTAATTGTAAGGACTATGAAGAAAAAGTAACACTAAAGTACTGCTCTGTATCACTCATTAAAATCATTAGACTAAACCTAAGAGTCTAATTATAGCCCAAAACCATACGCTGAATATTAACGCTAATTACACAGCGCTCTCAGATGTAGCAATTACAATCATCACAGACGGACGAGACGACGTGTGCCACTGAGATACAGACAGATATTGTACACAGACACACACACACACACACACACACACACACACACACACACATATATACAACTACTCAACATGCACACACTCTTTCTAATTAGAAGTCTTCTCTTTATATGGTAAAAATAGCTCAGCAATGTCATAACCTTAAAGACACAGCTATGTTTTTCTCTGCTTTCTCGATCCAGATCTGTAAGCATATAATAGTTCAAATGTATAAAGTAAATACATATATTTACAGCTATAGGAAAAGCAAATATTAGAAGTAGTGTTACAGAATGTGCATTGATAATAATTTCAATACAGTCTCATTATGTTTGTTATAAAAAACATAATTGTTTCTTTCTATTTGTTTAATCGAACCTAGGATTGTAAGATTTTTTGACCACATTAACGATCAATAATCAATTACTTATTAAATCATAATCAGTAGTTATTAATCACAATCTTTAATCAATAGTGTTTAATAATAAACAGGAGCGCATTTCTCCCTCAGTTTAAGGTTCATTTAAACTGTTCTAGCACCACAATCTGGTGTATCTGCATTAGTTTTTTTATTATTATTATTATTTGAAATGAATAAAGTCTTATTTATTTGGACACAGAGCTGTCTGTGAATAGCCCCGCCCCTCCACGTGAAGCGCTCATGAACATACGACAGGTCGTGCTGTTGAAAGGCCGGTAGAAAGTGTTTAAGACAAATGGATCCGGTTTCATAACCGATCTTTCTTCGTGAAAATAAGCACGGCGCAATTGCAGGCCGGTTCAATCCGGTATTCGAGAAAATAATTTGCAAAGACCTGAATCTTCAAATAAGTTATTATTATAAGTTATATATTATAGCATGTAAGCAGCCTGGCTGGTAAGGATAGCTAAGCTAACATTATATCAATGCTGAGTTGTCAAGGTTATCACTACATTATCAGTTAATTTTTTTTTTGTTGTTGGTTAAAATCTAAACACAATTAATCGATTAACAATTAATCATTAATCACCTGTTTTAACATTTCGCTCTTGCTGATGATTATTTACGTCCTGAATCTTTAAATTAGGCCTGTAAACAGTGTAGGCCCATTGCACATGGCACAACATAATAGCACCCAAGAAACAACGTAGTGTACTATAAAAATAGAAAAAGAAACGCATCTAAAAACTCACTGGCAACTTTCTTACACTCATGAACGCTCACTTCAAAACACTCATGATCCCCTTCATGCGATTCGTGCCCATCGTAGCCATCAGATTCTTGACAGGATCTGAACCTGACAGGATCTGAACCCAGGATCTGATGTGATCTTCTCCAAATGAAGCCCATCTCCGTCGATGTTCAAACGCACTTTTCTGCTCACCACGGTTGCAAAGAGTGTTCATTTGAGTTACCGTAGCATTTGAGGCAGCACAAAACAGTCTGTTCATAAACCTCCCTCACTGACGAGGCGTGTCTAAGCTCAGAATTATCACCTACTTGATCTAGAATTCTGTGCAAATTCCTGTCAGGAATCCGAGGATCTAGAATTCTGTGCAAACTCTCTAAAGATTGTTTTGTGAAAATCCCAGGAGGTCCATAGTTTATGAAATGCTCAAACCAGCTCATCTGGGACTAGCAACCATGCCGCAATTAAAATCACTGCTATGACACTTTCACACCATTCTGATGCTTGATGTGATCATTAACTAATGATGTGTTTGACCTGTAACTGCATGGTGTTATACTCTGCTCTGCGCTGCTGCCTCATGAATGGCTGATTTGATAACTGCATGAATGAGGATGTGTAGAAGTGTTTATGATAAAGTGGTATTGCAGCTGCCGAAATAAAAGTAATTATACATACATTTATAGTGCATTATATAACCCTTAAATCCCAGAGCATTTTCAGCCTTTTTTTTTTTGGATGTTTTTGTCATTCCGGCACAGATCCGCGCTGCTTGAGTTCTAAGGGTTAAAAGTGCATTCAGCGTTTAAACCTGATGTGATGTCATTAAAGCCCAGAGACTCCAAATCTAACGGATGAACTTGTCCTTAACCATGACAGACTTGTAAATGTGAAAGGGCAATACAAATGCAGCATTTGGCTCATATACTGTATTTAATAACCCTTTCTGAATTATAATACAACAGCACAAAAAGGCATGGCCTCTGTTCGTCTCAGAGCATCTGGTCCTTCTGAAGTGCCTTCCTTACTTTGGCCCCAGTTCATCTGGACTCTGTGTCTATCCAAACTGTGTATTCTATCCTTTCCGTCCAACATTTTTTATGGAACAGATTAACTTTTCCACCCACAAATCATAAAATGTATAAGCAGGAACTGCAAAGTCCAATCTAAACTCCTGAAAGCAAATAGTATGTGAAGTAATCAGGCCATAAACCTGATTCTTACAAGAGAGGAAAGTGGAAGAAGAGCCTTTTATACTACTTAAGGAAACAACTCGACAGCTAGTCCACAAAGTAAAAAAAAAAAAACACAAATAAACACATGGCCTCCATGCCCAGATTCCACACAAATTGCATGTTGCCACAATTTCCCAATTCCAGCCAAAAAGCTTCAAAGCGGACCGAGATCTTGGCAGGAAATAAATGCGAGAGAAGAGTCCTGATTCCAGCCTAGTCTGGGACACGACAAGAAGCCATGCTGCTGTGGTCAGGCTTTAAAGAGAAACATGTCGTACCTGTCTAGGTGTGACAGACACCACACAGAGGTAAAGAGAAAAGAGGTCATGGGAAATTATGGTTAACTGGGATTTAAAAAGGGAGCCGTCTAAATCTGTCAGTGGGAAACAAGATCCAGCCGGTTGCGACACTTGATCTCGATACGTATAAAACCCAGTACAATACAAACGTGTCATCGAAAGCAGGGAAGGACCATCGTAGTAAAAAATCATGCCTGTTCCTTTTATAGATCTATAAAAAGGACTGACGGTTCATAACACTGAGATTTAAACTGTACCGTAATTAACCATGTATACATTTAAAGAGGTCATTTAAATGCGTTACTAATAGAAAACTTGGGTTGGGATCAACTGAGTTAGGCATCATGATTCTTTTGTGTGGCTTTTCAAAAAATTAATAATAATAATAATTTTTCAAATGATATATGTTTGCATTTGAGGTAGTAAAATGTTGCAAGTCCTCTATAATCCTATAGGTGGCACCCTCTAAACTATTCAAACATTGACAGCCATTTCAGCATCCTGTCTGATGGGTGCAAATTATTTGCTAAATTTTATTTGAAAAATCGAAGATTTAGAAAGATTTAGAAAATCATAATACTTATAATATGACCATTTATAACTAAAATCCTGTCAAGTTAGCTTCTGCTGAAAAGGTTTTAGCAGTTGAGACTGCAAACAATCTAAATATCCTCAGAATCCTGTCAGTTTAGCTTGCTAGTTAGTCTGCTTGTGTTAGCAGTACTGTAAAAATTAAACACACAAAAAATTGACACATTGACACGCAAAAAAATGTTGAACAAACTGCGTCAAAGTTAGACTCTGTGCTAACTGTAACCACGCTAACCATGACGTTAGCAAAAATCGTACTGAAAATTCACAACCGTGACTTTGCGCTTGTTGGTAGCTAGCTAATTTTTACCTACAACAAACAACTGTGTCTACATATGCCTACAAATTCGCTTGGATTCAACAGCTTATAACTCACAACTAACTGGTTACTACGAAGTGTAAAAAACTCAAGGACTTCTAACACATTTAACGACAGATTATCAGATCCTGTTTAAGAAAATCTTTGAGGATCTGTATGCTGAAGTATATTTGTTTTGCCTTTACACATCAACATTTCACAGAATATGACCGCACAAGAGACCTTTCATAACTGGCAATGTAGCAATAAACTGAGCCCACACAAGCCTTCAGCCTTCATGACTACAAATGAAATCAAAGTCTCTGTTCCCTGTTGAGAAGCACAGCTTTACCATAATAGCTGCACAACCCTTATCTTAATCTAGTGCCCAGAGGAATTTCATTCTAGACTTAATCTAACACGTTAATCCAGGTCATCAAGGGCTTAAAGTGTCATCTGAGTGTCAGAGACAAATAGGAAGAACTATAACAACAAACATTCTCAACAATCAGTTAATAAAATTTCATCTCTCTCTCTCTCTCTCTCTCTCATATATTACACACACATACTGTATATACACTATATATATATATATATATTATATATACTGACTATCTGACTGTACATTGATTAGAACTCCGTCAGTTATATATTTCTATTTCGAGGATGCAAAACCAGTCTCAGAAAGTTTTCTGTCTGTTTATCTGGCTGAACTTTAACCTGTGCCATAATTCAAATCAATATGTTGAGTAAAAGCGATGTTATGAACAGTTATGTGCCAGATTTAATAATCTACTTTAAAATAAGCTACCAACAGATGTTAATTAGAAAAACTAAACTGAATATATTTACAGGAATTACTTATACCTGCTGAAATAACAGTGCTGAAGTGGTGCAAGTGATTTTTAACACGCTGGAGTCGGAGACAAAACTTTCATCTGCTTTTTCGATTTTCTCATCTGTGATGCAGTCTGAGATTACCGTAAATGTATGTGGCTGGCAACGAGAGAAGTATAACTTAGTTTAAACAAGGCATAAGATACTTAACCTTTCTTTGTATTAGAAAGACAGGCGGACGTGTACATGGGCTTTAACTTTTTTAACTCTTTATGCTAGTATACAAAGGTGAATCAAAAACATCTTATCAGCACTTTCAGTTCAAGGCTACCATTTCCCCAGCCACCACTGTGCAGGTGTGAACGTGTTACATCAGTCCTTTTGGATATATCAGTCCAAAATGTTGAAAAAATTTTAAGATGCTTATTAAAGAGCTGAAGCTTAAATTTTGGATTAAACACTAGCCAATGCTAGCCAAGGGCCCTGTAATCTTGCATGACGCTGTAGGTCAGCACACTTCTGCTCAATATGTCGACATTCTGCAAAATCTTCGTTTCAAGTTGTTAAAGCATCCTCACTATAGTCCTGATCTCATTTAATCAGACCTGTTTGGTACCCTGAAAGCAGCTCTACGAGGACAAGATTCACTTTTGATGAAGAAGTGAAGACAGGGGTGCATTCACTATCTTTTAATGAAGGAATACGAAAGCGCGTTGACAAATGAACAAAGTGTATTGAAAAGCAAGAGATTATGTCGAAAAATTATGTATTTGTCTTTTCTAAAAGTTATTTAAAATTAATTCTACAACCAGAGAAAGGATAACTTTTGATTTACAATCGGATATACAGTATGTGTCATACATATTTTATAAAGTCTATGCAGAGTCAGCCAAAAAAAGGTATAAACACTTCAGGAAAAGAAAAATAGTAAAATTTATATTATATTCATACGTATATATATAAACAATGTATAGCAATACACAATACATTTTGTATTAAAATATTTATACACGTTTTTCTTTTCCTGAAGTATGCACACACTTTTCTGGCTGACTCTGTATATATATAAACCATAAGAAATGTCTATTTTAAATAGATAATAAGATAATTTATAATACTAAAAAATATCTAGTTTTATACTCTTCATATATAAATATGTTGTAATTCACTTTAACTTTTTTTTAAACTGAGAACTTGTGGAAATTCCGAATGTCTCGAAAATGGTTTTCCCTCCCTAGCTCCCTGTCTTAGAGCTTTATTTTGATGTGCAAATTTCAGCCTAAACACCAGGTTCAGTCTAAATTTGTCTGCTGCTCTGAAGTGCTTCCTTGCGGTTCATTGTGCATTACTTCTTGTATAATCGCATTCTTCATGTAGTGATGGGAACAAGATTATATCATATATCCTTATGCTCAAACGCACTGCTGGGGTTAAAACGTTTAGTAGTTATTACAAATGAAAATTAATAAATTATAAGTTTAGAGAACTAAATGTAAATGAACTATTTAAGAATGATTCCCAGTCAGCAGTGACGGTGTAGTCAGAGAGTAACAATGGTAGCAGTCTATGTTATTAAAAAGCACTAAGTACACCCATATTACCCATAATATCTCATTAATGTTTATCACAATGTCGTTATTATATAATGTGGCACAGAGCTCCAGGACTGAAACCGCAAAACCTGGTTCTAAAAACAGGAGCGACCAGCAAACCACAAGCGACAATAACAAACAAATTACTCAGACTCTAAAAAACAGAGATCCAAGTAAAGGTTTCCAAACTGAATACCACGACACGTACATTGATGTCTGATAAGACTGGGGGATAATAAGCCTCATGATCCTGCTAAAATAAGAATAACACTATACATGAGTACAGCACCAGTTCATAGACGTAACCTAATGTGGTATACGATCAGACAGTAAAGAACCAGTTATTATGTTTGGAAAACAAATAGAGATTTGTATAGTATTGAGATCTGTTTGAGTAGTAACAGACACATGCACGCACACACACGCACCTCACACAAACAGACAAGGCATGATCTCATCTTCATCTAAAGCTAATATAAAGTACAATAAAACAAAATTAAATTGCTGAGCTCGGATGCTCAGTCTGTATGACTGAACTGTAATGTGAAAGTGCTGCATTAATAAATGACTAATACATTTGCACAAGCTTAAAATAAAAAAATCTAATCTCATTATACCTTCCTCCCTGTGGACCCAGTCTTGGTCAAACAGGATCGTCCCAGGGACAAGTATCCACCGATCACCTCGATTTCCTCTGCTGCCGGGTAACGTTTTTTCAGCTGCGTGCCAAGTTGGGGATAAGGGACCTCCGCAGAGGACGGCGACCCCTGTGGGACTGCGGCAGGCTCCTGCACAGGCTCCTGGACAACAGGAGTGCTAGGCTGAGGATCAGTCCTGCGCTTTGGGACAACTGTAAATGTGTTTCCTTTCCTCCTCTGCACCATAGGGCTGGGGAAGGGCGGCGAGGACTCCGCCACTATGTCATCGATATTAGTAACAGGGAGCTTGTCGAGAGCCGGCTCGTGAATAGAGGGTGACGCTGACTTTGTGAGTGAATCAGGCAAAGGGGTTGAGAGGTCAGAAGATGATGTAGGCGAGGTGCGTCTTTCGGGGCGCTTCGGCTCTGTTTCGTCTGGCACGGGTGGCACAATGGTCACGACAATTTTTTCTGGAGATGGAGAAGCTGGAATGGGTAGGGCGGGCGTTGGCACTGAAGGCTCCACATGTGGGCAAGCAGGTGACAGAACGGGGCTGGAGGGCGCGGTGCTGCCAGGCGCCGATGGGACCCCGTGCCGCTTGGGGATCACGGTGAAGGAATTGCGGGACTGGAGGCGCAAGTTGGCGAGGGCACGAGCCTGGACGTCGCTGGCAGGCAACGCGGACAGATCCGGGCGCGGTGAAGGCCGGATCTCATATCTGGGTGAAATTATGGGCAACGTGGGCCTCGCCGAGGACTCGGCACGGGTACGGTGGCTCTGCGGCGAGCATGGCACCTTGGCTTTGGACACCCCATCATTGCTGTCCCAGTCCCTCTCCCTGACAGGTTTGGACTGACTCCTCTCTGTCTCCTCTTTAGGACTGACAGTGACACTGCGGCCCCCTACAGCCTCAAAGCGACGGCGGAAGGAAGACACAGACTGAGGCGATCCCGGAACTGGACTGCTACTTTCAGAGCCGTTTGGAGATTCGCGGTATTTCCTCTCGGAAGACTGGCTACTACGGAAGACTGGCTGGCTGTTGTGTGCCGCGGTGTGAACAGGAGAGCCAGGCTGTGGGCACGGCGCACATTTTGGCACCACATCTGGATGATGGAATCTGACTCGGGGACCTGACAGGACAGGACTCGTGTCCAGATCCAGGAGGTTTTCCGAACTGCGAGACTTTACCTGCAACTTGCCGTACTGCCTGTCGAATTTCTGCAGCATGCGGCTCACCGTGCCCTGCGCCTGCGCGAGGTCGGAGAGCTCGGAACTAGACCGCCCCAGCGTGCTCAGGTTCTCCTCGCTCTTACTGAGCGCCGTGTCGTAGATCACGACTTCCTTCGCGCGGATCTCTGTCACCGGGCTGCCTCTGCGGTCCAGCAGGTCACTGAGAGAGCTGTACGCGCTCACGGTGCCGTTCTGCTGCGGTCCGGATGCAGGAAAGGCGTCGGGGTCGGACTCGATGATGATGATGTTCTCGGCGCGGATGGTGCGGACCCCGGGCACGGAGCCGTACATTTCTAAAATATGCTGCAGCGGGCGAGAGGTGCTCTCTCGCTCCAGTCGCTTCTTGCGCTCCGTCTCCAGTTTAATAAACGGGTTCTCTTTGAGGGGACGCAGGCTCTCCTTAAGCACGCCGTTGTCCGTCATTGTTTTCTCCGCTGATGCCGCTCGGTCGTTGGCCAACCAAGGGTCTTTTGTCTTCACCGGTGACATGTCCGGGGATGCCGCCGTGGCTCCGCTCCGCTGTCCCGCAGGCGTCACGGTGTACGTCCGGTTAGAATGAGCTCCGGTAACCTCATCCTTGCTACTTCCCGTTAGCTCGCCATTAACCCGAGAGTCGCCACCTGGCCCAGACCCGCCGCCCTTCGCTTTCCTCCGCTCGAGCAGCTCCCGTTTCCAGGCCGGCATTCTCGCCCCGTCCTTGCCCGGCTCTTGGCGGAGAACACCGACGTCCCCGGCCGACATGACGAGCGCTCAACAACGACGGACAACCGATAACGGGGGACTCGGCGCGACGAAAGCGTTCTCCGCTGAGACGAAGCGACTAGCGGCGCTGTTATTCGCACATCTTTCTCGTCCCTTTGCTGATTCTCGCGTGATGCTGCCAGCCTGTGAAGCGTAACCCCACCCCCCTGCACCTGTAATCACTGACGTCATCCTTTAGTCTCCGAAGCTGCTCCGGGTTTGGTCCTGGCGCTTCGAGACATGCCTAGTATTTACATATCGCCCCGCCCATTTTTATTAATCTCTTTCATTCTATGTTATAAATAACAACACAAGGCCAGTCCGTCACATCCGCCCAGCCACACCCTTCTTCAGTCAATGCGTTTTATTTACACACACACACGTACACAAAAATACCCAGAAATATCAATAAATCCAAGCACAAGTGTACACACACACACACACACACACACACATACAGTATATAGCTATGCTTGGATTTATTAATATTTGATTATAATTATCTCACTAACTAGTAGTCAATAAATATAGTATATATTCTATATTTATTTTATATATAAATAAAATCATAAAATGATCAATATATGAGAATATTGCATTGTAAAAGTAATGGAAATAAAATATCGCAAATTACCTAATTGTAATAAAATTCATTAAGGCAGCATGAATACAAATAGACTATTAGGAACTGGCTTGTGCTATAGCCTAACCTTCCTACAGTAGCATTCTAACTATATTATTAAAATAGGCTAAATCCTCTTTTAAACCTGACTAATGTCAGGAAATGAGAAAGAAGGAAAGAGAGAGAGAGAGAGAGAGAGAGAGAGAGAGAGAGAGTCTATTCTAGCTTGTGGGTGTGGTGACATGGAGACGTGGATTTATACAGCTGTGGGTTTTACACAATGGGCTGGAGGCCTACAACATGGCCAGTCATAAATAGCATCCAGCCAAAGTTCAGTTACAATAAAAAACTAAGGCACTTCAGAGTCCTTATATGTAATGATTACGTAAGTCCAAAAAAACAGGAAATTGTTAGTTTAAAAATTCTGTAATCGCCTGGGCCATTACACATTTCCTCAACTGATTAAAAAAATCTCTAACATCCCCTCTCCTTTACTCAAACAGTGAACACAAAACTCACACTTTAAGCTTCATTCACAAAACCTTTGACTTCTCTTGCAAAATCAAACAATCTGCTCAAAACTATTTTTTATCCTTGCTCCAAACCAAATACTGCTCTCAGATGACGCAGGAAACCAGTAAATCTGTAAATACTATACATTACACACACACACACACACACACACACACACACACACACACACACACACACACACACACACACACACACACACACACACAAAAGACAAATGTGACAAAATGTGACAAAAAATAGCATAATAGGACTAAAATATTATTTATCTATATAATTAAATTTTGCATATCTTTGTATAATCAAATTTTCATATGTTTGTTGAAACCTTTGTTTATTTATATGTACACTGAAAAAAACACTTAAAATAAATAAATATTTGGACCGCAATATTCATTCATTTATTCAATCAGTACACAATGGCAATCTTTTATTCTATGTTCATCATAGGACTTCATCTACATCACATGCTGAATCTCTAAAAAGAATCCACTATTGTGTCGTCACATGCCACATCCATTAACTGCAGTAGATTTTAGCAGGTATAGGGGTTTCAGTCATAAACCATGAATGAATTTAGGGGTAGTGACGGCTCAGGAAGTTGAGGATCTTGGTTGCCGTTTGGAGGTTCGGGGGTTCGAGCCCCATCAGTGTCAGGTCACCAGTGCTGGGTCCTTGGGCACAACGCCTCATAACACTACGCCTTAACGCTACGCCTCATACAATGCAGCCAATGCATGCAGTGACATTTCCGAGCCTGGTTAGAAAATTGAAGGGGTTGCAGCATGAAGGGCATCTGGTGTAAAAAACCTGAGCTAGATCTTGCAGCTTGAATGATCTGATGTGGTGACTACTAGGACAAATGGACAAAGTCCAATAAAAAATATGAAGGGTAAATGTTCTACATGTTTTATAAATGTTCCTACATGCTGCAGATGTATAATGTACGATTGTGTATGATGTGTTTCTATGCAAAAAAGTCGGCATTGCTATCATTCTATCTTTGCTGCTGTTACAACCCTCAGCACCATAAATGGCCTTCAATGCTGTGTTGATTAACTGGTACATACAGTACCAGATGTCTATCATATTTGAAAAAGGAAGTGCTTTCAAAACACTTACGAAGGTTTAATATCTGATTGTTATGTCTCGGAAAGTCAAAAATGCATGCCATTTGTTTTCATTATTAAATAAAATTTCATAAAAACTGTAGGCTTATCTTTATTCAGAGCTATTTTTCAGGTTCACTGCTCACATTATATCTTGATGAATGTTTCCAGAATGGCTCTCTGTTATGACAATAACGATGATCATTAAGTTTTGAAGACTCAAATTTCTTAGCTATCTTTCCCAAAAGTTTTACACACATGCTTCTTTGTTTACAGAGCAACAGCTACTGTAGTGATAGAATTGGGTCCAAAAGTTTGGTCTAAACTTATTTTAACAAATAAAACTCTGATCAATCCATCGCATCATCTATTGTTATTTCTTCAGCCTATCAACTTGCAAAATGTGGACTGTACATCTACGAATAGTAAACTTGATTGAATCATTGGGTAAAGGAAAGTGAGGACTTTCAAACCATGTGCAAGAATTCCTCAGAGTACTCTGGTTTCCTCCAACAGTCCAGAAACATTCATATCAGGCTAATTGGCGCTTCCACCTTGCCTGTAGTGGGTGTGTGTATATTTGCATGTCATGTGATGGATTGACACACACTGGGCGGGTACACACAGAACAGGTTGCCGTGGCCTTAGCAAAAGTTTATTAAAACAGTGAAACAACCTGTTTGTAAAACTGACATCTAGTCCAGGATGCTTGTTTGTGTTCATATGTCAATCATTATATAGGCATGCTGGGGCTGGAGATTTGTGAGTATGGGTGGGAATGGGAGGATGGATTTAGTAATTAAAAATTATTTAAAAACAATTAATGTTGAACCCACCTAACGATTAGAGAATTATTAGAGAAACCTCTGTGGTCCAACTCGGGACCGTGGAGGCCAAAGGGGACCACTGTATTTATTCCCATTTTATGACCAGTGTAGGATCTTTAATCAATATTCACACACTACGGATAATTTGGGAACACCAATTTGGTCTTTGGACTGTGGGGGGAAACCGGAGAACCCAGAGGAAACCCACCAAGCACGGGGAGAACATGCAAACGCCACGCACACAGACAACAACATGTTAATTGAACATGGACCCTGGAGGTGCAAGGTGACATTGCTAACCCCTGAGTCACTGGACTGCCTAGGAGTCAACTTAAGTAGTACATCAGTGTTTATTGTTTAGTGTTTCGAAGGTGATAATGTACCCTAGCTAGACATTACAGTATGTTCTAACATTACATTTGATTAAAATTTAGTCTGCGCTGAAAAAGCTTTTGAATCAGATTCATATTTTGGATATATATTAAAAATTTTCTGCATGACGCGAACATCTCATTCTAATCCCATTTTAGTGTTAATTAGACATTCTAAATGTTCAATTTCTGCAATGTACTTCATGAATATTTTCTCCTCTAGATGGCGCCAATGAAATATTACCGCCTCCACTTAGTGAGACGTAAAGTCTTAGCGCGCCCTCTTGTGGTAACAATTAAAAACAGCATTTTAAAGTTTTATCTCGTCAATGTATTTAAATATGTTATTAAAAAACCTTGTTCAGGTCGAGTGCTTCGGAAAAGCTATACTATAAAAATAAATCCCAAAACAAAATGTAAACTCCTTACATTGTCTTCCTGTTTGTTTGTTTTTTTAAAGAAAATGTCCTCCCACCATTAAGAAGTGTCCTCCCTTTTTTTTTCTTATGTGAGATGAATTATACGCATTGTAGTACTTGCCATGGCAACATGTATGGACTTTGTTCTCTGTATTATGGTCCTGTCATATGATGTCATAAAGGATGCAACATCAGAGCCTTTCAGCGGCCCTCAAGGTAGGCTGTGTCTTATCTTCTGTTTAGTAGTAAAACATTTATTTAGCATTAAAGGTAATAATATTTTAACTAATTTACACAATTATCATGAGGAATAATTTCTTGCGGCGGCATGGTAGGCTTAGGGGTTAGCACTATCACCTTGCATATCCAGGGTTTGTGTTTGATTCCCACCTCAGGTCTGTCTGTGTGGGGGGAATTTGCATGTTCTCCCTGTATTTGGTGGGTTTCCTCAGAGTATTCAGTTTCCTCCCATAGTCCAAAGACCTGCAGATTAGGCTCATTGGCGTTCCCAAATTGTCTGTAGTGTGTGTGTGTGTGTGTGTGTGTGTGTGTGTGTGTGTGTGTGTGTGTGTGTGTGTGTGACCTGCCCTGTGATGGATGGATGGGAATTGAACCTGGGCGCTCAACATGTCAGGCAAGTAACCTACCACTGAGCCACCAATGCCTGTCACTCTCTCCTAAGAAATAGACTGAAAGAATATGACAAAATCTGTATTTGCTTACTATAAGGTAGACAAAATAAAGTGAAGCTATTTGTCTCAGTGGCAGATTTGCCCAGTTTCACCCAGTATTTCACATTTGCGCTTAGTTCTAACTTGCTGTCCTTGATGAAATCACACATGGCCTGAATAGTACCAGTCGCACAGCTCCAAATGGACACAGGACGATGTCTTCTGGCACACTGACTTAAGAAATTCGGTGCTCCCTGTGACTGTGCGTGGAGCCTTGTGCTGCCACCTCCTGGGGTGTTACAAAACTAGTCTCAAAACTTTTCGATACCAACTCATATAAGATTATTAAGTTTATTTCTAGTGACGTTACTAAAATTGCGAGCAGAAATCGTCTCCCGCTATTGACAGAGAATTTTTTCCAAGAAATAAATTCCTAAAATAGAACAAGACACTTCGCTTGCAACTTTACTAACATTTGACTAGAAATAAGCAGCTACAGCTAAGTTTTTGTGTCTTCCAGAGAAAGCAAGGACAAAGTTTTAGGAGAAATCAGAGTATTTCCTGATAATAATAATAAAAAAAAATATTGGTTTTGTTATTTTGTTTTTTAATTAGTGTTTTGTTTTTTGTTATTTTGCTTTTGAATTTGGTGTTTTGTTTTCAGTTCTGTTATTTTGTTTTTGGTTTGGTTATTTTGTTTTTGAATTTGGTGTTTTGTTTTTGAATTTAGTGTTTTGGTTTTGGTTTCGTTTTTTGTTATTTTGCTTTTGAATTTGGTGTTTTGTTTTTGGTTCTGTTATTTTGTTTTTGGTTTGGTTATTTAGTTTTTTCGGTTTTGTTATTTTGTTTTTGAATTTGTTAATTTGTTTTCGGTTTTGTGATTTTGTTTTGCACTTCTCATTCACCGTAAGAGACACACATTCAGATAAAAGTTTCCAGCCTGCATTTTTCAAAATTCCAGTCTTCAAATCAATCGATAAGGTATTGTCGATACTTGATCTCATGACGTGGGTGAAATATGTTTTCATGTTTCATATGTATTTCTGTAAGTGCTGGGTCAGGCTGATTAGTAACTGAGATAATTAAACTAATTCGGTTGGTGACAGCGTTAACAATTGAACCTCTTCTTTCTACAGATGGACAACAAAATGAAGGTGAAGATCTTCAAAGACATCAGAGACCTCATCTTTGGTCTCAGCGATGAGTATGTTTGTTTATAAACTGTCATTTATTATTTAAATATATTGCATGTTAAAAACATATACTTACAATCTGCAATTTACATCATTTCAGGGAGTGGAACACAGCGACCAGAGACATTTCCTACAGTGTAACGCGATATTTTTTATTTTTGGTCACGGCTGAGTAGATTCCTAAATATGGTATTGTGCAAAAGTATTGAGCCCCCCTCATTTCTTCAAAGAGACAGACTTTCTTAAATTTTAATGCATTCTTGAAGAATAGTTTGGATCTCATTTTGTCAAGGTTTTTGCTCAAATTTTCAGTCCAGTCCCTGTACCTGAGCATTTTCAGAGTTTGCTAAGCCACACAATGACCTATGAATCATTCAAGCATAAAAAATATTCTAACTTAAAGCATTAACCAGTGAGAAACAGGTACAGAGGATGACAGATGATCAGGCTTGGTATATCGATTATTGATAATTATTGACATTATAAGATGATAAGTATACAGGTGATGTGAGTGCTGAGTGGTTGAAATAGACTAGAGGGGAAACGAGCTTGCTGATGAGGTCGTATTTTTAGTCACAATAAGTATAATTAAATTTAATTTATTTTGCAAGAAATAAGAGGTGTCTCAAGACCATTGCACAGAACTTTATACAGTGGAACCTTGGATTACGAGCATAATTCGTTCCGGAAGCGGGCTCGTTTTCCAAAACAAAATCAAATCTTCCCATAAGAAATAATGAAAACTCAAATAATTCGTTCCACAGCCCAAAAAATTAAATACAGAAAAATAATTAATACAATGTATAAAGTAAAAATAAAACAAATTAACCTGCACTTTACCTTTAAAAAAAGTTAAAATAAATCCCAACAGATAAATGTTTCCGTTTGTGCGCGCAGGCGCCGTGTATTTGTGTGTGTATGTGTGTGTGTGTGGAATTATCCCTTTCCCTCGCCTTGTCTTACACAGTAAAACTCCTCCTCCCTCCCCCCACCTCGCTTTTTAAGTTTCACAATAGACACACACACAACGGAAACACTGTTTTAACGAGAAAAAAAGAAATCTCTCTAATGACACTCACGTGAGCACACACTAAGTAAAAAAAACAAAAAACAAATGAACCAGCACCTTACATTTGAAAAGAATCGCGACAGAGCAGAGTTTCTGTGAAGAGCAGAGTGTGTGTGTTTGTGTGAAGCCGGGGAGGGAGGGGTGTAAAGGCGAGAGAGTGTATGGTGTGTCGGTGTCAAAAAACTTGGCACTCGTAAACCAAGACATGCTCGTTTTTCAAGTCAAAATTTATTAAAAATCTTTGCTCGTCTTGTGAAACACTTGTAAGCGAGTTACTCGCAATCCGAGGTTCCACTGTATAGCTAAATGTAAAACATTAAGAAACTCTAAAATGTGTTTTTTCTCATTAATAAAAAAATTCTATAGGTTAATGGAAAACAACTACAAGACTTGACCCTATATTTTGCCTTTTTGTTCTCTTTTCAGTACACCAAATTGGAAATGATCATCATGTGCTCGTCGATGGTGAAACTATTGTCGACTCACGTTATCGAGTGCGTCCTGCCAACCATCATCGATGGCATTGGAATAGAGCCTGTTCTCCAGGCGGAAAGAAAGCTAAAAGAAAAAGCTGCACAGGGTGCACAGGCGTACCATGCTACATCTCAAGAGTAAGTTCATGACTAACAATGTTCCCTGAACGTGTTTGCATTTGTCTTTGTATTTTGATCAGTCGCCAGTGTGTCACTCACATGCAGATCATTTCCTAAGCACTCGGCCAAAACACAGTATCGGTGCTGATTAGATTTTTTTTAATTTTTTTTATGTTAGACATATAATACAGAAAATGAGTGTGCCAAAGAAGCTACTTCTGCTGTTTCTGCAACAACTTGGAAGTGACCAATCCTCCTTCCCTAAACACTTCAAGTTGCTAACCCAAAAATGGCTATTTTTCAGTGTTATATTGTCAGACAATAATAATTAAAAATGCTAATTATTTATATTTCTTTATGAGTATTGATACTGAAATTGGTGCTACTAGAAGCATACTGTATGACCTATAACAATTTTGGCTTAAATTAAAGCATTTTAGGAAATGTTGGGAAACGCTTTAAGAGCAAAAAATCTGTAGTGTCCGTAACCCTTTCAAATTCATGTTGCAATCTCTTAACAATTTTACATTTTAGAATAATACACTTTTTTCATCTAAACTTTCATACTGAATTGGCCAAGTTTCTTCTGAATGACAGTTAAGATCATTGAAACATTTGAATAAAAAAAAGTTACAGCTACATAAAAGGGCATGAAATTATATTTAGCGTTTATGTGTTTCTTTATATCTGATAAAAATATAAATGTGTATGCGTATTTATTAATAAAATTAAGCATGTATTGGGAGATAAGTAGTGTTAAGAAATAAAAAAAACTATGTTATATGATCCTCCTAAAAATTCACTTTATTACCTAGGAGAGACATTTTTTTAGCACCAACACCATGTTTCAGCAGTATGATTGTAATTTGGAAGTAATGGTACTGTAGTTTAAATATAATCCAAAAGTTTAATCACCAAAATAAACACATTGATATTGCTAATATGTAGAATACTTGAGCTGGCTATTACAAATGGAAAAATTAATTGTATGCAAAGAAAATATGAAAATGTCTGAAATTTACCTTCCCTTATCCATTCATGCCACGCTGTTAATATTGCTTTCTACATACAGTACTGTACATTGCTGCAACTCCACTTCTTTCTTGTACCAGTGTTTTTTGTACCGCATCATATTTTGCAAGCCATGCCTTACAACAATAAAATAAAACAAGACAAAAACGTACACAGTATATGATAAAAACATTAATAAAAATTCTCACTGAAAGGGAAAAATTTATTCACACCTTTTGGAGAATCTAACAAAAAGGAGCGAGATCTTTAACTGCAGTGATCTCATGATCTCATTTTTATATTTATCACATTTATACTTCCATATTTTTCATATACTTCTTTTTAGCACCAATACCATGTTTTGTCCTGTCTGATCTGTCAAAATCTTTTGAGAAAAGGTCATGTATGCACAAAACTGAATTTAAACAAGTAGTTTGTCGGAGGTTGACATCTTATTAATGATGATATCACTACACAACACAATATTGCATCACTTTTTTTTTTTTAGAATAATAAAAAAATATATAGTTGCAAGCAACGATGACGGGCCCAAGCACCCTGTGCCATCGCTACCCCAGGCGCACCGCACAACCTGTGTTATTCGAGTGTGTTAAGACCTCGAAAAAGCCATCGCCACTCGGTTGCACCGCACAAACTGCACACATCACACATTATACAGGACTAATGTCAGTTTGGGCCCTAAATATTTATTGAGTGCGTTAGTGTGGGTGCGTGTGTGTGAGATGTGTTTGTGTGTGTGAATGTTAACATTTGTGATGTGTATGTGTGTACAATAGGCCGCAGATGCTGGAAGTAAAGCATCACGCTATGATGTCACTGAATGTGATATCACTGAATGTGAGGTCACAGAAGGTGTCACTGAATATAATATCATTCAATATAATGCCACACAGAAAGTTATTAATAATTTTTCGGCGTATGTTTAAGACATTATCATAGCTGACCCGTTTGAGATATCAAAAATCCCTCTGCAATTTTGCATCCTCAATGTCTTTAGATCCCATCGGCCCGGTTTGGTAGCGATTGTATAAATTCCCTAGGAGGAGTATATCAAAATCCATCGGGTGCGTTTTTGGGAACGACCCAAAATAACCGGCATCCTTGAGTTGAGCCTAGGACATACAGCGCGAAAGTTGTCAGCTCAATGAGCTCTAAATGTGTACTGAGTTTCGTGTGCCTACGTGAAAGTGTGTATGAGCTAGGCAGCAAAATCTCGTGTGGGGGCCCCTGGGGCCCCGGGCCACGAGACTCTCAGGCATCCTGATGGCAGCAGATTTCAACCTGTCTGCCAAGTTTCATGAGTTTTTGAGCATGTTAAGACCCCCGAAAAGCCCAAAAGGGTGGGAAAATATATATATAATCCTTAGTAAAAAAAAGAGGGTCCTACGCACCTTATAGTGCTTGGGCCCTAAAAACAGTTTAATTGATGGTGTGGTTTCGGGTCGCTTTTTGCTTTCACTCTTTTCCACTCTTCATGTCATGTAAAGCCCCTCAGTGTCCACACTGGCCATGTGCTACAACACCCATTGATTTTAATCCATTTTCTTGTTACCCATTTGTAGATGATGCACAAGGCAATAATCAGCGCATTTTTTTTCTCGAATGTAGATCACTAGAAGACCCATGTGACTGTCTATGCAGCTTCATCGAAGGAGTCGTGACCCAAATCAAAGAAGCCATAAAACAGGCAATTTTGCAGTTCATCTCTGTTGAAACTCCGGCTCAAAGTCTGAAGTTGCTGATAGCTGATTCTGGTCAACAAACGTCAAGCGCCTACTCCGTAACCGATGGTCTTACATCCTTATACACGAAAGCCATAATCCTCGAGTTAATACAGCTCAGTTGTCCAGATATTTCTCACCTAGTGCCAAAAGGCAAAAAACCTGAGCAGCCTGTATCCTTTTACCGAGTCATAAGGAGCATCATGAAGGCCATGAGACACACCGAAGACGTTCACGGTTGTCCTTCCACAAGCGACGATAAGGAGAGAGCGATTTCTGGTGGGTGCGAGAAGACTATTTATGATGAGAAGTTCAAAAAGAAGGCAGTGCTCGCGATAAGCAGTATCCTGCGCGAGGCAAAGGATCAAGTCATTTCCGCAGGGTTTTCGCTCTCCAATAACGGTCCCTGTGTCGGGCCCCTGGGTGAACTCATGATCACCGAATCACCAGTCCGTTTGTGGCCGACAGCTACGCAGATCACTGAGAAGTTCCTGAAAGGTTTAAAAGCGCAATCCGATCAGACGAACCCCGATTCGATAAAACTTCACGGGATTCCTTCACGGAATAATTTTTTCCCGGCTGCCTGTGAGACCTATAAATTTGTCCAGAAGGAGGTGATGTCTTTTCTTTTCAAGGTCCAAAAGTCAGCAGAAAGCAATTACCGAGAGTCAGAAAACAGTGACGCGTCTTCATCCGGTCATTCATCAGATCATCGAAATCCATCCGTGAGGAATGTCCTGAAAGGTAGCAGCAGCACTAGTCTTTGCGAAAAGGAGCTGCTCCATATTGACAAGTGCACAGACGAAGTGATTTGCAAGATTTTGTCCGCGTACAGGACGCAAAATCAAACACTGTCCTCTGACCGCTGGCGGTCGGCGTGCTCTGAGGTCGTGTGTGAGCTCCTTATCAGAAAAGTGCAGATGCTCCATCCAGGTAAAATCAAAAGGACAAGTCACAGAAGACTATCATGTAATCTGATAAAACATCTGGAATCTGCAGCTCTGGATATAACGCAGTCTTTTTCCAGAGATTTAGAGGAGAGTTTAGAGGCCGCGTCTGGGGACGAAACCCAAAACGGATATTCAAGCCTGAACCACAAAAGCGCCTTAGATTACACGAACGTCTTCGCTCCTTTCCATCTGTTCCGAAACGTGAGAGATCAGATTCGAGAGGTTTTCTTCACAGTGAACGAAGCGGACCTAAGTGTCAGAACAACCGAAAAATCGACCGATCGAGAGGGTTTCTCACACGGCTTCGCCCAGCGTCAGTTTCACAGACCGAGCTCAGCAATAAACCAGCTGAAGGCCATGCTGTCTTTTGACGCCACCACGCTGCTTACAAATTCCATCTCGACCCTTCTGAGCAGTATGATCGGAGCGATAAGCATCCTGAGGAGGTTCTCTCACTTGATCCAAAAGAAAGCAGCTCCGATAAGTAGCGCTCGTGATATTTCCATGCTAGTCGACAACGTTGCCCTGGAATTTATTAAACATTTAGCCGAATACTTTGTCAGCACCGTGTCGACGTTTTCCCATTTGCCTGTTCAGACGGAGACGCTAAGTTGCTTTAAGGGAAAGTTGAAAACAGACTCTGGACAAGAGATTATCGTTGCACTCTGGGATTTGACAAACAGCCTTTCATATTTCGTGACGGAATTCATGAAATCGTTGGCCACATCGACAAAGGAAAGCCAGTCTAGTGCAGTGGAAGACGAGTGTCCCGGCCCGCGACTTCGACCTCCTGTGGGCAAAAAGAAGAAGAGAAGGAGACCCGCCATACACTCAGTTAGGTCCTCATTTCACTTATGCTATAGCAGCTGTAAACAGGAGCTTAAACTCCTGAGAGTGGAGACTTCTTTCATAAATGTCACACAAACGTCTCCTTTTAATCTGTCAATTATCCTATTGATAAATAGAATGTTAATTAACACCTTCTGTCCAATCAGCGTTCAAAATCCAAGGTGCATCATTTGTGCATTCACCACTCCACTACTACGTCTACTACTGCTACTGCTGCTGCTGTGTGAACTTTCAAACATTTTAACAGGTTCTTTTTCTTTGTTCCACATTAGAGTAAAAGGTCAACAAACCCGAGCTGCCCTGCAGGCCATCAGAAAATATACTCTTTTAATGGAGTGAATGGTAAGTCCCTCTCACCAAGCTCTATCTTTTGTGTGCTGAAATTTTTTTTTTTCTCTTTTTGAGGGATAATAAAAGAAAAAAACATATTTTATATAAAACAAAGACACAATTATATCGAGTTAATAAAGATTAATATATAGTCATACTTTAAGCATAATAACATGGCTTGTGTCTCCCTCATCTCTGTCGCCTTGCACCTCCAGGGTCCGGGTTAGAGTCCTGGCCAGGTTTGATTCCCTCCTATGTGTGTATGGAGTTTGCATGTTCTTCATGTGCTTAATAGGTTTCCTCCGGGTACTGATGGTGCTGAAAATTTAATGTATGGAACAGACGAAAGGGGAAATGAGGTTGCTGCTGAAGCTGTTACATTATTAACTGATTTTTAAATTGTATTTAGGCTCTTTGCAGCCTCTCACAGTAAAACATTAATTCAAATTTCTTTAATTGAATCTACATTTAATTTAATATGAAGAAATGGAGTGGCTCTGAAGAAAAAGAGTGGCTCAAGATTTCTGTACAGTACTAAAGAAGAGCTTTTCATCTGTAACAAAAAAAGAACCCCATGGAGAGCTTTTTTTCCTTTTTCGCATAACCAGTTAACTTTCTTTTGACAATAATTAAAGCATGATTAAAGTGAGCAAAAAATAATTGATTTATGTCAAAAGAAATAGTGGCACAAAAATTTTTAAAATATATTATAGAAGTGAGAAATAATAACTTCTTTTCATCCCTTACCATGAGCTCTCATTTAATACTCCCAACTGTCTGTGCATGACCTTTTATGGAGTTTTGTGGGCGTCACTAAATGCAAATTAGCTTTGTTGGCAGCTTACTTTTTTTTTGACGTTTTGTTTTGTCAAAAAAGTGATCTCTTATATAATACGCTGCTTTTTTTGCCATACAAATTAATGATGTGGTGGAATACTGTTGTTTAGAAAATCCGAAATGTTTTTGTCATGAAATGAAAAAAAAATCTATACCAAAGTTTATACTAAAAATCACAGGTGACTAGGAATTACACAATATGTTTATTACTAATACTAACTAAGAACAAAATTTGTTTGCAGGTAATAAAGATTCTTCAGTAGAGACAGTTGGCTGTTATATGTGCGGGAATTTTTCGGCTTTCTTCCGCGTGCTGAGAAAACGCTTCAAGCGCCGCTAAACAAGAGACGAACACATCAGTTTGGACCCACCTTCTTATCATCTCCCTGTATGTTCGTTCTTTATTTTTGTAATTTACATCATTCTATATTAACATATTATGATTACATCATTGTTAATACTGAAGACAGTGAAATTACGAAAGAAACAAAAATATGGTAAATAACACAGAATATGTTCCTATTGCCACCTTTTGATTTGCTCCCTCTTGGCATTCTCTCCGTCAGCCTCATAAGGTAAAGTCAACAATCTTGAAGGAGTTCCCAGAGGTATTGAGTACTTGTTGCCTGCTTTTCCTTCAGTCTCCAGTCCAACTCAACCCAAACCATGTCAACTGGATTTAGATCAGGCGATTGTTGAGGACAGGTCATCTGATGCAGCACACCATCACTCTCCTTCTTCGACAAATACTGTAGCTCTTACATAAGCTAGAGGTGTGTTTGGGGTCATTGTCATTGTTCTGTTGGAAAACAAATGACGGTCCCACTAAGTGCAAACCAGATGACATGGCATGTCACTGCAAAACGTGTACCTTCAATTTTGACTAAGCCTCCAACAGTGGCATCAGCATAATAAACTTATCTCCTCCACAGGCAGTCTTTGGTCTTCTTTTCCTGAGAGCCAGTTTCATTCTAGAGTTTGATAGTTTTGCCAACTACATATGGAGATGCATTCAAACTTCTTGAGATTTTTTTTTATTGCCTAACCTTTTCTTAAAGTAATTATGGACCTTTTTTTCTCTTTACTTAACTGAGTGTTTCTTATCATAATGTGGATTTGTACAGTAATTGTAGTAGGCACTAATAGGGCTATTGACTGTACCCATTGTATAAAAAATAAAATTGTCATAAATCTGTATTGTATTGTATTTATTTATTTATTTTAAAATGACAGCTTTAACAGTGTAGTCTGGAATATGTGATTAAACAGTGGATATAATTTACATTTATGTACACCGAATATCACTGAATAACTCATAACATGCATTGGCAAAATAATAATAATAATAATTTTTAGCCTTCTCAAAGCCTTTGATTGGATAATTATGACAGTGATTAACATGCTTCAGTTTGCAATCTTTTAACCATTATTATTATTATTATAAACACTGACATCTCTTGCAAAACCAAACAATCAACTCGGAACTTTTCTCTTCAAGTTTAGAAAGAGAGTCTATAATAATAATAACTATTATTAATAAAAACAATAAAAATATGTGTTTGAGGTAGTACATACATTTATGTGTGTAAGGATCAGCAATGAACTTAGTAATTACGGATAGATTCATTGAACCGAAACAAGTGCAAGTAATATGTGTTAAGACTGAAATTTTATTTATTTGAATTATTTGCTCTGTCGCAAAACAGCGACACCACGCGGTCAGTCCAGTCACTACTGACTATATTTAATTAAAACTTTATTTATTTACGGTAATCTTTCACCTCAGCCTGAATGGCTAATTACTATATGAAAATGCATTATAATTATTATTATTACTATTATTACTACTACATTAAAACTTTTATAGAATCAATTATATCAATCCACTTAAAAATAATCTTGGTTGTAATTACAGTTCAAATTCAGTTCAGCACAGCCTCAAATCTATGGAATTTTAGGCAGTATTTAACTACTGTACATTACTTTAAGACAGTTTTCTCGGCACATATTTATCAGAATCTGAATATGATTTAATATGAAATTAAGCAAAACAAACATAAATCCAAGAAAAAGTTGGTTAATGTTTAAATGAAAGTTATACAGAAAAACTATGAACAGCACAAGTGTATGTATATTGATTTATTTACAATATATACAAATAAAGTGATGTCAGTACACAGGCAGAACAGGAGCAATATCATTCCCAGAGAGAGAAATTAAATCTTTTGTCATTCAGCATTTAGGACATCAGAAATTCATAAATAATCATAAAAAAACACCACAAACACATACAGCTGATTCGCTTTAATGGATACAATAACACCATGTTTATACAGTTGAACCACTTAAAAAGGAAAAAAAAAAAAACATGTGAATGTCACTTACGCTGCAACTCTGAATTGTAATCAAATCTCTCTCTGATTAAATATTTGCACACGAGCAAATAACGGCTCAGAAATGTTCGTTGAAGTTCACGTTGGTGAAGCCGAACACACTTAAAACGGCGACGGCCATGTTCATATTAATTAACACGGCATGCGCGGATCATGAGTAGCTGCAGGAGGACGAAAAGTGGCGAGACTATGAGGCCGAAGAGTGGGTCCCGCGTCTGCTCGATCTCGGCTAGTTTCTGGCAAAGCAGCACCTCGCACACCAGCTTGAGGCTGAGCACGGTGAGCACCCAGAGCAGACGCAGTACGGCCAGCCGCTCCTCGCCTTCCTGATACAGACGGATGGAGACGATGGCCGTGAAGTAGGTGCTGAGGCCGTCTGCGGCGAACAGCGGCACGAACACCAGCCACCAGCTCACGTTGGACTGCAGGTCCACGCGGAGAGCCACGAGCACGCTGAACACGAGCAGAGCGGCAAGGTGGAGGAAGAGCTCAAAGGTGGCGAAGCCGAGCCACTGAACCAGCTCGCGCAGGGAGAAAAGCATGGTGTGATGAGACTCGTTCCGCTTTAGAGGATGTGAAGCCAACAGTTCAAGAAGACTGGAACATTATATATTTTTTGTCTTTTGTGATCTGAAATGAAAAAAGAAAAAAGTGCAGTAATGCATGAAAGGTATGTAAAGTAAAATGTAAGTTTATATCACACATTCAAGAGCCTGAGTAGAGTATGAAGGTTTTTCAGAATGTACAGGCTTTTCATAAAGCACAACCTTTGTTCATTCTAATAATTTAGAAAACAAAGAGACAGCGTTCATTGTTAAAAGCGCTACACAAATAAAATAAATTTGAATTGTTTAATGGTGGATGGAATCCAGCAGGTTGCATTACCACCAACTGTAGGACTCACTCTCCCTCATCTTTAAGCCGATTTTTCCAGTCCATCCTTACTTAACTGCTTCCTTCCCTGATCTTATCTTGTCTTGCTCTGTGTCTCGAACTCTGTGTCTGCTTTTAGCCGGCACTTCCACACACACACTTCCACACTCTTCTCTACGTGTGCCCTCTTAGTACCGCTCTGCGTCTTTGATTGGAGTCCTGTAAATTGCATCACCGTCACCTGTAGATCTCACTCTCTTGCCTTAAACAAACAATTTCTAAACAAGTACGGCACCTGAAAAACAGCACTATAAAGAAATCATGTTTTACCACCTCAGACGACTCCAAAGAATCAAAATTCAATAATGAGCATGTAGGTGCATGTGGCTTCTAACGCACATGATTTTCAATTAATTAGCATGCAATTTTGAAACTAAGCATGTGTAAGGAGTGGGTTTGAGACTAGTTCGCTCCCAGGGTTTTGATCAGAGGCTTTTATTGTGTGCAATTTTTGATAATGGAACTCCATAAATTGCATTTCTCTTGCGAAGTTTCTGTGCTCGGTACAGGATCATTGAGGCTGATCAGCTGATCACAAGTCATAGTCGATCAAACTGAAAACCAGCCAATTCTGGTCACTGGCCAATTGACCGGTTCGTCTCCATAATAAATGTAAAAATCTTTTTTAAGAAAAGTTTTAAAAAAAGGATTTGAGTCAGTCTGCCGATATGTGAATCATATCACACACATAAAATAATCACAATTCACAATAATCCACAATAATTCACAATAATCACAATTCATAACTAAATAAATTTTTCCTCCATCTTTAAGAATCATGAAACAGGGCCGGCGAGTGGCGCAGTGGTTAAAGTGCTCGCCCTATCATCCGGAGATCGCTAGTTCGAATCCCGGGTGGTGCTGTAACCGCAGCCGGAGGTCTAGAGAGAGAGAGAGCTGATTGGCCGAGCTCTCTCAGAGGGGAGGGATGAGAGGTACTTAGTGCTAGGTAGTAGTAGCCTTAATGTGGGAGCCCCCCTAGTGACGGGGAGGAATTGGACACGACTAAAATTAGGGAGAAAATCGGGGAAAAATCCAAAAAAAAAAAAAAAAGAATCATGAAACAGCAACTCAACTTCAAACCTGAAATCCCATTCATTTCTTAATCTTACTAACATAATCTCTATATTCTAGCAAGAAAAATAAATGTTTTTATTTTTATGTAGATGCTCTGGAGCCAGTTTGCTTTGCCATTAAAAAAAACAAAAACTGTTTAATGAAAAGAAAATAAGGGAAGACTTTGACATTGTATTTAGTTGTTGTTAGTCTTTCGACTGCTCCCGACAGGGGGTCACCACCACGGACCATCAAATACAAGCTTGGTGCAGGATTAATGCCGGATGCCCTTCCTGCCCCAACCCTCCCATTATATCCAGGCTTGGGATTGGCACCAGTGGCTGGGGTTTGGGCACTGGCAGGAAATCGAACCCAGGCCTTCCGCATGGCAGGCAAGAAACCTACCACTGAGCTACCAGTGCACCTGAAGTTGTACAGACGTGATCAGTGATGAATTGCTATTCTTCTCTGCGACTTCAAAATCCATTTTAATTTATGTTTGCATTTGAGGTGGCAGCACAGTGGCTTAGTGGTTAGCCTTGTGGCCTCACACCTCCAGGGTCTGGATTGGTTTCTCCTGGGATAGGTTCCAGCCCACACACACCCCCCCCAGTATATAGGATAAAGTGCTATAGATGATGAGTGAGTGTATTTGAGGTGGTGAAACATTCCTCTATAATCAGACAGGTGGCGCACTCTACATTATACACTCATTGGCAGGCAGCATAGCACAAAATGCTAATTCTATTTAGAATTGTATAGAAATTCTAATATAATGAAAATATTAAAATATTGAATCAGGATATTTCTAAAATACATACCGAATCGGCACCTCGATATCACAATAATATCGTATCGGCTGATTCCCAACCCTGATAAATGTCATGTTCACAAATACCTGGCTCCTCCTTTCAGCTTTTATCTTAGCCCGTTTTCTTTTACACACTTTATTTTATTCCTCAATAACAAAAACAATTTCAGTATAAGTATCTTTCCCACGCTATTTAACGTTTTAATAAAACACATCTGTAGCTGGGCTCGTAGACTCTGTAGTCTGAATTAACCCCAGCTAAGCTAGCTACAACAGAACAAACTGCGATAAAAACCGACCACATTAGAAACAAGACAGTCTTACCTAAAGAATTATCGCATCCTTAAAGCGCAAACGTTACATTTTTGATAACTGCGTCGACGCAAATGCGCGAGAAAGAAGAACAAAAACAGGTAGAATGATGATGAACACAGCGTAGAGGCTAATTATTGTGCGCCGTCGCGACATGATGACGTTTTACGGTAACCGGTATGACCAAAAAGCTTAAATCTAACATTTGAGTCACACGAGGTGGTTTGACCGAGTGCACACAGTTTGGCGAAAACCCCACCGGAGACACACCGGACGCTGAAGTAAGGCCAAGTTTCAGTGTTATTTCTTATTTTTAAGTGAGTGTTATGACATTTAATACGTATTTATGCATTGTTTAGCTTGGTGTAGCACAAAAACGCGCCATAATAAGAAGCAGACTTTTATCTTAGGCCACAATTATTAAAGAATATAAAGTTCTGGATTGTTTTAGTATTGTGTCCAGGGAGATGTCATGTTTTAATCTGTGAGCAAAACAAGAAATCTTTGCATTAAATATAAATATATCTATCATGTAATCACATTTATGATTATTATTGTTTTTTTATTCAATTACGTAATGCCAGTGCTTATCAGAATCAATGACTTGCCATTATACAGTAGGTATAATAAACATATTATAATTATGACCCTAATCATCTGAGCACTTAAATTCCATGCATTAACATGAAAGTAATCAATGCTACAATGCATCACTCTCCTCTCCAATAGTAAACGCACAAATGTCAAATTGGACTTTTTATATGACAGCTTATATCATTAATGATGTAAATAACAGTCTGATCATTTCTGATAAAAAAGCATCAACAGCTTATCTTTATCATTCCTGTGAACATTCAGCGCCCAATTTTTGAAAATTGACAGAGAACTTGTCGCCAACTTGCGGAAGAAGTCTGTGGGAAATGGGCAAACGATCATTCACCAACACCACTTTCACATTCTAAGGCTCGTCTGGGAGTTATTGCCACATTCCCCATACAGTCCTGACCATTTCCACAAGTTTGGGATATTAAAGTAGTTCCTGAGTTCATTTCCTGACAAGTGCATTTTTGTAGCACGGGACTATATAGAGAAGTAAAGGCAGTTTTTACTCTCATTACGGTGTTCTGTTGTTCTGTGCAATCAAATGTCCTGGTTTGACTTGAACACACTTGACCTTGAATATTATTTGGTTAAATACAGTATATAGGAAGCTACATATATTTTTATAGAATATAGTTTTATTAATGTTTGTACACTGAAAGGGGTGTAAAACTTGAGAGAACCTTTGCTTTAAGACTCAGGGAGCAAATGTGTGCCTGTTGATGCTTGTGGAATGTTTGATTAGCAAAGCTCTCTCGCATGCATGCACATGGAATTTGAAAAAAAAAATTTTGTAAAATAGGTTCACTGCAATGTTTTGGGGTTTAAGTTGTTTTGAGGGGACAAAAGATGCTATTGTGAGTTATAAGCATGTACTGTATGATGGTGGAATAATTTTCATGAAAAGGTTCTTGCAGAGGTTGAAGTAACTGATGACTGAATGAGGATGTTTTCATCTGCAGGACAATGGCCCAGGTGGCGGACTCCATCCTGCACAGCGGCTACTTCCACCCCACTCTCAGATACTGGCAGACGTGTGCGTCAGATATCAGGCCTGACAATCTCATCTACCCCATCTTCGTAACGTAATGCAGTCATGCTTCTATACATGGACCTAAATGTGGAGGGAATTCTTCTTATTATGTATATAAAAGCAGGAGATTTATGGAAGGTGCTTTGTAAAAAGCCACTACATGTTCGAATAAAAAGATTTTTAAAATCTTATGAATTTAGCTGCTGTAATGTAAGCGATAACAAGAACTAACCTTTCTGACATTCCATAACAGGAAATTATTTGATTTAAAGGTGTGGCATATTCTTTAAGGCATTACAGATTGAATTGCTTTAGTACAAGAAGAATAAAACACTCCGAGATGTGCATCTTCAGGGGGTTTAGAGTAACTCGGGATGCATCACATTACACCCTGCTTAGTTATGTCCCATTCTAACACAGTACTTCCTCTATTATGGCCCTCTATTTGTGCTGAATGAGTATTTTGTTTTCACACAGTGACAGTCCTGATGCAGTGGAACCTATTGCAAGCCTGCCAGGTCAAGCAAGGTATCATTAAAAAAAAAATACTAATTATTTCTTCTTATTGTAATTTTTCTTGATAAATTCATATATAGTTTAGAAGAATGGTTCATTTCAAGAGTTCCTGGTTAATTCATTCATTAATTATGCTGTCTGTCATTCAGATCATTCAGAAATAATGTGAGGTTTACAGAAAACATTATTAATGCTTAACAGATGTTGAAGTTGCAGAGTAAGTTGACGTTAAGGTTGAGTATTGGTCCAGGCTGGAAAGTGTAGATAAACTATGCACTGGGTGGATCCTGTGCCAGCCCTCCTGAAATGGAGATAAAAAAAGAGAGATTCTCTTTGTTCTTCTTTTTAAAGAACACACCCTGTTGATCACATCTACTTTTCAACAGTCAAACGAAATCCCTAGTTTCTTTAAATCTTAGTATATCATACCTCAATTAAGAACTCAGCATTCTGTATGTAGAGATGGTGTATAGCTTGAATAGCTGGCTTGAAAAATACTGTACTGTAGGAGGTTTGTACTTGCTGTTTCATGCACGCTCTAGCTGGGCGAGGTCTTCACATGAACATGCAAAGACTCGTTCAGACACAGCAGCCTACGCAGGCTTATAAGCACACATGCCTGGTTCAGCGTGTAGGTATTATGCTACATATGTAAGATATCCAGTACCTCCAGTGTGGAAGTGGCAAATAATGCAGTTCCTTTGATGTTCACTAGGGCTCTAATCTTATCGCATGTTAAAATCGCATGCTAAGCATTTCACTGCATATCGTACTGTGTAGGATTGTGTATGTGACAAATAAAATTTGAATTTGAAATTCTCATCTTTAAATGATTTCTGTAATTGAATTGATCTCTTGTTGGTGAGGTTTTGAGGAATTCATTTTTTTTTTTTTTTTTTTTGGATTTTTCCCCGATTTTCTCCCTAATTTAGTCGTGTCCAATTCCTCCCCGTCACTAGGGGGCTCCCTCATTAAGGCTACTACTACCACTCAGCCGGGAGGGCCGAAGACTATCACGTGTTTCCTCCGAACCACGTGACGCCAGCCGACCGCATCTTTTCGAACTGCTCGCTCGCGCACCGTTGGGGGCGGCGTAACACACTCGGAGGACAGCGCTATCCACTCCCTCCGTTGCGCGAGCTCACAGACGCCCCTGATTGGCTGTAGAGCCGTGATTAATGTGGGAGCACTAAGTACCTCTCATCCCTCCCCTCTGAGAGAGCTCGGCCAATCAGCTCTCTCTAGACCTCCGGCTACGAGAGGTTACAGCACCACCCGGGATTCGAACTAGCGATCTCCGGATGATAGGGCGAGCGCTTTAACCACTGCGCCACTCGGAGGCCCGAGGAATTCATTTTTGCTTTAAAAAAAAATATATATATTTATGTACATGTACAGTACTTAAATGGCCTAAAATCGATGTTTAGTAGAAATGGTAAAAAATCGATGAATATCCAAAATACAAAATATTGACTGTATAAAAAGAAATGGACAAACCCTCTATAACATCACCCATAGGTTTTATGAAGAGTGGTATTGAAGCTCAAATATAGGAGCTGTGGTCTTTGCCATCTTGGTAAAAGCAGACTCCTCCTAAACCCTGGTTATTCCATAAATGGGCAGAACGAACATAGCAAAGCTATTGGTTAAACACGCCTACTTACATCACTTACCACAATCCAGCTGGCTTGGGTTTAGCTTAGTTAAAATGCTAACTGGTGCAGTTGTCGTGAATGGAAAATCTAGCCATGGAGACCAAAACCGATTTTTGAACCAGGTTGCAAACATGTTTATTTCTGCTTTAGCATTTGTTATTTTTAACATGGGGATTGACTCACTTTTGGAGCCCCTAGTGGACATTTGAGGAACTGCATATTTTGGCACTTGGAGGTCGACCCTGGAAAAAAAAACACACACACAAACCGCTTGCTTCGTACACATTTTGCAGGACTATCACATCCCTATTCTATGCCACCTACTTGAGTGGAATGTTGAGCAGAAACAGATTACTCAGATTATACTTATTATTTGCATGAGACATTACATTTCAAAAATCAATGCCACAAGTTACACATAATTTCAATGTTTATTATCTACTTTCAGTAGATTTGAATAATTCAGAATAATTCAGAAGAATGAGCGCTCGCCCTATCATCCGGAGATCGCTAGTTCGAATCCCGGGTGGTGCTGTAACCTCTCGCAGCCGGAGGTCTAGAGAGAGCTGATTGGCCGAGCTCTCTCAGAGGGGAGGGATGAGAGGTACTTAGTGCTCCCACATTAATCACGGCTCTACAGCCAGTCAGGGGCGTCTGTGAGCTCGCGCAACGGAGGGAGCGGATAGCGCTGTCCTCCGAGTGTGTTACGCCGCCCCCAACGGTGCGCGAGCGAGCAGTTCGAAAAGATGCGGTCGGCTGGCGTCACGTGGTTCGGAGGAAACACGTGATAGTCTTCGGCCCTCCCGGCTGAGTGGTAGTAGTAGCCTTAATGTGGGAGCCCCCTAGTGACGGGGAGGAATTGGACACGACTAAATTAGGGAGAAAATCGGGGAAAAAAAAAAAAAAAAGAATAATTCAGAAGAATGGATAGACTGAAAATAAACTGATTGCAATTCTCAGGAAAACTAAATCAAATTGAATCTACCTATGATTCACAGCTCTACTATTATTTCAGGATATAGTTATCTTTCTACAGAAAGTAACATTTCTATCAATAACCCTGAATTATATGTATTTGATTCCAGATATGGGATCAATAAGCTAGAAGGTATGCTGCGCCCTCTTGTGGAAAAAGGCTTGAAATGTGTGCTGATTTTTGGAGTTCCTGCCAAAATCGCGAAGGTGATTAACCCTTTAATATGTATCTATATATATATATTTTTTAATTATGCCAAGATTTTATAACGATCCTGATCTAATGTTTAGTTTTTTCCCCCTTCAGGATGAGCGAGGCTCTGGGGCTGACACCGACGACACTCCTGCTGTTCAAGCTGTGAAGAAACTGCGAGCTCTGTTTCCTGATCTGGTGCTGGCTTGTGATGTGTGTCTCTGTCCTTACACGTCACACGGTCACTGTGGTCAGCATGCTTTTCTTCATTGTTTAAAGAATTTACCGTCTGTTCCAGTGTGGTGATTATGTTAAAGATCTGACGCTGTCTCATGTTTCTCCTGTAAAGGGATCCTGCGTGAAGACGGCACCCTGGACAACGCAGCTAGTTGTATGAGATTGGCAGAGGTGGCACTGGCATACGCACGTGCTGGTTAGTTTTAAAAGGGTTAAAAGGGTTTGAACTGTTATACCTGGATCTCTCCTCTTATGGTATTATTATTATTATTTGCATCTCGATCTCTCCGTCTGTTCAGGTTGTCACATTATCGCTCCATCTGACATGATGGATGGACGGATTGCAGCCATTAAGCAAGCGCTCATTTCCAACAGTCTCGGGAACAAGGTAAATATCAGACATGTAGTTTTTCAGAACCACACCAGTTAAAATTTTACTGTGATTTATAATGAAAGGTTAGAAATGAAACCAAGGCCTCCGAGTGGTGCAGTGGTAAAGTGCTCGCCCTATCTTCCGAAGATTCCCGGGTGATGCTGTCTAGAGAGAGCTGATTGGCCGAGCTTTAGAGGGGAGGGATGAGAGGTTCGTAGTGCTCCCACATTAATTACGGCTCTACTTCAGGAGCGTCTGTGTGGTCACGCAAGCTGTGGGATAGAAGTTCGAAAAGATGCGATAGGCTGGCATCGCATGTTTCGGAGGAAACACGTGATAGTCTTTGGCCCTCCCGAGATCCCGACTGAGTGGTAGTAGAAGCCTTAATGTGGGAGCCCCCTAATGACGGGGAGGAATTGGACTTTGGACATTAATAAATTAGGGAGAAAATCAACTGATGTCATGGAAGTAAAAAAAAAAAAGTTCTTAATTAGAAGCAGCTGATGTGACTTTTATCTTCAAAATATGAATTTTTAATATTAAGAAAATCTCCTTTTAAGGGCAATGTTTTTTAAATGTTTTTTAAACTCGTAAGTAAAAGAAAATACAAAATATTTTTCTTTTGGCCTTACATTAAGTTTTTTGTGAATTATTTTGTTTGGTCGATTTAATGAATTAATTAATTGGTTAAGTAATTGGTGAGCACACCTGTATACGTGTTACATACAGTACCTTGACATTGTTGAAATGTCTTTAAGAATCTTGGTATATTTTTGTCATGTCACCTCAGAAATGATTGAAATCAGGAAAAAATATATATTAAAACTTATTAAAAGGGTATAGATTAAAAATAAAAGTAATAGTAGTAATAATAATAATCAGGGTGAAGATAAATTATTAAAAGTGTTATGGTGCAACAATAAATATGTAAGATTTAATAAAACAATAAAAAAGTTAATATTCAATCTACAGCTGTTAAAGAATTTTGTCATTTTATGTCAAATATTATGTCAGTTGCACATCACAAAAATGTTCGATGAGGATGTCTATCTAAGACGCTGATAAAATTTTTTCGTCGCCAGGTTTCAGTGATGAGCTACAGTGCCAAGTTTGCTTCCTGTTATTATGGGCCTTTCAGGTATCTCATATATCCTTCTGCTTTTATTTTTTTATCTATATCCCTCCGTCTCTCCAGGTTGTCACATTATCGCTTTACACATTTATGCTATTTATTTATTATTATCATTTTTTTTTTGCATCTTTTTTTTATTTATAATTTTTTCCCCCCCATTTATCAGTTTTTATCAGTCTTTATCAAGTCTTCCTCTTTTCAGCTTCAACACCTTAAAACTAGATTGAATGTTTAATATAATTCTTCCAGAGATGCCGCTCAGTCCAAGCCAGCTTTCGGAGACAGGAGGTGCTACCAGCTTCCCCCCGGTGCCCGAGGACTTGCACTGCGAGCCTGTGTACGAGAATTTGAGTGAAAATGAAACTTGATTTTGTAACTTTTTTTGTGAACCCTGCATTTACGGTATCTGTATTTTCGTGATTCTTTAGGACCGAGACGTAAAAGAAGGAGCCGATATGCTGATGGTGAAACCAGGACTGCCTTATCTTGATATCATCAGGGAGGTTAAGGATAAGGTATGTGTTTCTGACATTAATCACAAGAATAAATGCTGTTTTATGGATAGTTCATCAACTGAAATGTTGTTTTAAGTGGATGCTCTTGTCGTAGGATGTATTCATTAAAGGTGATTAAAGGTGCGATTAAAGGTGTAATCTAGTGTTTTTCACTCCAAACTTTATACTTGTAATAGAAATCTAAGGGGCAGTTGTCCAGATGTGTCAGTAAACATTGAATACATGAGTATATAACAAATCCAAATCTATAAATCTTACACTTTAGGTTAAGGACTAACTAGTTACTTAAGTTTTGCTAAAGATTTAGCAGCATCGCACCAGGATCACCACAAAACCCTATCTCTAGAAAAGTGACCTTTTCGCATTAATGTTCAATGGAATTCTAAAATAGTACAGAAATAAGTCAGTTCTTATCTGTAGTCATTACCCATGCACTATAAATACAGAAGATAAGATGTGTTGGTAAAAGTACATTGCAATGTTAAAAAAGGACGTAGCATTGTAACCTTCCATTTTTCCATGTGAATGTTTTCGTTCACATTGCACAAAGGAATTTTCTGATATTTTTTATATCGCTGTCCTCCCATCTAGCACCCGACTCACCCTCTGGCGGTGTACAACGTGTCCGGAGAGTTTGCAATGCTGTGGCACGGAGCGCAGGCCGGAGCCTTCGACCTGCGTACAGCCGTGCTGGAATCCATGACCGCTTTCCGTCGGGCAGGTGAGACTAAAGGCGATCAGGAGCTATTACACTTTTACACTGCTCAGTCCATCACACAAGTTTGGTGACAGTTTTATATTACAGCTACACTTACAGAAGAGCTGTATTCATTTAAATGTTTCAAAATGGTTCAGTCCATCCGTAACCACAGAGTAGTACTAATTCTGATTCTTCAAATCAGGTTTATTTACATTGCACATTTTTTTTAAACAAAGTTAACTTTTATAACAAAAAGTACCAGTTGAACCAACAAAGTGTATTGAAAACCAAAATTCTGCACGTCTTTTCTAAAAGTTAATTAAAATAAATTCTACAGCCAGTGTGCGGATAATTTTTGACTCATCCTTGTAGGTCAATCATAGCCATAGGTTAACGTCTGTTAAATTGGGATTCCAAGATGAAAGATTGAAGCTTTACAGAGCGAGTTGGTTTGCAGACAAGCCAATCAGATGCAGCCAAGGATGCCAATACTTTGTCTAAAGAGAACCTCAATTTGTCAAAGGACATTAATTGGCCGTGGACTGTACAGTAGGTGTGTTTTTTTTTATAGTTTTTTTTTTTTTTAACGCTGGCTTTATGTGCCGAATGTTGATTCGTGACCGTTGTGTTTGATCATCGTGTCTAGCGCCACCCATTTGTCCCATACAGAATGTTCAGTACTTTTGGTACCTTTAGGCAAGAAAGGAAACCAAATTCAGCACTCACTTCTCAATATGTGTCACTCAGCAATGGAAATGATGACAAAATATGAGATGGCTCATTTGTTACCGTGTCATACCTCAATGTGTATTACAAAACTAGCCAAATGCGTTTCTTAAAATTGAATTCTGCTTGTTTTTATTCTTATTATTTCCAGGAGCAGACATCATCATCACTTACTACACCCCTCAGCTGCTCACGTGGCTTACAGAGTGACGTCCCGCTCCGCTCACATGGATGGCTTCTGATTTATTCCAAAGTGCATTAAGAGTTGATGATAACTGAGGATTTGCTGGAATCTTGTAATAGACACTATGATTTTTACATTCTAGTACAATGTAAATCCTGTGTATGATTTAATGAACCATGTTGCTCAAAAAATAAATATAACAAACTAACACATTGTCCTAAGAACAGATAGTTAACCTCATATTGATTATTTTGAAATATCAATCTTTTTTTCTCTCTCTCTTTTTTAAGAAAACCAGATTTGCTAAATTATACAAATGATATTGAAACGTGTGATTACGGGTCCGGTTGCTTTTGTGTCAGTTCTAAACATCATTTTGATTCATAATGTGATGAAGTAGAATGAAAAATTAATAAATACGTAAGTGAGTTTCGATCGAATAAGGAATATACACTCAGTAGCACTTTTTTTACGGATGGATCCTTAAAACATTTATGCAATAAATGTATTGTTGCTATGCAGAATCATTGTACTGTCTTCATCTCTATTAGTTTCAGTGCACAAGTAAGGCATGTACCCAATAGAAATCTAATTTTACATTTTTTATGAGAAAATGTAAATACAACGGCAAGTGTTTACATGTTACATGCAGTGTTTATGGATGAAATGTATTACACATTTTTTCACATTTTTACCCATTTTCATTCCATCATTCACTCAACTTCTATAGTGCTTATTCTGTGTACAGGGTCATGGGGGCCTGTCTATCTCAAGCATTTGCTGCATTCGCATTTGTGAGGATGCACTGAATCAAAATATTTAATGATTCTTGGTTACTCAATCTTAACTCATTTACAAATAGTCTATGTGCTTACAATTACTATATACAGTACTAGTCAAAAGATTGGAAACACCTTCTACTTCAATTCTTTTGTTTTGTGATTTATTTCTCTACATTCTAGAACAATACTGAAGATTTCAAAACTATGAAATACCACACATGGCATTATGTAATTAAGTACATAATTATGTACATTTCGACATTCAATTTGTCAGTTGTTATTTTAGGACATAAAGGTCAGCTGTTCTGGAATAGTTCTTACAATAACAGGTTTATCAGGAGGTGGAGGTACGCTTTGGAAAGCAGAGAATTGAAGATTAGCCGCAGTAAGACAGAATATGTGTGTGCGAATTAGAAGGACCCAAGTGGAACGGTGAGGCTAGAGGGCGCAGAAAGAAGGTGCAGAACTTTAAGTACTTTGGGTCCAGAGCAAGAAAGAGTGTGGAATGGCGTGTGCTGGCAGGTTGGAGAAAAGCGTCAGGTGTGTTGTGTGATAAAAGAGTAGCACAGAGAATGAAAGGAAAGGTGTTCAAGACTGTGGTTAGACCAGCGATGCTCTATGGCTTAGAGACAGTGGCACTGAAGAAAAGACAGGAGGCACAGCTGGAGGTAGTAGCACTGCTCACTTTACACTGTATATTCATGTACACACACACATATATATATATATATATATATATTTTTTTTTTCTTTCTGTAATACAATTTATACATAGATCTTACTTTTATCATACAAGTTTTATAGATCTGTATATATGTTTATATTGCACTGCTAACTTGCACTTCTGGTTAGATGCTAACTGCATTTCGTTGCCTTGTAACTATGTGCAATGACAATAAAGTTGAATCTAATCTAAACTAATCTAATCTGAAAGAAAGGCCAGATTGAGGTGGTTTGGATATGTTCAGAGGAGAGATTGTGAATATATCTGTAGAGGGATGCTGAGGTCGGAGCTGCCCGACAGGAGGTCTAGATGAGATTTATGGATGCAGTGAGAGAGGCCATGAAGTTAGTTGGTGTGAGAGAAGAGGATGCAGAGGATAGGGTTTGATGGAGACAGATGATTCGCTGTGGCGACCCCTGAAAGGGAACAGCTGAAAGACAAAGAAGATTTGCAAAACCCATCAATCACCATGATGAAACTGGCTCTCATGAAGACCTTCCCAGGAAAGCAAGACCAAAATGTACCTCTGCTGCAGAGGAGAAGTTCATTTAGAGTTACCACCGTTAACAAACAGCACCTCAGATTAGGGCCGCTATGAAGGCTTTACAGAGCATAAGTAGCAGATACATCTCAATGTCAAGTATTCAAAAGATATTTTTGCATATTTTGGATGCTTTCAGCATTTTAAAAAAAATGTATGTAACGTAAAAAGGAATAAAAATCAGGAAAGGTGTGTCCAAGTGATAACGCTAACAGCAGACTAAAACCATGCATTCTTCACAAAATCACAAAAAGCTATGGAAAGTCAATATGATTACTTTCCTCCGTTATCAGCTTCCATTTAGTTTATTGGCTCCCATGATAGCTTCTAGTGCGAATCAAATGCATTAAAATTTAGATATTGACTTCTGCATTTAGATATTACATATGGATTTTTTGGGCCACCATTAAATATATGACTTTTTCATCAGACTTCTGAGTTTAAGTGGAAAACAACAATACATATTAAGTAAATTCATCTTCTTTTATAATTTGGGCATTGCCTAGAAACAAACAAAGCGATATTTAAATCATTGCAGAAGAGGAATTGCAGTATTTTTTTTAAATCAGTGAATTAAACTCTTATCGATGAATCGTTGATCAATTAGCCCAACCTGAATATCATATTTAGAGTGTTTCTTTGTTCGACTTATTTGGTCTGGGAGCGGCTGAGTAAACAGATATTCCACATTATTAGAGTACAGTAACCGGCGTTTGACAGGTAAGACAGTCATATTAATTACAGAATATCTGACCAAACAATACATATTAGACATCTTAAATATGATTATCGTGTACTACCTAATAAACGACCTAGCTATCGAGTTTAACTATGTAGCTTGCTAGCGAGTTAGCTGTGTTTTTAGCATGTACTATTCTGCCTGCGAGTAAATGAGGCGCTTATCTGGAGAAACTGAGCGTTTGTATACTTGATGTAGGGTTCTTATAAATATTTGGGTATCGGTTATACTTTACATTTCTACAGAAAGTGCGGTATTATGTAGCTAGACAGTGTTGCTAGCTAACGGTACACATCGGCTTTAAACTTGTGCGTCGATTCAAGCGTTTTTACGGTAAGCGCTAAACTCCCTACACTTGTTGGTTATAAAAATATGTACTGTGTCCTTTTCTCAATATCTCTATATCAGATTTCCACCTATAATTAAATGTTAATTTTGCACTTGCTGGTAGATACGTGAATTGTGTTCAATGCGAACAAATCAGTGCAAACCCCCGTGAGGCACAGCAAATGAATCGTTTAATGAATTAAACAGTGAATCAATGGATCGATCAACAAGTCATAAAGTGAATCAATGAATTAATCACAGACTTACTCTTAATGCACGAATGGCATTTTAATGGAAAACGTTTTCTCTTAACATGCCCTCAATATGATTACAACTCATCACATCAGAATAAATTTTAGGAACTAAACAATATTAATGTAAAGGACAATCCATACTCTTAGTCATGTTTAAGAAATGTGAAAGCAAAATTCATGGCAACAGCCATGGTGTTTTTATCATTTGAATATAATTTAAAACTTAATCATTTTTCTATTTTTAAATGTAGGCTTATTAAATCCAATCGTGCCAAGTGATTGTAACAATAAAGCACAGGCTTTCGCTTTACAAAATAAGGTTCTTAAAATAAGAGCGTCCCAAATATCCTGTTGATTTTTACCTCTTCACAGGGACCCTTCGGAGTCTTCTTTGTAAAGTGTGTATTGCCTTTGAATGGACTAGTGCGTAGTGGAGATTAGTTTTAAATGAAATACTGCCACGCACGAGCAGCAGCAGCTGCGGTTTTTTTTTTTTTACTTCTCCGTATCGTAAAGAATCGTGTATACGCGCACTTGGGTTTGGAACCATAGTCGGATATGTTAGCTAGTTGCTCCTGTCTTTTCTTGGTGTTCATAACACTTGTTTCTTTTATTTTTGTAAGCAAAGTAGTATGCTGTTTAAATTACTGTAACGAGTTAGTTTGGGAAAAAATCATTTCCACCATCATTTTGGCATTCTTAGACGAATTATATTGCCATCGTTTACTCTAAACACTAAGATATTGGTCCTGTCAGCTTCAGCAGTGTTGCCAGAGCTGATAAAGAAACCCTAAATAAAAGTGATTCATGGTTTGTACACTGCATTTAATGAGGAACACCAGGAATAGTAACGTTAATACAAGCATGATCCTGGTCTTCAAACACTGATCGATTTGTTGGACAGTATCAGCAATTTAAAGGTCAACACACCTACAAGTATTGCAAACCTTCATGACAAAAAAAAAAAATCTAACCTACATTCTGTAATGTTCCCATTATTAAAATTGCAAGCATGACATTTCAATTCAATAACCAGTTCTGTCAGCGCCTCTTCCTCCTGTGGCCATCAAACTTTATAACTCCTCCCTCTTTTGTAGGGAGGAGAGCTAAAATAATGGACACAGTCTAAAAACAATAGGTGCATTAGCCTTATCTCTGCAATTTGTATGCCTGGACAATTTGTTTTATTCCTGCTATCGGTAATCACCCAAATGAGGATGGGTTCCCCGTAGAGTCTGGTTCCTCTTCCAAGGTTTCTTCCAATTGCAATCTCGGGGAGTTTTTCCTTGACGCCATCGCCCTTTGTGTGCTTATCAGGGACGATCTGATCATTATGATCTATACACATTTTTACTTGCTCATAAACATTTCCATAATTTTCTTTTAATTTTGTGAAGCTGCTTTGAGACAATGACCAAAAGTGCTATATAAATAAAATTTATCATTTAGCAGTATCATTTAGCAGTATCATTTAACAATATCAATTAGCAAAATGAATTAGCAATAGAATGTACAATTAGTAATATCAATTAGCAATATTAATATCATGTTCAGTGTCATTTAGAGATCATGTGCAATATCAAGTAGCAATATCATTTCTCAACATCAATTAGCAACATCAATTAGCAGTATCAATTAGGAATATAATGTGTAATGTAAATTAGCAATATCAATTAGCATATCATGTGCAATGTCATTTAGCGATATCAGTTAGCAATATCATGTGCAATGTCAATTAGCAATGTCATTTACAATGTCATGTGCCATGTCAGTTAGCGATATTAGTTAGCAATATCATGTGCAATGTCAGTTAGCAATATCAATTACTGATGTAATGTGCAATGTCATTTAGCGATATCACATAATTTATATGTGCATTATCAATTAGCAAAATCATGTGCAATATCAAGTAGCAAAATAAATTATAAAGTGTAATGTCAATTAGTACTATCCATTATCAATATCATGTGCGAATGTCATTTAGCAATATAATGTGCAATATCAATTAACAATGTCAATTAGCAATATAATTTAGTGATATAATGTGCAGTGTCAATTAGCATTGTCAATTAGTAAAATAATGTGCAAATGTCATTTAACAATATGAATTAGCTATATCATATACAATTATCATATGCAATATCTGCATTTGACTTTTGTCAATGTGGAACTTCATTTTATTACTTCACCTCATTGCATGTATATTGATTTACTCTCTTTGCTCTTAAACCCTATTGGATTGTAATGAATAGTGACGCTCTGCTGTTTCAGGATGTCAGGATGGCGAGCGTTCCTGACCTGCCGGACAGCCTGGTGCTGGAGATCTTCCTGCGTCTCCCCCACGCGGCGGTGCTGAACGCTGGCCTGACGTGTCGCCAGTGGTTCGCCGTGTCTCGAGACCAGTTCTTGTGGAAGGAGTTGTTCTATAGTTATTACCGTATCCCGCGCTCGGTACCCCGCCACCCAGGTACTGCCACAAGACCTACTGTACAGTACCAGTCAAAATTTGGGCACATCTTCTAATACCTTCTGATCTTTCCTGAATTTAATTTCTTTCCAAATCAACGCTAATGTCAAACAAAATATATAATAATCTCCTTTGAACAGTTTATATTGAATGTGCATGTTACTCATGCTCTGTAAAGCCTTTATAACGGCTCTAATCTGAGGTGCTGTTTATTGGTGTTTTTTTTAATGCCTTCGTGCTCGGCAGCGGCTGTGTCATGGTACAGAGAGTTTAAGCGGCTCTACGACTGCATTCCCTGTGTGGAGGTTCAGACTCTGAGGGAGCATCATGACCAGGTCCTGCATTTGGCCTTTTCTCATAGCGGACATCGCTTTTCCTCCTGCTCCAAAGACTGCACTGTTAAGGTGAGGTTTAGCTTCTGATGCATATAAATACAAATCCTTAGACAAGTCAGTATCCTCTGATTCTCTGTACACTGCCTGGCCAAAAAAAAAAAAAAAAAAAAAAAAAAAAAAAATATATATATATATATATATATATATATATATATATATATATATATATATATGAACTTGAGTAAAATCCTATTCTTAATCCATAGGGTTTAACCCTTTGCAGCTTCTGTGAAGGCTTTTGACAAGGATTAGGAATGTGTTTATGGGCATTCTTGACCATTCTTCCTGAAGTGCATTTGTGAGGTCAGCTACTGATGATGGACGAGAAGGCCTGGCTCACAGTCTTCTCACTAATTCATCCCAAAGGTGTTCTATCGGGTTGAGGTATGGGCCAGTCAGATTCTTCCACACCAAACTCGCTCATCCATGTCTTAATGGACCTTGCTTTGTGCACTGGTGCGCAGTTATGCTGGAACAGGAAGTGGCCATCCCCAAACTTCCAAGTTGGGAGCTTGAAATTGTCTAAATGTCTTGGTATGCTGAAATTTTGAGAGTTCCTTTCACTGGAAGTAAGGAGCTGAGCCAACTTCTAAAAAAAACAACCCCACACCAGTTCCTGTGCATCAATGTCTGACCTTTTGGAAGTATGGTCAAACATTCCCATAAACACACTCCTAAACCTTGTGGAAAGCTTTCCTAGAATAGTTGAAGCTGTTTTAGCTGCAAAGGGCGTGGGGTCAAGATTATATTAAACCTATATATTATTTCCCTAAGGATTAAAAATGGGATGTTACTGAAATTCATATGCATGTGAAGGCAGGCGAGCAAATACTTTCGGCAATATAATATAGCTCTGGTTTCTACTGTCAGTTTTTTTGCTATGAGTCTTTTACTAAGCGTTTAAGTGATCTTATCTTAGATATATCTTCTTTTGATAAATATTGTCCCCCCCCCCCTCCCAAAAAGTAATACAGTATTTATGTGCAATTTATATCCTTGTTGCCGGTTTAGCTTTGGGACACTGAGCGCCCAGATGGCACCATCTCTCTGGTGCACAGCTCCAGTATGCGTCAGTTTAACTGGGGCTACACACAGTTCTCACAGTTTAACAGCGACGACACTCTGTTGCTGGTGTCGGGGGTCTACCTCGGACCACACCACTCCTCTTCTGGAGAGATCGCCGTCATCAGCTTAGGTGAGAAACACTCACGCTCAGAACACTCTTCATGTTAGTTAATGATGAAATCTATTCATCTGTGTTAACTGTTAAACCATGATCTCAGCCCGAAACACTCCCTATCTAGGGAGAACGCACTGGCTAGTACGAGGGGTGCTCAAGTCAAACTGGGCGCAGCACGGTGACGAGACTCTTAGATTTGAATGGTGCAAACGTTTTATAGAAGACTGTGCGTACGTGAACGACGATCCCAGCCGACGAGCCCACGGCAAGTGGTACATCTGATCCTTGAAAATCAAAAGACAACTTGTTAAAGGAGTTCCTTGGAGGCCAGTGTTTCAGACATGATGCAGGCTGACCAATAACTCCGACGTACTTAGAAAAGTTTCCACCTTGATGGTATCCAAGCACTAGTGAAACACTGGGATAAATGCACATGTGTAGCAGGGGATTTTATAGAGAAATAAAGACAGTTTTAACAATCAAAAGTCCCAGTTTGACTTGAACACATGTATTAATTTACTCAAAACAGTGTGTAAGATGGAAACAGTAAGTATATTTTTAATGGCCTCAAGAGGGCACCATTTCAACCAGAACTTACTCTCAAATACTTTCTCTGTACTACACAGTCAGATCATAAGCATTTGGACTCTGTATTTGTTTATTAATTTTATATAAATTTTTGTTGTCGGGCAACGCCCCAATGAATTCATTTTAATGAATGAAAAGAGTAAAGTTTGAGCTTTTATTTAAGCAAAATATATTATAAAAATAAATAAATAAACAAGTAAATTTTTTTGTTTATTTAATAATATTATTAAATATTATTAAATATTGATATAAATATAATATTAATATTCTATTATACATTATTTTTATTATTATTATTCGTAATAATAATAATAATAATAATAATATGTAATATACTTTTATTATATTTATACCAATATTTAATAATATTATTACATAAATAAATACATGAATAAATACATCTCTCAGAGAGAGAGAGACTTTGTACTGTTAAAAAAAAAAACGAGAAAATAAAAAAGGCCATAATTTATATATATATATCTAATTGACCATTTAGAAATTATGGTCTTTTTTATTTTCTTGTTTTTCTTTTTAACAGTACAAAGTCCTTCCATAGTCACAGGCTCAAAAGTAATTGGGCAAACTAACAATCATAAATATTAAGATTATTTCTAATACCTTGATGCTAAAACATGGATGTAGTCAGGGACGGTCTGAACTCTGAAACCCATGAGCATTTCCTTCATTCAGCTGCATGTTTGTGGGTCTTGTGTGCCTTAAGTGAGTGATTGTTTTTTTTTTTTTGTACAGAGGTAAGAAAGTGGAAGAAATAGTTGCTGTCCAAATACTTATGGACCCGACTGTATATTCACCTCAAGTTGAATCTGTTCATCTGCTTGGGTCTGTAGAAAACTACACGCTGCTCTCTCGAGTAAGGAACAAGCCCTACGATGTTTTTGGCTGCTGGCTAAACGAGACTCATCTGATCTCCGGCAACCTGCACTGGATTGGCAACATGACCTCATGCACCGTGCTTTGGCTCAACAAAGCTTTCCAGGTCTGACCTTCAAACGCCCCACTGTACAGGAAGCATGTTTTTGAACTAAACTTTAATAACAATGAAAATACAACACAGAGTGGTTCTTATTGATTCGCACAAAACAGTCATGCACCCAGCTCGTGTGCTTCCTGCTCATTATATCCGAGGGTCAAAAATTTATTTATTTATAAAACACTGTTTGCTGTCTGTGTCTTCAGGACATTGAGTCTGAAAACGTCAACGTCGTGAAGCGGCTCTTCAAGATCCAGAACGTCAACGCGAGCACCATACGCACGGTGATGGTGGCCCACTGTCGGCGGCACGACACGCCCGACCTGCTGCTCGACTACGAGGCGCAATCGCAGCAACAGCGCAAGGGAGAATTCCAACACCACCAGCCACTGCTTTTCAACTTAGGAGCGTCCGATAGCGAGGAAGATGACAACGAGAGAGACGTCGAGGGCGACGAGCATGCTGAAACCAGCCACTGTGCTCATCTGCCCCATCTCAGCCCGTCCAGATTGGAGCATGTCAGACATGTGGGTATCGAATTGTTCATCCGTTGTAAGTGTGCTAGCAGTGTGGTATCGGGCAGGAACATCATAGAGGCGAACATCTCATAACAGCGAGAGCAATGATTTTGATTTGGGGAAATTTGTAGAATATGTACTGCAGCGTGGATATTGTTTCATTCACACGAAGCAAATTTTCTTCTTTTGTTGTTTTCGTGCTGCTTTCCACACGGCCGTCAGAGCGGAAGCACTCGCGAGCATGAACTGGAGGCGCGAGTGGCTCGGTTCATGGGTAGCAGGCGCACCAAAACACCCAATCCTAGCCTGGTGGCACCTTCTGCCCCAGGGGAAGGAGAGGACAAGACCTATCTACTGTTTACCACAGGCAGCCTTACCTACTCACCTCACCAGATAGGTCTGTTTGTGTATTTTTGCATTTTATATATTTACATAAAGAGGAAGAGGGTTTGAGTGTGGGTGTGTTTACAGATATGATTGTGTGTCTCTGCAAAAAAAAGAAAGAAGAAGGGACAAAAATGTATTTCTATATGCATTGTGGATGTGCGCGTGTGTGTGTGTTTCAGGTATTAAACGGATCATGCCCGAGCAAATGACAACGTGTGGACCCGTATTAGGCGAAGAACGCAGCGCAGAGGAATTTTTCGACTCGCTAGATCACGTGATCGATATTCACGGCCACATTATCGGCATGGGCTTGTCACCTGATCACAGGTCACACCAATCATTTCACCGGTCTCAGTTCAATTGTAAAGCCACAACAAGTGGATGCTGTAATTTGTATTTTAATACAAATATAAGACACATAATATAAAATGATGTTTGTACACATGCTGTGTATGTTTTTTTTTGGGGGGGGTTTGCACAGATACCTGTACGTGAACAGTCGTGCGTGGCCGGCGGGCTGCGTCATTTCAGACCCCATGTCTCCTCCTCCCATAGCTGAAGAGATCGACATGCACGTGATCGACCTGAAGAGCCTGCAAGAGGAGAGGCGCAGCCTCCGCGCGCACCGAGCCTTCACGCCTAACGACGAATGCTTCTTCATTTTCCTTGATGTCAGTCGTGACTTTGTGGCCAGGTAAATCAACCAAGTGTTATATTTCAGGGTTTTTTTTTCTCTTAAATAAAAAGCTCACTTCTTATTATCACAGCAAAGTTACATTCTCACTATCCTTCCCATCAAATCTTGGTTCTAAAATATGAGGGGCGTTCAAACCAAGTCAAACCAGGACTTGTTATACAGTAGCCTTATTAATAGTTATTGCCACATCCTCTGTACAGTCCTGATTTCGCTCCAGGTCATTTCAACATGTTAGGGTCATTACAGAAGTTCCTGGGAGGCCAGCGTTTCATACATGAACCAGGCAGTCCGATCATTCCTCACGTGTACTGAGAAAACAATCTATTTTGTTGGTATCCAAGCACTAGTGAAACGCTGGAGTATTAGTGCATTAGTGTAGCAGGCCATTATGTAGAGAAATAAAAAGGAGTTTTGTTCTGTTATCATCCACAATCAAAAATCTCGGTTTGACTTGGAACGACCCACTCATAATCAGCTTGTCAATCAGGACTGAATAGAATGATTTACCAGAAGCGCATCATATCTGTTCTTCCACTAGGAGGCCAAATAAAGCAACATTCTATTAGCAAGGTGACTTTTTTCAATAGAACGATACCTGATATATAACAAGTCCAAACGTTTCTGTTTTTATATAACGAAATATCTGATTGTTAATATGGTGGAGGCAAGGCTTTCTTTTGGAAGGAGTCTGCAGTGTCTCATCTCTTTGTTACAGTCAGTTTTAAAGCTATTCGAGATTATTCGGGACTTCTAGTTGACATGATAAACGAGAAGCTAGTGAGGGGGTACCTAAAGAAATGGATGTTTTATGGATATATAACATTAAACAAAATTATTTCTTGTAACCTTCATATACAAAGCAGCCCTGTTTACAATGATAACTTCAATATCTGTGGTATTCTTACTCACATTTATGGACGTATTGCTGTCAAATATCATGCAAGTAAAGGACAGTGTTTAATACAGCACAGAGTTTTTCGGATACTTGCGAGACTTCTGCGGTCGCCCCAAGCTGTTACGAAAGTTATTTTGAATGTGAAAACCATGACTCAGAAGTTTTGTGTATGTAATAAACAATCATGTGAGCGAACACATGAAGCACACAAGCTTAAGAATAGCAGGTCTAAATATTTACTGTGGTAAACATCACAAACATCACATTCTTAGCTCCACCTCACACACATCCTTTTTTTCATCCTTTCAACTCCTTTTTATTTTGCAGCGGTGCTGAAGACAAGCATGGTTACATCTGGGACCGGCATTACAACATCTGTCTGGCCCGTCTGCAGCACAACGACGTGGTGAACTCCGTAGCCTTCAGCCCCGCCGACCAGGAGCTCCTGCTCTCCGCCAGCGACGACTCCACCATCAAAGTGTGGCGCTCCCCGCGCATGGTGCGCCTGGCGCGACGCCCGACTCGAGCCCGTGACCTTCTCGCTTCCCTGCGAGCTTGCCGGAACGCTAACACAAATTTGAATGGGAAACTTTAAACAGGGAAAACAGGGACGTGGCACCGGCTCGGGTCTAAAAAAAAAAAAACAACAACAAAAAAAAAACAACTACAAAAAAAAATTTTCACCTGCTAAGGTCATGAATGCGGTCTTGAGCCAAAAGACTGTAACGAGTTGGCATGTTTCGGGCATGACGACAAGGTGAAGGTTAAAGTAAAGAAGCACTCTAAGGGCACTAAAACTAACCACGTGTGCGTGATAAGATAAACAGCTGTCATGCTGCCATTTTTTTCCCTCCTTAAACAAATAAAAAAAAGAAATTGACATGGCCTAAGAAAATTTCACCTCCAGAGCGTGTCGTATTTGCTGTGGCGTGGTCCGCTGTGAGCATGCTGTGTTGACAACCAGATCTTTTTTAAACCTTTTTTTTTTCCTTCGTCTTTTCCTAGTCAACTCCAGAAGTATTGCATTAAAGTATAAGGATGCCCTACTCTTATTCAAACGTAAATGTGTTTTTACTGCATGACACCATTAATATACTCTTAATGTAACGTCCATTCAGATATTGGGATGTTAAAATACATTGCAATACACCAAAAATACGTTATTTTGTGTTGATTCGGATGCAAGTTTGTGGAAATGGTTTTATGAAAAGATTAATTTATGGCGAAGGGTTGAACGTCTGCAAATAGGTACTTGTTATACGTACAGGACGCTATTACTTAGTGCGTTTTCTTTCCAAAAACATAAATTCGTCCAGAATTCCATTGTGAATCGGGAAATTCCATTTTGTCAGGAAATCTTCTTTCTTGTTATTGACGTGGCATTCTTCTTAGACTTCCTCAGCTCTTGTTCATCACTGTTTACAAATTTCTAAACATTTGTTTTTCTGCAGGTGATGAATCTTTCATATCCGTTTCCTGAATTGTACATGTCAACAGCCTTGATACAATGTTTGGTGTTGCAGGTGTAAACCCGCCTATTTGTTCAAAAACAAATTTGGGATGCCTTTTTGTTTTGTTTTTTTGTCAGTTTTGTCACGTACGGTTCTAAAAAGAAAGGAATGTTTTTAGTCAGAACCGTTGTGTGATCCTCATGATAGGCGCCAATAATTCTGGAGTTGACTTGTGTCTAGAGTGAAACTAAAAACATAAACTCCCTTTAATGTCTTTTTAATTAAAGAACTTTGTATCCGGAGTTTGGATTCAGTGGCTTTCTTTTGAGTTGTAACAGAAAAATCATAAACTACAAATAAGACTTGTTTTAAAAGAAGCATATTTTATTCTAGGTACTTGTATAGCTAAACGGGTTGATTTGAGCATTAATGCTGTATCTCTAATGACCACTGAACACGCCACGGTACTGTTGCTGCATATATTTCGGGTCGCATTATAAACAGTAACATGGTGCGGGAACATGAAGTACCACTTGCGTTTTCTTATCCAGACTGAACTGTATGACCGCAGTGCTGCTGTGTTTTTCATGGATTTGTGTTCTCTAGAGTGAATTCTTTTGATCACGATGTATGATGTGAGTATAATGTGACATTCAAACTCTTTGCCCTCACAAGCCATGCAGATTAATATTTTATGTACTTGTGCACATTTAATCTTGTCTGTGTCGTTCATTTCTACTTTAAGAAAGAAAGTTTTTTCAGTACACCGAAGCCGTGATCGGACTGCCTGCCTCTTGTCTGAAACGCTGGCCTCCCAGGAACTCCAAGTATGCGGAAATGCCTTGTAGCGAGGTCAGGACTGTATCGGGGATAACTGGCAATAACTCCCAGCTAAGTGGTGTAGGTGAGTGTGTGTGTGTCTACAGTTCCCACAGACAGATGAGTCTTTTTTGCAAGTTGGTTCAAGTTATCCATTGATTATCAAGGATGTTCAATCAATCAACTGCAGCGAGCTCCGAGCCACCTTTGCCACGATCCTCATTCAAGGACAAACAGCCATCTTTAAGATGTCTGCATAATTCAAATATTCTAATGCGACTAAGAATCTCATCATACCGTGCTTGACGTCTTGTTAACATCAGTTGGTTTTACACCTTCATTCACGAGAAATTTCATATTTATTCATTCACATATTGAAAGAGTAGTCTGATGAGCACAGCCAATGTTTTTAATTAAAGATTTTTTTTTCACCTTTAAAATTAAGATGGAAAATTTGGTGTTATAATTTGAAACACAGACTGGCCCTAGATTCTCCTTTAATTGGCTTTTTTCTTATATGAATGTATTTATTTTTATTTCAAATTAAACAATCGAAGATCTAAGACCACTCTGCTTACTCCTCTGGGCTCATCTAAATTCTGTGTAATTCTTTAATTGGCCCAGAATCTTTGATGAACTAAGGCGTTCTAATATTTAGAATATGCAGATTCATAGAAAAGCCTATGGATCCAAACTTTTTGGTCACCCTGTATATGAGCACCTCTGTCATTACTTTCAACAAATATCTCACTCACTCATCATCTATACCGCTTAATTCTGTATTCAGGGTCATGGGGGGCCTGGAGCCTATCCCAGGAGACTTAGGGCACATGGCAGGGTACACCCTGGACAGGGTGCCAATCCATCGCAGGGCACAGACACAGACACATACACTCACTCATTCACACACTACGGGCAATTTGGGAACGCCAGTTAGCCTAACCTACATGTCTTTGGACTGTGGGAGGAAACCGGAGTACCCAGAGGAAACCCACCAAGCACGGGGAGAACATGCAAACTCCATGCACACAGAGACGGGAATCGAGCCTGGCCGGGGATCGAACCCGGACCCTGGCGGTGCAAGGCGACAGTGCCTGAACAAATATATAATTAAGCTAAATAAAGAATACCAAAGAATCTTTTGTAGGTCAAAACCTGATTTAATTTCAGTTAGCTTCCATTTTGCTCTGGGAAAGTCTATGAGGCAGGTAGAGGAAAAAAAGAATTTTAACAACAGTGGATGAAACGAAAATTTTTGGGATGCAACAAAATATTCATCAGAAGGAGAAAAATTGTTAACGAGAATATTCTAGAAGACATTGGGGAGTGGGGGTGGATGGGTACTTGCATGTGTTTGTGGGCCTAAATCATAAAAAGCAGATCCTTAATTTTTCTCCAGACTATGATCTCATGAGTTTTGTTTGGCTTACAATACTTCACAAATTCCCTTGACTTCTTCCGGCTTCTTGCACGAATTGGCAGGAGGCGATCAGCTGAGGTGTTTGTGAAGTCCAGGTTGCTTTAATATCAGCTTTCAGCTCGTCTGCATTGTTGGATCATGTGTTTCTCATCTTCCTCTTGAAAATAGATTCCACGAAGTTCAGGCCAGGCGAGTTGGCGAGGCAATCCGGCATAGTATTATCACGAACAGCAAACCAGTTCATGGTAGTTTTGTCGCTAGGACAAATGCTAAGTCCTGCTGGAAAAGGAAAACTGTATAAAGCCTGCTCTAAAATCTCTGAGTAGATGACTGCGTTGACTTTAGACTTAAACATAACTTAAGTGTTTAATTTGCAGACAAGCATAGTTTCAAGTGCCTTCTATATCAATGTAGCAAGAAGTCAAAAACTGTAAAAGCTACAGCTAAACTGTTTTACTGTAAATGAAAATGCCTTGTCGAGCTTGAGTTAGTTTTGTGGTGACAGTGGGGCGGTGGGATCGAGGTAAAAATGTACAATTGCTATTGAACCAAGAGTCAAGATTTCAAAAGATGAATTTATTGAGATCAGTTGTTTTATTTTACCATTTTGCTACTGGAAAAAAACAGATAAGAAATGTTTAGCAGAATGGAGAAATTGTGTATTGCAAACATTAATGAGCATCGCACCGCATCATACAATACTTTATAATGGGTAGAACTGATGGTTGCAAACATTCTCACAAGTCACAATGAGGCCATTGATCATAGCTTACATGTTTGGGTAAATTGTGTTTTTGAAAAGTACTAAGAAAAAAAAGCAGCCAATGCCCTTTTTCAAGTTTATGTCCCACTGAATCTCTAATAAGATGAAGCAAAGTTTTTCTTCTCTGACCAACAAAAACAAGTACATATTGAGGGACCTCTCCCACCCTCCTGGTTATATGATGTGGATCAGTTAATGCATCAGTCTATAAAATATCACAGGAGGAACATTTTTCTTCCTTACTTACATAAAAATAGAAATTGACAGAAATTGTGTATAAAGATGTTCATCAAGAACTCAATAGGCAAATCACAAGGATAATGAATGTTCCATCAGGGTTAGTTTTTAGAGCTTCTAGTAATAAAATAAAATACAGGATTTATATGAGGCCACCAAGGGTGAAGACATTTAGAGACAACTACTTCTTGCCCTACTGAGGAAATATTAAACATAAAGAAACAATTCAAAACAAAGCTCAGCGTCTTCCTTTGTTGCTTTGTAACTCTATTAACATCCAGTACATAAAAGTGATTAAATGAATGATATTCCACAAGGAGTTCAATCTTTAAAAAAATAAAATAAAAAAAGCATTTTTTATAGCATATTCTGTATTTTACACAAAGTCTCAAGTTCACTGTATAGCTGCAGAGTGAACCTACATTCTAAACATGACATGCATTGTACTTTTATAATGAAGTGATTGAAATTAGACAGAAAAGTTAAAGATCAAAGATTATAGTAAAGTAAGATTGTGTACAGACAAACATATACCCGAACAAGTCTCAAATATCGCACACAGGGCAAGCCTGGATCCATAAACAGCTTATGTTCTTTATATATTTTCCAAGTTAAAAACAGAAACTAACAATAGTTGATGGAAGAGAACCTGAAGAGTCTATCCAGAACAGTTAATGCACTGAAGAATAAAATTATCCTCGGATTTAACATCAGTTCTGTTTAACGTTCTCATACTCGGTGTATACACGTGGCCTCGAAGTCAGACACTGTCATCTAGCCTTTGTTTTCAGGTTTCTGCCGATGCATCCAGGCTATATGACCACCACCTGTATATATTTGAATTTGACTTATCTTAAGCATGCTACATTATTTAAACTCCCTCATCATTACTGTAAAAAGTTACCTTACACCCAAGACCCCCCCCGACCAATCAGACCATTCCTGCACCATATACACTTTAATTGCGAGAAAAATTGGGAGGTTAGTAAAAGCATCCCAAACGTGCAGGGTTGTTTTCTACGGGTTTGGGAGACTCTTACATTTCTGCATCATAAATAATAGTGCATTCATGCAATGCCCAAGCCTGTATTAAACAGAAACCACTTTGAAACATAACAAAAGTACTAAATTGAGTGAGGAAGTAAGCCATGGTTGGGTTCCAAAAAACAGTGTTTCGTGTTCCTTCCACTTGCTGAAAAACAACCACATTTACACTTGGATTTGAGCCATTTTGCATCTTGCATGCCCCCCCCCCCCCCCCACACACACACTTTTATTTGCTTAACACACAGTAAGTTAGTAAAAGGCGGCAACCAATGTTGACCATGTTGAGAGGGGAAAAAAAGCTGGGAGATAATACACATACGGTTCAACAAAGATGGCGTACTGTATGATATAAATCATAAATATAGAATTATGACAGGTTTATGTCGGGTTAATATCATTGATTCCTGGCTTAACGTGCTGTTTTTCCTATGGTGCAATTATTTTTCCATTGCCTTGATGAGATGTATAAATAGATAAATAATTAGATATCATATCATATATATACACATATGTTCATATAGCTAACAATTATTATTATTAACATTATTATTAATATTATTATTAATATTATTATGTTTGATACTATATTCGCATGTTGCTTCAAATATAACATATTTTACACATGATATATATATATGACCGATTACATCAAACCAGCCTTTCACAGGCTGATAGGATATAATATTATTTAACTCCATAAATATCTGCTCCCTGTTGTGATTTATGCTAATGATGTGCTCAGGGGCATTATTATTGTTGTTATTATATATTAGATATATAGACTAATAGCTAGCTGTAGAACATAAGATGGAAGAAAGTGCAACAGGACTTGATTATTATACAGTACTGGTCAAAGGTTTGGACACACCTTCTAATTCAATGTTCTGGGATTTATTTTCTACATTCTAAAACAATACTGGAGATTTCTATTGCAATTTCTATGGCATTAGGTGATTAAGTAACAACAAAGACAGACAGTTGTTATTTTAATACATGGAGGTCAGCTGTTCGGGAACAGTTCTTGTAAGAACAGTATTGTGTCAAGTGCATTAGCAAAACCCACCAAGCACCATGATGAACCTGGCTCTCATGAAGGCCATTGGGACCATTATAAAAAGACTTTACAGGGCATAAGTAGCATCTCAAAATAAACTGTTCAAAGGAGATTATGGCATATTGTGGCAGCCTTCAGCATTGTTTTACAATGTAGAAATAAATAATAATCAGAAAAGGCCATAGAATCAGAGGGTGTGTCCCAGCTTTTGACCGATACCGCATATGGTTTACTATATACCTTTTACTCACAAAGACCATATCATGGAACTGCAGAATATAAAATGAACCTCTGCTGGATTTATAATATTTTTTTATATGTATACTTTTTTTTTATTTTAAAGCCCTGTAAGATCTACGATAGCTTTAATAAAAATGGTGTCGTCTCTGACGTAGGAGCTCTTTCCTGCCAGCTTGGCCAGGGGGCAGAAGAGCGGGCAGCCACTGGCTATATTCATCTCACTGATGGGTCTTTGGAAAGACGTGGAGCTGATGTCAGGTCTAAAAGCGTCGATGATGTGCTCGCGGTTATTCTGATCCAGGAGCATTAGAGTCACCTGAGAACGAAATAAAATATTCATTACCTGCTCAAAATGGTGGACACCGTTTGTCCTGCGATGCCTCACATATCAGAAAAGGTATGGTACGTTTGATCTCTGACTGCTACAAAGCCAATTACATGTGTAATATGTTTCTTATGCAACATTGTTTAAACACTTCAGAGAATTAAAAGTGAGCACATCCTACCATAGGTGGGGTGCGAACTCACTGCGTAGAACAACTCATTGTTTGCACAAACCACAATTCCGAAATGCCAGTAAGCCCCCTCACAAACCCCATATACACCGTTCAGAGTGGGAGTTGAACCCTCAAACCCTAAGGGTGCGAGGCGACCGTGCTAACCACCAAGTCATCGTGATTAATCACTATTAACGAACAAATCCACGCTGGAGATACACAGCGGTTAAACAGGTGAAGGCTTGTCAAGTCTGTCAAGTTATGCTAACAATCTGGTTACAAAAAACACAAACAAAAAATTCCAAGCTGCCTTAATGACATAATGACACTAATAACAGCTGCTGATTATTGATTGCATATAATTAATTCATTTAAATAAAAAATTATAATTGAGGATAAATGAGAACTAGAAAAAAAAATTTGTCAGCTCTGGGTGAAGGACACTGAAGGTCGAGTGACGGTGAAAGACAGATGAAAGCCGTCAGAAAGCAGGTGAAAGGTCAAGGTCACATGCTCACCTTTTGGCTGAAGGGCCACTTGAGCAGAGCATCGTATTTCCCTCTCATCACCACAAAGAACAGGGAGAGGTGAGAGCCTCTGCCTGAACCATCGCCATTCAGGTACAGCCTCAGGCACATTTTATAGCCGTACTTACTGGAATAGAACGCTGGAACACAGAGAAACAGAAATGTTAAATATGAAAAAAAAAAAAAAAAAAGACATAGATTCAGATCTAGAGAGGATCCTGTGTGGCACTACGAACTGCAAGTGGTGACAGAGTGGTACCTTCAAGCCTTGAGCATGGCCCTTAACCCATAATTTCTCAGATAAATAATAATAAGGTAAATGAAAGTCTCTCAAGATCACGTTCTCATTGTTTTTAGGTTGAAGGAATGTTGGTGGTTAAACTACAGTAACGTGACTTCAATGAAAATTAAAGCTACTTCCTTCAAATTCCTTATTTACACCACATTATGTATTTATGTAAAAAAAAAAAAAAAAATTTCACCACTCAATCCTCCTGACACATCTGGCACAACAAGTTGGCCTTGAAAGTCCCATTCAGTCATGATTGGGGATTTCCACAGCCTGTTTGACCTCTGGTGGTCCACGGGGTTCCATTTTGGGCCCTGTTCCATTTTCCTCCTAAATGCCGCCACTAGGGTCGATTATAATTTTAAAGCACAATGTTTCATTTCATCTGTATGCAGATGATTTACAAATCTATCTGCCAGGTGAGCCAGATTCTTCAGATGCACTTGAATCGATCCACAGTTGTTTGCCTGACATCAAACTTGGGCTATAACACAATTGTCTCTGTGTGAATGAGACAGAACAAAATGTATTCTATTTGGTACCTCCAGTCTTATAATTTTGTTGCTGCTGGTCTTGATTCCCCGGTCCCTCATTTTAGCCAAACAGTCAACAATTTGGGACAACTTTAGACAACAGACACACACTGACAAGTTACGGTCAAGCCCTTTTTGAACTGGAATGACCTGGAGAAAGCCATTCACGGCTAGACCATTGCACCGCACATTATGTTGGAGTTTTGGGTTATATCGCCACCTATTGGTTGGGCATGTTCTGAAAGCTAGCTTTTCGCGTTTTCTTGTGGACGGAGATTTGTTTTTAAAGATTGCAGAAGCCTTGTTCAGGCAGTTTTAAATTAAATGCAATTCAATATTGGAGAACTGAGTACTTCAGGTCAAGCAATGTAGAAGGATAAGGACCGTCATCATGAAAGAGAAAGTGCCACGTTCAGAATGGGCGGTAATTTTAATTTCAGTGTAAAATGAAAGTAGAAGTAACAGGTAAGTGGAAATTCAGTCGGGTGTGAAAACAAATTAGCAAAAAAATGCAAAATGAGGGGAGAGGGGGAACTCATTCTGTTACTCATTCGATAAATCACGCACGTACCTGGTGAGAACATGGCAGGCGCCCGACCAGCCAGTGCGTCTTGTCTGCGACGTGAGAAATCCGAGATTTTCCAAATGAACACACCGTCATAAGTGCAAAACTGCAGTTCTCGCAAGTTCTGTTCCGATTCGGCCAGCTGCAGGTCTCGCATGTTCAACGTCCGCTCCAACTGACGCACCTGTACGAGAAGTCCGAAATTAGCCTAAAATTCTGAATATAATACATATATTCTTAGACAAAAGGTTTCACTTAGGTGTTGTTAATCTCATTAAAGAGTTCTACTTAGAAGAAAAAAGAAAAATAACCCTTTATGGAGCTAGATGAAACCTTTTAGCTGTTCGTAATTTCACATTAATCTTTGCAAATTTGCTTATTTATGTAGAGAAACTAATGGACTTACACGGCATTGTTCTGTAATTCATAAAGCAAGTGATAAGTGCCATTATTTGCCTTTTTTTTGGGGGGGGGGATTTTTCCCCGATTTTCTCCCTAATTTTAGTCGTGTCCAATTCCTCCCTGTCACTAGGGGGCTCCCACATTAAGGCTACTACTACCACTCAGCCGGGAGGGCCGAAGACTATCACGCGTTTCCTCCGAACCACGTAACGCCAGCCGACCGCATCTTTTCGAACCGTTGGGGGCGGCGTAACACACTCGGAGGACAGCGCTATCCGCTCCCTCCGTTGCGCGAGCTCACAGACGCCCCTGACTGGCTGTAGAGCCGTGATTAATGTAGGAGCACTAAGTACCTCTCATCCCTCCCCTCTGAGAGAGCTCCGCCAATCAGCTCTCTCTAGACCTCCGGCTGCGAGAGGTTACAGCACCATCCGGGATTCAAACTAGCGATCTCCGGATGATAGGGCGAGCGCTTTTACCACTGCGCCACTCGGAGGCCCATTATTTGCTTTTTAACGGAAATAAATACATCTGAATACAAAATTATATTATCGAATAACAGGTTAAATCAATGTGTTAAAAGAATCGCGATGAGATTTTTTTCCTTTTGATTGAATTGTCCAGCGCTAGTTATGGCTTTACCTGGTTTATTTCATCCTATTACTGTGTAATGCAGATGATACAACTTTGCAGAGATCACTGCCATACAGCAACAATGAAAAAAAAAAAAAAAGTAATAATAATAATAAAAAAAAAAAAATAGAAACACCTGATGATGATGATGAGGGATTGTTTGGCAGAGACAGCGCTGGCTCTTCTGCCGACCACGAAAGCGCCGTGTATCAACATGCTGGATTCCATGAAAGTGCCTGATGTAATCATGCTAAATTTCACGAATGTCGGAAACTAAACTTTAACTGCAAAGAATCGGCGCGCAGACGGAAAGCCAGCTACTAGATCTGTTGACGGCGCTGAAAAGGGCCCGCTGGTGTTTCGATTTTTTTTTTTTTTTTGCCCATCATTACAATATAAAATGTACGGAGGCACTTCTTATTTTGTTTACAGAGTCGTTACCTATAGAACGACCCGTCTGGAGCGTCACGAGGAACACGAGGGAAAAAATCATCACAGCTGCACGGAAAGAAAAGTAAAACTTAAAGAACCGGTTTAGCAAAGCTGTCTTAGATTTATCTGATGTGTACGCTTTCCCCTTCCTCCCCTGTCGAGCATCTGTACCTTGTTGGTCAAGTTCTCGATCTTCTCCTGGTCGAGCCGGTGCTGGCGGCCGAGAGCTTCGAGCGTGAGGGCCGTCCGCTCCACCTCTCTGTTCAACACGCACACGATGTTCTCCAGTGCGGTCATTTTCTGCTGCATCCCGGGGCCCCCCGTGGCAGCCTGGGCTCCTGGAAGAGCGGCGTCTTCAGGACCTCGGTACAGGCCCAAACCCGAGTCCTCTTGCCACTCTCCGGCTGCGTCGGAGCGCATGCGCACAGACGAGACCACGGACAGCATGAGACGCAAGTGCTCCATCACGCTGGTTTGCTCGTGCTCCTGCTGTTTGCCATTATCCACCTAGAGCAACAAACAGCGTTAACTGAAACGTGGGTAATCATTTTATATGTGCCTCGTTAATACGTTTACGTCTTGTATTCATGAATTAATATTTTGTATAAAACTTTTAATAAAGATTCATTAAAAACAGAAGAAATAAAGAAGTATGTCCTACGAGTTCACAAGTTCAACAGGTTTTTTTTCCTTTTTGGGAGGCAAATTCTTTTAATAGGCAAAACTATTCAAAACATGTGCGTCAATCAAATTTTTTAACGAGGCATGTTTATAATAGCTAAGGTGGGGACTTTTCCAGCTCACAATAGAGAACTAATCTACATTTAAAGCATGCATTGTGGTTATTAAATACTACTGAAAACAAAAACAAAAACAAACAGTATTTATCCAGATCCTGCATTTTTTTGTAATAAATGAATTGTGTGACATTATGCGATTCCCAATGCGCTCCTCACATGAGCCGGGTGCTTAAAACTATTTTAGTAGTAAAAACAATTAAATCTAATTTAATACCATGCATTTCTTATAATCGTTTTATTTTATCGGATGATGTGTTTTAACTTTAACTTTACGCCTCGTGATAGGCACCATTGCAGAAGGGATGAATTATTAGGCTGCCTCGATCAAAGAAAACAACTAAGGATTTTTAATTACATGAACGGGGTCAACTTCACAAGAAATGTGTTCGGGGAAAAAAAGTATCAGAAACAGAGATCACTTACGAGTGAAGTTACATGGTTAAAGGATATATATTTAGAAAAAGAAAAAAAAAAAGAGGGCGAAAACTCCCTGTGTGGTCATAAGCAAACCACTTGTTAATATATATATATATATATAAGCAAGTGGTTTGCTTGTGACCACACAGGGAGTTTTCTTTTTTTTTTTAATTTACATGAAAACCCAGTTGTGAATCAGAAAAAAAAAAAAGCCTTGAATTTCTAGGAAGCATAAAGCATCATCGGGGGGTAATGTGGTTAGATGAGGTCAGATTGACCCCATTTTCTATTTTTCCAGAGAAATAAATGCATCAGGGAAAGAAATGATGTCATGCACTGTGCAGTGTTATGATCTGGGCTTGCTTCAGTAGGTCAAGTCTAGGCTCAATGTGGCAATAAAACGAAGTCAGCTGACGACCAGCATGTCCTGAATGAACAGCTTATCACATCACGCAATGGCCCTCCTTCCTCCCTGCAAACTCCACCTTTATCCATCAATGGAAAATATTTTCCATGGCGTGAATGAAACATGAGTGTACATACGTACCACCACCCTGCATCCGATTTCACTGAACTGGCAGGCCGATTTGGACTTCGCACACGATTTGCTATGCTCCTGGAACTGTAAAGAAAGGACAACAAATATGCTTACATTTCAAACAAACGCTAAAGCTGCGTACACAAGGGTGTGGATGTGGTCGAAATGCGAATTATATATCAGATAATAAAGCACGCCATGTTTAGACGGCTGGATATGATTACAGTCTAGAACGTTCTGTTCCAAAACATGTACTTATCTTGAGCGTGCATTGTGGTGAAGACATGTGACTGTTAACAACGTGAACAAACCTGATAGTCAGAAAGTGAGACTAACCTTTTCTCTAGGGATCTTCTTTTTTCCACAGTCTTTGCATTGCATTGGAAATTTTTGGCAAATCTCATCATGTGCCTGAAACGGATACGAAAATGACGGGAAAACGGTTATTTCAAATAGAGAGACTCCCTTAAATTGCGCAATGACCGACAAAACTATATATTCATCTTTCTTGAGAAACCCATTGCGCAAACTTGTATCTAGTTTAACAAGAACTCTTGGAGATAAGAGTTACTGTGAATGTTTATATATAATATGGTGATGTTTCATATTAGGAAATAATTAAACATTTATTATTATTAATTTAATAAAGGAGTCTCCAGTCTACCGTGCATCGAGTACTGTTTGTACCCTTATATTGATGTAGAACTAAAAACAGTCCAGTCTCAGTGTGTGTGTCACTTAGCTCATGTGCACTGCTCACCTTAATATCTTTAAAGCTGAAGGAGACTTTGCAGTATTTGCAGTTAAGGGTTCGGGCTTCACATTCTCGCTCATTGTGGCGATCTTTCTCGCTGAGAAGGACGAAGGCTTGACACGCTTCGCACTTTGCGCGCTCGAATTCACATCTGCCTTCGTGTTGCGCCTGAAATGAAAATGCATTAATATTTATTAAAGGATATCGATTACTACTTATATTTCAACCCAACTGCACATGTGGATTCTTTCACGGCAAAGCAAAAAAAAAAAAAATTAATTCCCTAAATGCAACCCACTGAAAAAACAAACAACAACAAAAAAAACCCCGCCGAAACACCCTCAAACATTTCGGTTTCAACTAGTCATCACCTCAACTACTAATTCCTTTCTTATCTGCAGAACCAACATGACTGCTCACTCTGTAAACATGGTAAAGTTCCCACGAGGTATTTTAATTAAATTAGTTTATAACAGTACTGTTTTTTACTCAGTTACTCGAGAGACATGGTATGCAGTGGTAAAGTATAAGGAGATGATGCTGGAGGTCTAGAGTGAGCTGATTGGCGGAGCGCTCTAAGAGGTGCTCCCACATTAATCATGGCTCTACGGCCAATCAGGGGCGTCTGTGAGCTCACGCAAGCGGAAGGAGCTGATAGCGCTGTCCTCCGAGTGCGTTACGCCGCTCCCAACGGGGCGTGAGCGAACAGTTCGAAAAGATGTGGTCATCTGATGGTCTCCCTCCCGACTGGTTGGTAGTAGGAGCTTAATGTGGGCGCCCCCTAGTGACGGGGAGGAATTGGACACCACTAAATTAGGCAGAATGTGGAGTATTACTTCAAAAAGATTCCCCTTACATCATGGTGGGAACCAGTGCTGAGCAAGCTCTCTCAAGTGAAATTCAGCACATAAGCATGTTATTAGCTGACAAAGAGTGTCTTTTCAGTTTTAGTCAGCCCTTTTCAAGCTTTACACGCAAGTGCTTTATACCCTTTTGCTGGGTATTCGGTCAACTTGTTAAGAATAGGATTTATGAACAAGTCTCTTTAATCTTCCTAGTCTGGAACGTCAGACGTTACTAACAGAGACCTTGAATGAACATGTAATGCTAATGTTGACACAGGTAACATAAAATCAGACTTGCTGGCGTCAACTGACTGACTCATAAAACCGGATCTAAAGGCCAGTGTCAAACTGAAATTCAAATTCATGAATAAAGTGCTGAAAGAGCAGGGGAAAAAAACAGACAATGCAAAACAATGTACTGTGACACGTGCTTCAGTGGGTTTCATATGCGCGTTTGTGTATGCGGATTAAAGGTTTATAGTTAGAGAGCAGGTTTAAACAGGCTGGGCCACCTACTGTACAAGCAGCTTTGGAATATGGAAATATTTGCTTTTGATCGTAAACAAGTTCTACTGAACCCACACACACTGAGCCAACATACAGTGTTCATTGTAGGATGCAGACTTGAAAGGTCTTATCAAGGTTTAACTTTAGTCATGGTTAACGTGGCTGTAAGAAAGTACACAGCCTTTTTGTTAACCTTTAACGTCACTGGACTCATCAGTTGATTACTGATAAATAAAGCACTTCTCAGGAGGTAGCTTCTGTATCTGGTCAGTGTGTAAAGAAATTAAAACCTTAAAAAAGAGACAGAGAGACAGGAACTGAGTCAACCCAGTCTTGTTCAACAATGCCTTTCCTCACCCAATTAATCATACGGTTAGTCATTTCTTAATCTGTAGGTTTATATATAAACTATGCCACATCAGAGCTTGTGAATTTTTACTCATCGATACCGAACTCTAAACCAGGTGACACACAGTCATGCCTTTGAAGACATGTAAAGATCATATTACGTCAAAAAAAGATTTCTTCTTGTCCTGGTGGTTACTTCTCTTAATTTAATCTCAAGACATTCTCATTACATTTATTCTAGTTACCCTAGTTAGTGATTGCGTGTCTGGCATGTGTGTGTGTGTGCGTGTGTGCGCTTTGGTGCGCTCAGAAAGGGACTTTCCAACTGCTGTTGACACGCTCTGGGCGATTGGGTACTTTCCACCCTGCCCCCACCGCTATACTCAGATTACGCCTCTTTCAAGTTCATGGAAACAAGGCCGGTCAGAATATAAATCAAGCGCATTTAGAGGAAAATTTTTAAATAATTAAGGAAAAAGAAAGAAAAAAGGACAACTTTTGCATGAAGTCTACTGTGATGACTCAAAACATTTTTAAACTCCCTGCAAGTTTCCTTTAGATTTACAATCCTTTAAGAAAGACATATTTCTTCATATTTACCTCATAATCCTTTAATGTTCCAGACCAGGGACAGCCATCGTTTGGACATTTTGCAGGCAAACCGTCGATTTCCCTTCGTGCCGCGTTGTCTGCAAAAGCCTACGGGTGGAAAAAAAAAAAAGAGATTATTTGCAATTCTTGGCACTGTTAAACTACCCATTTCCTTTGCGTGTGTGTATGCATGTATGTGTGTGTGTGTGTGTGTGTGTGTGTGTGTGTATGTATTTCCTGATTGATTCACTTCATTACCGTAAGGGAATTTCCTGGTATAATCTGGATCAAAGATTTGCATCATTCCAAAAGAAGGAACTGTTCTGGGAACACACACTCACCACAGCAAAGTTGAGTATGGAGTGCTCTTCTTCAAAGATTCCCTCATCACGACAGGCTTCGCAGGGGATAGGACCGGAGCTGGAAGCGATAAAAAAAAAAGAAAAAAAAGACAAGCATTTAAAATGCCCAGGATGATGTCAAGTCTGACACAGAAGAAAGCCTGTCGTCAACTGTTCACATCTCCAATGGTAACAAATACACAGTTAATATACACCGAGAGCATTTAAAGTGCTGTTTTCTGTGCATGCACGTGCACATTTTGGCATGAATGTGGTCCTAATTAAGTAAAGTGCATAAATTGCTTTCTTTGTCCACTGCAAAATGATTGAGCTCATTATGCTGCGCGTGGTTGTGTGGTGCTTTCCCCAGCCCCTCTTTTCACGCATGTGGTGCCGCCCATGTAAACCGCTCTTGGCGTATAACAGGATGGAAAATATCACGCATCCTTTTGTTTTTGTTTTTTTTTAAATAGACTCCTGCGTGCAATTGCAGACTATAAAATAAATCAAGGAAAATAAATTAACAAAGAAAAAGAAAATCTGCAGAATGTCTCTGATAGGACTAGATTATGTATTTATACACCGATCAGCCATAAAAACATGAATGCCTGCGTCATATATTGAGCGCATCCCCATTTGCCACGAAAACAGCCCTGGTCTGTAGAGGGGCGTGGACTGTCTGCTGCGGTATTCGGCACCAAGCCATTAGTAATGGGAAATTCGAATTATTTTAGTGACTCGGTTCTTTACATCTCGTTCCTCAAAATTAATGAATCTTTTTTTTTTTATCATTCAGTTCATTTCGTTCTTTTGATCAGAAATAAAATAAAATGTTACATTTTCAATAAACAGACCCCCAACACGTCTACATACACAAATTTTGGTTATAGTTCCAGTAATGAAAATATGGATAAGTAGCTCACCATCATATCTTCTAGTCTGAGTCGTTCGTTGTTTTGAATCTATTGCACTGCATAGCGTCTATGGGAGTCACGTGACAAAAGAACGAACGACTCGGGACTTGGAAGATTTGTTGAGAACCGTTCAATTCTGTCTCCTGTGCATAACCTGTGGAGGTTTGGCGATGATTTGCGCATGAGCGCCCAGTAGGAAACTAACTAATCACTCTCCGAGACTAATCGTTCTTCTGAGTCACGGTAAAGACTCGTTCAAAAAGAACGAATCGTTCATGAATGACCCAGCATTATAAGCCATCAGTAGCAGATCCTTTAAATCCTGTAAGTTGCGAGGTGGGGCTTGTTTTTCCAGCACATCCCACAGAAGCTTGAGATTCAGAGAATTTGAAGGACAAATGCATTGTTGTGTTCTTCAAACCATCCTTGAACCATAATCGTAGTGTTGCAAAAGGCAAACTATTGTGCTGTAAGAAGGCACCAGCGAATGCTGTTTCCATGAAGGCGTTTCCATGAAGGCTTGCCGTGTTTCCATAGTGCATCCTGAAGCTAGCCATTTTGCACACACACAGCGTCAACATGATTCAATGCGCACACACACACACACACACACACACAGACACAGACACACACACACATTAACCGTCACATGTTGTCTGACCTAACAGGCTTACACAAAGCATTAACACACAAGTATTACGGTTATATCTTACCATAAATATTCCTGCAATTACTTTTGAGGCGATTTTTACTGTTCCTTTTAATATTTTTGCACCACACTTATAAAATGGGGAAACACTTAACCCAAATTATTTTACAGCTTATTTTTATTTGCGTAGAAAGCAGAACGAAGAAGTTATGTAACTTTTTAACAGAAAAAAACAGAAGTTGTAGCCGGACCCCGAAACATCTCACTTCTTCACACCGCCAGCTGCTTCTGCACCCGGTTTCGGATGAGCTCAGTTTTATTTCTTTGGAACATCCGCAGACAATCATATCAAACGGGGGTAATTCCAGTTCCCAGTATGAAGTGTCCAAGGTTACAGTTCAGCAAAGGATACTCAGGACATGATCAGTTACACCCCAAGGCTGAAGAGATCCCATCCCAACCCTCACGTTTCCCATCCAAAAATGAAAAAATAAATAAAGGAAGGAGGCCGGGAGCGTGCCTGGTACCTGGTGAGTTGTTTAAAACAGTACACGCAGAAACGGTGTCCGCACTGCGCCTGGAAAGGCTTCCTGAGGACTTCTTTGCACTTCTGACACTGATATTTAGGTTCCATTGACACAGACAGCACCTGGCGAGATATTCCTGGTAAAGTCGATTCCATCGAAGAGGGCAAAGATGGACGTGCCATTCCCTTCCATTTACCCTCAGTGCTGAGCATCTTTAAGAAACAACAGCAAAAAAGAGAAAAAAGAAAGTGAATAACTTCCACATGTAACTGACAAATTTCACCTAAAAGAGAAAAACTAAATTTGAAATCTCAGGAAAAAAAAAGATTTGAAGTGCCTTTAAAGATGTCAAATGAAGGTTTTTCCCAGTGGCCGTCATATTGCCAAATAGAGGGTTTTTTTCTTTTCCAGTGGTGCTCGTATTGCCAAATAGAGTTTTTTTCCCCCCTCAATGGTGGTCCTATTGCAAAAACTCAAGTGGTCACTGGAAAGACACGCCCTCACTGAACTCCCTTGATGACCTGGAATTGCACAAGGGAACAGATTGTTTTTTAGGAACATGATTCGTTTTAAAGTCATAAAAGTACGGCCATAAAGTATTGAACATGACACGAATCAGTTGATTTGCAATCTACAGGAGCAAGCATGAAAATGAGATAATTCTCATGTAACTATAAAGAATTAAATCAATAAATCAAACGAAGCGCATCAAATCGTTTACATTTTTTTAAATTCTAAAAATCAAACGCTCAAGTGCTTTATGATTTCTGTAAAGATTCTTCAAAGTACTTCATGTATGTTGTTGTGAATAGGAAACAATGCCTTCTGAGAAACTTCATACCCCTCAGGCCACCAATGTTTATCTAATTAAACGTATAAAGCTTTAAAAGCATATTTTAATGGGATTTCCCCCAGTGGGAATATGACCAGGTGAGGTCAGCATTATCACATAAAATGATACCAGACAAACATCTGCAAAATGATACCATCCCCAGATAGTAGATATGGAACTTTTCATGATTATATATAAGTAACTCCCTCATTCTCAATTGCACTTCCTTCAGAGAATAAAAAGCTTGTGTGAAGTGATGCAAAACAAAAAAAAGTGACAAGGTGTGCTATCTGATCATGATTAACAATAGTATTCTGTGAAGTGAAGTTCCTGGTTTCTATGTATTTATTGTTATTAATTCCTTTTTTTATGACTACTGATTACAAGTTTAATTGAATATTGACACATTGTACAGTTTACACTTCCATTTATTACAGAATTTACTGTAAGCGGACTTTCATGGAATGAACTAGTTCCACTTCAATTAACTGGTTCCCGTCAGTTGTTTTGTAACTGGTAAAAAAAAACAACAGAAATTAAAAATGCAGTCACGGAGATTCCAAACCCTACATATATACGCAAGTCGTGTATACGTGTGTGTGTGCGTGTGTGTGTGTGTGCGTGTGCGCTTGGGCGTGTGAGAAATTTGTCTCTCTTCCGCCTCTCCTCTCTCTGCTCTCAATCACAATAGCCACGATTGTTTTCAAAGGCAAAGTGTAGGCCAATTTGTTTTTTTTTTACTTGTATTAACTATTTTTATATGAATATTTTTTGGTTGTGGAAGTAATCTTGGGTGAAGTTCGCTTTGAGCACGCTTCCGGAACCGATTATGCTCGCAATTCAGAGTTCCACTGTAACTTATTGCACATATTTCTTTGTTTATTGCAGCCGATCATCAATTATGATGATAGCTTGAATGGATGGATGGATGGATGGAATGTCATACAGCATGGAAAGAATTGTATTAAAAATTGAGAAATAATTTAGATGAATAGAGCTTTAAAATGGAGATCTAAGACACATAGTCACTCACTCATCATCTATCCTGTACTGCTTTATCCTGTACAGTATGCAGGGTTGCTGGGGGCCTGGAGCCTATCCCAGACGACTTATGAAATGACCCTGGGTGCCAATTCATTGCAGGGTACACACACACACAAACACACACAATCATTCAAACACTACAGAAATGCATATTAGCCTAATCTGCATGGGAGGAACATGCAAACTCCATGCACACAGGCCTGAGGCAGGACACGACCCTGGAGGTGCAAGTTGACAGTGCTTCCCAGTGACTCCACAACGATTCAAATTCTTTAAATTAAATAGAATTTTAAATTCATCACTTTAATGGAAAATAGATCTCCAAAGCTGCTACAACGTCCTCTTCTTTGCACACAGTAGATCACAGTGTCATGGTGCTGGTAAACTTACAACATATGAGGCAAGTTGACTGTTGTGATTGCAATTTTGTTTTAACACTATGATTTGCACATACTGGGACCTCTGGCATTCAAACAATACGAATGGATTACATGCAGAAGGATTGTTCATTTATGAATATATTACACAGTGTCTACATTAATAGTCATATTGCAACTATATTATCTAGCATATTCATATTTGGGGTTCGTGATGCTTGGTGATGGTCGTAAATAAAGTTTGTCTATTGCAATCTTATCTCTAGTGACCACTGGTCAGGTTGCTTAGAGCGGTCAACAGCATATGGTTTGTTATAAATATTGCTAGGATGCCTAGAAAACTCCAGTTACAATGGTTACCTAGTAACAAAACAGAAGAATACAGCAGGGTTGCATAATGACTTAACATCAATATCAGATGTTAGATCAGAAATATATATAATATAATACAGTATATATATATATATATATATATATATATATATATATATATATATATATATATATATATATATACACACACACATATATATACACACACACATATATATACACACACACATATACACATATATATACATATACATATATATACATATATACACATACACACACACACACACACACACACACACAGTAAATATAAAGATTATTAGATTAAACTTTGTCAGTGTACAGGGTACATGTACAGAGGCAATAAAATGCAGCTAGCACATAACCAGAAGTGCACAAGTGGTCTATTTACAATTAATAAACACAATGCGTTATACAAACAGGAGGTGCATTTGATAGTTTTGAAGTTATGGTATCCATAGTAATGTAAAGTATAATTGTGCAACATTGTGCAGTGAATGTGCTGTAGTAAATATAGTGGACATGTACAGGTATATTATATATTTGCATGCAATATACACACACTATATCGCCAAAAGTATTCACTCGTCTGCTTTCACATGCATATATAATGTTGGCCCACCCTTTGCAGCTATAACAGCTTCATTTCATCTGGGAAGGCTTTCCACAAGCGCTAGTGCGCAATCATGTCGGAACTGGTGTGGGGTTGTTTTTCTGGCTTTGGGCTCAGCTCCTTACTTCCAGTGAAAGGAACTCTTAATGCTTCAGCATACCAATATATTTTGTACAATTTCATGCTCCTAACCTTGTGGAAACAGTTTGCACCAGTGCACAAAACAAAGTCAATAAAGCCATGGCTGAGCGAGTTGGGTGTGGAAGAACTTGACGAGTCCTGACCTCAACCCGATAGAACCTGACAAATGCGCTTTTGGAACAATGGTCAAAGGTTCCCATAGACACACTCCTAAACCTTAGGGGAAAGCCCTCTTAGAAGAGTTGAAGCCGTTATAGCTGCAAAGGGTGGGCCAACATCATATTAAACCCTGTGGATTAAGAACTGGATGGTGCTGAAATGCATATGCATGTGAAGGCAGGTGAGCAAATACTTTTGGCAATATAGTTTGTGTGCATGTGTGTGTGTGCAAAGCAATATACAAGAATTATACTGCTACATAAGGTCTGTTTGAATATCAGCCAAGGCCATTTCATTAAAGGTGCCAAAAGGTTATAATAGAGTTCAGAAATACTGATCAAAGGGCAAACACATACATCTCAGGTCTCTTGTATAGAAAGCAAGTGTTTTCAAAAGAGCCCAGAAAGACTTCTAAAGAGATCCAAGGTGAACTTCATGCTCAAGGAACATCAGTGTCAGATCGCACCATCCGTCGTTGTTTGAGCCAAAGTGGACTACATGGGAGACGACCAAGGAGGACACCATTGTTGAAAACAAATCATAAAAAAGCCAGACTGGAATATGCCAAACTACATGTTGACAAGCCACGAAGCTTCTGGGAGAATGTCCTATGGACAGATGAGACAAAAATTGAACTTTTTGCCAAGGCACATCAGCTCTATGTTAACAGACGGAAAAATGAAGCATATCAAGAAAAGAACACTGTCCCTACTGTGAAACATGGAGGAGGCTCTGTTATGTTCTGGGGCTGCTTTGCTGCATCTGGCACAGGGTGTCTTGAATCTGTGCAGGGTACAATGAAATCTCAAGACTATCAAGGGATTCTAGAGAGAAATGTGCTGGCCAGTGTCAGAAAGCTGGGTCTCAGTTGCAGGTCATGGGTCTTGCAACAGGACAATGACCCAAAACACACAGCTAAAAACACCCAGGAATGGCTAAGAGGAAAACATTGGACTATTCTAAAGTGGCCTTCTATGAGCCCTGACCTCAATCCTATTGAGCATCTTTGGAAGGAGCTGAAACATGCTGTCTGGAAAAGGCACCCTTCAGACCGGAAACAACTGGAGCAGCTTGGTCATGAGGAGTGGGCCAAAATACCTGCAGAGTGGTGCAGAAGTCTCATTGACAGTTACAGGAATCGTTTGATTGCAGTGATTGCCTCAAAGGGTTGTTTAAACTATTAAGTTAGGGGTACCATCATTTTTGTCCAGGCCTGTTCCATGAGTTAATTTTTTTTTTATAATTCCATTGAAGCATGGTTGAAAAGCAATGTCTGACTTTCATTGGTTAACATTCATATAATTCTTATTTATTATTACTTTTGTCAGATTAAAGTTATTTCGAAAGTGGGATGCTGATGAAGAAACAACATTCCTTTTGCTGCTATAATGCACGTGCTAGCAGGAACTGACATGCTTGGCAGACATTCCCTAACATTAATAACCCATAGGAGCCCAGACGCATTATTTCTTTATGGGGGCATTATGGGGTATGCTTCAGCATACCAAGACATCTTAGAAAATGCAAAGCTTCCAACAGTTAGGGGAAGGCCCTTTTCTATTCCAACATAACTGTTCCCCAGTGCACAAAGCACTGACTATATAGACATGGTTTGATGAGTTCAGTGTGGAAGAACTCGACTGGCCCGCACAGATCCCCGACCTCAAACCCATCGAGCACCTTTGGGATGAACTGGAACAGAGATTGCGAGCCCGGCCTTCTGACCTTATAAATGCTCTACAGAATGAATGGGCACAAATTCTCACAGAAATGCTCAAAAATTTGTGGACAGCCTTCCAAAAAGAGTGGAAGCTGGCACAACTGCAAAAAGGGGGGGGGTATATTTAGCGTATGTATTTGGCCAAATACTTTTGTCCATCTGGTGAATGTTGCAGCAATATTTTCCTGATTTGTTTTATATCAATTTGTTCAAGAAATGCAGTCAGAACATCTTAAATATAAAACATGGCAGGTTATTAAACCTTTGAATTAAATCTTTAAAATGAGCTAGATCCATCATATGTGCTACACAGGCATGTTGCCATTTGTGGAAATTATGTCAAGGATATACAAACAAACAGATGACTCCACCAGGACTTGAGTTAAAGTCAAGGATAAATTTGAATAAGGATAAGGACCTTCCCTGAATATACATATATACAGTATGCAAACTGCTGTGATACAAGAATGAATAAAATCACAAAGACATCCTGTTATTGTAAAGGAGGGATTACACCCAGTCAACGAGCTGATGATTAATTTTCAACAAACGTATCGGAAAAGGAAGTGAATATTTTCACCACGTAGCTAGTTTAAAAGTGTAGACTCAATACAAACTAAACCTACCAACTCACCTACATACTGAACTTTGAAACTTTGACTGATTTCAAAAGGACAAACTTGTACGACATGTTTAGGAGGTTCCTCAGAAACACAGTGTATATTCAAACGTTTTGGCACACTTAAATGTTTTCATATGAAACTCTGAGGTAGTTCAGGAAGAACCTTATTTTGCAAATAAGTGACCTTGCATTTTAAAGCTTATGGTCAGAAAATCAGAAGAAGGAAAGAAAAAAAAGCACAATGTGGTCTTGGTTCAGGCTTAAAATAAATTATCTTATTACTATTTACTGTGTTAGGTAGAACATAAGATTAGGCTTAAATAAGCAACAGTCTGAACCTTAATATACATCTTGCAGAATAATAAGGTATAATAAGTGTCTAAAAGTCTCAGAATTATACAAGTTACATTTGTTGGTAATTAAAAATGTTGCAAAAGTCACCCAGACAAAACCATTATAAATCAACATAATCACAAGATATCTCAAATTCTATTCCAGAAAACCATTGTGTTACACAGAAGAACAAAACCCCATGAAACCTTAAGGAACTGTGTTTATTTCCGCTTTGATAAAAAAAAAAACGCGTTATTATTGGTGTTGTTAGCATATAAAGTCGAACATAACACTGACCGCTTAAAGACCATACAGAATAATGTAAGTTATAACACTGCAGAATGAAAAAAAAACACACCCTAAAACTGCCTGCATGTTTGTGACGGAAAACAGCTAGCAATTGTGTGGAGCAGGCTAGGCTAATAACCTTCAGCGCAGCGAGGACGCGCGTGCGGGAGCCATGTTACGAAAAAGCTGAAAACTCGTCAGTTTTATAGAGAGAGAGAGAAAAAGAGAGAGAGAGAGAGAGAGACAGACAGACAGACAGACGAAAGTATCAGACAGCTTGTCAGAAACTCACCAAATTCTGCAGGCAGCTCTCAGTGTTGACGACTTTATAGGATGTGTCCTGTTTTAAATCGCCGTGCGTTGTTAAACGGCCAATCCCTTTTCAGAGGTGAGAGACACGCCATGTATAATACGACTTCATTCGATGTGTAGTTGAGGAAGGAACAACATCTTCTGTTTTTACAGCGTACTGTAAAACTGATTTATATTTATTTTCACGCGAATAATTGTATTAATATTTCTAATTTAACCTAGAGTACAGTTTACTGTAATGGCGGTGGAGTCGCCTAGAGACACGGCGAGGTCTGAACTCCGTCACAGTTTGTCTAACGTTATATAAACTAGTCATTTCTTCAGGGACATGAATTATAAAAATACTTATAATAATACTTATAATGAATATAATATTTACTAAAGTAGTGGCGTTTAAGGACTGGACGGGAATGGAATTTCTCGTCGTATCGTCCTCTACACGACTTGTATTCTGAAATACTGTAATATAACACTGTGTTCAGCACTATCTGTTGCTAAGTCAACTTAATTGTTGCACACAAACTTAGAGAAAAAGAATGTATATAAAAAACTTTGTCATAACTCCAAAGCTTGTTTTCCCCCTTTTATTTTTGTCAAACATTGTGTCTGAGCTCAAAGCTTAACCTCAAGATTTGCCTCAAATTTATTTAGCAAATTTGGTTTCAAAACAACCTTGAAGTATAATTTGTGATATATCTTTTAATACCAATATTTTCTTTTATTATTCCATAAATGTATCCCGTAAGCTTGTTTAAATGATATTTTTCAATGTATTTGTAAGAACCCTGTACACAGACATTCTGTACAAGAGAAATTCGAATTAAATTCAAATCGTACCTCTCACATGCACAATCGTACACAGTATCATATGCAGTGAAATGCTTTTATGACTGTTCATGACCTAAAAAGAAGAAAGGTAAAGACCTTTAAAGAATTAAGAATGTAAATAATTTAAATATGTAAATAAATAAAAAATCCCTTGCAGTAAAATGTAAATGTAAAAAATTTCTTTGCAGTAAAATGTACATTTTAAAATGAAAGAAACATATGAGTAATATATTCCCTAAGCTATATATCAAGGAAATCTAACAGTTTTGAAATCCTTAGACTTATGTGGTTAGACGAGATTATACAAACCTACACTAATAAATTTATTATTTCTAAAAATAAAATAAAAAAACATTGCACATATTTGGGTGTATTTAACAGTGTTTTAAAAGTTGTATTTAAACACTTAAATATAGATTTAGTGTCATAGTTTTTCCCCAGAACCTCTTTTGTGGTTCCATACGACTGATCAATTTATCATAAGTAAAGTTATCATAATTATTAATAATTTAACCCATTGTGGTGTCACTTTGCATCTTATTTATTTGTGTTGTTTTCCATATCACATAGATTGCATTTGAAATAAACTATATACTAATGGCCTGCTATAAATCTGAATTTGAGTTTTGTGACTATGTGACTATGAAAGGGTTTTTTTTTTTGTCCGTAGTGTTGGTTAATCATCATCTGAGTCATATATTTTGACATTTATTATTGATTTATAGATTGATTGATTGATTATAAAAACCTCCTTGTTGCAGTTTTGATCAGAAAGCAGCACACATGCACCGATACAGGTCACTATGGCCGATTATATCCAAGTCATATTCAGACGAATCCCATACAGAAAGCCCTGCTGGCCGTGGGATCAGGAGTTGCTGCTCTGCAAAATCCTTATAGACACGGTGAGGCTCCAAGTCGGTGATGCCACATTCACAGTTTTTGTCATTTCATTTAAACAGCTGACTTTAATTATTTGAAGAAATCTAATGCAGATCGCGGAGGTGTAAATGCAGTCCGTTCCAGATTTATCCACATATTTACAGTGATGCAGTAATCAATACACATAAGCGGTCAAACTTTTCACTCAAACTGGTGAAAAATACTTACCCAAGATATCATAAAGAACTCAGGTTACAATAATAATGCTTTTACTTGCTTTGAGAAATTTTAGAATGTCACTTACCCTCTGAAATAATTTTTTAAAAATCCAATGTTGTTAGGAGCTCCTGTTGTTTTTGACAAAATAAGGCAGAGATTATGTACTTTCCAGATTTTTTTAGATCTCCATCATCAATTTGGGGGAAAATACCAATAATAATAGCACTCTCTTACTAATCTTCAGCACTCTCTTACTAATCTACTCTCTTACTAATCTCATTCTCCCCATGGCAAATGAGGGTGCTGAAACCTTTGAAGTTAACGCTTCAGATTTACAAAAAATTTTGCTTATTGCATTGCTTATTTGCAAAAATTGCTTATTGTATTACAATACTTATTGTATTAATTTGTAAGAATGTGTGTTATACATTTGCCCCATATCTTTTAGACTTAAACTGTTATTAGATAAGTTATTCAGATTTTATACTATATACACACATGGACAAAATTATTGGTACCCTTCGGTCAATGGAAGAAAAACTCACAATGGTCACAGAAATAACTTTAATCTGACAAAAGTAATAATAAATAAGAATTCTTTGAATGTTAACCAATGAAAGTCAGACATTGCTTTTCAACCATGCTTCAACGGAATTATTTAAAAAAATGAAAACTCAAAAACTCATGGAACAGGCCTGGACAAAAATGATGGTACCCCTAATTTAATAGTTTGTTGCACAACCTTTTGAGGCAATCACTGCAATCAAACGATTCCTGTAACTGTCAATGAGACTTCTGACCTCTCTGCAGGCATTTTGGCCCACTCCTCATGAGCAAGCTGCTCCAGTTGTTTCCGGTTTGAAGGGTGCCTTTTCCAGACGGCATGTTTCAGCTCCTTCCAAAGATGCTCAATAGGATTGAGGTCAGGGCTCATAGAAGGCCACTTAATGTTTTTCTCTTAGCCATTCTTGAGTGTTTTTAGCTGTGTTTTGGGTCATTGTCCTGTTGCAAGACCCATGACCTGCGACTGAGACCCAGCTTTCTGACACTGGCCTGCACATTTCTCTCTAGAATCCCTTGATAGTCTTGAGATTTCATTTTACCCTGCACAGATTCAAGACACCCTGTGCAAGATGCAGCAAAGCAGCCCCAGAACATAACAGAGCCTCCTCCATGTTTCACAGTAGGGTCAGTGTTCTCTTCTTAATATGCTTCATTTTTCCATCTGTGAACATAGAGCTGATTTGCCTTGGCAAAAAGTTTCATTTTTGTCTCATCTGTCCATAGGACATTCTCCCAGAAGCTTTGTGGCTTGTCAACATGTAGTTTGGCATATTCCATTCTGGCTTTTTTATGATTTGTTTTCAACAATGGTGTCCTCCTTGGTCGTCTCCCATGTAGTCCACTTTGGCTCAAACAACGACGGATGGTGCGATCTGACACTGATGTTCCTTGAGCATGAAGTTCACCTTCTTTAGAAGTCTTTCTGGGCTCTTTTGTTACCATTCGGATTATCCGTCTCTTTGATTTGTCATCAATTTTCCTCTTGCGGCCACGTCCAGGGAGGTTGGCTACAGTCCCATGGATCTTAAATTTCTGAATAATATGTGCAACTGTAGTCACAGGAACATCTAGCTGCTTGGAAATGGTCTTATAGCCTTTACCTTTAACATGCTTGTCTATAATTTTCTTTCGAATCTCCTGAGACAACTCTTTCCTTCGCTTCCTCTGGTCCATGTTGAGTGTGATACACACCATGTCACCAAACTGGTGTGACACAGCCACAGTGACTACCTGGAGCCCTATATATAGGCCCACTGACTGATTACAAGATTGTAGACACCTGTGATGCTAATTAGTGGACACACCTTGAATAAACATGTCCATTTGGTCACATTATTTTCAGTATTTTCTAGGGGTACCATCATTTTTGTCCAAGCCTGTTCCATGAGTTTATTTTTTTAAATAATTCTGTTGAAGCATGGTTGAAAAGCAGACTTTCATTGGTTAACATTCATAGAATTTTTTTAAATTATTACTTTTGTCAGATTAAAGTTATTTCTGTGACCATTGTGAGTTTTTCTTTCATTGACCGAAGGGTACCAACAATTTTGTCCACGTGTGTAATTCTATATTATTAATTGTAATTGGAAACTTGTAATATATTTCTTCAATTTCTCTATATTTCTTAATTTTCTAGTCTAGTGAACAAGGATCTACAGTATACAAACAATTTTATGCACTGATTAACTTCAACTTTGGTATGAAATCTTCAACCGAACCCAAAGACAACAACAAATTACCTGGTGAAGAAGTTGGTGGCATGATTGAACACCGATATATATTTCCACCGATTGTCTAGAAATAGATACCTGTATGCAGGACATCATCTAGAATGTTAAAACTAGGACTGAAGCCGGTCTTCCAACAGGCAAATTGGTAGTGTGGCCATTGCAAAGCCAAGCAAAGAAAGAAAAGCAACTGTTTAAGTCATTGAAATGTCTTAAAATTAAGTTGTATGTAAATAATGAAACTTTGACATCATACTTGGTTTATACAGTACATGTTTGGTAGCTAATATTACTGATCTTTTTGACTTGCACAGATATGGTAGCAGTTCTTGGAGAAACCACTGGACATTTCGCTTTATTAAAACTAAAGTACAGAATGAGCAACGATCCTGAAGGTTACATCGTTCTCACGTAGGGAAACTTTCAGTACCCTCACTAAAACTAATAAAAAGTTTAACAAGCTGGATATGAACAGATATCAGTATAAATTGTTTGAAAGTCAGTGTGTGAAAAACTTAAAACTTAGAGTTCCTAATCAATGACTAGTACCTCAAATTTTCCTATCCACACATCTAGCCAATACAATTGCCTTTAATGCTTTATATATCATTGTGCCATTGGTTAAAATGTTCTCAGGGAGCGTCCTAGGATACGTCTATCCACGCTGGACCTTTCTTGGATGTCAACACTTCCAGACGGCTCATTGGGAAGGGAATATCTGCGTTTCCTGGAAGAAAATGTAAATGCTCTAAGCTAATGTTATAATGCTGATTTTGAGTTGTATTTTATGATCCTAAAATATCTTCCTTGCTTCTTTTACAGGACGTCACACCAGAGACACGTGCAGATGTTAAATTTGTTGATAATGAAGAGCTAGCTTATGTTATGCAGCGCTATAGAGAAGTTCATGATTTAGTACATACAATACTGGGGATGCCTACTAATATGCTTGGTGAGTTGGCCAGTCTTTGAATGGTTCTTGTAGTAGTTTTTCCTTTAATATGAATTTAATTTATTATAAAGCAATTGCTTAATTACCTGCTGTGCTTTTTAAATCTGCACGTGCTTCTGAATGCACTGGGAACCTTGAACAGATGAAACGTCTAGCCTGTTCAATAGAACCGTTCTTTCTATGAGCAGAGTTCATCACAATGCCAGTTATAAAGGATATATACACTTGATACCAAGATGTTTCATTTTGTATATTAAAGATGCCTTATGGATGTTCTCTGTTGTAGGAGAAGTAGCTGTTAAATTGTTTGAGGCTGCTCAAACAGGCCTGCCCATGTGCATTATGGGATCGGTACTTGGTCCACTTCGGCTATCAAAGAGGTGAGTAAGGAGATGACTCCCATAAAACCCCTGCACTCGACACGAAAAGCTCAAAATAATGAATCACAATTAAAATGTCTACAGCAAAAGTCCCTGGAACCCTGTGAGCATGTGAGATGTCGGAAGGGGGTGGGTTTCCCAACTGTATCTGTTTATATCTTAAGCAAATCATCCACCTTTTACATTTCATTAGTCAACAGAAAGACAGATGTTTTCGTTCAAGCAGATTTTTTTTCATTTGTAAAAGCTTATGCATTGCCCCCCCTAAAATGCTTACTTTTCATATACAACCACAGTTTGCCAACACATACAATGTTTAATTTATTAACGATCAACACGTTAGGCATTGCAACAGTTGTAAACTGATGTGTTCAATCAACAGCCCATCTCTCCATAAATATTTAATGACTCCTAAACAAAATGTGACCTAAATGTGTTCATCAATTCTATACCAATAAACTGGTGACAGGATCATGTGTAGCCAAGGCTTAAGCCTTAAAGCCTGTGGAGATCATAGGGTTAGCCAGTTTGGTCTGCTCCCACAGTAAATCCAACATAGTACAAATTACCAAAAAAGGTTAAAGCTGGCCACAAGAGAGAGGCATCAGAACCCTCAGTGCATCACAGAATGCTGTATATCTGGCTTAGCAGGCAAGAAGTTCCAAATTCTCCAGATCTCAATTCCAATCAAGTATCAATGGGATGCGCCCAGAAAAACAAGTCTGACCCCTTAAAACTTCTAAAATGAAATGCTATAACTGAATGTACAGTAGGAATTGAATGTTCAAAGAACATTTGTATAATTCAACCCTTTCTCCACTATAACTAAGACGTTTACTTACAGTAATTTAGAAAATGGAAAGGATGAACTGTTGCCCTGGTGCAAATATAAGGGAATTGACCGATTTAGATTTACGGTAAACATCCGACCGAGAAGAATTCTGTCGTTAAATTATTGTCTTTGCTTCCTCTGGAATTTTTTCATTCGTTTCTTGTATTCTACATCGCAACTTGGGTTAGTCATTGTAAAAGAATAGACTTCCCCTTTGGTTACTTCGGTTTATGACCATCATTGTTTAAACTTACACCTGCTTAATAATTTTTGCACCTGGAACATTGTGCATTGTGGCCATTTATATCAAATATGTTGACCTGTATACCATTTATACCAGTAATATCGATCACTCTCAATCTTACAGTATTGCCACAGTTTACATCCCACCAAAGGTTAAAAACTTATAACACTTGTTCTAATCTGTTACCATTTCGACCTCACACATAGAAACTTGTATATAGGCAGGCTAATTATAAACAGATAAAAAGGTGGATGTATTGTAATTGATCTGGTGATATCATATTATTAACTTTAAAAGAAATGGGACACTGGTGAGGGAAATCCTGACTCTTAAGAAATCTATACCTGCTATACCTTCAGTGATAACTAACTATACAAACTAACTTTTTTTTTGCTCAGATGTTTCACACCATTCATTCACTTTTATTCTCTTGAATTTCACACCATTTATAGATAAATACAATGTGGTTATTATTACCTAATTACTCTGGTCTAGGCAGCACGGTGGTGTAGTGCTTAGCCTTGCACCTCCACGGTCCGGGTTCGCTTCCCGGCCAGGCTCAATTCCCGTCTCTGTGTGCATGTTCTCCCTGTGCTTGGTGGGTTTCCTCTGGTTACTCCGGTTTCCTCCCACAGTCTAAAAACCTGCAGATTAGGCTAATTGGTGTTCACAAATTGCCCATAGTATGTGAATGAGTGTATGCATGTGTGCCCTGCGATGGATTTTTTTTTTTTATCCATTGCGATGAAATTTTACTGAAACCCTTTGAATGTAAAAAAAAAACATCTAATGTGAAAGATATTTGGTTTTAATCTGTGAAGATTCTCAGTCAACTAGGTCAATTTGACTGCTTTCTTGTTAGATATATATGTTTTTACTACTCATACAAGTAGCTTTTTCTGTCTGAGGTAAGTTGTTAAATTCCCCATATTTGAGGTCAACCGATCCTCATCAGTCTGAAAAGATTCATTACATGAACAGTGGAGATGGGGGGAATAGGAGGGAGCAATGCAGTGTTCAGAGCTCTACACTGGCGAGACAAAACTACCAAGGAGTAACACCTCAGGGCCTGAATCAGCAGTATACCTGCTGGACAAAAACACACACTTGAGGATGATGACAGAGAGGATAGATGATTTGAGAGAGGGGTAAGAGGAGTCCTTAAGTATGGCTTTTTTGGTGGACTTGTGAAGAGATGAAAGGTCTGCATGAAATATAGGAGATAGTGATATGTGCCAAAGATGGACCTCGTCTCCTATTTTTCATGCTGCCCTCATACATCCACAGGAGGATCAAGAACTTTGAAGTCCACCAAGAAAGCCACACTACGGACTCCCCTTAATCTCTCTGCCCCAACACACACACACACACACACGTACATACACACTCTCTCCGCATTCTACTTTCATCATCTCAGACTAGGTAGGTCCTTTGATGGATACCTCAAATAGAAAGGAGAAACTTGTCATATGAGAAAACTACTTGGAATGAGCAGTAAAACATATCTATAATGTATAAGAAGAAGTAAGTCCAGTTGACATGACTCAACTTCCAGATTTGATTTAAGAAAAACAGTTAATCTTTATTGAATCTGATGCTGACAGAGCTTTAACTTGTGAGGCCAAGCAGAGAAAATGCAGGCTGCCATCATGCATATGTGTAGATTAGAGATGTTAATGAATTATCATTAATTAATCAATTGGATTTGAGAATTAAAACCATACATTTTTATTAACTGATCATGTAAATTGTTTTGCATAATAATTCTCCTTAGCCCAAATATCTATTACCCAGTCCAGTTTTTTTGCTTAATTCAAAAAAGGTAAATCTGTCATGTTGAAGCTAGTCAGCTAATTAGGTCACTTAGTTAATTAGCTAGTTCTGTTAATTTATGTTGTTCATATATGTTATAAATTTATGTTGCATGTACTGTATGTAGCACCTTGGTCCTGGATGAATGTTGTTTCCTTTCATTGTGTACTGTACTGTATGGTTGGAATGACAATAAAAAGCCTACTTGAGTATGGATAAATAAATTATAACCTTAATCCAGACCCTTTTGTTTTGTCTCTGTTTAAGTCGTATGAAGAAGCTGGTGACGTCTCTGGGGCCTTGGGCTTTGCGGAGCGGCAGTCGAGCACGCTGCACTTTGAGTATTTTCTATGAGCGCCGCTGGGAGCAGAACCTGGAGGAACTCCGAGCAGAGCTGAACATCGAACCGCCACCTCTTATCCTGCCTACAAATAGCAAGAAAGCAGCCTCAGAATCCTAGCAGAGTTTCATACTTATCCCTTTAATGACTGGACAATTACTGTTTGAGCAAAGGATGTCCGTGAAGCAGTTTTGGACATGTGTGACTGCTGTTATTATACTAACATCTTACTCAGTGGTTTTTCTGATCATTAATTCTAAGACATCGGGTGATTGGCTGATTTCAGCTTGTTTTGTTCTTTGACATAATAACGCGTCGATGTCGTGGACAAAAGGAAAAATAAAATCGGGTGACGGGTACAAATGATTCACTGAAAACATGCCACGGTACAAAATGTTCCTTTTACAGACACTTTTTTCTAGCTGAGGATGGAGAATGATATCCTGTGGTTAGATAAGCAGCATAATTCTCATAGACTGTATAAGATCTGTGACTTGTGAGCGAACGATATTATGGATTCCATCAACTGTACTGCGACGTATTGGAAAGTTATATGAAGTCCCAAAAAAAAGGAGCTTTATCTCATGTCGATCTCATCACAATACTACTTGTGTGGTTATGTAACCACAGTCCAGCAGTTATACAATTATGAAGTTGTGTAAGACGTGACTTTGCTACACAATTTCCTGCTTCCCAATTGTGGGATAATTATACAGCCATGTGATTTCACATGATTAACAGTCACGCTCTGAGCATTTTGGAGATGTTTTTTCCAGGCACATGTTACGCTGAGATTTTGAGACTATCAGCTATGCATCAGGTCATCATTGACAACATGGGGAATTCACAATGAGTTGTGGATGGCCCTTTTTATAGAATTTTACAATGTGTATTTTTGTTGGACAGTCCAATTTGGTGAAACAAAAGTGGTTATAAGTGCTTATGTTCAAATTCATTAAACTGCTTCACGCAGTGTGTAGTACTGATTAGGACGGACAGACAGAATATTCTTTGACTGTTATGATCATTGTTGAATAAAATTGTACAATTCACAGCAGCAATACAAATTATTTGGAGGGCAAAAGCTCTAAAATACTGGTAAAATGGGTGTGCCAGACCAAAACTTAGGGTGGTTCAACTAGATAAACCACATGCTACAGTAACTAGAATGTAATTAGCAAGAGAGTTAATGACCTTATAATTTAAAAGCAACTTTTGATGAGATGAGCACTTGAGAATGTAAATGGGCATGTCTGTTAACTGACAAAACAGGGTTGATTTTCCAAACTATTTTTCAGCAGCAGACTATATTTGTTCTGAGACAGAACGATGGCAGAGACCTACAAAAATAATAATTTCAACACTAATTATCAATGTGTGTGTGCCCTGTGATGGATTGGCCCCCTGTCCAGGGTGTACCCCGCCTTGTGGCAAAAGTCACCTGGCATAGGCTCCAGGCCACCCACGACCCTGTATACAGGATAACCGATATAGAAGATGAATGAATTAAAGAATGTATGACTAAGAAATAATAGAAAAACAGTGGCTGTTGCACATTTCATTAACAAAATGAAAATACATGTACAGTGGAGCCTTGGATTACGAGCATAATTCAGCACAGCATAAGGGCACGGTGTCAAATTACGCACATACACACATAAGAACAGGCTGATACAGTGAAGGAGCAAATGGATCTTTAACCTCCATAATGAGACTTTCTTTTGCTTTATACGCGCACACACGTGTTATAATAAACAGTACACGCACGCTGTACACACACGCTTACAAACAAAATAAAAGATGTTTTACGCGCACACACAGTGTTATAGTAAACAGTACACGCACGGATATTGATTATACCAGTAAGAGACGCGCACTAAGACCCAGCAGGGAAGACGATTACCCATAATTCCGCAGAGAAAGAGAGAGAAAAAAAATGTTGGCTCAGTTGTGATCACGTGACGCTCGGCATCAAAACACGAAGCGCAGGCGTAATACTCTGTACTCGTAAACCAAGACCTGATCGTTTTTCAAGTCAAAATTTATTAAAAATCTTTGCTCGTACTGCGGAACGCTCGCAAACTGCGTTACTCGCGATCCAAGGTTCCACTGTATAGAGATTTGTTTTGTCCAAAGTCTAGCTGACATTTAACTTCTGCATTACTTAAGTATACTGGTCACTGGGTGTGTTCCGATCAGTTTGAAGTTCACTGCGAAACTGCTCAGTTCAAAAAGAACCGTGAATGGTGTAGGGAAGAAATGAACAATGAGTCTTCATTTCACTTGAGCCATCCTGGAGCACGAAAAAAATGTAGACAACATAATAGTAATAATACAATACATTGTAATTTTATTTAATCAATAAATCCTTACTAATATATAGATTAGTAATCTGTAAAGAAGAAACTGCACAATAATAATTTAGAAATTTTGCCGAGGATAGTTCACTTAACCCGACATTGCCTTCACAGGGAGTGGGGAGCCTGCTTTAAAGTACACAGCGTATCAACATGCAAGGCAGACAACTTCTTTGGGCTCCAGACCAGTAGGGGGCCAAAGTTTAAACTACGGCAGTTTCCCTATTTATATTTTTTTAAATAACTTTTTTTATTCTCTATAATTATATATTGTGGGCAATGGTGGCATGCAGTGGTATGTTTCTTGCTTACTCTGCAGAAGGCCTGGGTTTAATTCCCATCCAATGCCCAAACTCCAAACCTCTAACTGCTACTAAAATTAGTAAGGGACTGTCATAAAAGTACACATCATTACATGTCTGGAACAGCAGTAATCTACATATGGGGCAAAACATAAGCGGGATATACAGTCCCAAGAATTTTCTTGCATTAAAATATATTTTCCTCAAGCTAACATTTTAACGGTATTCTAAATCTAATGACTTTAGTTTGATGTTAGTGTGAAAAAGTGTACAGTACATTGATGCAGTATACAAACATACAAACAACAGACAGCATCAACAGAAACTGAAACAATACCATAATTGGACAGTGTATTGTACATGGCCACAGAAGGTGTGATCACATGCGACTCAGTGCATTTTGAGGTGAACATCAGTTTTGTGGTGGGAGTTTAACAGTTGTATTCAGTTACAATATGAGGGTTTTCTACAATGTGTTTTGTTTTACACATGTAGTGCAATCACATTAAAAATACCTCCATTACATTTTTGGTTATTTGAAAAAATGTCTTAAAATGCATTGGAATATATATGACTCTTAAAGTTCATTTATTGTTAAAGAGCTTTGAACATATTTATTGTAAATTAGAGGAAACAGCATCCTGTTTTTACATGTGAATTCTAAAATTAAGAATAGTTTGGAATTATTTGTTTGTGGGGTCCAAATGTGCTTTAAAAACACTTTAAAATTAATATCTGGATTTTTGTTGCAGCAGATTTGCCAATATGAAGAAACTCCTTTGACATTTAAGGATGCGCACTTTTAAGACAGTCCCTTAACTTTAGGCTGCCGCCCAGTCTGTATTGATATGCATACACCCATTTACACGTTCACGTTCTATCCATCCATTCATCCATTTAGGAACTGTGGAGGCTGATGATGATGTGGGACCTCCAGTCAACATTCACAATGAACTCACACACTCCGGACAAATTGGGAAGCCTAATCCACATGTCTGGACGGTGAGAGGAAACCAGAGTACCCAGAAGAAACCCACGAAGAACAGGGAAGAATGCGTAAACTCCATGCACGCAGACCAGAGGCGGGAATCGAACCCGGACCCTGGAGGTGCAGGGTGACAGGAGGTGCTAACCACTAAGATGCTGTCCATAATCTTGTAATGTCTGTTATTCTGAATGATACATATGTTTTGATGGACTAAACATCCTAGAGTTTGCTTTTTTTCCCCTTTTTTTAAAAACTGTGAATTATTTATTTTTTTTGGCTCTTAGTCTGCTAAAATATACTTTGAAGTGTTAATTATTGCTATTTCTAATAATACTGCTATACTTATAGGTTTAGTTCTTTTTTTTTTTAGGTATCCTGGGACTAGGGTTGTGTTTAGATCAAATTAAAAAATGTAAGTGAAATTACACATGCGCAGTAGTGATAAGGCGCGAAACGACGAACGTGCGCATGCGCGGAGCAAATCGGATCGCGCAGATTTCCGTTAAAACACAATGTACTGGAAGACCTCCCTGCGACTGTTTATCTTCACATGTAAGATAAATTCTGTAGACTCCCTCAGCGATGATTTATTTCATAAACATCATCAAATTTCCCCTAAAATACTCATATATTTTGTTGAGGAAACCAGTCGAGACTCCCTCATCTCCGCTTTGGTTACTAATTTGAAAGCGACCTCATATTTTACCTAAAGTCACTCACCCGACATGTATTTCCCCTTAAATTCCCTCAACAAGGTGACCTTAATAAAACGGAAAGTCTGTTAAAGTATCTCTCCACGGTTGTTGATCATCCGGACTTTGGGCAGCTGCAAAATATTCCCCCAAACTTTCTATCTAACGCTCAGTGTAAATACCTTATCAGGCCTAGCTCTCTATTTACCAACATATTCTGAAACACAAGACTACAATATAAACTGTATATCGCTTAACAAGTTATAAATAATTAAATAGTAATAATTAATAATTAAAAAGAAACGTCTAGGAAAGACATGAGTACTGTGCTCTGGCTCCCTCTACTGATTTGATGGTGTAAGTGTAACTCGGCAGGGATACTATTCGTCCATCTATTTAGGTCCAGGGACAGTGGAGGCCATTGATGATTACCATTGTATTTCTTCCCATTTTTCACGACTGTGGTCAACATTCGGTCAGCATTCAACTCCGGACAACATTCACATGACACACTTTGGGCAATTTAGAAACGACAGTTAATTAATTGGAGTACCCGGAGGGAACCCATCAAGCATGGGGAGAACATCCAAGTTCCATGCACACATAACCCCGATTAAAGAATAAAATTCTCGACCCTGGAGGTGCAAGGCGACCTCTACGCCACTCTGCCGTCAGGGCTACTGTTTCTTGGCTCAACACTCATTGTGCATGAAGTCACCTGCTTTCATCTTCTACTTACTGTTTTTTTTAATTGGCCATCATTACTTATTTATTGTAAGGAATATTGGAATAATTTACGGTACAATTCAACCTCTCCTTAACTGTTCACTGTAATACTCAACTTTTCCTTATCCCAATCAGTAATCCCTACACGCTTCAAAAAGTCCATTATTGTTCCTGTCCCAAAGAAACCCTATCTTGCCTGCCTTCGCCCTGACCTCAGCTGTGATGAAGTGCTTTGAAAGGCTGGTCAGAGACATCATCATCTCTTCTTTACCTGACACACTGGACTCATTACAATTTGCACCCCATCCAATCCGGTCAAGAGATGATGCCATCTCACACCTTCTTCACACAATAATACCCCGCTAGGAAGGGGAATTATGTTAAAATGCTGTTTGTTGAATATAGGTCAGTGTTTATTTTTTTATACTTCCTTCTATAATCAACACCAAGATGGAGAATCAACACACTTCCGTGTCACTGGATGCTCAATTTCCTAACTGGAAAACTACAGGTAGTACAGATGGGAGGTGTCCCAAACCCTCAGCACTGGATTCCCCTAGAGTTGTGTCCTGAGCCCCCTGTTGTATTCACTGTACAGTCGTGGCCAAAAGTTTTGAGAATTACACAAATATTAGTTTTCACAAAGTTTGCTGCTAAACTGCTTTTAGATCTTTGTTTCAGTTTTTTCTGTGATGTACTGAAATATAATTTCAAGCACTTCATACGTTTGAAAGGCTCTCATTGACAATTACCTGACATTTATGCAAAGAGTCAGTATTTGCAGTGTTGGCCCTTTTTTTCAGGACCTCTGCAATTCAACTGGGCATGCTCTCAATCAACTTCTGGGCTAAATCCTGACTGATAGCAAGCCATTCTTTCATAATCACTTCTTGGAGTTTGTCTACCCGCCTCTTGAGGATTGACCACAAGTTCTCAATGGGATTAAGATTTGGGGAGTTTCCGGGCCATGGACCCAAAATTTCAACGTTTTGGTCCGAGAGCCACTTAGTTATCACTTTTGCCTTATGGTACGGTGCTTCATCGTGCTGGAAAATGCATTGTTCTTCACCAAACTGTTGTTGGAATGTTGGAAGAAGTTGCTGTTGGAGGGTGTTTTGGTACCATTCTTTATTTGTGGCTGTGTTTTTGGGCAAAATTGTGAGTGAGCCAACTCCCTTGGATGTGAAGCAACCCCACACATGAATGGTCTCAGGATGCGTTACCGTTGGCATGACACAGGATTGATGGTAGCGCTCACCTTTTCTTCTCCGGACAAGCCTTTTTCCAGATGCTCCAAACAATCGGAAAGAGGCTTAATCCGAGAATATGACTTTGCCCCAGTCCTCAGCAGTCCATTAGCCATACTTTTTGCAGAAGATCAATCTGTCCCTGATGTTTTTTTTTTGGAGAGAAGTGGCTGCCTTTCTTTGCTGCCCTTCTTGACGCCAGGCCATCTTCCAAAAGTCTACGCCTCACTGTGCGTGCAGATGCGCTCACACCTGCCTGCTGCCATTCCTGAGCAAGTTCTGCACTGGTGGCACTCCGATCCCGCAGCTGAATCCTCTTTAGGAGACGATCCTGGCGCTTGCTGGACTTTCTTGGACACTCTGAAGCCTTCTTAACAAGAATTGAACCTCTTTCCTTGAAGTTCTTGAAGATCCTATAAATTGTTGATTTAGGTGCAATCTTAGTAGCCACAATATCCTTGCCTGTGAAGCCATTTTTATGCAACGCAATGAGGACTGCACGCGTTTCTTTGCAGGTCACCATGGTTAACAATGAAAGAACAATGATTTCAAGCATCACCCTCCTTTTAACATGTCAAGTCTGCCATTCTAACCCAATCAGCCTGACATAATGATCTCCAGCCTTGTGCTCGTCAACATTCTCACCTGAGTTAACACGACGATTACTGAAATGATCTCAGCAGGTTATTTAATGTCAGCAATGAAATGCAGTGGAAAGTTTTTTTCGGGATTAAGTTAATTTTCATGGCAAAGAAGGACTATGCAATTCATCTGATCACTCTTCATAACAGTCTGGACCCGTATTCACAAAGCTTCTTAAGCCTAAAGGTTTCTCTTAGTGATGAAATTCTAAGAAAAATCTTAGAATTAGGACATGTTCTTAGAATTTCTCCTTAAATTTAGGATTAAATCTTAGTAAAGATAAAAATGATTCACAAAACATCTTAACCCTAAAAACAGCTCCTAAGGTAAAATTTGTTAAGAGTAGAGAGGAGGACTTTTAAGAGGCTTAAGAGTTTATCTAGCAGAGGGCAAAATGGCGGAAGGAATATTCTCCAAACACTGAAAGTAAACCTAAAAGTAAACACGGCTTTTCTGTCCAATTCGGTTTTCTTGTTGTTTTACTTCCTTCCATCTCTCTTAGATTGTTGGCTACATACCATCCAAAAGTGCAAATTAAATAGACTGTCCCACAATCATGTAAATTGTAAAAGCTGACACATTTTGCTCCCATCAATCTAAAATGGATTACATGTAATAAAATCAGTACGGTAAATAAATGTGAGCACTTAAATATAGTAACTACTGTATGGAAATTGGTTCCTTCAAAAGCATTTTCAACATTTAGCTGTTTAATTATCTTTAAGATAACTTTGCATAAAGTAGCCTGTACTCATGATTATACAATTTCTTCATATACAAAAATTATGATTCACTGTTGGTTCTATTATCATGTATTCTGTTTTCACAAGGAGCACATTTCAAAACCTATGCAGAGGTCAAAGGTGATTTTTTGTTAACCAATCACAGTCCTTGAATTGCTGCATCATCCCTAGCAACAGGGTCAACCACACCTCCTCACTAAGATAAAGGTTTTTGTACTTTCCTTACTCAGAGTTGCTCTAAAAGGTTTCCTAAATCACTTTTAGTCTAGGACTCCCAGCTAGGACTTTTTAAGCTAAGATAGGAGCTCTTTGAGAGAATTCTAATAAGCTTTGGGAATACGGGCCCTGGAGTATATGCAAATTGCTATTATATAAACTTAAGCAGCAACTTTTCCAATTTCCAATATTTATGTAATTCTCAAAAACTTTTGGCCACGACTGTACACGTATGACTGCATGGCCATTACTTACTTCACAACTTTCATCAAGACCCCATTGTGGTGGGCCTGATCACTGACACCATTGACAAAGCCTACTTGGAGGAGATCTGGTGCCAGAGGAACAACCTCAACCTGAATTCCAGCCTGACAAGGGAGTTGATAGTCGATTTCATCACAAAGCAGGAGAGGAACTACCTGACCCCCATCATCAGGTGACCCCCATCATCATCATCAACAAGAGTCCCGTGGAGAAAGTTGACGGCTGCTGGTACTTCAGTGTTCATGGTCCTGACACATCAACTCCGTGGTGAAAAAAGGACTTTAGACTGCCTTCCAAAGTGCTTTTTACTCAATCCAGTTGGGAAACATTACAACCTGGATTGGGAACAGCACCATTCAGGACTGATGAGCTCGACAGAGGGTGGTGCGATCATCTGAGCGGATCATTCACACTGAGCTCCCTGACCTGCCAGAAAGCTAATGAAGAACCTCAACCACCCCAACAATGAACTGTTCTCTCCGTTGCGGTCAGTAAAGCGTTCTACACCCTGGGGAGGCTCATCAGAATAATTGAATCTGGGTTTTTTTGTACACTCACCCAATAAACACTCTCCCTAACATTCCCACTACCACATCAAAGTAAGGATGAAGCATATTACTCATTACGTTCCACATTTGCACATTGCACACACGTTGCACACTTCCTGATACTTGGTACATTTTTGTTCTTGTTTATATGCTGCTGATTTTTCCCATAAATGAGGACAAACCGCACTCTTTGATTCCTTTGGGTACAATCTGTAATTTATCCTGCTTAATTTATACACATTATTTAATTCTATTCCATTTAGCAACATTTTAAATATTGCACATTTTCATCTTCAATGTCTTAATTAATTTTTTTAAATAACTTTTTAAAATCCATATTCTTTTTAATCTATTTGAATATTATATTCTTTAAATTTAATTGTACTCTCCAGTGCTATTTAAAGCCTACTTCTGGGTCATGGGCAGTTGTATAAGCATTTTATTGCATATAATACTGTGTATGGCTGTGTTATGTCTGTATACACCTACTCCTCTATACGGCTTTATCCTGTGTATAAGGTCACAGGGGGCCTGGGGCCGTAATCACAAAAGGTTCTTAAGCGTAAAAGTTGCTCCTAGTGATGAAATTCTAAGAAAAATCTTAGAATTAGGGCATTTTCTTAGAATTTCTCCTTAAATTTAGGATTAAATCTTAAGATAAAAATGATTCACAAAACATCTTAGCCCTAAAAACAGCTCCTAAGGTAAAAATTGTTAAGAGTAGAGAGGAGGACTTTTAAGAGGCTTAAGAGTTTCTATAGCAGAGGACAAAATGGAGGAAGGAGGAAATATACTCCAAACACTGAACGTAAAGTTAAAAGTAAACACTGCTCTTCTGTCCAATTTGGTTTTCTTATTCTTCTACTTCCTTCCATCTCTCTTGGATTGTTGGCTACATACTATTCAAAAGTGCAACTTAAATAGCCTGTCCTGCAATCATGTAAATTGGTAAAAGGTGAGCCATTTTGCTCCCATCAATCTACAATGGATTACAAGTAATAAAAACAGTATTGTAAATAAATGTGAGAACTTAAATATAGTAACTACTGTATGGAAATTGGTTGCTTCAAAAGTAGAAACATTTTCAACATTTAGCTGTTTAATTATCTTTAAGACATTTAGCCTAGAAACTTTGAATAAAGTAGCCTGTAGCCATGATTATACAATTTCATCATATACAAACATTATGATTTCACTGTCTGTTCTATTATTATGTATTCTACTTTCACAAACAGCCCATTTCAAGACCTTTACAGAGGCCAGAGGTTTTTTTTTTATCAACCAATCACAGTCCTCGAATTGCTGCATCAGGGTCAACCACACCTCCTCACTAAGATAAAAGTTTTTCTACTTTCCTTACTCAAAGTTACTCTAAAAGGTTTCCTAAATCCTTTTTAGTCTAGGCCTCCTAGCTAGGACTTTTAAAGCTAAGATAGGAGCTCTTTGAGAGAATTCTAATAAGCTTCTTAAGCCTAAAAGTTGCTCCTAGTGACGAAATCCTAAGAAAATTCTTAGAATTATGACATTTTCTTAGAATTTCCGCTTAAATTTAGGACTTTAAGAGCTCTCTGAGAGAATTCCAAGAAGCTTTGTGAATACGGGCCCTGGATAGCTTCGTCTATCTGATCAAATACACACACACCATTTAAGTAGCAGGTTTAATTAATCTCCAGCTTGTGTTGAGCTCCAGAACTGGAACAGTACACTAGAGTTTTGCAGCCTGAAACACCAAAGGGTGTGTCTCTAGGTGTTAATCTAGCACAAAAAATTGCCTTTGTTGTAATTTTTTTAGATGTCTCACTTATACTGTAGGTTTGTACAGTAATTGTAACATTGTAAAGGTTATTTATACAGTACAATACATTTTGATAGGGTGCCAAAACTTATATATGCCATAAATCCAATCTATATTGTTTTTTTGATCCAATGATATTTAATGAATGGTAAACATGATGAACGCAAAATTCTCATGTGTGTAATGTAAGAGTTAACAGCTACTGTATATCTCGGTTTAACAGGAAATTTTAAATTGTAATAATTGCAATAATTTGAGCATGTTTAAACTCAGTGGAACTAATTGCTGGAATGTGTAACCTGCTCACACACCCATGACACACTGGCAAACAATAGTTACAGACGGGTGGAACTATGTCTGTCTAAATAATAAGAGCCATGTGAGTCAAGTAGCTCAGACATTGAGATATGCTTGAATTTTCTATTTTTTAATTAACAACATTATTTTATTACTTTTCTTCTTGCCTTAGAATTATCTATTAAATGTGTTAGAAGGTGATGGTGTGACTCATGAAAGGAAAATGCAGAATCCTTAATTGTATTACACAAATATACAAATAGGTCTTGTAACATTTTATTACTTGAATTTATCATAAAAGAGTGGACAGAAATATTTTTAATAGAAAATAAATGTAATGCATGATCAGTAAATGTTGTAATAATGTGCAAAGCAGATGCAATCATATATATATATATACTGCATTATTTTAAATCATAAAAATGTCATAAAATACCATAATAAATAATACGACCAATTTATTTATTCCTGTTAAAAATAAAACAGAAGACTATAATAATTACCTGTCTACATTCTGCTAAGGTAATAAATAAACACATTTTACACTTCTTGACCAGGTTTTACGTTAAATCATTCTAGTACAAACATAGACTACGTCATAAAGGTGGTGTCAAGTCATTTTCGTATAGATCTCAACTGTTTTAGATGTTTTATCATGACTGAGAACTACTATTCAAGCAAAATCTGCAACAATACAGTACAGAAAATACTTCAGAAGAAAGTTTGAGCCATCACTCATTTCTTCATATTTGGCTTCCAAAGAGCGAGATTTTCTTGTACAGTATATTTTTTTAAAAGTAGTCCTGTGTGATACTTCTCACAGGCTTCCTGAAGGACTTTTTCAGTCTAGTCCCTGCACCTGACCAGTTTCAGGGGATTTTTTAAATTTGTTTGTTAAGCCACACAATGACCTACGAATCATTCGAGCTTAAAAAAGCTTCTAATTCGAGCATGAAAAAGCTTTTCACTGGGTATGACCCAGTGAAAACAGGTGCACATGATAACAGATGATCAGTGGTTAGCATAGCAGTGATGCTGAGTGCTGAGTGGGTGGAACAGACGAGAGGGGAAATGAGGTTGCTGCTGAGGTTGTTACATATCCAAACACTTGAATCATATTTTAGGCCCTTTGCCTGTTACTTTAAAACATATTTTATATTCTTTCATCTACATCATTTAATTTAATTACATTTATTATTAAGAAATGAGAGGTGGCTCGAGACATTTGCACAGTTCTGCTGAAATATTACACTGGCACGATATACTTCATACTTAAAAGAAAGACATACATACTGTATGAAAGATTTCGTAGACGTACTAAAATTCACAGGAAATCCTTCTTTAGTGTTTATCCCACAAGTATGAATATATTGCAGATGATATTACTATGTACGAATGCTACATATTCACTCACGTATTCAACTCTCATCCCTTACATATTTTTAAAACTCCAGCTGCTACACTTGCATAGCACAGAGACACGCTGTGACCCAGAATCAGCCGGACCAGACAAAGTTTGTCTTCATATATTTGTTCGTGTTACATTCACACACTATTTCTTACAGGAATCTGTAAACATACAAAGTACATGCATATTAATAATGCACTATGGACACACTTTGATCGGCCACGGCGCAAGCAGGCAGCAGTGGCTCAGTGAAAGTGTGTCTCACAGCGTGCAAAACACACTTTGAGTCTGGATCGTAGAACAGCAGTGTTTGTGCGGTCCAGTCCAGTAGCACTCCTACTTTCGTGAGTCTCTTCACTACGATCACGTTAGTGACCTGACAGTTGTGGCAGTAGGCAAAGTTTCCTTCATAGTGTGAAAGCACCCAGGATTTTGCATTGGAGCCCAGACGAGATTCGTTGTTCGAGCCTTTGCGCTCCATGCTGCGGTAGCAGACGCCCACTTTAAAGGCGGCGCTGTCGCCTACATCCAGCACCCAGACATGCGTGCCCGAGCTGATGGGCTCGAGACAGAGGGCATTTGGCCAGTTGTCGAAACGAGCCGGGTCATATGGAAGAGGCTTCTTCTGGCGTTTCGGCCGGTAAGTGACAGTGAGCCGGTCGGCGGAGAGAAGAAGAAGGTGGCTGACGGTGCGCTCATCAAAGTACACACGAGATGAAGCTGGAAAGGGAAGAATGAAAATACATGGATAAGGCATAAAAAAATAGATGTACTGTGCAACTGTGCAAAATGCATATTAAATTAAATGACAGATTAAAATAAGAAAATTAGAGCAGTTTGCAGTTGCAATGTGCCTAAAGATATAATTTAAAAAAATTTGTTTATGTAACAGCAACCTCATCCCCCCTCTCATTTGTTCTAACCACTCAGCATCAATCACCGTGACCAACTGTCATCATCATCATCATTTCATGACTTAAGTCAGATGTTTTTTCTATGCTTGAATGAGTCATTGGTCACTGTGTGGCATACAAACAAAAAACATTCTACTGAAACTGCTCAGTTCCTAATTAAAATAAGAGAAAAAAAGCAGCTTTATTAGAAATATCTGTACCCCCACTCATCCATGCAAAATTCTAATCAGCCAATCATGTGACAGAAGTCGAAAAACCATGCAGAGACCTATCAGGGGTTTCAGTTAATGCCATAATCCCATAAATCATCAGAATGGGTTATTTTACTGACTTTGACAGTAGCATGATTTCTTTAAAAAATACTTTATTTTTATTTATTATTATTATTTATTTTTTTTACAAAAAACAGTTTCCACTGAATGGTGCATAAAACAAAAAGCATCAAGCTGCAGCAACAGTCCAAAATATTCCACTTTCATAGCCATAAAACCATTTGATATGAATGCCAAGAATGTAAGCTTATATTAATAGATTTTTTCATCTTTTTGAGGCACAGATGGAGATTAGTCCTAATCATTTACACCAGCCTTTCTTATGAGACAAACTACAGACTCCAGAGGCAGTTGAACCTGTACAAACAGGTTAAACAGGCTATATTACAGCACTGTCCTGAAAGAGTAAAACACTCTTTGGATTTTTAGGGTGGAGCAGGTATACACATTCAGTAGTCATTATATTATGTACTGTAGATTGTACAAGTATTAAGTACATGGTGATACAATGCGCATAATCTGCATTTCTTTGGACTGGGTAAGGAATCCCACCAAGCATGGGTAAGGGAATCGAACCCAGGACCTGAAGGTGCCAAATGCCAGTGCTAACCACTAAGCCACCATGCCGCCCGTTTATTAGGTACACGCACTATATGTTTTAGTGACCCTAATAGATGTACAGGGAAAATTAATTACCAATCATACCAAATTGTACTAATCATAATAAACCATATCATAACACACTCTCACACACACACAAACAAACACACACACACACACACACACACACACACACACACACACACACACACACACACATATATATATATATATATATATATATATATATATATATATATATATATATTATGTTATCCTATCAATGTATCCCTGATGGGGGTTAATGGGTTAATGGTGGTGAAATAATATGCTTCAGTTGTGCTACATTGAATGCTACAATAACGCTGTATTAAAAGGTAGATAACTAATAATGATAACTAAATGGCACCACCTACTGGTAATGATTGGAACAGCTAATAAAACAATCAAGCTTCAGTCAGTAGCTCTCTCTGATTACTCACTCATCATCTATACTGCTTAATCCTGTATTCAGGTTCACGGGGGGCCTGGAGCCTATCCCAAGAGACTTAGGGCACATGGCACGGTACACCCTGGACAGGGTGCCAATCCATCACAGGGCACAGACACACACACACATACAGTCGTGGCCAAAAGTTTTGAGAATGACGCAAAAATTAGTTTTCACAAAGTTTGCTGCTAAACTGCTTTTAGATCTTTGTTTCAGTTGTTTCTGTGATGTACTGAAATATAATTACAAGCAGTTCATATGTTTCAAAGGCTTTTATCGACAATTAGATGACATTTATGCAAAGAGTCAGTATTTGCAGTGTTGGCCCTTCTTTTTCAGGACCTCTGCAATTCGACTGGGCATGTTCTCAATCAACTTCTGGGCCAAATCCTGACTGATAGCAACCCATTCTTTCATAATCACTTCTTCGAGTTTGTCAGAATTAGTGGGTTTTTGTTTGTCCACCCACCTCTTGAGGATTGACCACAAGTTCTCAATGGGATTAAGATCTGGGGAGTTTCCAGGCCATGGACCCAAAATTTCAACGTTTTGGTCCCCGAGCCACTTAGTTATTACTTTTGAGAATATGTCTTTGCCCCAGTCCTCAGCAGTCCATTCGCCATACTTTTTGCAGAAGATCAATCTGTCCCTGATGTTTTTTTTTGGAGAGAAGTGGCTTCTTTGCTGCTCTTCTTGACACCAGGCCATCTTCCAAAAGTCTTCGCCTCACTGTGCGTGCAGATGCGCTCACACCTGCCTGCTGCCATTACTGAGCAAGCTCTGCACTGGTGGCACTCCGATCGCGCAGCTGAAACCTCTTTAGGAGCCTACCCTGGCGCTTGCTGGACTTTCTTGGACACTCTGAAGCCTTCTTAACAAGAATTGAACCTCTTTCCTTGAAGTTCTTGATGATCCTATAAATTGTTGATTTAGGTGCAATCTTAGTAGCCACAATATCCTTGCCTGTGAAGCCATTTTTATGCAACGCAATGATGGCTGCACGCGTTTCTTTGCAGGTCACCATGGTTAACAATGAAAGAACAATGATTTCAAGCATCACCCTCCTTTTAACATGTCAAGTCTGCCATTCTATCCCAATCAACCTGACATAATGATCTCTAGCCTTGTGCCCATCAACATTCTCACCTGAGGTAACAAGACGATTACTGAAATGATCTCAGCAGGTCCTTTAATGACAGAAATTAAATGCAGTGGAAAGTTTTTTTTTTTTCGGGATTAAGTTAATTTTCATGGCAAAGAAGGACTATGCAATTCATCTGATCACTCTTCATAACATTCTGGAGTATATGCAAATTGCTATTATAAAAACGTAAGCAGCAACTTTTCCAAATTCCAATATTTATGTAATTCTCAAAACTTTTGGCCACAACTGTACAAACCCTACAGGCAATTTTGGAATGCCAATTACACTAACCTAAATTTCTTTGGACTGTGGGAGGAAAACAGAGTACCCGGAGGAAACCCACCAAGCACGGGGAGAACATGCAAACTCCATGCACACAGAGACGGGAATCGAGCCTTGCCGGGGATTGAACCCAGACCCTGGCAGTGCAAGGCGACAATGCTAACCACTACACCACCGTGCCACCTACTCTCTCTGATTACTATATATATATATATATATATATTATGTTTTACATAAAGATTTGGTTTATTTCCAGATCTGCTGAGTCTTTTCATAATACCTTAAATTTTGCATAATAAAGCTACATTACATTATGTCTTTTGGCCTTACCAGTTGGTCCTAGAAGCAGGGCACTGGCCCACAGGCCCAACATGAGTTTACTATCACTGCAGTCCTTGTTCATATTCAGGTGCTCAGGTGAGTCTTTGGGCTCTCCAACACCTTCTGCCGCCTCCGTCCTAAACAAAACACAAAGACACACCATTTCAACACCAGCATTTTGTGCTTTGTGTTGTCTTATAAATTTACAAGGGTGTTGGGGTCAAACCAGGACTTGTGATTAAATTTCTTGTAAATAAAAAGATAAAAGTGATTGACATGCACAGTAGTCTTCAATCATTGTATGATGAGACTCTTAGTTGCAGTACAACCGTGGTAGGACCTTTGGTCAACATTCATACACTATGGACAATTTAGTTTTTATTGATGTTGTTAGCAAATGCTAATATAGTTAGCATAATGTTAGCGACATGCTAATCATGTTAGCATTATGCTAGCAACATGCTAATAATCGTAACAGTAACATTCTAATCACACTAGCATCATGCCGCCCACCACATAGAAAAGTCATAGCACCCCATTCCCGAATGAGCCGCACGATTTGACACCTCATTCATGGGTCTACAACAAACAGTACGGGACTAGTTACTTTTGTATTGAAGAAGAAGAAAAAAAAAAATAAGCCTGAGAGATAATAATAGTGATGCTTTCCAAGAGATTTTACAAATCTCTCATAAATGATTTTTCCTCATAAATCCTGATTTGACTTGAACACCCCTCATAGATAGTATAGTCTATAGATAGATATGTCCTTTATAAATAAATCTGAGAAATTACCTCTCTGCTATTTCTGAGTTCGAGCTCTGCAAAATAAGAATAAGAAATGCAATGGTCAGTCCAATTTGTTAACATAACTAGCAAAGTAAATCACAATCAAACACAGGCTTTATTATATTCAGAGTTGGGTCATTCATTAGAACATTTAGGCCAGGGCTTCTGGCATAAGTGGGGCCCTTTTGAGAAATATTTAGAGCAAATTCTTTCAGATGTGACCTGTCATAAGAATATGAATGCTTAATTTTAATCACATTTTAATCTAAATAAAGTGGCAAAACTCCATAGCCAACATATTTCCCAAAAATAAACGTTAGACTTAAATCATGTGACATGGCACCACTATGAACAATTGTATTTAAAATAGCTTTTAATTGAACTGTCAATATACTTTGCAGTGTTTGTTCATCCACACCAATACATGTGCAGGTTCACAAATGACCAAAAAAACCCTCATCTTTGTTTTTGGATCAACAAGGATGGCTATTATGTGAAAACAGTGCAAACTCCCAAATAAATATTGAGACTCATTTTAAATCAACTAACTGACAAAAAAAGCTTTACATAAAATATTAAGTATAAATTTAACAGCAATGAAAAATAGAGCACAGTAGCTGAAATGTTTTAAATCTTCAGCAAAAAAAAAAAAAAAAAAAAGTGATAAATACCATATCTTCCTGATCATCCAACAGAATTTAGAATATTATAATCTTAAACATTGTTTTAAAGCACTTTAATAAACCCTGTCCAAGCTGGTTACTCCAGCTGTAATAAAAAAAAACTAGAAATTTTCAGCTTAAAATGCTTCTTTCTTACTACTTGAAATATTTCTAAAAATAGAATTTTGACAGAGATTTTCAGGGCACTCCTCGTAAACAAACTCGCACTGGCCATATCTCAGCAAGATACATGATACAGTAATAAAATTGTTATCAAAATAGCGCTTATTGAACCAGGAATCTGAAAGTATGCACATCATAAATCACTAAAATAATTAGACTTAATCCCTGATTTGATGCATCAGGTCACAAGTATGCAATAGTGACTTAATCATACATAAAATGACATCATCAACTTCATCAATGAGTAAGGAATAAACACTCAGTAGGTGCCTCTATAAACAAACGGCCAGAGATTTCGCTTTAGTGTGAAGATTATTCAAATTACAAATTACTAATTACTACTTCAAATTGTAATTTGATTACATTGCCGAGTATTACATGTAAACCGTAATCAGATTACTAATTAATTTACTTTCAAGTTACTTTGAAAACATCTGTCAAGGCGTGCGCCTGCGATGGGCGTGAGCCTCAACATGTTGTCGCTCCTCGCTCACTTCGTAGGCTCCCTACGTAGGCGTCCCCCCTTCTGCAGATGCGCGAATGGGCGAGGCCGCCAGGCTGGCGATAATGAATGATAATGGAACTCGGGCTTTCTCCGCGATAAAATTCCTCCCCCTTTTCCCTTCATCCCTGATTTAACACTTCTCTTTCCCCAATCTTTTTCTAAATAAATGTACCCCTTTCCCCCCGTAAGACCCCGCCTCGTGTCCGTGGTGCAAAAAGAGCAAACCCCTTACATCATATGTAAAAAAAAAAAAAATAATAAAAAACCTACAATGCTCTCCGACGATTAATTAATGCGCATGCTCGTTAACTGCCGCGCAAAGCATGATTTTTAAATGCATTTTGATTATTTTTTAAACACTACATTTGTAACGCTAGTAACGTAATGTTATTGACATGGCTAAATGTAATCAAATTAAATGCATTTAAAAAGCGTTAGCATTACTGCGTTATCAGGAAAAGTCATTAGAATACAGTAACTAACGCGTTAAACCCAACTCTGACTGGAATATATAATTAAAGTAATAACATGAATACTTTGAACAGCTCTACTTTAAAATATTAATATGTACAGTATATGCAGAATATCATTGATTAGTTTCTGTATTTCAAACATGCTTCTGTGCGCTTTAAAATCGAACCCAATGTAACAGCGTCCTAGGAAGCTAGTTCGGCTAATTCTCTTTGGCGCTTGCTACCTAGCATTTTGTAAACTTTTACTGTTTATACCTGGGAACAGGAAGGATTTAATTTCATAATTCAGTCTAAATAAGTGTTAAAATTGTCTGGGACCATATCATGACTAACTAATGCTGCTTTAGATAAAGTTGAGCTAACAGCTTAACAGCTGTTAAACTGGTTCTATGGGTGTTATAGTGAGGAAATTATTTCACATCTAATCCCGGCCAGCTCTGGATGCAACCCCCATACACCCTACACCCCTTATTCACATCCATATTTCGTTCCTCACCACAAGTATGAGGTCTGTCGAGTGTGTGAGCTTGTGCACCAGGCTGGTGCGGGCATGTGTGAGGGTGTTGAGCGACTTGGACCAGTGTGCCCGTTGTGTGAGCAGACACTGCTCGATTCGCTCTTCCTCCCTCTGCACAGTCTCAAGCAGACGCTGCTCCTCCTCATCCAGGGCTTCACGCACAGCGTTCACCTGAGCCACGACTTGCTCACGGGCACTACTTGCTTCCACCTGCACATCAACGTCATAGTGTTAGAAAGTGTTAGAGACTGTATGTCATAGCTTATGATATACTCCTCTATTATATTTCAGAGAGTACTATATACTGTACATTGCCATACGTTTTTACCTACAAAGCACATTGTTAGTGTTTTAGAAATATTTTTGATAGATACGTCTGTCCTTCCTGCTAACTGGTTAGCCAATTTTTACTTATTCCTCTTCACAAAACTGCCAACCGTTATTCTCTCACTCATTCACTCACTCATTGTCTACACCACTTTATTCTGTACACAGGGTCACTTGTGGCCTGGAGCCTATCCCAGGTGACTTGGGGCACGAGTCAGAGTATACCCTGGATAGGGTGCCAATCTATCACAGAGCATGCACACACACACACACACACACACACTACGGGCAATTTGGGCTAACGCCAATTAGCCTGATAATGTCTTTGGCCTGTGAGAGGAAACCAAAGAACTAAAATAACAATAAAACTCTTGACTTAACATTAACTTTTTGAAATTCTTTTGTTGTATTCATTTAGAAGTACATTTTCACATTTTTCACTTACGACCCATGAGGTATGACCTTTTGCCCTCAAATGTATTGTGTGTGTATACATAAACACTGAACATGCAGATTAATTCCAGTAAAACAAATACCCTGTTCTATTGCATACACAAAAAAAGTTCCCCATCTAAAACAGCATAACCTTTAAGGTTTCTCCGGGACAAGGGAGGAGCTTTTATTTCTAAGACTGTATTGTTTCCATGCGATGATCCATGGTAATTTGATGGTCCGTCGAGTAGCCAGATCTTTGTGTATTGTGTACACACTTCCTCTGATAAGGAATTGCTCAGTTGCGAGGTTACCTCGCATGGACAAATGCGATGAAATTGGACAATCACACACAAAAACCACAAACTATCAAAGGAACTCTTGAAGAACTCTTAAACAGTTGTCAGAATCAGAATTAGAAAGAATTGTAAGTGTATTGTGTTGTAAGTGTATGACTGACATATACGAAGGAACGAAACACTAATCTCCTTTTTTTGCTCTTTTCATTGAGTGTCAGGCTGTAGATGCTTTAAGACATACAGTATGTTGGCTTTTTAGGGGTGCAGAAGAAATGCATTTGTCAACTGTATTCTTCTTTTTCTTATTTGATCCCTAAGCAAACATTTTGACAAGGTTGGCCTTGGAGCCAGTACATTGTCATGGGTGCTGCTAGCTTGGCGGTTGGGTGGTTCGCCTTTGGTGTCAGGAATGCTAAGCCTTTGTTTTTTTGCAGCCATTCTTGATTCATTTTGCCCAGGTATTCTTGGGTGCCATTTGTTGGACCTTCCACCGCACAGGCCATTTTCACCAGTCAGTACAGAAGACGTTGATGCTTCGTTTGTCACACCTGGCTGATCCACTGTAACCTGCGCTTTTGAATTTCTTCTTTGACCAGGGGGCAATTTTCACACCTTATTCTAACGGTGTCGTTTCAAAGTCAGTCGCATAGGGAGTCCCCGAGTGTCCACCACAGGCACCGCATTTGGAACACTCTGAATTTGTTCAGTGCTGCTTTCAGCACTGTCCACATTCCTGATCCGTATAGCATTACTAGTAGGATAAGCATCCAAAAGACTCTGACACTGTGCTTCTTCCAGAGGCACTGTCTTGAAATCTCACATTTGAATTCTGATGATGCTATGAACAATTATAGCCAGATTCAATACTATCAAAATCAAATATCAAGATATCTTGGTGTCTCTTTGGCAATCTGTGACGCTAACCAGTCCCGGGTATCTGTGAGATTTTGTGTGTGCACAAGGCCAAATAGGGCTTTAATTTTTGCCCTGCAATGCAGAATGAGCAACAGGAGAGATAGGTGATGTTTGCTGGCTTTGCACTTCTCAGAGGAAGAATATGTATGGACCGTCATGTGATGGGAAAAGTAAGCTGTTTAGCAGTAAAAAAAAAAATCTTGAGGACGTAAGACTGCTTGAGTACTAACCTCTCACACGTCCTGTTTATCAAGTGACCCTTAGGCCTGTGATAAGCTGAATAAATACAATGCTTTGTTTATGAGCTAAGCAAAAATATCCTTGCGACAAGGATAGTTAGCTTGGGCTACTACACAGTAGGTTACATTATATTGCTATGTGCATTATATTGCTATGTAACCTCACTAATCACCTGCAAGGCCTTCTCTTTTGCAGTCAGTGTGTTGTTTATGAAGCGCTCTATCTGTAGGGCCTGCAGCTGCATTTTCTCACAGATGTCCACCAGCTGATTCTGAAAGAGACACACATATGCAATGACTCAATTATTTATCTGAGCTGGATCTGAAAACACACTATAACACCAACATGCTAATGATATCCACCGTCACTTTTTTTTAAATGCCATTAAAGAAAAATAAAATGTTGGTTAACTGAATCCTACTTACTACGTACCAATGTGAAGCAGTGCTTTAGTCTACCCAGCTCTCTAACCTCGTCATCTTTATACACTGCACAAACTGATCAGCTTCTAAAGCTTCACTGTTCATGCTAATTCCACCATCTCTGCTGTAGTGCACTGCATTTTTAACCTTTGAGTCCTAACCTTTGCCGTCTCAACTATTCTACACCGGATTTCTTATTAACTTGACATTAAACATCATATGTACCCTCTCACCAGAATAACAATAAAGCCCCGACTAAAAAAGTCACATCAGAAATGCTAAGCAGATCATATATATTTCAATATAAAGACACCCAAAACATGTTGTTCAGGTGTCAAGATATGAACTCCGACACACTTGACAGGAATTTGAAAGGCAACGTGAGACACGGGCTAAAAGAAAACTAGCCTATGTGTGAACATTAACCACCAGTAAATGTTATGGTTGCTCATACAACATCTCAGCAAACAGGAGAATATTTCCCTGACGTAAGCATTTGGTTCTGACATTCAGGGAACGATCTATTTTGGTTAAGTCAGTGCTACTACTTTGGCAAACTTCCTGTTTTGAGACGATGAAAAAATGTCACATGAACATTCCTGTTGAATTACCAAAAAAACAAAAATTGCACTTAAAACCAATGCTTCCTGAATGCTCCATTTCAGCTGTTCTAGAAATATAAGAAAATGGTGTGTTTTCACCCTTTCATGCACAATGTGACACCCACATGTATGAATAGTATGGAACTTAAGGTAGTTTGACATCTTTGTGCAATACAATGTATACAGAATCCTATTTATTTCTATTTTTATTTAGAATTTCCTTTGTTTTTTTTTTAATGTTCTTAATAGTCTGTGCACTTGTCTGGCCTGTTTGTTATGTCACGTCATACATGTGTGCACTCGATAAACAAGATCAATTCCTTGCACGTTTAATATCCTTGGAAAAACTAAGAGATTATGATCCTTTTAGGTAAAATATACATAATCTCTTAGTTTTTCCAAGGATATTAAACGTGCAAGGAATTGATCTTGTTTATCTTGTACATGTTACCTCTAATGTCTACACAATGCCCAGCCAAAAAAAAAAAACACACTTTAAGATTTCTTTGGACCACCTTTTGCTTTGACTACAACTATGGCATTATTTTGATAAGCTCATGCAATGTGACAGCAGTTATTTGCATCCAAATTCGCATTAATCTCTCTACAAGATTTTGTGTGCTGTGTAAAGTTTTCTCCTGCACAACCCAAAGCTTCTTTAAGGTCTGGACTCTGTGGTGGCCAATCTCACTCACTCACTCACTCACTCATCATCTATACCGCTTAATCCTGTATTCAGGGTCACGGGGGGCCTGGTGCCTATCCCAGGAGACTTAGGGCACATGGCAGGGTACACATGGCAGGGTGCCAATCCATCGCAGGGCACAGACCTTGAACCATCGAACCCGGACCCTGGCGGTGCAAGGCAACAGTGCTAACCACTACACCACCGTGCCGCCTGGTGGCCAATCTATGTATGGAGATTATGTCACATGCTTTCTTAAAACACTGTTTCACAGTGTATATATAAGCCTGAGGAATTCTAGCATTGTCATCTTGAAATATGCCGATCTTGGAATACTGAAACCTTGTCAATCAGTATATTCAGGTCGTCAGCTGTTTTTGAGCACATAACGTTGTTCAACCTAGAACTGACCAACTGAAGCAACCTCACGTCATAACACTGGGTTGTATGGCAGGCACTAGACATGATGGGTGCATCACTTCATCCCCCGCTCCTCTTACCCTGATGCCCCCATCACTCTGGAACAGGGTAAATCTTGACTCATCAGACCACATGACCTTTTTCCAATGATCCACAGTCAATTCCCTATGCCTTTTAGCAAATTTAATCTCAAGAGAATTTCTCTTGTTTTCACTATTAAACACAGCTGTGAGTTCTACTGTTGGTTTTTTTAATGCATGATTTGATCTCACCAATCATCCTCCCATCACGCTCATTCCGGATGTTTTAACAGACCACATTTCTTCCTTGAAGATGATGGTTCACCATTATATTTCCATGATTTAATAATGCGCTGGACAGTTTTTCAACCCAGTCTCAGTAACCTCCACCGTTGTTTTCTTTTCTTGATGCAGGTGAACAATTTGACCATTTTGAAATAAAGTAGCATCTTTGCCATGACCACAGGATATATCCCCTGTCATCTGCTTAAGTTAGATAAGATGTAAATAACATATTGCTGGACGGAACATATTAAGTAGTTAAACCCAGGTGGTGTGTTTGTGCCAGGCAGTGTATTGTATTTATTTATCTGTGGAGCAATGTCAAAAATGTTCATGCATCTTTAAGTAATGAAACAACAATTGAGCTCTCTGTGCATGATAGAAAGTTCGCAAATGGTGTGTGTGTGTCCAATATTTTCAGAATGATATGAAATGATTCCTAGTAAAAATAAATAAATAAATAAATAAATAAATAAATAAATAAATATAATAATAATAATAACAACAAAGCAAATAGCAAGTAACTGAATGGTAATCTTGTGCAAACCTTGGGTGTTTACTGAATGTTCACTGTAATAACTACAGGGCAGAGAAAGAATGCAATGCAATGACGCTTAGTTAGTATAAGCCTTGAAGAGTTCCAAAACTCACCCTTACTGCTGCGGCTCGTAAGTTCAGCTTGATCACTGTGTGTTTTCCACAAGCCCCCTGGTTGACGCACTTCTGGCACACGGGTCTCCCCTCCGTCCTGCAGTACTGATCCAGCTCGAGCTCGTGCGCGGCGCACACCGTCAGCTCGCCGCCGCCGGACCCGTTAGTCCCCATGCCATTCGTGTAACCGAATTTGCTTTCGATTATGGACAGCTGTAAGTCTTCGGTGAGTTTGTCCGTGCGGCTTATGTGTCCATCTGGACTGAGCTGGATTCCACATACTGGTTCGGGCTCGTTGTCCTGTAACGACACCACGGCCAAATCACACTCAAGTCCATAATCCCCACTCATGACTGTCCCTCTTTTCTAACCCGAACTAGAAACTAAATCCCGAGGTGGAGATTGATGTGCTGTGCAGGTGTCGCTCTCTGCGCCGCAGGTGCATCCAGTTCTGCGGCCTTGCCCTACCTGACGCAGGTGTGTAACGCGGAAGTGCTGCACTGAGTCGCAAAGCCTGTTCACCTACACGTCGAGAGAGACACACAGAGAGAGAGAGAGAGCGTGTGACGTCGGATGAAAGACAAAGACTCTCGATGTCTCATCACGGTCCAGTTAATCAGGTCTTGAAGCGTTTCGAACCTGATCCCTATCCCAGTTCCTGCTGGGAATCAGAGAACAATGTACGTGTACATTATAATTACATGAAGTCAGTCCAGACTCCCTCAAAGGGTCGCTTAATATGTATAGGTTAAACTGGCTGAAAAAGTTAATGAACACCCGTCATTTAATTATCAAGTATACGCACTAACATGTGTTAAGGTTAATCGATTAATACGTAATAATTCCTTTATTAACGGGTCCTTCAACAGATATTCAAACAGCACAAAGACCTCGTACTGGAGGCTGAGGTTGATCATGATAATGTTCATGTTTGACCACTTTTCCTTTCTCATGTTAATGATATAAAGGTTTTTGTTTATTTTATTATTATTTTTTTTCTTCTTCAAAATTTGCTATTTGTCTCTGGGATGGGATTTTGAAGATGATCAAAAAAAAAAAAACTTTAGGATTTCCACTTCTAGTCATACTTAAATATGGTCTGGAATGGATTGATTCCAAATCATTTATTCACTTTCTGCAGGTGCAGAAAATGTGCAGAAATTGTATGTTATTTGAGTAAAATGTGGTGTTTAAAGCTTCAGTCTCGTGAGGAAATACAATGTTTGCCTAATGTTACTGTTTGCAACACACTGCATTTTTTATTTTATTTTTTTGCTTTACAAAAGTCACAGCACTGTTCCCAGAATGTTCTGGGAACTCCAAAACAGTGTTCCCTAATAGTTGTGTATGGTCCACCATCATCAGACTGACCAGCTATCAGAATTCAGGAATTTCTTTAGGATTTCCACTTCTAGTCATATTGAAATTACGGAACATTTCAGTCTGGAATGGATTCATTCTAAATCATTTTATTTGTTCAACCTTATTTTTTGGTTCACAAAGTCACAGCACTGTTCCCAAAATGTTCTGGGAACTTCAAGGTTCCCTAATAGTTCTGTAGCTACTGTAGTAACTTTACCGATTTTCAACAACTAACCTACATACTAACCTTATCAGGATGTTTCTACAGTATATCTTTTTATGAGTTCATTAATGTAACTTTAGCAGACGTGTAGTTTATTTGTAACTACAAATAAATGGTCTAGGAACACAATGTTCTCTTATGGTGATATGACAACTAGCAAGCCTCGTTCTCTGAAGATTGATTTTTTTTGCATGCTAAGCTTCTGTCAATGTTTCTTTTAAGCTGGTCTTTTAAATTGATATTCACCAAATTGATATTATACTGTATATGTAACTACAAATTACTGTTTGGGCTATTTTCTGGAAACATTTCTGTAGTGTTCTTTTGTGTTCTCATCTTACATTCTAGGTACAGACATTCTGTTTAGATAAATGTTTACATAGAATATACAATAGATAGGCAACAATAGATAATTTCAATTAAAAGACAATAATGTAGTCATTACAATATAATGACTAGAATAATGTTGTAATGCCTGTCCTGCCTTTGCTGCACTCTTTAGTGTGTAGAAATACACAATGCCTCAATCTAATCCTTTATTAACAGGCCTATTGAGGCTTGGAGTGAGCAGTCTGTTTTATTCTCATTGCTGTGAATTTTACAGTTTAAATTGGAGACATATGTTTTGGCTTACTAAGTCCACAAGTCATTGCAGTTATGTAAGTAATTTATATTCTCTTCACTTATCCTTTTATGGGATTTTTATTCATTCATCTTCTATCCTATACTGCTTATCCTATACAGGGTTGCAGAAAGCCTGGAGTCTAGGAAACTTCGGGCACATGGCAGGTTACAGGGTTCCAATCCATCATGCACACACCAGATTCACATACTACAGGCAATTTGAGAACACTAAATCAGCATGTTTTTGGACTTTGGGAGGAAACCCAACAAGCATGGGGAGAACATGCAAACTCCACGTGCACAGATCCGAGGTGGCAATCAAACCCTCGATCCTGGAAGTGCAAGGCCACACTACTAACCACTAAACCATTGTGCCATTTTCATGTGATTTGCTTATGCTTATTTCTTTTGATATTATTTTGCATATTCTTTTGGTGATCCTTTTGCATATCCTCTTCAGCCTTTCTATTTATATATGAATAGATATGGTTATAGATATATAGATATAGATATGATGTGATTGCTCTGGTTTTGTTAAGTATGCATTCCCGAAAAAACTTGTATACAAAATACACAATAAAAACAAATGTGTAGAAATATGCACAAAAAACGTTGTCCATATTTAAAAGAAGCTTTTATGTTCAGTACGAATTAAAAAAAATATTATAAACTGCTATCAGATAATCATTCTATGAATCCAGAATCGTAAGCATTTATTAAATAGGGGTGTGATTTTATTATTGAGCTGCAACTCTAAACTCAGCTTGTGACTATACCAGAATATTGTGCAATTGTATCACACAGCTATAGAGTGAGTGTGTGACTAAAATTCACACTTAAATATTTAATAACTTTTTTGACACACCCAAGATTTTAAACCAAGAAGGATAGGTTGTGGTTTCCATTAAAAAAATGGCATAATGGCACAGTGCACAAATAGAAGAAATAAAAAAATAACACCCAAATACAAAGTGCCAGGAGACACTACCAAGCAGGGCATGGAAAACACTGTCTTAAGCACCACAACTCACAACAAGCCAGTGATTGACCAGTGTCAGTGACAACGTGGGTGGTTGATACACACAGGAAAGTAGTCTATACACTAGGGGGCACTCAAGCTAAGGTACATACAGTGTGAGGGATGGGTCAACTATGTTAGGGCTAAACAGTGACAAACAAATACAACGTTTATATATATAGGTAAAGTTTTTGTTGTTGTTGTTTTTTTTTAATGAGTTAGAGGAGGCAGCATACCAAAATGGGTGAGGTGTGACACTGAGAGGGTTCAGAGAAAGTTAAACATATTTTCTCAGACTTACAAACTCAATTCACAAAGCTGTAAATATACCAGCTTGTCTTAGTTGCACAATTATATTGAAAGAAAACTGGCAATGATAGTTAAAAGTTAGTTACATTTTTGTCCAATTTCATTCATTAACGAGACAATGCTATAGGAGAGGATTTAATTTCATTGAAATGATTTTCACAACATCTCAACAATATTTTTAGTGAACTATTCCTATCTTGAAGTTTATGTGTTGCTATTTTATAGTACTGTATATGACACACAGTTTTAGTACAGAATATCAAGTAAAGTAGCAAATCAGAAATATATTGCACAATAAACAAAACATCCTATATATAGACCTGTGTGGACCGTGGTCCTGATAACATCTATGAAAATACTAATAGACCACAAACTTGAAAACGAAAAAAATATTTAAAGCTTTCATTTAAATTAAATAGGTAAATAACATTTTATCATTAACTTGTAGCAGTAGCAGGATAAAAAAAAGTCTGAAAATGAATTCATTAAAAAAAATTTGATTGACAATGAATCTTTTTCACATTTATTCACAGCCACCTCACTATGAATAAATGTATAAAATATAAAAATATAACATGCCAACAGTTGCATGAACCCTGTAATGTTATTGGAGATTTGGTGTAGTCTAATCCAGTCCAGTTTAGGATTTAACTAATGTAAGCACCAAATATGTAAGCACCTTCAATTTGATAATTATGAACCATCATCTTCGAGGGAGAAAGGTAATTGGAATTATTATTTTTTTTTAATTATCTTGATCTAAGATCATTTAAACTTTTGGTGAAATCAAATTGAAAAAAAGAAAATCAGAATTCACTGCTATATTTAATAGAAAAAGGAAGTGCATTTACAGATTCACAATGCAAGAACAAGAGAACTCGAGGGATTCAATTCAATTCAATTCAATTTTATTTGTATAGCACATTTAACAATTGACATTGTCGCAAAGCAGCTTTACACAATCAAAAGAAGTAAGTTTGTATGAAATGTGAATGTGTATGAATCAAAATGATAAGATTGTCCCTGATGAGCAAGCCGAGGGCGACGATGGCAAGGAAAAACTCCCTGAGATGGTAATAGGAAGAAACCTTGAGAGAAACCAGACTCAACAGGGAACCCATCCTCATCTGGGTGATAACGGATAGCAGGGATTGATCAGCATAATACTGTGTAAGACTGGAAGTTCAGTATAACAGGAGATGTGCTTAAATTAAATTAAAAGGAGTCCAGTTTGTTCCTGGAGGTAGACTGTAGGAAATTTCAGTCCAGAACTATCGAATGACTGAAGTCACAGGTCCCCAGAGAACAGCTGTCTGCATCAGTCGAGGACAGGACAGTCTTCGTGGAAACCATCCCCAGCCACCACACGCATCCCAGGCAGACCACACAGGGCATCCATGCGATGAGATCTCCAACCAGAAGCAGGACTCCAGGACGAGAAAAACAGGTCCAGAGGGCAGCGGGGTCTGGATCACTGGGAGCTCAAGAGCGACATGTATAGCTCGACAGAGAGACAGGGAGAGGGAAAAGGAGAGAGGGAGAGAGAGAAAGGAGGGAGCAGAAGAGGAGAGAGCAGAAGGGAAGGAGAGATGGCAGTTAGGTATGGTCACAGTCAAACATGTATAAGGTGAATGTATATTTAGTGCAAAGTGCAAGCAGGGTCTCCGGCAGGACTAACTATAACAGCATAACTAAAAGGGAGAGCCAGAAGGAAACACAGACATGAGGGCTCCCTGAGATGTAAAGCGACCAATCACCTCACCGTCAACAAACCTGAGTGATCAATGAGAGTGGGGAGGACAGCATCTAAACATACCAGTTCACCAGAATACTCTACGCCCATGAGTCTTCCAGATCTGCTCCTTTACCTAAGGTTAATCTATTTACAAAATGCTTGACTAAATAAATAGGTTTTTAGCCTAGACTTAAACACTGAGACTGTGTCTGAGTCCCGAACATTAATAGGAAGACTATTCCATAACTTTGGGGCTTTGTAAGAAAAGGATCTGCTCCCTGCTGTAGTTTTAATAATACGTGGTACTGACAAGCAGTCTGCATCTTTTGATCAAAGTAGGCGTGGCGGATCGTAAGACTAATAGACGAGGGATTGGGACTAAACAGATGTGTAGCCTTAAGACAACCACTTATCAGTGAGGGTTAGGGGGAAAAAATCTTCAAATTGGCTAGGGAGCATGAAGAACGAACTGTAGCGCATTGTAAAAATGGTCATGTGGTCTGATGAGTCCAGATTTACCCAGTTCCAGAGTGATGAGGCATCAGGATAAGAAGAGAGGCAGATGAAGTGATGGACCTATCATGTCTAATGTCTAATGTATAAGCATGTGAGTTTGTCTGTGAAAATAGACATGATCTGGGGTTGCTTCTGTTGTTCTATTATAGGTTTAGCAACATTGTGTGGACAAAAAAGAGGTCAGCTGATGATCTAAACATATTGAATGACCATTTTCATGCGTGTGGAAATGCTTGTACTTTCACTATAAGACATAGTAGTGAGTCCTATTATTTATTTTTATTTGCGATTTGATTTCATCGAAGGCTTACAGTAAGTGATCTCTGATCTAGATTGTTTAATTTTTCAATTCTTAATCCAGTTTTATTAGTTTCAGGAATCGTCTTAGTTGTTTTCTTTGCTTGATACAGGCTAATAATATGACCCTCCTGAAACAGAGTAACATCTTTGTCATGACCAGAGGATACGCTTTCTGACATGATTGTTCACGTAATAAGAAGCTCATGAAGTTTAGAAAAGATAACAAATAAATATATTTTTCATTTTATTGAAATCCAAAGTGTGTATTGGATGTACCACATGTAATTGTTATTATTATATATTATATAATAACTCCTAATGATTTATTGGGGGAAAAGCATATTGCTTGATTTTGGCACGTGTAAATGAAGAAGAAGAATGTAGTAAATTCTACTAAACACACTGTACACAGGTTGTTGTAGTGCTGTTTCCATATAACTCCCTCTTTTATCATTTTCGCGCTAAAATGACACGAGATCTCTACGTAACGACTAAAGCCGTCCAATAGGGTTGCATAAAAAAGCACGTAGGCGGGACTTACAGTTCACTTCTCGTGTTCTGATTGGTCCTTCTGATTAAATACCTCGACGCAAACAGTTTGTGTTTTGACGTTGTGGAATCAGAAAGACGGAACGTCAGTCACCGTCAAATATCTAATGCTCCTATTGGACGAAAGCGGCTGACTCTCTTCGCTGATTGGTTAATCCTAACTCCGAAAGCTGGCAGATTTTCCAGCGCCACTAAGCGGCGTTTCGCATCGCGGTGGCTCGGTAGCGGCGGCGGGCGGGGAAGAGTTGGGCAACGACTGACCCTAATATTCAGCAAAAAAAAAAAAAAAGAAACATTGGATGAATCTCGGGGTTAGGGGTTGCCCGAGCTAGCCTCCTGTACACCGCCGCGGCCGCTCGTTCCGTGTCAGTCCGTGGACAGCTCGTCTAATGTCGGATTTCAAGCTCGGGATTGTTCGCCTGGGCCGTGTGGCCGGGAAGGTGAGCCTCGGAACTGCCATGTGCGACGACAAGGGGAGGGTCACCATATACACAGATAGACTAATTTAAATTAAAATTGAAAACGTCATCGTTTATTGAAGTTAGTGATTTTTAACCGTTCAGCGCATGCGTTTGTGCTTTCTAGATTTTACTTCAGACTTTCCGCTCAACGCAAGAAATTCGGAGTCGTTCTGGTGCGCGAGCCGCCTGTTTGTCGTGCTAGCAACAATGCTAACTAGGCTAGCGTTTTAACAAGATAGATATCTGTAAAACGCTTAAACGTTTTGAAGCGGTTTGGAAATAACTGCAATCGTCTGTTTGTAAAGGAACCGGGTTGCTATTAAAAAGGTTATGAGGGGAAAAATCAATCCGGAACATTTGCGGCTTGACTCTAACCGGCATGTCGGCGGTGAGTGAGGAGTCTTGCATTAACACTAGCCAGCTAGCTAAACAGCTCACTCACTTATTCTGTTCATTACACACACACAACGGTTAATAAGAAAATGATGGTTGTTCGCTTTAACCCGGGACATGTTGTGTTGACGGCGTGTAGTGTGTTTAAATAACGGGAAACGGGTTTTGTTTGTGTGAACCAGCATCCATCCAGTTGTAGAGCGCTGTGTCGGTCCGGTCTGTGTGCCAGGCCGCTTCATGGCGGAACACTAGAGGGCATCCGGTACACGCTGCTTACAGGCAAGGTGTGGGCCTGGGACCCATCTCCTGAGCTTGTTCAGGACTGAACATCAACCTAGGGAATTTAATAATAATAATTCTTAGTACATGTAGTATCATAGCAGTGGAGTAGGGGCATGTGCAGGTTTTCAGGTTTATATATACAGTGTGTATATACTTTGTGTGCGTGTGTGTATATATAATATACACACACACAGTATATATAATTTTCAGTGGGGAAGTTGAGGGTTCCTAGAGAGTCCTAAAGGTCCTCTTGTCTCATTGATCTCCTGCCCTTTCAGTTCGGTGCGTCTGGGATTACAGGATAATTAAGAAAGAATAGCAGAAAAAGAAAATGGAGAAAATAAGACCCTTATCTTGAAGCATTAAATCAGAATACATCAGCTCACCTTATAAAACACTGATCTGTAAACAGTTTGGATCTCTACTCAGAATTATTTTAAAAAGATTGTAAAACGTATATACTGTACATGCGTGCATACAGTAACGGTCAAAAGTTTGGACACCATCTGATTCTATGAGCCTTCCTGATTGAAATTTATTATTATTATTTTTTCTTTCTGCATCACAAAATATGCAATAATCTTCTTTGAATAGGTGATATTGAGATATGCTCCTGGAGAGCTCTAAAGGTCCTCTTGTCTTATTCGTTTACATATGCCCTGTAAAGCCTTCATAATTGCTCTAATCGGAGCTGCTGTTTGTTAATTGGGGATTTTTGAGTCGGCTAACTCTAAATGAACATCTCCTCTGAAGCAGAAGCAAGTTTTGGTCTTGCTTTCCTTATATAGTCTTCATGAGAGCCAGTTTCATCATGGTGCTTGATGGGTTTTGCAAATGCACTTGATAATACTGTTCTTGAAGAACTGTTCCGGAACAGCTGGCCTTCGTGTCTTTTAAATAACAACTGACTGTCGTTGTTGTTGTTCATGTTACTTAAATACATAATGCCATTTGTAATTATTTCATAGTTTTGAAATTTCCAGTATTGTTCTAGAATATAGAAAATGCATCACAAAGCAAAACACATGGAATTAGACAGTGTGTCCATCATTCTGATTAGAGATCCAGATTTGTTTACTGATCAGTGTCTGATAAGATGTGCGTTTAGATGCTTGAAATTTAAAATCGGAGTATAACAGCACAAAGTGGTTCCATCTGCTGTGAAAGTGGGTAAGAAAATCCAACAATTAATAGATTTAATAGATGACAGACAGACTCGCATCTTGTCCTGGGAACAGTATTTTCTGTTTCTGATATTCCTTCTTAATTAAGCTGCAATCACAGACTTCTACAGTTTTTGAATGATAGGAGATCAACAACAAGAGAATATTTAGAGCTTTTTAAGAATGCTCAACTTCCCTCCTGGAAATGCATCACGTCACCTAACGTTACCCCCATGTGGGTCAAACAAGCACAGGCACAATGTATTAATTCCAACAAGAAAGAAATGATCAGATCAAGCGTTCACACAACTAATATTTTCCTATTAAAATAATTATTAATGGTTTACACCTCTGGTTCTGATTTAAAAAGCCCTTGTAATTGGGTCAGACTGTTCTGATTAAGGTGTTTACATGATGCACTTTTCTGGTTATTAGTGGAATGCTTGGATCCATGATGTGCAAGTGCAGCTAGTGAGGGGTGTGTAGGATGAATCTTTTTTCTTCGTGCTTTGGTAACAAATAGCCTTCTCATAACTTGTTCATGACTTTGTTATAAACTAGAAATGTGATGTGAGGTCAGGTTTGTTGTGAAGTTTATTTCAGGATCAGGAGTGCTGAAAGATCCACTGTGTGATAACCTAGTTTAAAAATATCACGGTTTCACCAAACAAGCCGGTGGTTAAGGGGAAAGAATTTATGAAGTTTTTGCACATCCAAACACCAAAAGGAAGTCCCCCAAGTTCTTCTTATTATTAATAATAATATTTTTAATAAATGCATATTTGTATGTAGAATCTTGTCATTATTTGTCAAGTTGTTAAATCACTGGATTTAGAGATTTCAGTTTAGTTAATGATTTATTTAAATGAGCAGATGGATGGAATACATTTCAGTTTGCATATTGAGAACATTAACGTTGAGGTAGTCAGCCGATCATGCACCATAACGGTACTCTTCACGAGTGGCACGCCTACACTTCGATAAGAGAGGTGTTGATAGAAAGGAGAGCCGGTCTGGTCCCCATCTTATCACGTCTTTTATGTTTGCTTTATACTGCATTACTCCTTGTGGTAAAAGGCCAGCAGTAGTAACAGTGTAGGAAGTTTATCCAGGGACTTAAAATATATTAAGGGTATTTTTATTTTCTTCCATTGTACCCTTCATGACAGCTGGGTCCGTTGTCGTGGTTCAGGTGGCTAAAGCTCTTGGTTGTTGACTTGGGCATCTGGGTTCGAGCCTCATTGTTGGTGGTTGCTACACCCCATACTACCCAGTCACTGCATGCTGCCCTTGACGGCAGCAGCCCAAAGAAAGTTTGTACCTTTTATGACCGCATTGTATAATTTAAACAACATATTCCAAATCGGGTGTTGAAAAATAGCATTTTATGAGAACTTTTACATTGTAGATGTGAAATGCTTTCTATCATGTAAGCAGTATCTCATAGTTTTATTAAGGTTACAAATACATTTAGGTTCATACTTGAAATAATGTTTTGCTGTTAAAGGAGCAGTCAGCGATACTGGAAAATGGTTGTCGATATTTAAACCCCAAATTCTTTGACGTGTGTTGCCAAGGCAGTGAGGCTAACAACTGGCCTAGCTGACTAATATTAGTATAAAACATCATCGGATACAAGCATCCTGTTGCTGATTGGCTGGAAGAGCATTTCCCATTTACAAAGCCAGTGCTGTACCTTTAGATTTTAATTGTATTTATATATTTTTTCTTTTACGCTTACACACAGAACAGACAGCTAGCAGATCACGAGGGGATATTTAAGTTTGACAAAATGTGTCCTGGATTAGAATTTTTAACTCTAAATTAGGGGTTAAATTATTACAGTTTGGATGAAAATAATTGGAAATAATTGGATAACCCTAATGACTAAGTCATGGCTTTAGCATCCAGCTTGGCGATTTATAATGAATTAGATTTCTCATTTAGATATAATTTTTATAAAAAGAAATAAAAAAAAAAGAGAGAGCCTAGTGGTCCTCAAAACTCACTTTGAAAGGATTTTATTTGCTATTGAGAGAAATAACTTTGTGCCAAAAAGTGCTCTCAGTAATGTTTGTTTGTTTTCAGACAAAATACACCCTCATTGATGAGCAGGATATACCACTGGTGGAGAACTATGCCTTTGAGGTAAGAACATTCACGGCTTTAAGATGCTTTTTTTTATTTCTTGTGTGAGCACATTCTTGTGAACTGGGAACAAGTTGTATAAACTTCTGTCAGTTTATCAACACTTCTTTTAGTAAACGAGGAAATGATTAATTTTGAGAGCCATTGAATTTTTCGATCATTATTTACAAGGTGATTTTTCTTTTCTTTTCTTTTTTTCTTTTCTTTTTTTCTTGTATTAAATTTTCTGGCATTCTCCCGCTGATTTCCAGGCACGCATGGAGGTTGACGCTAATGGTAATGGAGCAAAAATCTTTGCGTACGCCTTTGATATAAGCAAAGGGCGGTGGGCAGGTCGACCTCTGCATGAGTTGCTCTGGTAAGTGAAGCCTTCCCAATGCCACCAAATCATACTTTATAAGAGTTAAGACATCTTAAGTTTTTGTGATTTTAATTGTGAGTGTGTGCGCGCAGGGAAAAACACAGAGGCGGCATAGCTCCCAGTTTCCAAGTTGTTCACATAAACTCAGTTACGGTGGACAACCGTCTAGACAACTTGCGCCTGGTTCCTGTTGGCTGGACTCCCAAACCAGAGGAGCTGTCTAGCAAACAAAGGTAGGTTTTACACAGCTCCATGCTTCTGGAGCCTCGATTTGACGTATTAATTACATCGTGCATAATGCTGTTCTTGTGTACATGTGATACCTCTACAGGGAGCAATCACTGTACTGGCTGGCCATCCAGCAGGTTCCAGCCGATCCGGTGGAGGAACAGTACCTGGAACTGGGCCGTACTCGTTACTACAACGCCAACGGAGAGCTGGTGGAGGAGGAGGAATGTTCCTGTACTTACTATGAGTGTCACTATCCCCCTTGCTCACTCATTGAAAGGAGGGTCAGTACTATCGTGTGCATTGTACAAATTGTTAGGAAGTTTTACCAAAAAATTTGAGTCAAGGCCTTCAGTTCGATTTTTGGATTTGATTTGATTACATTAATGTTTGTTTCAGCTGCTTGAAACAAACATTAATGGCATCAAATCCAAAATATTTCTTGCAGATTTGAAATTTGTTAAATTTAAAATTTATTTGTAATTTATTTGTTTATAAACTAATTTATTAAAAAGTGTTTTCTCATACAAAGTAATTATCTAGTTTTCCCAGCCATTATATGTCCCCACACTCCAGTCCAATAGCAGGCAGTACTGCACAAACGGTCAATAAATTCAAACGAAGCAGCAATACTCTAAGGTAACACAAGTACAGTACGAGCCAAAATGTACAGCATTGAAACAAACTGAAAGAAACAAACATACACACACTTGGCGTGTTACATTCACATACCGTGGTAAATCAAGTGTGTTCGCACCACATCGCTGTAGATGGTGTTCATATTATTCACACACATTCTTAACCTGGATTCCCAAAACAAGGTGCGCTGCAGATTCCTACAAAACGAGATGATTTGCTGGCATATTGCAGGCACGGTTCTTGGTGGATCTTCTGTGTAAGATCTGAGTAATGGGAAGAAATGTGTTCTGCCACCTTTTAAAAAGTTTGTCCCCATTCACAATGTCTTCCAAATGAGCGTAAATAATACTCAACTATGAATACCTTTTTCCTCCATCAAGAGACTCATTTTCAAAAACAAATGCACAACACAATTTCCTTTTCAATACTGGGAACATGTGTGTCTGGAGTTATGCCCCGTTGACGAACACAAATGCGTATCCAAGATGGGCGAGTTTCAGTACTCTATATTTTGGTGTATATGTATTTGCTGTACCTAGAAGTTGCTTGTATCCATTTATTTATTTCCTCCCAAAAGATGTGCTATATTTTTAAGGAAGTCCTTGATTTTAAAGCAGTTAATATTAATTAAACCTCAATGCTTCAAAAAAGTTTTAATAGATTCTGAATAGAAAACTGACCAATTCAATTAATTGAATAAATCAGCAAAAGTCTGATTGAATTTTATAATTGATTAAATTATACAGTTATAGACAGTTATAAAACAGTTGTATCCTTCCCATGCTGTCACAAATCCACCTTTGTTCTGCTCTTATAAGACAAACATGCTCACGAGAGAACGCTGAAATAAGAAATATACAGTTTTGGATGTCGGATAGTGGTAAATTGAGTTGAAGGCTTGTTAAACTGGTAATGTAAAAATAGTAGTGGTGATTATTAAATTTTTTTTAGTATTTTTAAAAAGATTACTTTTGTATTTAATATAGTAGTGAAAATTTTCAGAGGTGACTGGTGTATTTATTTTAACATACAGCTTGCAAATGTGGTGCACAAGTGGTTGTGGTTTCCTCACACTAAAAAACTGTTTTTCTTCTATTCTTTTGCTGTAATAGTTTTCAGAAGGTTTAGTTTCCTCTTCTGAACGCAGCGTTTAAACCTGGAAGTAGTATGCCCCAGCATTGAGTGTTAAATAAAACTACTTCTAGCACATTTTAGTATCAAAGTTCAGACTCAAACACCAGAATAAATATATAAATACATTGTCTGACTTATTATGAATTATTTTTTTAAATACACTGGCCAGGCCTTTAGGTGCTTTAAAAAAATTTTTTTTTTTTACTGTCCGTAAGTAAATTAACTGCAGTATATATGAACTGTTAAACATGTTAATAAGCCCCAGGGTGATTAGTGTAATGAATTACGTGTAGAGTGTGTGCAGAAGGGGAAAACTGTTCTTCAGCTTATTCTGTTGTTTTGTGAGTGCATAGTCTTGCACTTTTCCCTGCCTTCAGTTTCCAGACACAGCAGATCTGTTGGCCTGCAGTAACAGCAGCAGCTGACACGAGCAAAGCCAAGTGTGACAGCATTTGGCCCAGATCTCTAACAAGTTCTCCAGATGTTTTTATGGAAATTTGGAAAAATAGCAACAAATCCTTTAATTAAAACGGGGACAGTTTTCTCTGGGTGTCCTTCCTGTTAATTAGTCAAAAATGTATTTTCACACACTTGGGTAAAGCCTTATAATTCTTAACATGCTTTCAGATTTGTCATTCAATCAGCTGCATGACACTGTCAAAATTGACACATTTCTTGTTTTGTATTGCATATTTCTGTTGTAGAAGCCAGATTATACTACTTTTCAATAAGTTGAGTCTCATTGGGTGTCCAAGATATAATGTATGTCTTGGCTAAAAAAACATTTACATCATGTCTTCTGGCATCCCTGAAATTCCTTTTGTTCCCTTCTTGTTACACTGTCTGTAGGGTTAAAGGTCCCATGTTCTCCACTTTCTATGACAAGATAACACTGGTCTCGATGCTTCCCGCAAAGTGTGCTAATACTCCAGCTGAAATAAGATGCACATAATACATAATGGGGGGGAGGTGGGGGGAGATTAGTTTTTCTTTTTTTTTTTATATATAAACACATACTGGTGCCCTACTGCTTGTTTGTGTCCAAAAACTGATCGTGAGGTGAATTTTGCATAATGGGTGCCCTTTAAACTTAACACCCAACATATTCGGACTTTAATTAATCATTTAAATTGTTTATTTTCAGTACTGCATACAGAAATCTTCTCAATTCCCATCACTAAATATACCAACTTCAAGAGAGTTTATTTGATATTTGTACAAATACCAACAGTATGAGTGCATTGGAATGTTTGAGTTAGTGATAAAAAGATAGAAGTAGAATGAACGTCTACAAGAATAAATAGTGGAAGGATTTAAGCTATTAGTCTATAATGCACTATAATACATTATTTATTACTGAAGTGTACCGCGGCATGTTTTAAACATGATCCCTAGAATCAAACTATTGCACTTCTTCAAATTTATGAATTGCACCTTGTCTTCAAGGTTTACTGTACTTGCACATTTGATGTCACAGGTTCTTACACCAGATACTTATCTACTGGTTATTGCAGCAGGTCTCTGTATGACGGAGATAAAGACTTACAGATGTGACGAAAAGACAGCATGTTTGTTTCACACCTGTAAGTGTTGATCGCTGCCATACAGAGACCTGTATGTAGGATTGTGGAGATGTGATTGCTGTACATGTTATTGCCTATTTATATTGTATGCGTTTGTGTACTTATGCTTGGTTATTTATTTTCCCAGCTTCGAGAGTTCAACATCTGTGGTCGCTGTCAGGTCGCACGCTACTGTGGCTCGCAGTGTCAGCAGAGGGATTGGCCGGCCCATAAGAAGCAGTGCCGCGAACGCAAGCGGGTCCTGGCTCTGGAGTCCGAGCCCGAGCGGTGATCCCCTCAACCCCCGTCACTCAAGTGGGGTCGGAGGGGGGGACTGTTGGACGGGACTTGCAATGAAATGCAAAAACAACAATGTAAAAAAACAAAACAAATCTACTGACTGACTAACCGAATGGGTGATGTTGGTAGGTAAGGCAGGCCTGTTGAGTGCGGTGCTGGGGGGAGGGGGGGGCATAAAAAAAAAAAAAAGGTTTATTTTTATTTTTTTCCCTTCCAAAACTTTTGCCATTTCCTTGGCTTGTTAGGGGGGATTTTTCTTTTTAGCGGGAGATCAATAAAAGGTTGCTGCTATGGATGTGTGTTTTTATGAAGAAAAACACTACGCCATCATGACTTCCTCTACATGGACTGTCGAAGCTCACTCCTTCCTTCCATTCTCACGCCCGTCGTGAAGTGTTAGCCACTGGTCTTGAGGAACACGCCTGCTGTAGAAAGAGACGGAATAACGGACCTCTTCACTGTACTTTTCCTCTCCCAGTTGGACTTCCTGTGTGCGCATGTATGCGCCGCACAACCGCTTACCTGCCGTATCCTTCCCCCGGTGTGCAGCAAAGGACTGTGCAAGTTCACACTACCAGTATTGTGTGTGTGTGTCTGAGTGCGCGTGTGCCATGCCATTATCGACTGAAGTAAGTTTTTTTTTCCTTCTCTATCCCAGAGCTGGGTGAATGGGCTGGGTAGGGAAGAGTTCTTATTGAATCTGGTGACATCACTTTCTATTCCTATGGCAAGATTCTGCAATTGCTCTCAGTGCTGCATTAAAAATCCCAGTCGCCTTCCATTAAATAATATTCGCGCTCCGTCACTAGCACTTGGAGTCAAGGGATATCCTGGGCTAACAAAAAAAAAAAAAAAAAACTCCAACGCGCACAAAGTCGTCTTAACGTATTCAACATCCACGGTCATCTTTCTGCAAGTTGATGCTTGGGTTATTCGTTTGTCAATCCTTTTTGGCCTGTGTAACATCTGTAACTTTTCTCTCATTTTTGTGTTTTGTATAAACCTGAACCTTTTTTAAAAAAACAAAAACAAAAACACAAACAAAACAAAAAAATGCAAAGGCATACATGCACACATGATTAAAGTGTGTCTTCCTCTTCAGTGTAAGGCACCTTTACCGAACTCTAACGTGATGCGCACGGACATGCACACACATCTTGCATGTATTGCAGGTATACATGCTATTTGTTGACAGTTGTGTACCAATGTGTTTATTTATCCAGATAGGGTTGAACACTGTGCACTGAATATCCTCACTTTCATCTTTTGTCATGTGGGTGGGGAGATTACAGAATGATTGAGTTTGGGGCAGGTTTTTTTTTAATTTTTTTATTTTATTGAATAGAAGAATTATAATACGCTTTAAAATATGTAAAATAAATGAATCTACATGAGGGGGTGTAATGTTCGCGATATCCGACTATTATGACTGTAAAATAAATAAAGTACGATGTGCGAAAAGTATGTTTACACCACAGAGGTGAGTCCAAATGGGTGCTGTTTTTACTGAATGTGTACACTTTGATTTAAATAAATGCATATACTGTGCAAAAGTCTTGGACACATGCAAATATGCCTTTCAAAAAATAGAATTACTATAAGCCCTGAAGATTAATTAATAAACCAAAGTCAGTATTTGGTGTGATGATGCTTTAAGGATCATTTTGTCTCTGGTACAATTTGTGCAGTTTTATTAAAAGGACTTATTACTATGTTATTACTAAGTTCGACTTATATCTGCTCCTGTTTTGCACGTAAACCCAGCATCTTACATTTATTACTTTTTTTATGTGAAAGGGGGTTGATTGTAATAATATACTGCTAATAAGTTTAAAAAGCCTAAGACATTTGCACAGTATATAAAAATATAATATACATGCACATACCAACAATTTTTTTTCATCTAAATTCAGGTTTTTAGAAGCTATTTAAGAAGTAACTGGAAGAAAGACCTGCAAAATCGAACAAGGTACTTAACCTTATCTGATTAGATTCCTCTTAATTTATAAGTCAGCATGTCTACATATTTTTTTTTAAAGGCAGGAAAAATAAATGTCGCTTCGAAAAAGAAGTTTCAAACATTCACTAATGATTTTAATCCACTGTCTGAGAGTGGACTGAATGCAAGACTGAAATCTGATGCACAGATGAACGTCCAAAGTTTTACAGTCATCATTCTCCCTGGTCACTTTGCATTATGTTCTATTGAAAAATAATAAAGTGGTGTGATGATGATAGCCATGCAAATGTACATTGGATAACTTGAAACATAGTCGTGTGGCTGAAAACTCCAGCTTTGTTCAGGATTACCTTTTTTTTTTTTTTTTGACCCAATTAAAAATTTTTATTTTTTATTTTTGGGCCAACAAAAACGTTAATAAAGAAAAGAGGAGAAATGTCTGGAAACTGAAGCAATTCAGAAATTGGTCATGTGTACAGAGAATAAAATTCATCAGCACAAGATGAATCAACTGCATGATTCAAAGCAATGCGTTACAAAGTTAAAAAAAAAAAAAAACCCAGGTAGTGTTAAAACAATTTCCATCAGGTTATTTTATGAGATTTTTTATGGCATTTAAAAAAAAAATAACTTGGTCAAGACCAATTTTTAGCCACCCATATGCTACCATACAACAGCTCCTTCTGTTGTACTGTATTTCCTATAGTCCCCTAGGCCATGGAACACTGTGGCATCATCAGTATTTGAACTTGGGATTTTTTAAATACGTCACACTTATGCATAGTGGAATATTTTGGTGAAATTGTGTGCATGGCGTTAAAATCGTAACACGTGGCTAAAAGTGTTTAGACACTTGGCCATCTCAACAATATTAATAGCACAGTCTATAGTCTAGGATTGATTCCAATCCCTCTGAACATCTTTTTGACAAACTGGAATAATGACTGCACTTCAGGCCTTGCTAATCCTCTTGTGCTCGAGGGACAATTCTTAACAGACATTTTCCAAAATTTACTGAAAAGCCTTTCAAGAAGACCGAAAGCTCTTGAAGCAGCAAACGTCGATCAGCTTTGTGTGAATGTCTGTGGATTTCAATTGGGTACAACGTGATTGATTTAAACAAATGACATTACTGTGGATGATGAGTGCATGTGCATATAATGTATACAGGCTTTCACTTTTTCATACATGGTTCACTTTGTCCGTTGTGCACAAACAATTCATTTCGATTTTATTTATATAGCACTTTTAGCAACGGTTATTGTCACAAAGCAGCTTTGCGGAGTGATCAGCATTTCGTAAACCTACAGTATGATGCTTTGGGTTACAAATAGATATAGGAGCTCTATGTACTTTATAATGTGCCTTCAGCTCTTAGATTGAAATGTGTGTTAAATGACAATGTAAATGTAAAAAAAAAAGGCTATTATGATCAAATGAATAAATAATTAAATTAAACTCTAATTTGGGGTCTGTGCGTGATGATAATTCAGATGCAAACTAATTTCTTCTGGAAGAGATTTCATTTCTTTAGTTGCATTAATCCAGTGTTTCTATCGATCTGCAGTGAAATATCAATCATACTTCCAGTGACAAAATTCAACCTTTTTTAAAAGGTTACAGCTTCATCATAAATGATGAAAGTTATCTCTTTCTGCAGTATAAGTTGTAAATGCTTTCAAGACACTGGCTTTTTTTCTTTACAATCTTAGTGTGTCCTGCATTTAAACCCCAGCTTGTGCAAAAAAAAAAAAAAAGCCCATAAAATTCAGTTACAACATCTTAGTCTTTAATTGCCTTTGACCAGACACAGAGGATCTGTTGAGGGATGCAGGGTTGATAAGCAAACCTTTCTGTGTGGTGTGTGTGCTGATTCCACTCCGTAGCTACCCAGATTTGTGTGATGATGTTTAAGAAGGAAGCTTCATGAGTGGACTACGGGGGACAGAGATCTTTTCCTGGCGTCAGGACAACGCGTCGGTGATTAGCACTGTTGCCTTGCACCTCCAGGTTACGGGTTCGATTCCCACCTCGGGTTCGGGTGCGTGCATGGTGGATGTGAAAGCTTGTTGATGGACGGATAAGGAGATAAGGAGTCGAAAAATGATGTATTTGCCTTTTCTAAAATTTTATTCAAATACATTCTACAGCCAGAATGTGGATAATTTACGACTGACCCTCGTATGTTAATTTTATAGGGGTCTATCTAAGTTTTACCTTTGTTTTACGTACAGTATTTAGTTGCTGCAGCAATTTAAAAGTGCCCTTCCGGGACCAATAAAATTTTCTTATCTTATCTAACTGTCAGTCGTAGCTTGATGCTAGTTCTGCCAGTCGCGGAAGAATGTGTTATTACTGTTAATAACTGGTTAAACAAATAAATTAATTATAATATTTTAATAATAAGTGATGTTTGTGGAACTGTTGTATAAAAGCATATATCACACTCAAGGCTGTGCTGTTGTACTGAATATCAGCATGATATCTTGTGGCACTACAACCACATCACGGTCATCCTGATATTCAGTACAACAGCATGAGCTTGTGTGTGATATTACTTAATTATACCACAGAGGTCAGCTAATTGACATGATCAAATAATTGTTGATATGATAATTATTATTATTGTTATATATTGTATTATAAATTGTAATGTGATTTTTTTTTTTTTACATTTTGGGGATGGAGAAAAATAAATGAGAATCCATTCTCATGCCATTCTTTAATGTTTCAAATTTGTAATAATTAGCAAATTTGCAATTAAGGACGATGTGCTGTTATGAGAAAAAAATTTTACCCACCTGTCTGATTTTTCCCCCCTAAAGCATCATGATTTATTATTTTTCATACTCCTTAGTATGCCAAGGAATGCTTGTGACTACAAATGTCTGCTGTCAACCTTGATATAGAAAACTTAAAATATCTGATATTAAATATTATAGATGTTTATAACAAGCCATAACTTTCTTCGTTGAGAAATCACTCGATTTGGTTGCTGACTTGGACGCTAATGCACAATTAAGCAGCACCAAACAAAGTTCAGATACGAGTATGTTTCTATCCGAGCACCAGACTGGGCTGCACTGTGGCTGGAATAAAACCATCTTTACACCCTATACAGGGATTTGCAAAAGTATTCATACCCCCTGAACTTTTCCACCTTTTGTCACGTTACAACCACAAACATAAATGTATTTTATTGGGATTTTACGCGATAGACCAAATAGAAACATAATAAATCTGGTCGTCTGAAATTCACTGCCTTCCCCTGGGTCATGAAGACAAAAAACATGCAATGCAGAAAAAGGAATGATTGTATGTTATACAATAATTAGTGTGACAAGAATGTGCTTTTTATTTGAAGGCCTTTTTTTCGGTAAAGGTCTTAAAGCCTTAAGGTGTCGCCAAGCCCAGAAGATCTCGCAAAAGTGTCTCTAGATAACTTCAACATTGAAGAAACTTGAGAAAGGGCCATGATTAGAACATAAAAAAGCTAGGATTCAGGGTGGAAAGCGAAAAGCTGAGAGTCAGAGAAATAGACTAAAACTCAGGGGAGAAGCTAATGTGTAGTTGGAGGAGCTACGATGTAAGCAAGAAAACGAAAAAACTAAATAAAGGATTTTTTAAAAACTTTTTTTTTTCATTTAATTTTAATTCATTAGTATGGAAATCAAATCTCTGTGACATTTACAACAAATCAGAAACAACAATTGTATGTGTAAATGTGTGTCCTGTGAGGAACTGGCACCCCATCCAGTGTGTACCCTGCCTCATGGCGTAAGTGTCCTGGGATAAAGCAGCCTAGAAGATAACGAGGCATCATTTTCTTTCTTTTCTTTCTTTCTTTCTTCTCTTTTGACATTCAGGAAAGGCGGTTGGCATTTAGTGGGTTGCCTTGAACCTCCAGGGTCGAGGGTTTGATTCCTGCCTCGGGGTCTGTTTGCATGGATCTCCCCATGCATGGTGGGTTTTCCTCCTGGTGCTCCAGTTTCCTCCCACTGTCCAGAGACTGCATATTAGTGTTCCCCAAATTGCCCCTGGTGTGTGTCAGTGTGTGGTGTGTGTATGTGTGCGTGCCCTGGGATAGGCTTCAGGCCCTGTATACAGGACAAGCGATATAGAAGATATACAGTATAGAATATACAGTATAAACACAGGCGCTCAACAAGACGAGCACATTAACAACTCCACACCGCTAGAGGGCGCAGCTGACATGTTAAATGAATAAAAAATGCCGTTTTTGAGTATTTTAGTTTTCTTCGCTGCTTATGCGGAAGTAAACAATGACAAAGTCAGAGCAGCCGCAGGTTGTCCTTTATTCGTGTATGAAGTGAAAGTGTTTTAGGTTTGAAAGTGTTTTTAATCTAATCGCGATGGTCAACATCGGACTCCGGAAGGTCGATGACGCGCTCGTGGAGAAACATCCGGTGCGCTAGTTATATATCAGCAATTATAATGTCCTACTAATAAAACTTTAATAACATACTTATAGAAAAAATCCTTTTGCTCAGGGTTTACAGGACTATGCTGTCTGCCAGTCGCGTGCGTTTATGAAAGGAACTGGAAGCTTCGTAATTGGTTAGTATCTGAGCACAATGATTTTTTTTTGTTCATGTATACACATTTCAGGAAAAGAAAACTAGTATGATGTATGTTATATTTATACACAATTAATAACATTATCATATTATTATCATAATATTATCATATATTTCGATATATAACGTACAGCAGTAAATTTCGTATTATAATATTATATATATATATATATATATATATATATATATATATATATATATTTTTTATTTATTTATTTATTTATTATTATTTTTTTTTCTGGAACATTCTGGAACAATATTGGATTTTTTTTTTTCCAAAACTATGAATTGACACATATGGTATTACACAATTAAGTAACAACCACAGTCTATTGTTATTTTAAGACATGAAGGTCAGCTGTTCTGGAACTGTTCAAGAACAGTATTGTCAAGTGCGTTTACAAACACTATCTCTCATGAAGATCTTCCCAGAAAAGCAAGACCAAATCTTACCTCTGCTGCAGAGGAGAAGTTCATTAAGAGTCACCAGCCTCAGAAATCACCAATTAATGTAACAACAGCACCTCAGATTAGAGCCACTGTTCAGAGGAGATTATTGCACATTTTGGACGTCTTCAGCATCGTTTTACTTTCTATTGTAGAAAGAAATAAAAATCAGGAAAGACCATGGAATTAGGAGGTGTGTCTAAACTTGTATGCTAGTGCAGAAGAGTTAAATAATTTTTAGCAGGTGTTACATACAGTATATTTTTCTTCTGTTATCTTTTTTGGAAAGACTAGTGTAAGTTCTTTGTCACAGTCAGAAGTAAAGCTTAAATGAAATTACATTTCTGACACAAGAAATTATTCAGTGTGGAGGGCTTTGAGGTTTTTGGTTTCTTGGAAGCATGACAAGGTGTGTTTTCCCATCTTATTGATCCTAAGAGAGAAAAAAAATGAGGCTGGTGAGGGGAATGAATGTTTATAGCTGCCATAGAGTAAATGAAAATAGGAAATAATTTATTTCAAGGATGTTTGCATTAAATATACCAGATAATAGGTACTAACTTTTACTAATGAAGTAGCTGCACTTTGATAAAAAAAAAAGAAAAAAGACTTTGACATTCAGAGAATCATGGTGAAAGAAAAAAACATCTCAGAGATGTTTAATTATTGGATTATTGGAAAATAATCAAATAATCACCCTGAGATGGTAAAAATAACTCATGCCACGGTGTCAATGATTATTCAATCATAAGAGCATGCTCTTGAGGGGAGTGTTCCTTGTTTATGGAGCTCATGGCTATATACATGCGTCCTTGGGAACCCCACATTGAGCATGATTTAAAACAGTATACATTATTTACAGGTCTGGTGTGGAAATATATAGACTAATAAGGTCTAATGCAAAGGCCCTTCATTTGAAATTTAATATCTTTCCAAAAATTACAGTACATTCATGATTTAGTAAGGGGGTAATTACTTTTCACATAGGGCCAGGTAGGTTTTAACAATTTTTTTTCTCTTGATAAATGAAAATCATCATTTAAAACGGCTTTTTGTATTTACTCTGGTTATCTTTTGTAATATAAAAAAATTGGTTTAATGATCTGAATTATTTAAGTGTGACAAAAGTGTTACCTGTACATTGGTCAGAACTTGCTATTTCAATGATATCTTTACAGTACATACATTGGAGGGCCCAAAACCAGTTTTTCTGTCTGTATATAAATGTCTGTACAGTCAGATTTTGTCTCAGCATTACACAAAATGAAACTGTTTGCAGAATTTAGATATCTGTGTCTGAAATTTAACCTGCTCCACAAGTGAAATAACATTTTTTGAGTAAAAGTGATGTTATAAACAGTTTTGTGGAAGATTTAATAATCAAATTTAAAATAAGCTACTATATCAAAATAAACTAAAATAAACAAACAGCTGCAGCAATAGATATTAATTAGAAAAGCTGAACTGAATATTGCTACTGGGATTAGTTCATAAGTGGATAAGTGAAATTTAATGCACTGGAGTGCTTTTAAGACTAAAAAAGAAATCTACCGAAATGTTGATTTCTCATCTGTGATTCTCTCTTTGATTACAGAACAGGGAGTGTATTTGGTTGACGATAAAAGAAGTTCTATTGTAAAAAAAAAAAAAAAAAATGACAGTAGAATGAAAATCTTGCCGTGAACTAGATAAATTTGTACAATTTCCTAATATTTAGTCACCGATCCAATGGAAAACCAATACCAATACAAATGAGCAAACAAAATTTTGTGAAATTACAGTGTAAAAAAAAATGAAGGGGTTCATCTTTGTTGCAGGCTGATCTGTACATTGGATTCAACCTGAAATGATCATTTTTATTACTTTATTACTTATTTTTAGCTTTCTAAGTTAACCTAACTGTTTCTAGAAACTCTTTCTCAAAAAAAAAAAAAAAAAACCCCACAGCATTGTATAATGCTGGTCGCACTCTGAATGCTGAATGGTGGTTATGAAGCAATTACTGTCATCATCTCTTAAATAGATATTGTGATATTTTGACAACCATCCCATCGAGTTGGTTTTACTGTATTAACAATTTACTAAAATATAGTATTTTTCAAAATAAACTAAAATAATAATAAGTCTCTCGCAACTCAGCTAAGAATTTACAAAGTGTCTTGTATTTTCTTGTTATTTCTGTCTGTTAAACAGGTACAGTAAGCATGTTCTTGGCACAGGTAGCACTACAGAAAAGACTGAAGTATCCACTGAAGTGGAACCTTCTAATATCTGTTGGTAAGTTAATGTTCCATTTTACAATTTATTCCCTTCACATAAGCGTAAAAAAAAAAAGTTGTTAAGAATGACCACAACAACATATAACAAGGTGAGCTAAAATCTCCACCCCAGTTAAATTTTTTATTAAAAAAATTATTAAAAATAACTCAGAAAGTGTTAAACCTACAGACTTACGGCGGAAAAAAACTCCAGGCAAATCAGACGGTTTATACTGTAAGATAATGTTAATACTGTACATCTCATGGCATGGCCACCATGAATCACCCATTCTCCAAAGAATATATATATATATTTACTCCCAACAAGGTGCTGGCTGAAATCAGGGAGAAATACCAACATTTGTCCTCCTACAACACTATGCCTTTGTGAAGTCTGTAGCTTTTCTCAAGAGGAACTGCCCTGCATTTACTGAGCCTCAGAATTGGCCAACAAGCAGCCTATACTTAGAGTGACCCCAGTCAATAATTTCACATAGTTTACATTGGAACAGAAAGTTTATCAAGTTAGAAAAACACCTGAAACAATGGATTTGTGCTGCTTTGGAAGGCGCTTCTTCAAACATACAGTACATTTTGAAAGACATTTTAAAATGGAGTAAATGACTGAATGGTGCAGGGATAAAAATGGTCACCACATTGAACATTTTGTCGGAAAAAAAGTGTATTATTATGTAAAGGAATGAATAAGGTTTGGCGGCATGGTGGCTTAGTGGTTAGCATGGTCGCCTTGCATCTCCAAGGTCCGGATTCGATTCCCGTCTCTGTGGGCATTTAATATGCATGTTCTCCCTGCGCTTGGTGGGTTTTTTTCGGGTGCTCCGGTTTCCTCCCACAGTCCAAAGACCTGCAGATTAGGCTACCTGGCATTCCTAAATTGCCCATAGTGTGTGAGTGTGTGTGCCCTGCAATGGATTGCCTTGTGCCCTAAGTCTCCTGAGATACAGAATAATAGTATAGACGTATACAGAATAAAGCCGTATAGACGATGAGTGAGTGTATAAGGTTTCATTTTCCATTTCGAGTTTGTAGCCGTAATAGTTTCTGAGTCATGCTTATTACGAATTGGGGCAGAATAGTTTTGTATATAAATTCTGTAATCGACACCAAATGTAAAAAATGCTTACAGCATTATTCAAATGTCTTAGCCAACCCTCGTGTTTTTTTTTTTTACTCATTTATTTTAAATGCAGTCTTCAGGCTTCTTGAAGGATTTTTTTTTTAGCTCTTGTTTTTGGCAAGTTTTTGTCTTTCAGTCTTTTCAGTCCAGTCTCTGTACGGCATCTTACGGCATGAACCAATAAGAAACAGGTGCAGATGATAACAGATGATCACACGGTGATGCTGAATGCTAAGTGGTTGGAACAGATGAGAGGGGAAATGAGGTTGCTGCTAAGGTTGTTATCATAAGCAATTTTTAAATTGTATCTTTAGGCACTTTGCTGCCTGCCACATTAAACCATTTGTTCCTGTTTCTTTAATTTAATCTATTTAATCTATCATTTAATTGATATATTTTTTAAAATATGTAGAAGTATCCATGATGTTGCACATTTTACTTTTTTTTTTTATTATGTAAATTCTAAAATTCATTTTATTTCAGTTTTAAATAAAAAAAAGTGCTTTCAGACTTTCAGACCATGCGGTATATATGGTTAATTTCTGTCCTGTTTCTGGAACTTTCTCCGGCAGTGGCTTCCTCAGTGTTCAGCTACACGGTAACACGTCGGGAGACAACAAAGTGCACAGAGCTGTGGGTTTTCCTGGAAAAAGGGGAAATAGCTGATTCCAGTACATCTAGTATGTATTTATCTGTACAGTATTCTGATGTCATTTTAAATAAATATTTCACAGTATCTCCTCATATCATAATTTTAATCAAAATCATTTTTAATTTGAATCTGACGTTCATTACTTTAAACAGCAAAAGTTAAAATCACGTCTCTAAAGAATCACGTTTATATCCGTGTTTTTCCTGTTTTGATTGAATGATTTTTCACAAACCCGAATTATATGTATGTTTATTTCTTATTCAGAAGATGAGCTTCTAACTCCAGCAGCTCCAAAAGTCACAAAATATGGCGATACAATGGAGTAAGTGGGAACTGATGGTGTGATCAGCAAACAGAGTGTTTGTAATTGTAATATGAGTTGAAGATGAAATTCGTTCGTACTGTATATTGGTCCTTTTTTTTTTACTTTCCTTATTATATAAATGCTAATAAATGTATAAACTCAGACACACCGTGGTTTTTTATTTGAGCTTTTTGTAATATTGCTATTTATACACCTTCTTTGTCTGTGATTATGGATGGAGCACACACTGATTAGGAAAGTGTAGAAAATGCTATTTATAAAGAAGCAAAATGTAACTTATTGTATGAGGGGTGTCCAAGTCAAACCGGGATTTGTGATGCAATTTCTTAAGTGAAAGCAAAATAACACCAGTTGACATTTAGGGAAGATTTCAAGCACAGTATAATGATGAGATTCTTAGAATGGACTGTTAGAATGGTAGAAACACACGAATAGTGTGAACAATTTAAAGAAGACCACACGTCAGTGAATGACTTGTTGCCAATTTGCCAAGAGACACATCCATTTGTGGGAACTGTACACACTAATTAGTCACCAACACCACTTGCGCATTACGGGAACTTGTTTGGGAGTTTTCACATCCCCCGTACAGTCCTGACCTTGATCCAAGCCACATGTTGGGGCCATTAAAGGAATTCCTGGGAGGCTAGAATTTCAGACGTGAAGCGGGCAATACTATCATGGCTCTGGTGTAGTAAGAAAACTGGTGATACTTGATGGTATACAAGCACTAGTGAAATGCTGGGATAAGTGCATTAGTGTAGCAGCATAAATGTGTTCTGTTATTCTGCACTTTGACTTGAACGCCTCTCGTACTTTTGCATTTTCACATACTGTATTTAACAGCCATTTTGTAAGTCATGTAAAGTTATGGAATATTTTAAGACTTAACAAAACAGATTTTAGCTGTGAGATTAGGGAACATTTGAGATCATCTAGATTTATATGAGTTGTATTTTGGACATCTAAATTTTTACATAAAAAATTTGTATTGTAATATGATGAATCTAATTCAAAATACATGAAAAGTGCAGAGGTTTCAATGTGGTCTTTTGAGTTTTCCTAAACACAATGAGTGGAAGATAAAGGTCAGACATACAGAAATACAGAATTCAAATTATTGTTGATCTTTAGGTTTTTATATTTGTAATGTGTTTGTAGACCAGTAGTGATCATATAATTTGCATTAAATTAGCATATTACTCAGTAGTTAAACATATTTGTCTTAAACCATCCTATTAATTAATAGTGAGTGTTATTCAATAACTGCAGTCAAAATGTGTGGTTTGGTAGCAAAGAACGTTAGGAATCTTGTTATGAAAATTTGGGTACTGGGTTTACCACGTGGATTGAGGCATTTTTGACCAGGCCCGATTTTCACTTTCTGTTTAGTCACTATGCCACATTTTGAACTACATTTTTATTTATTTATTATTAGTCATTAATTCATGGCTAATGGATGTAAAGTTATCATAGTTATAATGACTTCACTAAATCAGCCAAAAATGGTACCAAGTTATGCACATTCACAAATCTCTGATCTTTTTAAAAAATTATTATTTCAGGGAAATTTTTAGTCTATATTTTTAATCAAGACTCCCTTCCAACGCCACCATTTTGTTATCTTTAGTTTTATCTCTAGTTTTATTTTGCATAATCTGAGGGCTAAAAAAATACATACAATTTTAGGTAAAATAATTACATTTAAGTTTTTACTGTGCTTAAATGTCAAAATGGAATTAAAACAGCACATTTATGATAGAATTTATTTCGGTGGAAGAATGAAGATAGGAAAGAAAGTCAGTCAGAACCAACTGATTTATTACAAAAGAAAAATACACTTTAATTCCCTTTTTCCAAGGACAGGAAACAATGTGTGAAAAATCCATCATCGTTTCAAATCTGAACAAGTCTTTACATCAAGTCTGAAGGTGGGTGAAGTGAAAAAGATTTGGGAAAACAAAGGCTCCAAAGTTCAGTTGGTGACAGTGATTAGAAACCTTTTACAATTTACAACCTTTTACTTGCCCCATACGAACTAATTACACACCTGTTTCCTATTTCAAATAGCTAAAAAAAAAAAAAAAAGACTTCTTTTGTTGCATTAGGATTTTATAGAACTTGTAAAATAATTCCAAACATTGCATGTAATGTCATTTGTTTTCCCTTGTTTATGCTAACACAAAGTAATCCATATACAGAAGTTTAGGAAACATTTTTGTCCTTCAGGAGAAAAGATCCAGTGGTTCAGTATCAATGTATTTTGAACCACGAAAGAGTTAAAATGAAAAAACAAAACGAAAAATAGGACAGGGTATGCAAATTTGTGCATGAATTAGTTTTTTACAGGATGTTTGCACCCGCATTAAAAAGTGTGCTTGGTTGCATGATTGTAAAACATTCAACAAAAGAACCCACATGAGATCTTGCAGAAAAGTAATCATGCATGACGGCTCTTTTCTTATGAGGAACATTAGCCCTGGAAGGAAAACACCAGTGCTACGCTTCCTCGTCAAATTTATGTTGTGTGGCTTTATTGTATTTGTTTAGCAATTTTTAGGACCTGCTTTATCCTGGTCAGGGTCATGATGAATCTACAGCTCAGGATCGAACTCCAGACCCTGGAGCTGTGTGGAAGAATCATTACCCTCTGCACTCTCCCACAGTGTTTGTTGACATCATCTAATCTGCAACTGTGTCAATGAGTTGAGAGATGAATTTTATTTCTAATGCACTATTAATTATCAGCTCGTCAAGTAGTCATGTTTACCCTGTTGTTCTTTTTAGATTAAATTTGTGTCAAAGATTGTAATTCATCTCTTTATGACTTTAGTGTATATTTTGCATATACCTTGTTATAGTTTTTATAACATCATCATAAGATTTATATTTCTGAGAAATATTGCTTCCAAACAGTCTAACCTTATTTTTTCCACTTCAAAATTATAAAGTGGATGCACAAGCGCTTAGAGGTTTGGCTCTGATTTGGTTGAGTCAAGCATAGTGAAAAAAGGAAAAGGAAGCTTTTCATTTCAGCTCCAGTAGAAAAACAGTTACTCTTCACTGTTATTGCTAATAGTGCTATATTAATTTACATTTATATTTTGAAAGTAAATAGCATGCTGGTTCAGCAGGTATCGTTGACGTCCCATAGCTCCAGGGCCTCAGTTTGAACTCCATTTGTGTGGAGTTTCTTTGAATACTTTCCCCATGTATGACTGGAATTTATTAGGGTTTTTCCTGTATGTGAATATGTGTATATGTTGTCCTGGTGTATTCCTGCTTCACACCCAGCGTTCTTGGAATGGCCTTCAGATCAGATCCAATGTCGGCAGAAATGTAAAAAAAGCACAAATTAAAAACCTTTTTTTTCCCTTCTAAATGCATGCATGCATGTAACTCTAACCTTATGAATGCTGCTCTGTGGGAAGAATGTATGTAAGTCTGTAATTTTTGTCTGCTTTAGGTATTCGAAAGATTGTGTGATGAGTTCAGAGGTCATGATTACAACATAGCATGTGTTCAAGTGCTTTTGGTAGAAAAGAATAAACCAAATGAATGGTTGAAAATGGCAAAATTACCACATAAATATGATCAGGTAGGTGTGCATTTTTTAACCTTAATTAGGAAAGACAGGTTTATAGTATAAATGCGAGTTCCCGGGCTGTTTTAAGACATTTATTCACTTGCACATTCTGTTTAACTTATACATTTAATTTATACATTTTCTATTTTTCTATTTTAAATTTTTTTTGCAATTGCAACTTTTTCAATTGTAAACATTTTTTAAAATTTATTTTAAATTTCACGTTTCTCTTGGTGCATTTTTTCCTTGCAGTAAAAACCTTCTATCTTTCTGTCTTTCCACTCTACCCTACCTTTATTTTTTAGGTCATGTGGGCATTTCACTGCATGCCATAATGTGTATGGTATGTATGGTATGGTATGTGACAAATACAATTTTAATTTGGTATGAGGTAATGGCAGCATCAAGTCATTACTGAGTAATTCCAATTAAAAAAAATTAATTGTCACTGTAAATTTGTTACAGTACTGTATTAATGAATGAATGATGTCCCATAGATTGCATGTTGAAGTGGCCACTCCTGTACAGACTTTAGGAGGTGCATCAATACCTCCTTCTTAGATTACACTGCATTCCTGTTAGGTCTGATATTACTTAGCAGACAAAAAGAGACTAAAATGTGTTTCTTAAAAAAAAAAAGACGTGAAATATTATGTTCCATAGCCGTCTGGAAACTATACTGTTGCAAACTGCTGTTCAAATGCATTAAGAGCCAAACTCAAACGCTGATGCTTTTGTAGCAGCCAATCAACGTGAAGCGGTTCAGCGAGTGGCCAATGAGAGCGTCGATGGTCAACCGTTCAGGGGCGGAGCTACGGAAAAAACTAAAGCGGTAGAGAAAGTTGTTCGGATTTCGAGGGAATTTCTGGAAGAGAGAGACAGAGAGAGGGGGAAACACTGGGTGGAAGGAAACTATCCAAATAATGCGTTTGATTTGATTCCTAGATGGCTCACAGTTAAAGCGATTTGGTGATTTCAATAATTCTACTAGATCCTGATGGCGTTGATCGCAACAGATCCAAAGGAGAATAAAACAAAAGCTTTAATGCAACCTCAGGACGCAGAGTTCACCACCGAGGGTTTACCCAAAGCTTTCCTTCACAGCCTGCGGACTTTGTTCGACATCTTAGACGACGGAAAGCGCGGGTATGTGCACATCTCAGAGATCGAGAGCCGGTGGCAGGGCGCGGAGACGCACGAGCTCCCCGGGGGCGTGCTCGAGAGCCTGAGGCGCCTCACTCCGCCGCACGGCTGCCTCACCTTCGAGCGCTTCGTCACCGGACTTCGGCACTCCATCCTCTGTCCTGAGCTAGCGCCGCCTGCGAGCCGCGCTCAGAAGCACCTCGTCCATGCAAACGGATTCAAAGTGCGCCCTCTGGGACCGAGCAACGGGACTAACCAAAACCGCGCGCGACAACTGCATGACAGCCGAGGCTCGAGCGCGTACACGAAACAGCGCGCGAGCGATTCCACGTCGTACGCGAATCCCGGGGCTCAGCCGTGCACGAGGAGCGGCAGGAGCCTGGAGCGCGTTCACGTGGCGCAGGAGCGCGCGCCTGATCGGTCCGACTCGGTTCGCGTGGCGGGGAGAAATGCGCCGCCGCAACAGCAACCAGCGCGCGTGCAGTCGGTCGAGTCAATCCCAAGTAAGTGCGTTTGCTTTCACTCCTAATCTGCATAACCACTGCATTAATTAGTTGATTGATTCGTTGATTCATTTATCCATTAGTCAGGGTCGTTCTGACCAGGTGGATTTGGGGCCTCTCCAGAAAACACTGGCTATTAGTTTAACTGAGATGTGAGTCCATCTCAAAGCATCATGCACAAAAATGTTTTCTGTAAATTTATAGTAAACCACTAGGTATACAGGGGGCATGGTGGCTTAGTGGTAAGCACTGTCGTCTTGCACCTTCAGGTTCCGGGTTCGAGTCCTGCCTCTTGTCTAGGTGTGAGTTTGCATATTCTGTCCGTGCTTGGTAGGTTACCTCCCACAGTCCAAAAACATGCAGATTAGTCCAATTGGCGTTCCCAAATTGTGAGAGTGTGGGTGTGCCATGTGATAGATTGGAACCTCTTCGAGGGTATACCTCGCCTCGTACCTCGAGTGAGTTAAGAAAGTATACAGTAAGCAATTGATTTATTTATTATTTATAGTTTCCTTCCAACTATCCTGTGTATGGTCAAACTGGGCCTGAGCTGAGATTCAAACCCCTAACCCGTGAGATGCTAGTTGACAGGGTTAACCACTGTGCAACCAAGTCTGAAACATATTTACAGTAAAGTTATGTAATATCCTGAATATCTATGTGTATATAAAAATAAAAGAACATATAATACAGTACATTTGCTGACTTGAAGGTGATGGTTCAAAACAAGAAACATTCGAGTGATTCTGGAGACAGCTTAGCTAAAGGTTCAGTTTATTGATGCTGAGATTTGAACACATAACCTTCTGATCAGTAGCTCTACTCCTTAACCCAAGAGACACCGCAACACTGATTCAGACATCTCCATCAGTGATTTAACGCACACTGAATGAATAAACAATAAGCTAGTTGACTCAGTTGTTGGGAATTGGCAGAGCAATTGGCAGAGCAACTCTGTGAATTCTGTGAATACAGTACACAAGAGAGACATTCACATCTACAGGTAGTTGACCCCGTTTTTGGGAGGAAGGTAGAAACCTGGGCACGAAGAGGAAACCCAGATAGACAAGAGACCACTTTATAACCAATGAAGAAGCCCACTGGTCTGTTTGTTTGAGGGAAAAAATTGTACAAACCATCCCAACCCACCAGACCCAACCTACTTGGCAGTATCACATGATCAGTTAGTCACGTCTGAAAAATCTGATAGAATTTGATTTGAATCATCGTTCCAGATCACTGCCTGGGAACGTTCATCCAAGTTAATTTTTGTTTTGACTTACATGCTGCATTTTTGCTTCCTATCCTCCTCAAATATCTGGAGATTTGTGCATGACATTGCCCGGGGCGGTGTACAGTAATACCAGGCCTTGGCTGTTACATCACAAGCAGGGAGGCTGCAGATCAGGTCTGGGGTGAGGTCATTTTCATTCCTGCATGAACTGGAGGATCTTACAGGATAAGAGAACACCCGTTGATTGAAACTTGGCTGACTAGGGGTCGAGACAGGAGATTGAGATTGAAATAGTTGTCAATGCAGGAAAAATGACAGGAGTAAGGAATGTGGATGTGGGGAGGGGGATAAATCCTGGGCTATGTTTTTTTTGGCAAATGAGCAACTATGTGCTCAGTAACAATAAACTTATCCACCCCAGAAAGTGTTTTTAAAATTTTTTTTTATCCATAACACTTCCTTTACACATCATCCTCCTACATTTCCTCTTTATCTTGATTTGACGCACACAAGGGGCTGGGCAGTCGAGCTTGTTGGCACTTGTCTTGCACAAATGATACCTTCTAAATTCTGAGAAACTTAGAGTCTGATCCAGAGTAACCTGTAAAGCGTAATGTAATAGACATTTGAAAAAGTCTAAGACGAATTGAGGATTATCTCAAGTTTTTTTTTTTCACTGAAGAGTCACACCCTATACTCCCCCCAGATTGAGCCATTTGTCAGCAGAGATTAACATTTGCACTGTTAAGCATTTGTTATGTGTAATTAGCATGGGAAGAGACTTCCCAGGCCTGAGGTGTTGGCACGAACGTTTTGGAGCCGAGTTCATGAAGTCAATATACAGTATCACAACTCTTGAATCCTCTTTGAAAATCCCCTTCTGTCGCAGTCAATGGTCTCTAACGGCTCTACCGAATGCTTATGGAGACGGCACCATTGACTTGATCAATGTGCACAGATTGACGAAGAAGTTTAAAGAAGGACAAACAAGCATCTCAGACAAACCATGCAGTATGTCATTAGGTTGTGTGTCTTGATGTTGTCACATTGCACATGGATTTATGTTTTTTCAACAATGTTGGCGGCCAAAACATGGCAAAAACAGGTAATTGTTAAAAGAATTAATGAATACATTACTAATAGGTGTGGTTTAATCAGCTCCTCTCTTTCCTGTTAACAACAAAATATCATTTAGTGGCTCAGATTAAAGCTATTTAGTAATTACATATAATTTCATTGTAATTAAAGAAATAAGCTGAGGATGGGATAAAACAGGAATTATGGTCGAGATTTTGGAGGGAAACATTACTTACAAGCTCCTCAAATGATGCTTTAAAGCAGGATTAGCTCCATCTTGTGGCACTGAGAGTTAAAAGCATTATAAGAATGTGTATCAACACCCCATCCAGAAGCTGTTAAATAAAACAAATAATCTAAATGAAATCTCATCTGGTCTTTTCTTAACCTCAGGTCAGCATCAGGGTGAACGTGTCGGTCTGCCTCGGTCACAGAGTGAGACAACTACGGGTTTCACGGCGAACAGGCGGCACAGCAGGAGCCGAGAAGAGCCGAGACGCCACACCATCACCAACGGGGTCGACTATGGAAGGGTACGAAAGGAGCAAAGCCAAACTGGTTCACACTTTCTGGTTCATCATTCCCCATTCTAGCCTTCAGCAGACAGAATCAAATGATGATTAATGGTGCACTTTGGTTTGAATAGAATTAGAATGAATAGAATGTATTTAATGACTTAAACACCCACGAGTCACCTTTGGGTTGAGAACGGTAGAGTGATTAATAGTAGTTGTCCGGGATGGGAATTACCAGATGACCACCTGATACGATATTATCACGGCGCCTAGGTAAGATTAGTTTTCTCACTGAGTGGCTGTGAGCATATGTCCTCGTGCAGATTTTAACAAGGGGCACACAGGGCTTCTAATGTAACACCTTAAAATGCGTTTTAAGACGCCACCCGGAAGCTAATCAAACTGAAAACCAGCTTATGGCTGATCGACCCGTTCATCTCTATAACAAATGTAAAAATAGTTTAGCAAAAACGATTTTGAAGTCGCCACACACAAAAGAATCCCGATTCATAACTAGATCGATTATTTCTAGTAGTTACCGAATAATAGGGAAGGTATCGCCATCATATTATCATATTATTAATATTATCCTGATACCATATCTAGGTGCCGATTTAGTTTGTATCACGATTTTTAAAATATTCAAATTTGATATATGTTTTTAAATTTTGTTACAATTACAAACAAACCTAGCAGTTTATTTGCTCCTACCCCACAGGCTGCTGTGTCTTCTGCCAATGTGTGAATAGTTTACAGTGCACCACCTGTAGGATTATAGCAAAACTGCAACATTTTACCACCTCAAATGCAAGCATACAGTATGAAATTTAATTCATTAAAAAAAAATTCTGTGCAAAATAATCTTAATAGGTAACTGAATCGATTTTTCCCCATCACTATCGAATAATATGAATAAGTGCATTAAGCTGAGATTTAAAAACGTTTAATAGATTGATTGATTGATATTTAACATACATGTAGTACTTACCTTACTGTAGGTATAATGCTTTGAGTATTGTGGACCAAGCACAAATTGCGCAAATCAAACTGGAAGGGACATGAAATATGAGTTTGATGTTGAAATATGAGTTTGATGTTGATGTATGATGTTCTTTCCTACTCAGGTAAGCCTGATCTGTGTTTGTGGCATTACAAAACAGCATTTAGCATTTTCATTCACATCTTAAACAACATAAGGGTGTCTTTGTTATTTCTCAGTCCATATGGTATTTGAGGCAGTTTGCATAATCAGCAAGATTACAACAAGATTTTCTCTTGTTTTGTGAAGTCTTTACTCTCCTTGGCTTAAGACATCGTTACGCTTTGTGTCATGAATAATTATTAATGTGCATTACAGGTCTATGAATAAGATTATGGAGATGCCAAGTTTTGTTGGCCAATCAGCTTTCAGTAAGCATTTGAAATACTGTACTCTTACATTTCCAGGGTTGGGGGCTGCGAATCTATCCTCCAGCCTGTGCGTGTGGAGTTTGCATGTGTGCTTGGTGCGTGTCCTCCCTGTAAGCCCACGGTCTAAAGACATGCAGCTGATAAGTGCTTTCAGATTACCTGCAGTTGTATGATTAGGGTGTGTGCTTGGGGGATGTCCCTGGGATAGGCATTTTGGGCATTTTGACCATACCAGAGAACATGGTATATGGATGGATGGATGGATGGATGATTGGATGAATGGATGGATGGATGATTACCATGAAATTTGAATAGCATGCCCATCTACTGTACCTGTCCTCTAGTTTTACATGTAACCTTACACAAATTGGCTATCGGGCGGTGCAAAGTAGTGTTTGGACTCGGCACCTTTTTGAGCTTGGTTTATGTAACGGTCATAACTGATGTGTTTTATACTTTTTAAAAAAATAAAGGAACCTAAAGATTTGCACACACTTTCCATTTGTAATCTTCTTTTACTTTTTGAATCTCCATAGTTTTATCTGAATATTAATAACACTGTAATAATATTAGTTCCTAATAACAGCATGGTAATTCGGGTGACATTGTGGAAAGAGTTAAACGTTTGTAAAAGTACAAACAAAAATGCAAAAGTTTTTTCGACTAGAGCTGCATTATCCATGACCACCATTTACCACTCCCCTTCTTCATGACACTTCCCCCTCCCCCCCTGTTCCCCCTGTTCCCCCTCCCCTGGAGTGTGCTGCTCCCCTCTTCCAACTTTCATTTCTGTCCCCTCTCTGTTTCTGCCTGTCTCTGTTTCTCGCTCCGTGTTTGCTTTTCTTTCCTTTTCCGCCCGTCCTGCTCTCGACTCTTGCGTCTTCTGCTGTCCCCGGTCTGACTTCCCCCCCTCTTCTCCTTCCTTCTCTCCCTTTTCTCCCTTCATCCCCATGGTGGTGAGCCGGCTCGGGCCCCCGGGCCTGGGAGCTGGCGCAGTTTGGGCTGCCTACACCACCGTCTTCATCCCCCTCAGCAGCAGCCTGTACTCCAGCAAAGCCTCACACTTTTTCTACTGGGTGAGTGAGTGAGTGAGTGAGGGAGCGAGAGGGGTGAAATAGAGGCAGAGTGCTGATGGATATGGACTCGCACCAATGTTGTGGTGGGAGCATTCTGGAATGGGTAAACTCACAGCTACGAGGTGCGTCAGCATGTTGATGATTAACTTATGTGTGAAGGATTAAGGAGGCTCCATCTACTTTTTGGATACTCCTGACTTCGTCCTTGGGATAAGACACTGGATGTCTGCTGCAAACTTTTTGTATGGGACACTTGCATTGGGCAACCATATTTGGTTGCGTATTATTTGGCATTTCCATGTCTTTAAACATATCTGTTCATGTGAAGGTACCACATGGTAGAATTCACTTATGCAATACTTTTTGCCTTTTGATATCCTTGGAATAATGACAAGAACCTGGAAATGTTCAATGGAAAGCAAGAAATAAAAAAAGATATCCAATAGGAATGTCCACAGACTGACTTTTTTATTTCCTAAACCTAGAAAATATGCATTTGCCATATTTGGAGTTTCCAGTATGGTGTTCTGACTCCAGTGACTGTTTGTAGATTTCCAAGTTCATCGTTTTTACAATTGAACAAACCAAACCTGTTTCTTTTTTCACCCGCCCACGTTCACATTTAATGCGCCTTTAAATCATGGTTTGCTCTGCAGTCTGTCGTGCAATTGCTCAGTGTAAACTAACTTTGAAGGCTTCTTTTGAAACAGTCCTGCTTCGCTAATGCAGGACCAGAGCGTCTCCATTCCATGTCTGTCTTTCTCTTTGTCGGTCCTTGTTGTGGTCTGTCGTGCTGTGAACTGTGCGATTGCCTCATGCTGTCTTTGCCTACATTGTTTGTAATGTTGCCTGCGCAGCTCCCCCCTTTTATAAAGAGGATTTAGCCCACACACAAACACATGGCCTGACCCACGCCTCTTCTCTTCAGTTCTCTCTCTCTCTGTGTCTCTCTCCCTCTCTCTCTGTCTTTTGCTCTTCATGGTGTCCCTTTGCTCCCATTCAAGTGAGGACTTGGCTGTTGAAAGGGAACCGCACTTTGTATGCGTTTGTGCTGCAGAGCCAAACTCAGCCTGCTGTTTTCTAACACAGTGATCCATGTTTGAATTCCATAAACGACCTTGAAGGATTTTTTTTTTTTTTGTATCACGTTTTTCCTAATTTTTATAAACTGTGTGGTGTGCTTGAGAATGAGGGCTGTATTACTGTTCTGAGTGAACTAGCACATGTTGTGCAGTCTAGTATGCTTGCTTTAAAGTGAATATTTAATTTAGGTTGTGTCTATGGAAAGGTAGGGGACCAGAAAGAACATAATTTCTGAATTATGTTTCTATACCAGAACATGCAACCGCAGTTAACCAGAGCCAGGTACCGGATTTATGGGATTATGGGCTTACAGAATAAATCAAATCTGGATCGTCATCATGAAATGTGTTATTTTGTTATGCATGACATTCGCAGCTAAATCGAAGAAAAGCTTTACCTGGTGGTCATGTGATTTACAGCTAAAGCAAATGAAGGAGCTGGAGCAGGAGAAAGACTCGCTGCTGTCTGGACTGGACGTGGTGGAGAGAGCGAAAGAGTGGTACCAGAATCAGATCCACAATGTGAACGAGAGACAGAGGCTCGTCGGCCAGAGTGGCCATCACACTGTAAGTAACACACAATAATAAGTAATGCACTGTAGAATATTAGTGGGCCGGGGACACTGATTAGCAATGACATTAAAACGCAAAACATTAAGGCCAGTATTATTTAGGTTCCCTTTATGCTGCCCAGGTACAGTAACTCCCCCATAGGACATGAATCCACAATACCTAAGGGGGTGTGCTGTGGTGTCTGGCACTGGGACATTAGCGGAGGATACTTTGGGTGCAGTGAGTTAGCAGGGTGGGCCTCCATGGAGCTGACTTGTTGTCCGGCGCATTTCATGGATGCATGATCAGATTGAGAACTGGGGAATTTGGAGGCCAGATCAACAACCTTGAGCCCTGCCTGCTAAGCTCCATATAAAGCAAGCTGTGATGCACTAAGTGTTCTGATACCTCTGATACTATTGAGCGACTGCAGCCAAGTCAAGTCCTCAGAGAAACAGCTGTCAACATCAGTCGAGGCCAGAAGCGTCTTCATGGTAGTGTGAAATCGTCCACAGATACCGGATGCATACCGGTGCAGAGGGGGTCTGTATCAAAGGCAACTCAGGAACGACATGTGTAGCTCGACAGAGAGAGGGAAAGAGAGAGAGGGGGAGAGAGAACAGGAGAGGGGAGAGCAGAAGAGGAGAGACAAATGTTAGGTATGGTTACAGTCACATAATGTATAAGGTGAATGTATATTTAGTGTAGAGTGCAAGCAGGGACTCCAGCAGGACTAACTATAACAGCATAGCTAAAAGGGAGAGCCAGAAGGAAACACAGACATGAGGGCTCCCTGAGATGTAAAGCAACCAATCACCTTACCGTCAACAAAACTGAGTGATCAGTGAGAGTGGGGAAGACAGCATCTAAATATACCAGTACAGCATAATACTCTATGTCCATGAGTCCTCTATCTGCTCCTTTACCTAAGGCAAATCTATTTACAATAGCATACAATGACTGAGTCCCGAACACTATTTGGAAGGCTATTCCATAACTTTGGGGCTTTGTAAGAAAAAGCTCTGCCCCCTGCTGTAGTTTCCTAATACGCGCTACTGACAAGCAGCCTGCATCCTTTGATCGAAGTAGGCGCGAGACCATTTAATGATTTATATTTCAAAATATTATTTTAAAATCAATGCAAAATTTCACAGGGAGCCAATGAAGTGAAGATAAGATAGGGGTGATGTGCTTGTACCTTCTGTTTCTAGTGAGGACTCTCGCTGCTGCATTCTGAACTAATTGAAGTTTGTTTATGCACCTAGTTGAACAAGAAGACAGTAAGGCCTTACAATAGTCCAACCTAGAGGTGATAAAAGCATGAACTAGTTTTTCTGCATCGTTTAGTGACAATATATTCCTTAACTTGGCAATATTTCTGAGGTAAGAGAATGCTGTCCTGGTAATATTGTCTACATGAGCTTTAAATGAAATACTCGAATCTATAATCACATCGAGGTCTTTTACTGTTGCACTAGATAGAACAGAAAGGCCATCTAAAGTTACAGTGTGATCCAAAATCTTGCATCTAGCTGCATGTGTTCCTATGACTAGTGGTCCTGTCTTCTCAAGATTAAGCAGAAGGAAGTTAATTAGCATCCAGTCTCTTATATCCTTTACGCATTGCTCAACTTTAGCAAGCTGTTTTTTCTCATCTGATTTTGCTGAGATGTATAACTGTGTGTCATCAGCGTAACAATGAAAACTAATATCATGCTTACGCATTATGTTGCCCAAAGGAAGCATGTAAAAGGAAAAAAGCAGTGGGCCTAAAACCGAACCCTGTGGAACACCAAACTCCATGAGAGAACATGCACAATAATCACCATTTTAATCTACATACTGATAACGATAAGACAAATAGGATCTGAGCCAGGAGAGGGCTGTTTCCTTAATTCCTACTACATTTGCTGTCTCTGTGCTGTGATGAGGCCTAAATTCTGACTGATACAGTTCATGCATGCTATTTCTACATAGATATGAGCATAGCTGCTCCGCTACTATCTTTTCCAGAATCTTAAAGATAAAGGGGAGGTTTGATATTGGCCAGTAATTGGACAGCTGACAGGGGTCGAGGTCAGACTTCTTAATTATCTTATTTAATTACTGCTACTTTAAAATATTTTGGAACATACCCAATGCTGAGTGAAGAATTTATTATTTTCAACAGGGTTTCTGTTATTTCTGGCACTACTGTATCTGTTTGAAAAAATGTGTCGGTATAGGATCTAATATACAGGTTGATGAATTTGCAGAAGAGATGAGTGAAATTAGTTCATTCTCTTCAAGAGGAGTAAAGTATTCTAGGTTCCGATCTGACATGGTTAGTTTAACATCTGCATCAATTACATTGTCCGGTTTCAAAGCCTCAATTTTATGCCTAAAATTTTCACTTTTATTATTTAAAAAATTCATGAAGTCCTCACTACTACACGATGTTGTTGTGGAGATTTCTGCAGTGGTCTTATTTCTGGTTCATTTGGCTACGATATTAAATAAAAATCTAGTTTCAGATGGTGATCCAATCAAAGTTGGTAACTCTGGGAGATTTCTGATACCTTGAGTACCCATGATCCTGTTACCAGTTTACTGTATATTATTATACAATATATAATTGATAATCACTATTATTAAATTCCCCTGGTGATGGTGTTAGTGTTGTGGCTGACTGGTGTATATATTAACGCATATGATTAACGCATTACATTTTTAAACACAAATGAATCATATGTCCACATTTAACCCTAATGGCTTCCCATAATAAGCATTGCGTTTAACCCGGTTGTGTGTGATAATGACATACATAACACGGATAATAAGATGACAAAACATCACCAGGTGTGCCGAACAGCAAGTTTAAATACTTTAACTTTTCAGGGGACCTTTTTTTACACAAATGCTATAAATGTAAGCTTTGGGAGTAGTGGCTCAGGCAGCTAAGGCTTGAGGATGTGGGAATCCGGGTTCAATCCCCGCCGTTGGTGGGTTGTCATACCCCCATACTATTCCGCCACTGAATGCAACGCAGATCCAAGAGATCCATTCGAGAGATTTGAATTTGTTTGAGATATTACCGTATCTGTAAGACTGCATAATCTGTTTCCTTTTTCATGCACTTTTTTATTCCTACATTGCACGTTTATAATACAAGTAAATCGAAGTATTTTAAAATTGTGATCAATCACGATTAATCACAGACAGACTGATTAACTAGATTAAATTTGTAATCAAATTGAGAGCACTGTTATATACTGTATACCTTGTTTATTAGAATATTTTTATAATAAAAAAAACTTTTGAACCGTACTAAACAAAAGTTGTTAATGCTCTTTCTAGACAGATGGTTTTTATCAGATTCACAAGGTTAAATAAATAATTGTACATATTTTAAAATGTAAAGCAGAATAATGGATCTCCCACCACCACATGTACAGTTTTTGTTAGCATTATTGGTATACTGCTATAAAATTTAAAGAGACTGGATTTTTAGTCAAATAGTTGAAATGCAGGGCACATCATAAGCACATGCAGCATTTCCATGTAATAGATGTCTGTCTTTGTGTCATTAGGATTTTCTAACAGAATCCAATCAGTGTCGACTGAATGTCCTCCTGCCCAAACTACAAGAAGTGAACCGCTGCCTTAATGAGCTTATCTCCTGCTCTGGAATGGTTAGTTTATTGTCTTTATCTTATTATATTGCTTGCATGGCAGTGTTTAATTGAGTGTTATTGTCAGTATTTATTATTTATTTGTGAATGCAATATTTCGATGTGACAATAATGTTATATGTTGTTAACAACTTATAAGAAATCATTTTTATTTATGATAAGTTCCTGATTGAAATAATCCAAATTCATGATAATATATAAATAACGTTTTTTACGTATAAAACACATTTTTCTCAACTGATTGTTGAATAAGTGAACAATCAATAATCGGTACATCGTTAATTGTTGATGATAGCAAAAAGCTAACTTTTTCTCAGTGTATTTTATTTAACCAGTTCTAGCAGCACAATCCCAACGAATTAGGAATGCGAGACAGACTAATGAAAGACAAATAGTTAAACAAACTGTATAAAAAAAACACTTACTATTAGTCGTGTATATCCTGACCTGTATAATTATCTGAGATTTGTTTGCATTTGAACATTTTACAGGATATCTTAAAAGTTTTATAAAAGTGACAGAAAAACTGTGACAAAAAAACATCCCCATTCAGCAGTGCTTAGCCTAGATACTGTATGTGAGCAATGGCAAAATATGATGCAAAACAAAACATCATTGGTTAATACATTTTTAATCGGTTACATGTTTTTTAAATTGCCAATTCATTTATTTGATTAATTTTTAATTGTTATTATCTCTAATCTAAAAAAATTAAGGAAATATAAAATATATCTATATCATATTTCCTTGTGTCTGGCAGTCATTCCCCTCTCCAAGTCCACAGGCTCCTGTCGTCTCCCCTAGCATCCTGCCTGTTTCTGCTCCTCCACAGGCCATCCAGAGGCTGAAGGACCAGAATCACCTTCTCACACAGGTTCAACCCTTACGTGGTTCACTAATCATAGCAAATTATCGACTCTTATAACCATCTCAGGCAGACAAATCAGGCTTGATGGATAGGAAAATAGAAATGTGTACAATGTGTGCATATACATTTATACAGAGTATAATCAAAGCAAAGTGTTTTATATTAATAAACATTTTCTAATATTCACTGCATTTTTGCCCGATTTACATCAAGTTAATGTAATTACAGGAACTTTTTCCGTGGACATTCACCAACAGTACAATAAATTACACTATAAATGGATATAAAAGTATGAGGTTAATAAAAAAAATTTTTTTTTTCACATTCTTGATAGTTTTCCTATACCTATATTTGGCTGCAAACCCGAGTCTCTAAGCAAGTCAAGCTATGAATGTTCCACAACATTCAAACAAAATAATTTTATCGTGACTCACTTTCCCTTTTCTCGTTCTCGTCTCAGGAGGTGACGGAGAAGAGCGAACGCATCACCCAGTTGGAGCAGGAGAAGTCAGCTCTGATTAAGCAGCTGTTTGAAGCCCGAGCTCGAAGCGCTCACGATAACAGCGTCCTCGACTCGACCTTCATATGAAAGTGAAGATCTGACCTAAACCACGACCACATTCGGATCCTCATCATGTACTCGGCCAAAGGACTGCAGACACGCCCTCAATACACCAGGCTGGAATTTGACTGTGACTGCTGCTTTCATGGTGTACTGATGAAATTTCTTTTGACTGCATGCAAACATTGCGAAGGTTAAACGTCACATATTTCGTTGCAAGCCAGCACCACTCTATGCTTCTCAATGACTTAAACCACTTTTGCATGAATGTTGCAATGTTCTGTGCACTGATAGATGTTGACAGAGCTTGAATTGTATTTTAACCTCCTTGGAATTTTGTTTCTATTTTTTTTTCTTTCTTCTTTTTCTTTTTCTTTTTTTTTTCTTTCATTCGTGGACCTTAATGCGACGGATAAGCCTGTTATCTTTACACTCCTGAACATTTGGTGTTCTCACAATCTTGTCACTTTTGTCATTTTGGGCCTCATTTATTAACCTGGCTCGTTTACATGGGAAATTTGGTACTCCTGTGAATCCATTTAGTTTGGGAAAATGTTAGTAAACTATTACACATAGTGCTATACTGACCCCATTGTTTACACTGGCACTGGACCACATGGCTGTGTTGAACAGTTGACACTCCAAAAGGCTTCAGGATACACACGGCAGCCATCTTGCTACAAGTAGGCTGCATTCACACGGTACCAGCGAGCTAAATATTTGTCAGTGGCTCTGCCAGACGTTTTGGGGAACCTCTCCAGACATGATTTGTTTGGTTCAGTGCAAAAGATAAACTTTTTAGCAAAAGATGCAGCATTCAGTTTACATTCATAGCAGGGGTAGCTCAGTGGTTAAGGCATTGAACTACGGTTTGGAAGTTCCATAACCGCCCTGTTGGGCCCTTGAGCAAGACCCTTAACCCTCAAGTGCTCAGATGTATAATGAGGTAAAAATGTAAGTCACCCTGGATAATGGCGTCTGCCAAATGCTGTAATGTAAATCCATGAAGTCACCCCACTGAAAGTGAATACGCCGACATTGTAGCATAACTAGAAAAGTGCAATCACGCTTAAAATCAAGCATCATTCAGATTTTAGTGCATGCCGCGTTTTAGCATTTTCAGTGGTCTTTTTTCATTTTCAGCTTTCTTTGTCCATTTTATGAAATTCTGTGGCTGCCACTGTATGTAAATCAAATTCTGTGCTGTGAATGCACTTGGTAATGGCCAACAAAACTAAAATGTTTACACACACGTTTACACAAGGATTGATAAATGAGACTCATTGTTAGCATTATGAACTTTGCAAATGCCAGAATGTCTCCTTTCCAAGCACTGAAACTAATGATCGCAACTGGATGAGAAAAAATAATACGTTGACCCTGTTCACAAGCTTCACGCGCTGTCAAGATTCATGCACCCACAATTTCAAGAAATGGCAGGATTTTTTCACCAATTTTTATATCGGTTTTGGATAATTGAATTATTTGAACATTTAGAGTTTGACGTATTAAACACCTTTTACTGAAACCTGCACCTCTAGGGTCTAGGTTTGATTCCTGCCTCTGTCTGTGTGCATGGTGCTGTAGGTTCTCCCTGTGCTTGGTGGATTTCCTTGGAATGCTACAACTCCATGGACTAGTATATCTTTTTTTTTTTTTTTTTTTTTTTTTTTTTAATATGGTCTATCCAGCTGCTAGTTTTGGAATGTAAATTTGACCCATGGTATGAAATGGTGTATGATGCTTTCACACCTGGGTAGTATGGAACCCTATATAAGGTATCTCATTTGCACCAAACAACTGAATTCTGGTCTCTCAATAATAAGAATCCTCATTGCAAATCCAACTGGAAAAACGCTTTAACCATAATAACATAGATTTCATTTTTTTTTTCTTCAGCGCTACTGACTTTTGAACCCAAGTTCAAGTACAAGGTTGCATCAGTTCAGTCAGACGCGAAGTGTTTTGCAGTCTATGTGATATTTCACATAGATACACATAATGATATTAACCTTAACCTATTTCCAATATTTCTAACAACTGAGACCTAGGACGAACTACAGAGAAATAAATTCTCTGCAAAAACAACTAATTCTCAAAGCAATCTCAAAAAGAGGAACGATATGTCATCCCTTGAAAAAGCTCTTGCATAATAATAATATTTTGCACGAATACTGCCCCATGTTCTGCATCCTTTTAAAGGCGTATTCAAAATGAACCCACCTGGCACGTGTTGATCTTGTAGGTTTGACCATGAGTACATTTATTCAGTCTTGAATAAGCTTTTTAGTCTATCGTGATTTATTTGTAAAGTTATCTTCTCCTTGGTGTCTCCTTTTCCTGAATGGTTTCACAGCCTTGTTGTAAACATGCAAAACTGTATTTCTCACCAGTTTCTCATTGTCCTGCTTGTAATACTATAAATGTTATATTTTAGATGAATCAGTCAAGGGCGGTAAATCTGACCATTTAATATGTTTAGAAGCATATTAATCTAGAACTTTCTTTTTCCTGGCAGCCTCAAGCTTAGATGGCATACGACAGTAAGGTTATTTGCATGTGAAAGAGACTTTGAGCAAGTGCAAGATCCTCAAAGGAAGAAAGCGGTTTTATTCCGGTGTATTCTTTACATTTTCACATGGCCAATTTCATGTGGTGTTTTGCAGGTAGAACCATGTAATTCTAAAAAGTATTGTCTGAAGGATCATCGTGTGTGTAAAGAATGAATTATTGTGTTTGAAAGTCCCAGAAGAGCAGCGATTTCTGAAATACTTAACCCAGACAGGAATGTTTTGCCATCCAGATGTTTGATGTGAAGATTATCTGAACCTCTTGACCTGTATCTGCATGATTTTTAGTATTGTGCTGAATTTTTTGCGTGACTGAGCAGGTGCACCACTTTTCAAAATAAAATGGCAGGTGAATGTATCTTTGAGTGTATGATAATTTCTTAAAAAGCCACTAACTAAGTTCTATAATTCCATCTAGGAGCCTCTGTAGTCCAACTAGGGACCATGAAGGCCAATGGTAACCACTGAATTTATTCCCATTTTTACGATCATGGTAGGACCTCTGTTCAACATTCACACAGTACGGGCAATTTGGGAAGGTCAATTAGATTAATCTACAGGTCTTTCGACTGTGAGAGTACCCAGAGGAAACCCACCAAGCACGGAACCCTGGAGGTGCAAGGCGACATTTCTTTTTAAATGACACTTGGCAATTGTAGAGAAATATAAAATTAAGAGTATATACCAGACACTAGGTTACATTTCATAACATGCAAATATATATATCCAAATGATACCTGATTTTTTGCCGCCTGATACTTGATACCTGTCAACTGATTAGCAAATTATTTAGGATGTGGCACCTAATGTGTGGATAGAGATAAGCCACATAGTTTGTTTGGCAAACAATGCAAATTTAGTGCATCCCAGTGTGAAAAGGTCATTTGAAATTATGTTTGAAGTCCTGCATTAAATTTCCTAACTACATTCGCCTAAAAAGATACAAGACTTTGGAAATAAATCAGTTAATTTATACCATTCATAAAATAAATGAAATAAAAATAAATGTGAACTGATTATACAATGGGGCATTATCGCCTTTGATTCCTGCCAATTTCCTCCAGGTACTCCGGTTTTCTCCCACAGATTAGGCTAAGTGGCATCCCCAAATTGCCCGTAGTGTGTGAATAAGCCTGTGAATTTTGTTTATGTGTGTGCCCTACAATGCATTGGCACCCTGTCCAGAGTGTACCCTGCCTCATGCCCTAAGTCTCCTGGGAAAGGCTCCAGGCTCCTTGTGACTAAAAATCTAGAGAATAATGTACTAAATTATGAGAACAACAAATGGGCCAAGTGGAAACGTGTTGCTTGGGGATAAGTGAGAAATAAAGCACACGGAGGTGTGGTGGTATAGATGAATAATCACTGACAGGATGGTGTGATTAAGAAGAGGTCATTTACCTATGACAGGATGCCTTTAAGAGTTTCAATCCTCCTACACTACAACAGTTCACCAATGATTAAAATTATTGATTCATCAAGAAAAGACCAACTTTAAGAATACTGCAAAAATGTCCCATTTTTTATCTGTTTATAGTTACTGCTAATGATGTGGAGCATCCAGAAGCTAGTTTACATTATGACATTTGGCAGAAGCCCTTATCCAGAGCGACTTACATTTTTATCTCATTATCCATTTAAGCAGTTGAGGGTTAAGGTCCTTGCTCATGGTGGTCATGGGGTTTGAACCTGGGACCTTCCAAACCACAGTCCAATGTCTTTACCACTGAGCTCAGTTCAATCAACCAGTTGATTTCTTACCAACCACTTATTTCCTCACTCCTGAACTTATTAATAAAAAGGACAAATAGAAAACATGTTGTGGGTACAGTCTTGGCTTATTTCTAAGTCAGATTTTCCAATATTGCTTAGGTTATGGCAGCTATGAATTATTATTACTGTATTTCACTTACCTATCTTTTTCCATTTCACTAAAAATTAATAAAACAAATGAACAAACAAAAAGCCCACAGCCTGTCATCTGTAAAGCAAAAAAAAAAAAAAAAAAAAAGTTGAAAAGTTGTTCTAGAAAATTAAGAAACACATTTTGACCCCTCCCCCCAAAAAGGTCTTTCCTTCTTTGTTTGAGGTTGAAAATTACTAAATTGATTCCATATTGTTTCTGTTCTAAAGTATCTGTATTAAAATAGAAAAGAGAAACAATGGATCATAACACCATTTACTCTTTACTGTCTTCCTTTATATTATTCAGCACTTAATATAGGATTCATAAATAACTGTTTTTCACTGATTAATTTATGGAAATAATCACAATAAATAAATACATTTGCACTCAACCAAGTTAAAGGTTGTCTCTGTTCAAAGTATCACGGGATAAGGTTCCAATGGTTCATTTCAGTATTGTTTGATAATTTACAAGTATTAAGAAATTGACTTGTGCAAATAAAAATATATTGACTTTTTCTGCAGAGTTGCATTTTAATGGCATTTGATAATATTTAAATGCTTATCTGCTTACATCATTGTACACTTTCAGCTGCTCCCATCAAGGGGTAGCCACGAGTTGGCACAAGTTTTATGGTGCTTTCTGACAAAACCCTTCCATTAGGTCCAGGCTTGGGACTGCCAATGCACCCAGTGTCTGGGAATCAAACCAGGGCAGCATCCTAAAACATGGCATGAATTGGAATTGCATGAATAATCATGGTATTTAAGTTATATAAGTTGTGAATTTTGTATCAGCCGCCGTTCTGAGTAACTCAGTAATCAGCATGAGGTTGCTAACAAGACTCAAAGGACCTGCGGTTACGGTTACTGCATCAGGAGGTTGAAATGCCTCTCCAGCCATATTAATGCCACACTCTTGTCACATTTACATTCATGAAAGAAGAGATAAATCGCAATATTTAGGAGCAGCAGTTTATCATTTATTCAAAGAATTCTGGGTTTTGTGCGATAATAAAAAGTAATTTGTTGGAATTTTGTCATTTTAATTCATACAGCTTATATTTACATTATTAATTATTATTACATTATTCAAATAAATACACATTTAAATAAAATACCAGCTATGCTAACAGCTACCCAAAGCCAACCCATACAGTTTGCAGTTCATCACCCGATAGTGTAGAGATCAACCAAAGGTTATTACTTTAGTCCATGGTCAGAATTAACACACATATTAAAATCATGGATTTCTAAATCCAGTGTTTTCTTGCCTGGTAATCAAAGTACATGCTGACTCATACAGAACAGTCTTGCACATAATTGCTTAGTCACTAAAATTGGTCATATAAATGTAACAAGTAAGTTCATGTTATTAAGTTGTTGTTCACGTAACTTAGAAACTACACAATGCAATGCCCTGAAGACGTTCCTATTCAAATCACTTCCTCGATAAGTGTTAAATTATTACCTCTATTCAGTTATTAAGGCCTTTACTATTACATTTATTTGGATTATGTGAAATGCTGGGCATACAAATAAATGAGCTGTTACTATGGAAAAAGTATGTAATAAAATGAGCATATTAATGTAAATTGATACATCCCAGGTTAAATTCAAAGACAGCCAAACTATAACATTTCAGCTAAGGTTTTCATCAGCATCAGAGCTGATGAGCTTACTTCCTTTCTAATTGATGGGTATTGAATCAAAAGTCTCTTTAATATATGGATCTATGTTTAAATTAAAATGGCGGCGTTTGTAATCTCTTGTAATTTTGCAACATTTGAATAAAATGCCCAAAAAACAAAAACAAAAACAAAACAAACAAAAAAACCCTCAATATTTTCTTGATCTAAGGCTTGCTATTTAAAAAAAAAAAAAAAAAAAAACTAAAATCAATGCTTGTATTTTAGGGGGTTAAGATTTCCCTCATTACATATAAGCTGTAGTACGTATTACTCTTAAAAGCAAAACTTCCAGAGAGAATTTAGGTTGATGAACATGAAGCTTTGTTTTTCTTTTCTTTCTTTTCTTTTAAAAAAAATAATAATTCGTACAAATTCATACAAGAACATCTCTAAAATTATGTTAATAATTTTAAGGTTCTAGTGGGAAACCTTTTGGGAAGGAAGCAAACAGAGATATACTTTATGGCATGCTTGCAGGCTGGACTAACCAAAGAACAAGAATGAAATTTAAAATTTGTGACAGATTTTAAATTTAATTAAAAACATAAACAGAAAGAATGAGTTCGTACAGTAGTAAAATTTATCTAATGATTTTGTATGAGATATCAGGTTTTATGTTGGGCAGAAACGATTCAAGAACATATCCAATGTGTGTGAAAACACCAGTAGAAGCAGCAGTATCTGCTTAGCATCATCAGCAACCGGGGCTTTGAAATGAGGAGTCAGGCAGCCGCCAAGGCTTCTTTACATCCGTGTAACGATTTGCGCTTTGTTACACTGAATTTCACAAGCTTACCACTGGACTGTTGCATCAGTTGTTTACTTCAGAATTTACATCAGGCTTCAATGGCAAATTGCATCATGTCAATCGGTGTGAATGATGAGAATTTGCCAGAGCATGCTCTCTATGATTGGATGCAAAATATCCCTGTGGTGTTGAAATCATGGGCACTGGGCTGTGCTCTGAACCTGAGTATTGGTCGTGTGAAACATCCTCAGATAAGCTTGTACTTTCTAGACCGTCTGCTATGTTGGATTCAATTGCATGCCTGTAGGATTATTCCACTAACACTGGTAAGGTTACAGATTCTGTCATTTCATATTTGCATCCCATTTGACTGTAATGTCATGCATATAATCAAATGTGGTGCAAATATGAAATGACAGAATCACAAGAATGACGGAATACACGCTTATCTGAGGATTTCATGTGGTTTGTTGCATGACAGTAATGATATAAAAACATGATATGGTATAAGAGGAATTATTATTCACAAGTGAAAACAGCTACATTGAGGAGCAACTTGTGTGAGTTAACCCAAATTTTTTCATTATATGAAGTAGTTATTAAGTTGTTGTTAATTAGAAACCTTTTTTTACAAAATTTTTGTCTAGATGTTCTAGAAAATTATTTTATGAAACCCAAAGATAGATGTGTATTCTGTTTTTGCTTAATGTTTTCTCTCATTCTTTTGCCTCAAAAGTTGTACCTCTCTATTTCACTCAACACCAATCCCTACATTTTTAACTAACATCATTATGTTAACCAACAACATTTAAGCCAATTTGATAAACCTTATTAAGAATTAATATGGTTGTTTATTGCAGAAAATTTATTTTACACAAATTCTTAAATAGCTTTAGCTGTAAAGATCTTAAAAAACTATACATTTGTTGAGTGCTGGTCCTAAGTACTTATATATAGCTCTAATATCTATTGTGATATACTGTACCATGGTGTGAAATGTCACTAGACACCTTAATATTTTAAATACATTTTTGTCATATTTATTTGTGTGTCAGCAGAATTTTATGTCCGTTTTCCATAAAACTTAGACGCTACAGAGAAATCTGAAAATAAGCTTATAAGTAATATATTAACATATTGCTTTAATAAAATAAAAATATAAATTAGAGTGTAGAAACAAGAAACTGAAGCAAGAGTGCCAATGAGAACGATGGCCAAAGTGCCAAAGAGAACTGTAGCAGGTTCTCCCTGATGCTGGGAAAAACTTACAAGCTATTAAAACTTGAATGAAAAAGACTGATTGCATTATCTATCTATCTATCTATCTATCTATCTATCTATCTATCTATCTATCTATCTATCTATCTATCTATCTATCTATCTATCTATCTATCTATCTATCTATCTATGCATGCAGACCTACATTGCAGTCTTGATATTGATAATTAAAGAAAATTCATTCAAGAATTAAACGTTATTCAACTCATCAATTATTATGAATTTAGTTTGATTGTTACTGTTAATAAATACAATATTGAAAATAAAGTAATATTTAAAGCTAAAGTACTATTTAAAGCTATTTTAGGATATATGTACAGTGTATATATACTAAGGACACACAATAACGTACACTTGATACACATGGTACCACACCAGCAGCAAGGAAAAGCACAGTATGATCATTTTATTTTTAAGATTGTATGAAGGGCATGACACAAATGCACCAGAGATTAATAAACAGCAATATACTTATTCAATGTGTTGCTACTTTTGAATGGACAGAGGCTTTTAATAAGGTTAAGTATTGCTTGGTTAGTAGAGAGAAAAAAAAAAAGAAAAGATAGTTTTTCTTTCAGTTATACCCTCCAGTGTACCATACCTTTTTTGTATCTTTAATATTTTACCTTGAATCCTGGCTATAGTGTACATTTAGAAGTGATTTACTGAATTTTAATTAGTTTCTTCTATAATACTTTAAAAGTGCACTACTGTACAAGCACCTTTCTAGGTGAAAGTTAGAAATATCTGAAATGATATGTAGACAAAACATTCTCTCGCGACCTGCATAGTGACTTATGAACCATATGTTAATGCAATAATATTACTGTACATGCTACATACTATATCTGAGTATGCTTATTAGATTTATTGCTGCTGTCAAAAAAGACAGAGGTGTTTATTGAAGTAAATATTATTTAGTCAGAAATAAATTAAAAGGAAGAAGTAATTATAATTATTTTTTATATTCCCTGTACCTTTCACGGTAAAGGATATGTTCTGGTAATGCTACCTAACATGCACACTTTAAAACAGAACACAATACATGAGTACCCAAGTACATTTTAGAATCCAAAATCCATTTTGGGCATAGGTGTCCTCCAGTAGATTTATGAGTAGACATGAGATATGAGTATGATTATTGCAAGTTCATATAGAAGGAAAGAAAGAAAGAAAGATATACTGTAGAACTAAAATGCCGTAATAAATGTTATATGCCTTTGTAATACATATGCATATCTTTCATTTCAGTTTTCTTGTAAGAAGATTCTTGTTTAGATCAGCACCAATTATTGAGCGATAGAGATGCATAATGACAACAATAACTCCTTGTTCCTTAACGGAAATGTCTCTGTGGCCGAAAAGACAGTATACGAGATTTGCAGCAACATGCCTGAGCTCATAATCTTCTACCTAACCATCCAGTTTATTAACATGGTTGTGGGACTTCCAGCAAACATCATGGTCCTGTGGTTGATCCGCCGCAACCGAAGCGACTCAACCACATCAGACATCTTCATTTGGCACCTGGCTGTACGGGACAGCTTCTTCTGCCTTATTCCGCCGCTGGAGCTGGTCAACCTGCTGTTCCTAACCACCAGCGGTCCCTGGTATGTCCTGCGTTTCTTTTATGGGGTCAAAGACTTGTCGCCGCTCTTCCTGGCCTGCATCTGCCTGGACCGCTACATGGCTGTGCGCCATCCCATTGTCTTCTCCAACCTAAAGGACCGGCCTCATCGTCCTGTGTGCGCCGTTGTTGTGTGGCTCATTACTTTGGTGCATGGCATACTGAAGAGTCTGGACACCATCCCCAACTTCGATAAAGTATTCACGGTCATGATCCTGACCACATTTGCGTTCATGGTTTTCTGCAACATTTCCATCCTGTGCGCTCTGCGCCAATCTGGTCCAGGTAAGGACGACATGCATCCAGTCAAGAAAAGAGCTTTTAAGATGGTGCTCATTATTTTAGCTATCATAGTCTTTAACTATTTACCTCCGGTAGCACTCTTCCCATTTAGGGAGTATTTTGCTCCAATTGTGTTTAAATGTTATATCAATTACATAGTTTTTAGCATCATGAACATCAGCAGCAGCATTCAGCCTGTCTTGTATCTGTCGAATAAGAAACTACAATGTCCAGGGTGCTGTAATGTGTGCTGCAACACTAAAGACACTAAAGAGACTGGATCCATCACCGAGCCAACAACTGTCTAGAGTACTAATATTTAGATGTCCCTTAAAGGGAAATAAATCTAATGAGGTGTGTTTCAATGTGACCTGAAACTGAACATTTGAGCTCAGGTAAACATGTGACATTTAGACAAATCAAAAGTAAAAGAGTAAAACTTTAATGTCAAAACAAAATGAATTATGAAAAATAAATCATGGAAAAATAAATTGCATGAGAAAATGTATGTAAAAAACACAAGGAAAAACACAAATTAAACTATATAAATGAATTATATGTAAAATAAACAAGTTATATGTGGAGAAAAGCAGACTTGTAAGAATATAATATGTTTATATGTAATAAATAATATGTTTCAATTATATGCAATATGCAAACATTTACAGTCCAAGTGGCTTTTCTGGAAATGGAAATGTTAACATAAAATGTGAGATTTGTAAAGTTATTTATTGTTTAGTTACTTTTATTGATTCCTTATTTTAATTAACATATGATTTCATTTGATTACTGTTTTTATTAACTGTCAATAACTATTTTATTTACTTTTTACACAGGTAAGTTTAATTTGAGCTGCTTTCATTAATGTTGTTTAATCCTGGTTGTTTTATTCTTTTCTTATCCTTTCACAGCACCTCAACTGTGGTTGACTTGACGTCTTTTAACATTTGAGGTCTTAAGTTCATTACACCCCCATTTCTGAATGTAGAAATATTTTTTATAGCTACTTGGATAATAAAATAATACTTCATTAAACATATATATATATATATATATATATATATATATATATATATATATATATATATATATATATATATATATATATATATATATATATATATATATATATATATATATATATATATATAATTACTTATCTTATAAATGTACTGTACGTGTATACCATATTATGCTACAATTTTTCATGTATCACAAAAATTCTTTCACAGAACATAATTAATGTTATAAGTCTCAGTGGCACTAAAAACATTTAGTGATATCCATCAGTAAAACCATTTTTAGGGAATTAAAAAAAATCTAAAGATCTTTCTGTTGGGATTGATGACATGATCAAAAGATTATATCATAATTCTTTAATGTAATTCCATGATATTTGATATCTATATACTGTAAATAAAAGAAAGGGTTTGTCTGTACATTGGTCAGAACTCACTCTTTTCAATTATACTTTAATTAGTATACTATATTCAAAAAATCTGCCAGACCTTCACTCCCAATCCAACCCCTACAGTTCAATTTTAGGATTTCCCATCTCCTTCACTGGCACATTTTTATCATGTCCTCCAATCGACCGCCTGTCCACTAAATCAAATCCCTTCCACAATGCTCCAAAACATCTCACAAGACCTCCTCTCTTTCTTCACAACTATTACAACTATCACTACTACTATCTATTTTATCTGGTCGTTCCTGCTGCATATAAGAAGGCAATAGTTACTTGCAACCACAAGAAACAAAGTCCGGATCCAACAGACATCACCTATTGTATGCTGGATCACTTCTCTCTTGTGGTCAGGATTGCTTCTCCCTTTTCTTTCCAAAACTCTTTAACACACACTATACTAATGTCTCTTCACCTTTACAGAACAACTTCAATAGTCTTAACCAATCTGGAATTAAAGCAGTAGATTTTACAGAGACTGGCCTTTTGGGAAAACATTTCCTAAGACTTTGTAGGGCATTTACAAGGTGGTTACTTCAAAAAGTTTCGAGATTAGCTCTGTTCTCTGTTCTGTACTTTATTTATCTATGTTTACAGGCTATCATCTTTAAAATAGCTCTCCTGCCACTTTTGGAATATGTCTTGGAAGTCAAGCTCCTTCTGAGATTCAGACTGGAAATCCACAATAGTATCAAAATGGCGACATTTGAAATGAATCTTCATCTTCGAAAAAGGGCAAAGACAGGGTGGGTTTGAATGTTGTAACTCACATGTGAGGAGAGCTTCACATGACTGAGTAGCTCCATGCTGCTAGATCTGAGTCTGAGGCTATCATCTGTCCTCAGACCTAACTACTGTTTACCCGTGTGATTCATGCCGGATCAGGATATTCTGCTGATATCCTTGGGTATCTGGGGTAACCCTGGACGATCAACTTTTGTTCTCACATTGTTAACCTTACTCTCTCAAGTCAATTTAATTTTTGTAAAAATTGGAAGGATTCGTCTAATTCTCTCCACATAGACCACTCAGGTGTTTGGTCAGTGCTTTGTTTATTTTGAGAATGAACTACTGCAAACCCCTCCTGGCATTTTTTCCACTACACCTGATCCAGAATGCAGCTGCACAACTTCTTAATTTCTCCCATTCGATCCCACTACTCTCCCTTTACTGGTTAAAATTATTATCAACATCAGTTAATACAAACTGTTATACTGAACTGACTGTTTCTGTTTCACCCAAATGAGGATAGTTTCCCTGTTGAGTCCGGTTCCTCTCAAGCAGTGGCGGCCAGTCAATACGGGGCGCAGGGGCGCCACCCCCCTTAAAGTTAGGCAGAGATGAATGCTACTTTAACATGTAATTTTTTAACAGAACAATTATTTATTTTAATAATGAAATAAAGTCTTTTAGTCACAATATTCCACTGTATTTCTTAATATAGTTTATTTGCAAAAAAAAAAAAAAAAAAATTCTTAACTTTATTACGTTGATTTGTGTTTGTGTACACGGGGCGCCAGACAAACAAGTGTCTACATAGGCACGTAAATTTTTTTAAAGCATGAGGTTAAACTCTAATTGTATCCTTTCAAATCATCCTTGGGGCGCAGCACTGTGCGCTCGGAACCCTCCCACTTTTGCACTTAGCAAATCAATATTGTTTTTAAATATTTGGGCTCATGTGATTGGACCATTCTCAACAAGTCTTTTCCACTGACTGGATGCGTCAGTCATGCCTTGATTCTATACTAGTAGTAATTATGCTTAATCATCTGATAAATGCCCCCCCCCAAAAAAAAAAAAAAATTGAGATTGTGTGAAGGATTTTAGGGATTTGGGTAAAAAAAAAAAAAAAAAAAACTTTCCAACAGCCTTCGACTGGTGGTACTTCTACTCTATTCATTGATGGAGACTTCAAAGCACATATGTAAGTCACTCTAGATAAGGGGCTCAGCAAAGTAAATGTAAATGTAAAACCTCTGAAGGTGCTGTGGTATTTGGCACCAAGATGTTAGCAGCAGATATTTTAAGTCCTGTAATGTAAGCAGTGTAACCTCCATGGATCAGACTTGTTTGACCAGCATATCCCGCAATCAGATTAACATTTGTGGATTCTAGAGGCCAAACCAACACTTTGAACTCTTTGTTTTTTCAAACCATTCCTGAACAATTTTTGCTATGTGTCAGAGCACATTGTTTTGCTGGAAGAACCCTCCAACTTCTTTAGATTTCAATGTCAGTCATATTTTCACAAGAGTTTTGATTAAAAAGTGGATACACATGGGATTTAGGACCCTAATGATGCTGGTACAGGCCACTGAGACTGATGAGAGGAAATAAAAGGTAGCCTTCCTCATGAATTATCCAGTTTATGATGGAGAAAATAATTGTAGCAGTTTAATAACTGAGTTGGAGAATTTGGTTCCCAGAACAAGGTAATTTTAGTATGAGACCAGTAAAGCCCTTAAAAGAAAAAAGTGTCTGATAGAGAAAGACAGGAATATATGAGGAGTGTTCAAGTAAAACCGGGACTTGTGATGAAATGAAGGCATAAAACCAGTTTACAGAAGACATTTCTGTCATAGTACATTGATGAGACTTTTAGCCGCAGAAAAACAATTGAATAATGCAAACAATTTTAAAAAGGCTGTACGTGTGTGAATGACGATTCTGGCCAAGGTGTCTAGGAGCCCACTGCATTCGTTCAGCAAATTGAATACCTGATCCTTGAAAATCAACAGATAACTTGTTGACCAACTTGTAGCTGAGAAGCAGCCATCTGCGGAAACCGTATATTCTTTTACACACATCACTTGCACATTACAGGAACTCGACTGAGAGATATTGCCACATCCCGTGTACAGTCCTGACCTCGATCCGAGCTATTTCCACATGATTTAGATGTGAAAACAAACCATGTGATCATGTACTGAGAAAACTTTTCTTTAGTGAAAAACTGGAATAGCTGCATCAGTGTAGCAGGAGATTATAATGAGGTTGAAGACATCATAGTGCCGTGTAGGATAGGGGTAGTTCAGTAGTCACGGTCTGCTAATTGGAAAGTTGCAGGGAACACAGGTTCAAACCCAAATTGTACTTGTTGGACAATGTAACCCTCACCTGCTCAGATGTATAGTGAGATATAAATTGAAGTCACTTTGGATAAGGGTATCTGCCAAATGCTATAAATGTAATGCAACACACAGCATGTCTACCATCTCACCATCTATTTTTACAAGGTGGTTTCAAAAAGTTTCGAGATTAGCTCTATTTACAAAAAAGTACTTTATTAATCTAAGTTTACAAACTGTCATCTTTAAAATAGTCCACTTGCACCGCAATACAGCGCTCCCAGTGGTCCTGGCACTTCTGGAATATGTCCTGGAAGTCTTCATTTCGAAGTATGTTAAGCACTTTCTGCAATTCGCAATGAATCTCCGCAATTGTGTCAAAATGGCGACCTTTGATCTGATCTTTACCTTTGGTGGAGGGTGAAGTCAGGGTAGGTGTGAAAGTGAGATTTTGTTGTTTCCTGTAAGAAACATGTGAGAAGAGCTTGGTGACAGATTTTTCCTCGATGTTTCCTCCTGCTCCTGAGTCAGCAGCCTGGGGACAAACTCGGCAGCCTGGACTGTATGACAACAATGGCAGCAGTGTTGTGGATTGTTCTCTGATGATCATCATGTACAAGAAAGTTGCGGACTTTTCTTTAATGGTCAATGAAATGTAACTAGAAGAAGTTCTAAAGTGACCAGTATGATTTTTACACAAAACTCTACCATGCAGATGTCTGTTATTCAAAATAACTGTGCATGTGTGCAACCAACACAAGTTTACATACTTACACATTCTTGCATGATTCTCAGCATTTATGCAATATTTATCCCTCCCAAATGCATAACCAGACAATTAATGTTTAATTAATTAATAAAGATGATTTAATAATAAAGATTCAGTAATAAATAAAAGAAGGATTCATTACAAATTCAATAAGGAAATTTACATCAATATTAACTTATATACCCCTTTATATTAACTTGAGAAACAAATTCTTTCAATATTTCTTATTTACTGTGTTTAAATAGTTAATAAATAATAGCAATAAAATGACCACTACAATAAGTACACAGAAATTCTACAACAACAGGCCTACAGTAAAGTGAGAGATGCCTTACAGTTACATAGGCATGTCATTTACACTGTACAGCACATGTGTGTGGAAGACCACATACAGATATTTACACAAGGCTGCGTTGGTCATAAAACATCTTGCAATATGCAAATGTGAAAAAACAGACATCTCACACTCCCCATCTCTCTTGGCAATGTGAAGGCACATGCAGCAGAAAAGCATAAAGCAAAAAAAGAATATATCTTTTTAGCTGAGTTAGCAGTGTTCAGAGGAAGCCGCAGACGTGCCGCCAACTGCAGAGCTTCACTTTCTTCAGAGACGAGCCACACACTATAAGACAAGTGTCTGCTGTTAAATTCTAATGAATCTGAGAGGGGAAGAAATATTGTTAGGTAATGGTCAGTGACATTTTCTCATGGAAGCCGAGGGAAGTCACTTTGTACAGACTGAGGGGCCTGGAGCCTATCCCAGGAGACTTAGAGCATGAGGCGGGGTACACCCTGGGATAGGTGTCATTGTCATTGTCGCAAAGCAGGTTTACACAATCAAAATAATTATTTACGTGGACATTCAGACATTGTGCCAATCCATCAGGCACACACATACTATGGACAATTTGGGAACGCCAATTAGCCTAATCTACATGTCTTTGGACTGTAAGAGGAAACCAGAGTACCCGGAGGAGACCCACCAAACACGGGGAGAACATACAAACTCCGTGCACACAGAGATGGGAATCGAACACGGACCCTGGAGGTGCAAGGTGACAGTGCACCACAGTGCCACCTAGACTGTACTTGTCATTTTACAATGAAAAACAGTTTTGTTTTGGTAATAATCTCCTCTGTGCTGTTGCTAACTGTCACTTTTTGTATTTGCGTGAAACCGTGCCCAAACACTATGTGGCAAATGTGTTGTGAAATAAGATATTGCACATTTACCATCATGTCAGAAGGGAAATTGGCTTCACTCTACTAAAGAAACAAATCTAAATATTTATCCACAAGATAAAACAATCATCATAGTGTTATCAAACTGTGATTTGTTAAAACCATGCGAGGAGCCAGGTGAAGTTGGCTTCCTTTGGTAAAAAAAAAAAAAAAGAAGAAAAAAAAATATTAACCAATCAGGTGAGGCGGCTGTCATACCACCAAGAAACAGTGAAGCCAGATGTCTAAATCACAGTGAAGCCAGATGTCTAAATCACAGTGAAGCCAGATGTCTAAATCACAGTGAAGCCAGATGTCTAAATCACAGTGAAGCCAGCATTCTACATCACTGTTAGCAGAGGTGTGTAGTAATGAGTTACATTTGCTCTGTTACATTTACATAAGTAACATTTTGAAAAAAATCACTTCTATGAGATGTTTTACCACATCATACTTTTTACTTTTACTTGAGTAGTTTTGTGAAGAAGAAACACTACTCTTATTCCACTACATTCGGCTACACTCGACTTGTTACTTTTCTAACCATTTATTCGACACTTTAATTCAACTCAATTCAATTCAATTTTATTTGCATAGCGCTTTTAACAAATGTCATTGGCGCAAAGCAGCTTTACACAATCAAAAGAATTATTTAAGTTTGTATAGAATGTGAATGTGTATGAATCAGAATTGTCAGATAGTCCCTGATGAGCCTGCTGAGGGTGACCGTGGCAAGGAAAACCTCCCTGAGATGGCAATAGGAAGAAACCTTGAGAGGAACCAGACTCAACAGGAAACCCATCCTCATTTGGGTGAAACAGAAAGCAGTAATTGATCTGCATTCATACTGTTTTTAGGTGGCAGGTAGTTCAGTATAACAGTTGTTAACAGATGTTAATTTATGTTAATATGAAGTCCAGGTAGTTATTTGAGGCTCAGGTAGACTTGTAGGAAATTCCAGTCCTGAACTATCGAGCGACTGCAGCCAAGTCAAGTCCTCAGAGAAACAGCTGTCAACATCAGTCGAGGCCAGTACCGTCTTCATAGTAGAGTGAAACCGTCCCCAGACATCTGACGCATCCCAAAGAGTCATACGGGGCATCCATGTGACAAGATCTCCAACCAGAAGCGGGGCACTAGGATGAGTCAGACAGGTCCAGAGGGCAGATGGAGTCTGGATCAATGGCAGCTCAGGAGTGACATGTGTAGCTTGATGGAGAGAAGGAAACAGAGAAAGAGGGAGAGCAGAAGAGGAAGGATAACAGTTAGGTATGGTCACAGTCACATAATGTATAAGGTGAATGTATATTTAGTGTAGAGTGCAAGCAGGGACTCCGGGAGGACTAACTATAACAGCATAACTAAAAGGGAGAGCCAGAAGAAACACAGACATGAGGGCTCCCTGAGATGTAAAGCAACCAATCACTTTACCATCAACAAACCTGAGTGACCAATGAGAGTGGGGAAGACAGCATATAAACATACCAGTTCATGATAATTCTCGTCCATGAGTCCCCCAGATCTGCTCCTTTACCTAAGGCAAATCTATTTACAAAATGCTTGGATAAAATAATTTTTTAACCTAGAGTTTTTAGCCTAAACTTAAACACTGAGACTGTGTCTGAGTCCCGAACACTATTTGGAAGACTATTCTATAACTTTGGAGCTTTGTAAGAAAAAGCTCTGCCCCCTGCTTTAGTTTTCATAATATGCGGTTCTCACAAGCAGCCTGCATCCTTTGAGGGAAGTAAGTGCGGTGGATCATAAGACACTAGCAGTTCACTCAGATACTGCGGCGCGAGACCATTTAATATATGTGGATATGCAGGAAAGAGATTTTAAGTTTTTAGTAAAAAAAAAAAAAAACCACCAGAGAAGCAAAAACCTGATACAATTGTAAATTAAATGGTGGTACAATGGCATATTGGTTACTTTGCATACTTGTTTCCCGGCCAGGTTCGATTCCTGTCTCTGTGTGCATTGAGTTTGCAAGTTCTCCCCATGCTTGGTGGGTTTCCTCCAGGTACTGTGGTTTCCTCCCACAGTCCAGAGAACTGCAGCTTAGGCTAATTGGTGTTCCTAAATTGCTCATAGTGTGTGAATGAGTGTATGCCCTGTGTCCAGAGTGTTTCCCCCGGCTCGTGCCCTAAGTCTCCTGGGATAGGTTCCAGGCCCCCCGTGACCCTGTGTACAGGATAAAGCGATATAGACGATGGGTGAGTACATGAGTGTAAATTAAACAGAGTGTCGTGCCGTAGAGGGGTTTGTTTTTTCTCTATGTTGGGAAATAAGAGAATTTCCCTTAATCAACCTTAAACTACTAATAACGAATACCGGACTAAGCCACCCAGGATTGGTTACTCTGGAAAAAATTAAGACACAGGTTTGAGTCTCTCAACAAGGACACAGGAACATGGTTACCAAAAATATGGACATGGATACCAAAGCAAATTTCCAACATCATACAGCATCAATATAACAGTTTCAAATAAATCGCTCTTAAACAGCCCAGGCAAAGAAAACAACCAAAAACGAGATTGGAGCTGGGGGCTTACCCATAGAGAGGCAGGCTATAAATCAAACGTGCCCGGCAATAAATCAAACGTGCATGAAATCACTCACACACTAGTAAAAATGTAGTACAACTCCACACATTGTGAACAAAGGCACACCACTCTACGAGCAGCTAGCCTGCCTTCTCCCCGTCCCCAGCTCCTAAAAGAGAAAACAACAAATAAATAAATAAATAAATAAATAAATAATAATAATAATAATAAATAAACAAATAAATAAATAAAAAAGCTAAGGTGCAAAGCAACCTCCAAACTTGAAGGACAAAGAAAACTACAATGTCAGTCCAGCAAAAGGTGTGTTGAAGCAGTAGCATCAAAAAGCAATGGCCAACAAAACAAAGCAAAGCAGCACAAACTAAAAACAAAACAAACAAAAAAATAAACAACCCAGCTGAAAAGCAGCAGTACAAGCAAAGTAACAGTAACTGCAGTAAAAGGCAACCTGGGGGGTGTGAATTAGAGCCACATTTGGCTGTTCTCACAACACCCTTTTATACTCCCCCGAACTACAACTGATGATCAGTATCAGGTGCATAACCGGAAACCTGGATGGAAGTGCACAGCTCTCTCTCACCACAATTTACCCCCCTTTTTCATCATCGACCCCATGATGAACTTCAACTGCCAAACTTAATTCCAAGGTCTAAAAATAGCAGCTACAGAACTAGACATGGAGTGGCTAGAAGGTAAACTACCTACTCCACGGGGAAGATGGTCTGGTTTCGAATGTCGTCCAGCTGTTACTTGCTCTGTACATCGCAATGAATTCTCATCCCCTCCTGGCTCCTGCACTGGTACAGAATGAGATGTAGATACCGGATGTAGTTCTACCTGAGGGTCATCCACCAAATTACCGGGTTCAATAGGCCCTGGATCAGGAAGCACATTCACTGATCGGCATGTCAGACCCAACACTAACCACCAACCCTTCCTCAGGGATCACACCCACCAGATCTCAGAACAGTCCCTCCGCAGGCACCACTTTGGGATGATCTCTCCGGATGCGCCTTTTAAGCAATGACCGGTGCACCGCCTTGACTTTGCCCAAGTCATCCACTGGAGCAGTTGAATAAACTGCACCCTCTTTTGATGGCACCCATACTACTTGGTAAACAACTGGGCTTCAAAGATCCTGAATCTTATGACGACCCCTATCACCATAATCCTGAAGGTAAACCAACTGGCTTTCTATCAGCGGCACATCCTGGATCTGCTGGTCATGTTTTAACTGCCGTCTCTCGACCACAATATTTAACCTGTCTTGCGCCACTTCAAATGCCACCTGTAACCTGCTCTGATGCTCCTGTACCCATTCATGCACACTACCAGGAATCAGCTCTTGTACTCTTCCCAAAAGAAAATCGACAGGCAATTGTGGTTCCTGACCAAACATTAAAAAATATGGTAACTCACCAGTGGATTGATGTGGAGTGGTGTCATAACAGAAGAGGACCTGAGGCAAACATGCTACCCAGTCTCTTTTTCGAGAAGCTGGTAACGCCCGCAGAAGATTGTGCATTCGATTAAAATGCTCACACTTGCCATTCCCGGCCGGATGGTATGGTGTCATGCAAGACTTCTGCACGGCAAACAGATGACAAAGCTGATGAATTAACAACGATTCTGAGTACCGCCCATCAGAATGGAGATGACTTGGTACGCCAAACCTATAAAACCACTCTGTGACCAAGACTTGAGCGAGGCCGTTGATCCTGTGTAGGCACTGCAAGGGTATACTTACTGAAAACATGAGAGATCACCAGCACATTCTCAAATCCTGAATTAGAAAGTTCCAACAGCATGAAGTCAATAGCCAGAATTTAATTTGGCCTGGAGGCCAGCAAATGACCCATAAAACATTAGACAGGGGGCCATGTGTCTTTACTAGACTGGCACTGCTCACACTCCTGACACCAACCCGCAATATCAGCTGACATATTTGGCCAGTAACACCACTGACGCAACAGCTCTGCAGTACGCATCCTAATCTCATCCTAACTGAGAAAGAATCTTAACTTAACTTTAGATTGGAACTTTAATCTTTGTTGTTCATTGGACCCGAACTTTCCAGACCTGAACAATCCCTTAACCGTCTCAGCTTTTTAAACATGACTACACAAGGTGCAAAATGAGGCAACAAAAAGACAGTGCAAATTAATGAAAATTAACAGTAAGTTATTTCTTCTTGTTTTTTTTAAAAAAAAAAAAAAGCACCTTAATGCTACTGCTGATGTTTAAAACCTCGTTAAAATTCCTATAAAGATATCCGGTTTTAATGTCGCAGGCACCAGCAAGTGTAGAGCTTCCTCTCCAGCACTGGGATAATAGACTCTACGATTTATCGTATATCGTAGACCATCCTTCTCCACAGGGAGACCATCCTTCTCCATTCCCATTGAGGCAGCAAAGTCAAAGCCATAGTGGACATCTGCTGACGCTCCTCTGGCCCAGGACAAACCTTCCGCCTCCAAAAGAGCTAAACCTCAAATATAACAGGATCTGCCTCCTGCAATAAACCAACATCATCTAGCGAGTGACCAGCAAAAGTGGTAATCATTGTCTGTTTTACCTCCACAGATGCAGCTTCCAGAATCTGCTGCAATGGCTTAGGCAAAGCAATCCCTGGAATTATTTCACCCATCACCCCACTCTCAGGAGGGTTCTGTCGAGAAAGGGCATCAGCATTTTTGTTACTTCTCCCACACCGATAATGAATTTCAAAATGAAAAGCATCAAGCTGGGCAACCAACCACTGTTCTGTTGCCCCAAGCTTTGCAGTGAACTAGTGACTAAGGGGATTGTTATCTGTAAACACCACACATCGACTTCCCAACAGGTGTTCTCTAAACCTTTCAGTCATAACCCACTTTAGCGCCAAGAACTCCAATTTCATGGAGACATATTAGACATATTACGCACAGTGGGCCTCAGACCATGGCTGGCATAAGCAATATGTCTCACCTTACCTTCCTGCTTCTGGCAAAGGACTATTCCCAGTCCTCCATGACTAGCATCTATCTCCCGAATGAATGGGATAGAAAAATCTGCATATGCCAGTACTGGCGCTGTAGTGAGCCTTACTTTTAACTCCATAAATTTCCACAAATTTCAACCAAACACGTTTCTTTGGCATAACCTTAGTGCCAGAGAACTTCGCTACCAGCCTGTGCAGAGGTGCTGCAATTTTAGCAAATCCCTCTACAAATGGCAGATAGAAGCTGGCAAATCCCAGAAAGGAACGCAACTCAGTAGCATTAGATGGACGACGCCATTGTGACACCACTTGAACTTTGCTCTGATCAGTTGCCACACCCTCAGTGGAGATTACATGGCCCAGATATGTCATCTGAGACTGCAAAAAAACACTTCTTCTAAAAAACACACTTCTCCAACTTGGCCCTAACTTGACCCTCCCTCTCTTAACACCACCTCCAGCCGCTCCTAGTGCTGCTCAACAGAAGAAGAAAACACAATTATATCAACTAAATACAACAGAAGGCAGAAGTGATGACACTTCTGATCTCCGAACAGCCGTTTCATTAGCCTCTGGAATGTACTAGGAGCATTGCAGAGACCAAATGGCATCCGATTCCACTCGAACAACCCAAATGGGGTGCAAAATGCAGTCTTATGTCGGCCCTCCTCGGCAACGGGAACTTGATTGTAACTGCTAGTCAAATCCAGAACCAACAGTCAACATATCTAAAGACTACTCAATAAGCCGCAATGGAAACACATCCTTCCTAGTCTTAGAGTTTAACTGACGATAATTTACACACATGCGCACACTACCATCCTTTAACCAACTCTATTGGAGAAGCATACGGGCTACAACTCTCGCTAATCACCTGGGAAGAGGAATATTATGGGAAAGCAAGTCAGTACAGCCAACATCACCTTCAAAAGGAGAAAAGAATACTATTTTAATAGAAGAGTCCTAACCTTACTCTGATCATTACTTGGTAGGCCGGACAGATCTAAAGCCTCAATTTGCTCCTGTACAGATGAGACCTCCACTTGAGAAGTAATTGAACTAACAGTCCCTGGCTTTCCCTGACCTCAGAAACGCCTGGGGGCAAACTAACCATGTGCACACTTGACAATGTGGCAATCACTCGCCGGGAAAATCGGAGGGCCATAGTAGTCCCTACATTAATAACTGGTATATAAACAGTATCCTTAATCACTTTAACCAGAGCTGGAGAAATCAACAGCCCCACGGGGAGCCCAACGTCAGAGGGCTCAAGAAATGCAACCCCCCTAGAAAGAAGTCAGAAAAGATGGCCGCTACAAATTTCATCACAACCCCAGGAATGCGAGTGGCTCGAGGACCACGCACCTTCACCTTTCCTATACCCTCCTTTCCTATACGCTCCTAGAACACAAATTCTGAACACTTACCCACCGAATTGCTTCACCATGAACATCCAGCAATGAGTAGAGGGTTGGCGACGAACCAACTCATGACGAAGGGTGCAGTCAAGAACATGCTCAATGAATTGGTCACATGGGAAAAGCACCCTCGCAAGCCAATCAATTTACCTAGAATATAAAATAACATTAGAGTAAAAAGATACGCCACATACCTGTGTGGTGCACCAAGAAAATATATTTCACCAACCACGCAATGCAGACCACATCTATCTGGCAGCCAATCCTTCAACAGATCAATAGGGAAGACAAACAGGTCAAATCATACACCTAGTGATCTTAACACTGCTAAACGGAGAAATAAAAACCTGACATACCAACTAAACGGCAGCATTCGTCTCCCGTAGTACACGAGCATGAAGCGCGCAGCTCTTTAGAAAGGGTAAGTATAATGAACGCCAATGAGCTGCTTATCCGTTCACCTCGGATACAATAAAGATCCTAAAATAGCCGGCTTCCCAAAGGAGATCGCCATTAGGTAGATAATAACATTCATGTGTACAAGTAATCAAAAGTACAGCACACCAAACATACCTCTCGCACGCGCAACAAACTTCCGGAAGCGCGACCTGGGGGGTGTGAATTAGCATCACACCTGGCTGTTCTCACAACACCCTTTTATACTCCCCCCCAACTACAACTGGTGATCAGTATCAGATGCATAACCGGAAACCTGGATGGAAGTACGAACTCTCACCACAAGAGACACAATGGTGTAGTGGTTAGCACAGTTCAGATACATGCAGATTAGGTTAATTGGCTATAATAAATTGCTTATAGTATGTATGTGTGCTTTGTGATGTTTTGGTCCAGGGTCCATAGGCTCCAGGCTCCTGTGATCCTATACAGGATAGAGGTACAGTACGTCATGTTACATTTCATTGCCTGTTAAAGCGGCAATGTAAAAAAGAACATGTGGCCATCTCAGTTGAAAAAGTTCGTCCAAAATTTCCCATATCAAGCCATAGGTAATGGTTGATATGATTTCCGAACAGGTGGACGCTTTCTCTATCTCTACGTCAGATGCTAACGCAGTGGCTGAAGCTCCTATGAGGGAGATGATACCCAGGTGGAGAATTCATAATAGGCTCAACAGTGATAATTCCCCTTATGGTGTAAACCACACACTAAAGATAATAATCTTATAATTATCTTATGTGAAATAAGACTGGAAAACTGTTTAACCCTTTAAAGCCCAACACATAAAAAAATAGCCAGAAAATTCTAATTTTTTGGAACTGGGATGTTTATTACCCCCTGTAACAAAATCCAAAATTTTTTTTTTTTTTACATATCATTTTGTATGAGATTTTTTTTTAATCATTTTTGATACATTTGCCATTTTTGGCAACTTGTTCGTCACAACAATGTTCATTTTAAATACAAAAACAAACTTTGTCCATAACATTTTGATCATATAGAACATTTCAGACAGTTTGTGTGTGTTTTTTTTTTGTTTGTTTGTTTTGAACAGCTTTTTTATTTTGCTCTGTGGTAGGCAGAAAAGCAGTTTCTGTCTTTGTTCAGACAAAGATGCACCTTACACTTCTCACAGTAGGCATGTGAGAAGTGATTGCCAGTGCAGTGCTTGCATCTCTGCCGTTTTTCCCATGATGGAAAATGATCTGTGCCATCTCTTCTCACATCAAGAGGCACATTGCAGCTTGGCCTTTTATGGGGTGGTGTTGGAGTTGCTTCTGAAGAGGACAGTGGTCTGCTACTGATTTTGGCCTTTCCTGCATTTGTCAGAGAAGTGCCAACCAGAGCCTGAAAACTTCGAAGAGCCATTGGTTTCCTCTGGGGCTCTAGATTCTTCTGATCTCTTCTGTAGAGGTTCCATGCATTGATGACTGCCACTGTTACAGTGTGCCACCAGATGTACATGTACTATCTTCGGGATCTGAAGCTGAACTTGTAAAGTGCAGACAGCATATCAAGGAGATCAACACCTCCCATGAACTTGTTATAAGCTTCAACAATCGCTGGTCTGGGAACCATTATGTGAGTTTTGGATTTGCGATCCCAACGTTTCACATTTCCAACAGGTTCAATGCCAACAAAAGAGGAAATCAGGTTCACTGCTTTGTTGTCATACTATCTTACAATGATGTTGCTGTCCTGGTTCATTCTGAAGTCCATTGACCCTCTTCCATTTTTCTTCAGTTCTTTTTCATCCTTCAGGGTGCAGTCTTTCACCCTGTTCATCTGGATTGTGCCAATGTAGTGGATTCCTCTCTCTTTTAGGCGTTGCACCAGGGGAACTGATGTGAAGTAGTTGTCTTCAGGTAGTTGTCTTCAGGGTTGAGTGCACGACTAATAGCTACTGTACATAGTGAACAGATTCTCCCATGTCAGAATTAGATGCAAGAATTAGACGCTTTGTCTCCAATCACGACTTGGAGAAACTTGTCCATGCCTTTATCACCAGCAGGGTGGATTATTGTAATGGTCTCCTCACCGACCTTCACAAGAAGATCATTAGACAGCTGCAGCTCATCCAGAACGCTGCTGCCAGAATTCTGACTAGAACCAGAAAATCTGAGCACATCACACCAGTCCTTAGGTCCGGATAAGGAATCTATTCAGGATAGATTTTAAAGTACTTTTACTCGTTTATAAATCACTTAATGGCCTAGGACCTAAATACATTGCAGATATGCGCACTGAATATGAACCTAACAGACCACTCAGATCATTAGGATCGAGTCAGTTAGAAATACCAGGGGTTCCCACAAAACAAGGGGAGTCCGCTTTTAGCTATTATGCTGCCCGCAGTTGGAACCAGCTTCCAGAAGAGATCAGATGTGCAAAAAACATTTGTCACATTTAAATCTAAACTTACAGTAAAACTCATCTGTTCAGCTATGCATTTATTGAATGAGCACTGTGCTACGTCCGAACTGACTGAATTATTTTATGTTTATCTAATATTTTTAACTGTTTTAGTTTGATTTTAAATAAAATTTTAATTAGTTTTAAAAGTTTCATTATTTGTATCTTTAATCAAATTTTACATTATTATTATTTATTATAATTATTTTAAAAAAGTATCTTAAATCAAATCTTTAATTTTTATTTTTTATTCTTATTTTTTAAAAAGGTTTTATTGCCATTGTTTTCTATTTCATTTTATCATTATTTTCTTCTCTTTTATGTAAACCACTTTGAATTACCATTGTGTATGAAATTTGCTATACAAATAAACTTGCCTTGCCATGCACTGTTACAGTATGATTTATTGCTCTTTATGTGAATCAAAGATCAACATTTTAGTTTTCAAGCTGCAAGGCAGATGCTTAATATAAAACAACTGAGAAAGAGGAAATTATGAAGATAGAGGAACATATTGTTATGACCAAGAGTCATATATATGTGTGTATAATATGTGTATATATATATATATATATATATATATATATATATATATATATATATATATATATATTCTTTCATTCTTTGGAGTTGTTGTGTTTTGAGTGTGTGTTGTATGAGAATGTGTGTGGGTGGAGTTATAGGAGATCTCCTGTGACTTGCCCATTCGAATAGATTGAAGCAAGCTGATTGGACAAGATGGGATCCCATTTTTTTTTAAAAACCCACCGTTGACAGCTGTCCTTCTCTCTCTGCCCTGCCACTCCCAACTAAACCGTTTGTGTTTGAACTCAAGCTTGTAAGATGTGATGATAAAATGTGCAAATCTGATCTGTGACCATCATTGTGTAGACACTTCAGTTGTCTTATTAACTAGAAAAATAATCTCTGTATATATTGAACACTTTGTAGCCTCTGAAGGAGTGAGAAGCCCCTTTTATTTTACCTCTGTATTTTTCTCCTGTTTTTTTTTTGTTTAGGAAGTTAGGTTAGACAATTTTGTATTTTATTTTATATTTGATTTTTGACTAGGCAAGCCTAGGGCACGGTAGAGTATTTTTGTTTGTTGTTTTGGGAATTGCTCAACTCTGAGTCTAAATAAAGGCTACATTTACTTTGTTAAACCTAGTGGCTACCTTTACTTGGGAGTGGGAAGGTGGTGAGAGGCTTTATTATGTTATGTCCAGTAAACCCCTAGGTAGAGGTCGTAACATGATTTGGGGGCTCATCCACTTTTCTATCTCGTTGTTTAGGTAAGTTTTGACAATTTGAATATATTTTTCTCTACATTTGTCTGTCTGTGGCACTTTTTTCTTATTGGTGGTGGCGACATGGAGTTTAAGTTGGAGGATTTCACTACAAATCCAACTAGGGAGCAATTGGACACATGTCGTAAGGCTGATTTGATTTTGGTGGCAAATTTTTTTGATGTACAGGTGCCAGTTAGTGCAAAAAAGGGGGAGATTAAACAACTCCTTATAGAAAGGCTAAATGAGCGGGGTGTGTTTGAAAACCCAACTTTAGCAGATGGAGTTCAACTGGGTGAGATTGCTGGTGTTCCTACCCCACTCAAAGACCTCCCAGTCCAGCCAGGCATGACTGCAGAGGAGTTAAAGTTAACTCTGCGTATAAGGGAGGTGGAGGTGAGAAACAGGGAGTTGGAGGTGGAAGCCATGCTTCTAAGAGTAAAAGCTCTGGAGTTAGAGCGGGGAGCCGCTGTACATACCAGTCCTAGACCTCAAACACCCTCTTCAGATCCCCAGGACAGTTTTGATGTGAGCAGGCACATTGCATTAGTTCCACCTTTTAGAGAGTCAGAAGTAGACTCTTATTTCAATGCATTTGAACGTATTGCCGCTACATTAAAGTGGCCAAAGACCGTATGGCCTCTTCTTCTGCATTGTAAATTTGTAGGCAAAGCTCAGGAAGTGTGTACCACCTTGTCCATTGAGGACAGTCTAGATTATGATAAGGTAAAGGCCACAGTACTCCGTGCATATGAGTTAGTGCCAGAAGCTTATAGGCAAAAATTCAGAAAGTGTGAAAAAACTGCCACACAGACATATGTGGAGTTTGCTAGAGAGAAGGGTGTTCTTTTTGATAAATGGTGCCAAGCCAGTAAAGTTAAAACTTTTGAGAATTTGCGTGAGCTTATTTTGTTAGAGGAATTTAAAAATCGGCTTCCGGAGAAAATAGTTATTTATTTAAATGAGCAAAAAGTCACGTCTTTAGCTGCTGCTGCTGTGTTGGCAGATGAGTTTGCGTTAACGCATAAGAATGTATTTTCTCCAATACGTTTTGATCAGAGCTCAGCTGAGAGAAAAATTTAATCACCCAAAACAGCGCACCGCAATCCCATTACAGGTTCAGAAACGCGCGAGTGTTTTTACTGTCATGAGCAGGGTCACCTCATTGCTGTCTGTCCTACGCTGAAAAGAAAGGAACAAGCCAAAAATCTAAAGGCTCCAAAAGGTCCATCACCTATCGCCCTTATTCACGCCACAGAAAGATTCAATAACCAAATTGATGATGATTTCAAACCATTCGTCTCTAATGGTTCGGTTTCTCTGGGTAATGAGGAGGGAGGCATTCCAATTACAATATTAAGAGACACCGGAGCCAAACAGTCCCTCATTCGTCATGATGTGCTACCGTTCTCCGCTGAGTCCTATTGTGGGTCAGATATATTGGTGTGGGGAGTAGAAATGAGAGTAGTTCGGGCCCCACTGCATTTTGTTTACTTATCATCCCAGTTTGTGTCGGGAAAGTATAGGATAGCCGTTCGAGCCGAGCTACCAATAGCAGGTGTTGATTTAATCCTCGTTAATGATTTGGCTGGAGGAAAAGTTTACCCGTCTCTTGAAGTAACTGAAGTTCCGGTTGTGGATGTGTCTGGTTCTGAACCTGCTGCATTAGACTCACCCCCTGTTTTTCCTGTGTGTGTTGTAACACGTGCCCAGGCGCGGAAGCTCAGTGATGTGGTGGATCTAAGTAATTCATTCCTGAACACCTCCGATCCCACGGTTTCAACTGGGAAAGTTAAAGACACTGAGCCTGTGTGCCTCGAGTTGCAGCCAGAATCGTCTATATTAGCAGACAGAGAACAGTTAGTTAGGGTGCAGCACTCTGATCCAACTCTGTCGTCTTGTTTTGAAATGGTGGAAAACCCATGCGAAAAGTCTGTGTCTTACTTTTTTAATGATGGTCTCTTAATGCGCCGCTGGACTCCAAGCTCTGGTTTTAAACATGACTCGATTTGTCAAATTGTAGTGCCACAGCCTTATCGTTCACAGGTCCTAAGTTTAGCACATGATCATGGAATGTCAGGACACTTAGGAATAAAGAAAACTTATAACCGTGTCCTCTGCTATTTTTTTTGGCCAGGTCTAAAATCGGACGTCGCCAAGTTCTGTCGCTCCTGTCATACTTGTCAAATGGTGGGGAAACCAAATCAGCTGATTCCTACTGCTCCACTGCAACCTATCCCTGTTGTCGGGGAACCTTTTGAGCATGTCATCATTGACTGTGTTGGTCCATTACCAAAAACCAAATCTGGAAACCAGTATATCCTCACCATGATGTGTGCCACAACACGCTATCCTGAGGCTGTGCCATTAAGAACACTAAAAGCTCGTGCCATGGTGAGAGCACTTGTTAAGTTTTTTTCAACTTTTGGCCTCCCGAAGCGCATCCAAAGCGACCAAGGGACCAATTTTATGTCTACAATATTTAAACAGGTCATGTCAGAGCTCAATGTCAGGCACCAAACGTCCAGCGCATATCACCCAGAAAGCCAGGGTGCCTTAGAGAGGTTCCACCAAACGTTAAAAACCATGATTCGAAAGTTCTGCACTGAGTCAAAACGTGAATGGGATGAGGGCTTACCACTGTTGTTGTTTGCTGTGAGGGAGACTCGCCAAGAGTCGTTAGGGTTCAGTCCCGCTGATCTAGTATTCGGTCACACTGTGCGCGGACCGCTGCGTCTGCTACATGAAAAATGGCTTTCAGAAAAGCCAGGTTTAAAGGTTAATATTCTGGATTATATTAGTTCATTCCGGGAGAGGCTACATCATGCTTGTGATGTAGCACGTGAGTCGCTTTCAACTGCTCAATCTAGGATGAAAGCGCATTATGACAAAAAGACGGTACTGCGGACCTTCCAGCCAGGTGACTGCGTGCTGGTTCTACTTCCCGTTGTTGGCTCAGCTCTGCATGCTGTTTTTTGGACCTTATGTGATTGATCGTAAGCTCAGTGACACAGATTATGTTATCCAAACACCAGATCGCCGGAAGAAAATGCGTGTGTGCCATATAAACATGTTAAAACAATATGTTTCACGGGGGGGTTCTGTTGATTCTTTGCCTGTTGCTCCTGTTGTGTCTGTTGCTTTAGTTTCTGCCGTCCAACCGCCGTATCATCCGAGTGATGACGGGATAAATAACAGACATGGTTCACCTCCCTGTGCCCGTCTTCAGAACTCGGAAATCCTGTCCAAACTGGATGGATATTTGGCTCACCTGTCGGACCCAGAAAAATTGGACATTATAAAGCTTATCGGAAAGTACCCCGCACTCTTTAACGACATCCCCACTCAAACCTCTGTTATTAGCCATGATATTGAGATAGGTGATCATAAACCAATAAAGCAACATGCTTACCGGGTAAACCCAGTAAAACGTGCAATAATGCGTCAGGAAGCGGAGTATCTTCTCTCTCATGGGTTTGCTGTTCCAAGCAACAGTCCATGGAGTTCGCCATCCCTTCTTGTCCCAAAATCTGATCAGACCCACCGTTTCTGCACTGACTATCGCAAAATAAATTCCATCACCAAACCAGATTCATTTCCACTTCCACGCATGGATGACTGTGTAGATCGTGTAGGATCAGCCAAATTTGTCACAAAGTTAGACCTCCTTAAAGGTTATTGGCAGGTCCTTCTCACCAAACGTGCCTCAGAAATTAGCGCTTTTGTCACCCCTGATAATTTTTTACAGTACACTGTGATGCCATTCGGATTGAGAAATGCTCCAGCCACTTTCCAGCGGCTTATGAACACTGTACTTTCAGGCATCACTAACTGTGAAGTTTACCTAGATGATATAGTAGCATACTCATCATCCTGGTCTGAACATTTAGAAACCCTTAGTGAGCTCTTTAATCGTTTGTGCTCTGCTTCTCTCACACGTAACCTAGCTAAATGTGAATTCGGAAAAGCTGTTGTTATCTACTTGGGAAAACAAGTAGGCCAAGGTCAGGTTTGCCCCGTTTCTGCCAAGGTGCAGGCAATTCTGAATTTTCCAGCTCCTCAAACACGTCGGGAGCTCAGACGTTTTTTGGGGATGGCTGGTTATTACCGTGCATTTTGTAAAAACTTTTCAGATGTTGTAGCTCCCTTAACCAGTTTAGTAAGTCCTAAGACTCCATTCCAGTGGTCTGGGAAATGTCAGTCTGCTTTTGACGCCACCAAAGCACTCCTCTGCAGTGCCCCTGTACTTGCTGCCCCTAACTTCACCCGCCCATTTAAGCTGGAAGTGGATGCTAGTGCACTGGGGGCAGGTGCTGTGCTTCTACAGGAAGATGAAGTTGGCATAGACCATCCCATTTCCTACTTTTCCAAAAAGTTTAATAAACACCAACTTCACTATAGCACCATTGAAAAGGAGGCCTTAGCCTTACTCTTAGCAGTACAACACTTTGAGGTGTATTTAGGTTCCAGTTCCATCCCCATCATGGTTTTCTCTGACCACAACCCTCTTATGTTTTTAACTCGAATGCAGAATAACAATCAGCGACTCATGCGTTGGTCCTTGTTGCTTCAAGACTTTAACCTTGACATAAGATACAAAAAGGGTTTAGACAATGTTATGGCAGATGCTCTTTCCAGAGCTTAAGCAATTAAAACATTTTTTGTTATGGGAAAAATGTTTTTTTTTTTTTTTTTAGAAGGGAGGTGTTATGACCAAGAGTCATATATATGTGTGTATAATATGTGTGTTTATATATATATATATATATATATATATATATATATATATATATATATATATATATATTCTTTCATTCTTTGGAGTTGTTGTGTTTTGAGTGTGTGTTGTGTGAGAATGTGTGTGGGTGGAGTTATAGGAGATCTCCTGTGACTTGCCCATTCGAATAGATTGAAGCAAGCTGATTGGACAAGATGGGATCCCATTTTTTTTTAAAAACCCACCGTTGACAGCTGTCCTTCTCTCTCTGCCCTGCCACTCCCAACTAAACCGTTTGTGTGTGAACTCGAGCTTGTAAGATGTGGTGATAAAATGTGCAAATCTGATCTGTGACCATCATTGTGTAGACACTTCAGTTGTCTTATTAACTAGAAAAATAATCTCTGTATATATTGAACACTTTGTAGCCTCTGAATGAGTGAGAAGCCCCTTTTATTTTACCTCTGTATTTTTCTCCTGTTTTTTTTGTTTAGGAAGTTAGGTTAGACAATTTTGTATTTTATTTTATATTTGATTTTTGACTAGGCAAGCCTAGGGCACGGTAGAGTGTTTTTGTTTGTTGTTTTGGGAATTGCTCAACTCTGAGTCTAAATAAAGGCTACATTTACTTTGTTAAACCTAGTGGCTACCTTTACTTGGGAGTGGGAAGGTGGTGAGAGGCTTTATTATGTTATGTCCAGTAAACCCCTAGGTAGAGGTCGTAACAATATTCTCCATCACAAGCATCATCGCCGAAGACAACTCTGAATCCTCTTTGAAAATCCCCTCTGTCGCAGTCAAGGGTCTCGCACTGTGTTACCGAATGCTTATAGAGACAACATAATTGACCTGATCAATGTGCACAGTTTGAGGAAGTAGTTTAAAGAAGGAAAAACAAGCATCTCAGACAAACCATGCAGTATTTTCAAAGAGGATTTGAGAGACAGGTTCTCTGATGTGGTGGTGCAAATACAGCACATTGAAGACTGTTGTGATGAAGACGATGCTGAATAGTACCCTTGTACAGAGGAGGAGTGACTCTCCTGAATAATATTCAGTATCCAGTTTTCAGTGGCCAGTTCATGTTATCCTATCAGGACTAAGACGTCTGTCAGAAATCCTACTGTTCTGGCCAAACTCATATTTGCTTCCTCAGCTCAAAGTAATCTTATCTCTCCCTCCCTTTTGCTTCAAATCATATTATTCATTAGGTTGTGGGTCTTGATGTTGTCACATTGCACATGGATTTCTGTTTTTTCTACTATGTTGATGGCCAAAACATGGTGAAGACAGGTAATTGTTAAAAAAAAAAAAAAAGTTCTGAATAAATATATTACTAATAGGTGTGGTTAGGTGAGGTCCTCTCATTCCTGTTAATAATAAAATGCCATTTAGTGGCTCAGATTAAAGCTATTTAGTAATTACATACAATTTCATTTTAATTAAAGAAATAAGCTGAGGATGGGATAAAACAGGAATTGTGGTCTACATTAAAAAAGAGATTTTGGAGAGAAACATTACTTACAAGCTTCTTAAAGGAATGAGCCTTAAAGCAAGATTAGTTCCATCTTGTGGCACTGAGAGTTAAAAGCATTATGAGCATGTGTATCAACACCGTATCCAGAAGCTGTTAAATAAGATAAATAATCTAAATGAAATATCATCTGGTCTTTTCTTAATCTCAGGTCAGCATCAGGGTGAACGTGTTGGTCTCAGTCGATCACAGAATGAGACAACTACGGGTTTCACGGTAAACAGGTGGCACAGCAGGAGCCAAGAAGAGCCGAGACGCCACACCATCACCAACGGCGTTGACTATGGAACACTGTAAACCCTAATGCTCAAAGTAATGAAACACACTGAGTACTGTTAACTTAAATAATTGCAATTAGGTCAAATTAATAGACCTTTTTGAGTATTCAGAACTTTTTGGCTTTTATGAGTTTGTAGAAATGACACTTTTCAAGTTAGCTGAACAAATTTGATATTTTATGTAATCGCAAGTACTTAAGTAACACTAACTTAAGTAAAACGTCCACCAAAGCAAAATCTATAGAGCACTTGTGGCACAGTGGTAAGTGTTTTGCCTGCCATGTGGAAGACCTGGGTTCAATTCCTGGGCTGGAAGGTCTGCAAAATTTTTTTTGATTTGCACAAGTTCAACAAACTCAAAAATTGATAGTTCTGTTTACTTAAAATTGGAAACATCATTATTTTAAAAAATTTATGTAACTGATTAACTCAAATATTTTGAGTTTTGCCAACTTAACCGGGTTTACAGTGAAGGGTACGAAAGGAGCAAAGCCAAACTGGTTCACACTTTCTGGTACATCATTCTCCATTCTAGCCTTCATCAGACAGAAACAAATGGCGATTAATGGTGCACTTTGGGTTTGAATAGAACTGGTTTCATATTTAGAAAAGTCAGATCGATCAATCAACAACTGTTCCTTCCCTATGAAAATTCTGGGCCGTTCTTTGACAGCTCTTAAATCTATATTTAATTTATATTGAATGATAATATTTTATATAAATAATTTATAAATGATATATATATAATTTATATTATATTTAACCACCCACAAGGGCTGACCCGAATAAGTTGGCAAAACGTAAAAAAATTGAGATAATCAATTACATAAAATTTTTTAAGTAACAATGTTTCCAATTTTAAGTAAACAGAGCTATCAGTTTTTGAGTTTTTGTACTCATTCATATTAACCGTTCTTTACTTGCATTATTGAGTAGCCTAACTCATACTATTTAATAGCAATTATAATTTTTTTTTAGTTGTTGCAAATCAAATAAATTGTTGTTGGTCTTTTGGCTGCTTCCGGTAATGGGTCGCCACAACAGACAATCTGGTCCGCACACAAACTTGGCACAGGTTTTACACCAGATGCCCTTCCTGACACAACCCTCCCATTTTAACCGGGGTTTGAGACAGGCACTTCTTACAGTTATTGGGAATCGAACCCAGCCCGATCGCATGGCAGGCAAAACACCTACCACTGAGCCACCAGTGCTCTATTGCCCTAATCACGTCAGACACAAAATCACTAGTCTGAAAAATTTTAAGTTGGTGAAACTTTAAGGTGACAGTTACTGTTACTTAAGTATTTACAACTAATTGTAATTATTTAAGTTAACAGTACTCAATATGTTTAATTACTTAGCTGAGCATTTGGGTTTACAGTGTACACCATAAGCACATGCAACATTTCCATGTAATAGATGTCAACTGCAGCTTAAATTGTATTTCTGTCTTTGTGTCATTAGGATTTTCTAACAGAATCCAATCAGTGTTGGTTGAACGTCTTCCTCCCCAAACTAGAGGAAGTGAACCGCTGCCTTAATGAGCTTATCTCCTGCTCTGGAATTGTTAGCTTATTTTCTTTATCTTATTATATTTCCTGCATAGCAGTGTTTAATTAGGTGCTTAACATGTCAGCATTTATTATTTGTGAATACAATATTTCAATTTAACAATAATGTCGTTATAAAAATAATGTTTATTTATTATACGTTCCTAATTGAAATGATCCAATTTCATGACATTCAAGATATATAAATTACGTATTACCTATAAAACACATTTTTCTTAACCGATGTTTTGAATAAGTGAACAATCAATAATCGGTTTATCGATTATTCATCATTGTTGATGATAGTAAAAAGCTAACTTTTTCTATGTTTGTTTTATTTAACCAGTTTTAGCAACACAATCCCAACAGGAATGTGAGACAGATTAATGAAAGACAAACAGTTAAACAAACTGTATAAAAACACTTAATACTTGTCGTGTATATACCTTGACCTGTATAGTCTGTCAGGAACTGGGTGTTATTGCGGCTGGTTCTTGCTGATGTTGATTGCCGTGAGCGAAAAGGGCAAGCATAAGTGCAGAGGGTTAGCTTTTAAACATAGAGTCAAGACTAGAGAAAGGACGAGACAAGACGAGACTCAGAGACAGGGAAAGACTAGAGACTACTGATTGAGTGGGTTAGTAGTTAATAGGATTAGTATCTAAACTGGTTATAGTAGAAATTAATGCTGACCGAACCTATGAGGGTATGGGTAGTGTCTAACTGGGTTAGTAACTGAACTACACATACTAGGAACTACACACGAGGCAAACCAACACTGGAGACACACAGAACAGTACTTACAGTACATACAGTAAGACCAGAGACAAGCTAACACAAACAGCTCCATGAATCCAGACAAAATGAACATAAACATAACTAAACTAGAGCCTTTCTTTAAACAGAGGTTACATACATAAACCAAATACAAAACCAAATACATGTCCACTTGACATATCTAATGCTCGACCCAGTTTCCCAGAACAAACAACTATTTATAACAGATTTAAAGAGCTACCACGGTTCACCACCTGACCGAGGTGCATTCTGGGAAACTGAGTCTACAAACAAAATTACACACACACAAAAAAAAAAACATATCGGGCACACAGTGCCCCCTAAGAGTGAACCCTTACAGTCTGTGATTTCTTCATTTGTTCATTTCTTCATATCTTAGACGTTTTATAAAAGTGACAGAAAAACTGTGACAAAAAAACATCCCACTTCTGCAGTGTTCAGCCGCCCTAGATACTGTATGTGAGCAATGGCAAAATATTATGCAAAACAAAACATCATCGGTTAATAAATTTTTAATCAGTTACATGTTTTTTTAAATTGCCAATTCATTTATTTGACTTATGTTTAATCATCCCTAATCTAAAAAGGACCTGTTCCTGCTCCTCCACCCAGAGGCTGAAGGACCAGAATCACCTTCTCACACAGGTTCAACCCTTACGTGGTTCACTAATCATAGCAAATTATCGACTCTTATAACCATCTCAGGCAGACAAATCAGTCTTGATGGATAGGAAAATAGAAATTTGTACAATATGTGCGTACACATTTATACAGATTATAATCAAAGCAAAGTGTTTTATATTAATAAACATCTTCTAATATTCACTGCATTTTTGCCCGATTAACATTAAGTTAATGTAATTACAGGAACTTGTTCCGTGGACATTCATCAACAGTACAGTAAATTAAACTATAAATGGATATAAAAGTATGAGGTTAATAATTTTTTTTTTTTAATTCACATTCTTGATAGTTTTCCTATACCTATACCTATATTTGGCTGCAAACCCGAGTCTCTAAGCAAGTCAAGCTATGAATGTTCCAGATAAATAATTCTAAATGATTTATTCTCTGCGACAAAAACAAAATAATTTTATCGTGACTTACTTTCCCTTTTCTCGTTCGACGGAGAAGAGCGAACGCATCACCCAGTTGGAGCAGAAGAAGTCAGCTCTGATTAAGCAGCTGTTTGAAGCCCGAGCTCGAAGCGCTCACGATAACAGCGTCCTCAACTCGACCTTCATATGAACGTAAAGATCTGACCTAAACCACAACCACATTCGAATCCTCATCATGTACTCGGCCAAAGGACTGCAGACATGCCCTCAATACACCAGGCTGGAATTTGACTGTGACTGCTGCTTTCATGGTGTACTGATGAAATTTCTTTTGACTGCATGCAAACATTGCGAAGGTTAAATGTCACATATTTTGTTGCAAGCCAGCACCACTCTGTGGTTCTCTATGACTTAAACCACTTTCGCATGAATGTTGCAACGTTCTGTGCACTGATAGATGTTGACAGATCGGTGGCTTTCGGTCTGAGCTTGAATTGTATTTGAACCTCCTTGGAATTTAGTTTCTTTTAAAAAAAAATATTTTTTAAATTTTTTCTTTCATTAATGGACCTTGATGCGATGGATGAGCCTGTTATCTTTACACTCCTGAACATTTGGTGTTCTCACAGTCTTGTCACCTTTGTCAGTTTGGGCCTCATTTATTAACCTAGCTTGTTTACATAAGCATTTACATGGGAAATTTGGTACTCATGTGAACCCATTTAGTTTGGGAAAATGTTAGTAAACTATTACACATAGTGCTATACTGACCGCATTGTTTACACTGGCACTGGACCACATGGCTGTGTTGCACAGTTGACACTCCAAAAGGCTGCAGGTTACATATGACAGCCATCTTGCTACAAGTAGGCTGCATTCACACGGTACCAGCGAGCTAAATATTTGTCAGTGGCTCTGCCAGACATTTTGGGGAACCTCTCCAGACATGATTTGTTTGGTGCAGTGCAAAAATTTTACTTTTTGGCAAAAGATGCAGCATTCAGTTTACATTCAGAGCAGGGGTAGCTCAGTGGTTAAGACATTGAACTACGGTTCGAAAGGTTCCAGGTTCAAGTTCCATAACCGCCCTGTTGGGCCCTTGAGCAAGGCCCTTAACCCTCAAGTGCTCAGATGTATAATGAGGTAAAAATGTAAGTGACCCTGGATGACCCTGAATCACGCTTAAAAGCAAGCATAATTCATATTTTAGTGCATGCCACTTTTTAGCATTTTCAGTGGTCTTTTTTTTAATTTTCAGCTTTCTGTGCGCCTTTTATGAAATTCTGTGGTTGGCACTTTATATAAATCGAATTCTGTGCTGTGAATGCACTTGGTAATGGCCAACAAAAGTAAAATGTTTACACACACCTTTACACAAAGATTGATAAATGAGGCTCATTGTTAGCATTATGAACTTTGCAAATACCAGAATTTCTCCTTTCCAAGCATTGAAAAAGGTAACGATCGCAACTGGATGAGAAAAAATAATAAGTTAACCCTGTTCACAAGCTTCACGCGCTGATCAAGATTCATGCACCCACAATAAAAAAAAATGGCAGGATTTTTTCAAAATAATTTGAACATTCAGAGTTTGACGTATTAAACACCTTTTACTGAAACCTGCACCTCTAGGGTCCAGGTTTGATTCCTGCCTCTGTCTGTGTGCATGGTGCTGTAAGTTCTCCCTGTGCTTGGTGGATTTCCTTGGAGTGCTTCAACTCCATGGACTAGTATATCTTTAAAAAAAAAAAAATTTTATATGGTCTATCCAGCTGCTAGTTTTGGAATGTAAATGTGACCCATGGTGTGAAATGGTGTATGATGCTTTAACACCTGGAATCCTACTGTATATAAGGTATCTCATTTGAACCAAACAACTGAATTCTGGTCTCTCAATAATAAGAATCCTCATTGCAGATCCAACTGAAAAAGACGCTTTAACCATAAAAACATAGATTTCATTTTGGGAATTGTTTTTTTCAGCTCTACTGACTTTTGAACGCAATAGTAGCCAGTACAAGGTTGCATTAGTTCAGTCAGACGTGAGCTGTTCTGCAGTCTATGTGATATTTCAGGATGCGTTCATACACATAATGATATTAACCTTAACCTTTTTCCAATATTTCTAACAACTGAGACCTAGGACAAACTACAGACAAATAAATTCTCCGCAAAAAAACGTATTCACAAAAGCAATCTCAAAAAGAGGAACAATATGTCATCCCTTACAAAAGCTCTTGCATAATAATAATATTTTGCACGAATACTGCCCCATGTTCTGCATCCTTTTAAAGGCGTATTCAAAATGAACCCACCTGGCAAGTGTTGATCTTGTAGGTTTGACCATGAGTACATTTATTCAGTCTTGAATAAGCCTTTTAGTCTATCGTGATTTATTTGTAAAGATTGTAAAGTTATCTTCTCCTTGGTGTCTCCTTTTCCTGAATGGTTTCACAGCCTTGTTGTAAACATGCAAAACTGTATTTCTCACCAGTTTCTCATTGTCCTGCTTGTAATACTATAAATGTTATATTTTAGATGAATCAGTCAAGGGCGGTAAATCTGACCATTTTATTTGTTTAGAAGCATATTAATCTAGAACTTTCTTTTTCCTGGTACGGCAGTCTCAAATTTAGATGGCATACGACAGTAAGGTTATTTGGATGTGAAAGAGACTTTGAGCAAGTGCAAGATCCTCAAAGGAAGAAAGCGGTTTTATTCCAGTGTATTCTTTAAATGTGCACGCAGCCAATGTCATGTGGTGTTTTGCAGGTAGAACCATGTAATTCTGAAAAAGCATTGTCTGAAGGATCATTATGTGTGTAAAGAATGAATTGTTGTGTTTGAAAGTCCCAGAAGAGCAGCGATTTCTGAAATACTCAACCCAGACAGGAATGTTTTCCCATCCAGATGCCATCCATATGTCTTGACCTGTATCTGCATGATTTTTAGTATTGTGCTGAGAAATTTATTGCATGAGTGAGCAGGTGCACCACTTTTCAAAATAAAATGGCAGGTGAATGTATATTTGAGTGTATGAAATTTTCTTAAAAAGCCATTAAGTTCTATAATTCCATCCATCCATCTAGGAGCCTCTGTAGTCCAACTAGGGACCATGAAGGCCAATGGTGACCATTGAATTTATTCCCATTTTTACGATCATGGTAGGACCTCTGTTCAACATTCACACACTACGGGCAATTTGGGAATGTCAATTAGATTAATCTACAGGTCTTTCGACTGTGAGAGTACCCAGAGGAAACCCACCAAGCACGGAACCCTGGAGGTGCAAGGCGACATTTCTTTTTAAATGACACTTGGCAATTGTAGAGAAATATAAAATTGAGAGTATAAACCAGACGCCAGGTTACATTTCATAACATGCAAATATATATATCCAAATCATACCTGATTTTTGACGCCTGATACTTGATACCCGTCAACTGATTAGCAAATTATTTAGGATGTGGCACCTAATGTGTGGATAGAGATAAGCCACATAGTTTGTTTGGAAAACAATGCAAATTTAGTAAGCAGTGTGAAAAGGTCATTTGAAATTATGTTTGAAGTCCTGCATTAAATTTCCTAACTACATTCACCTAAAAAGATACAAGACCTTGGAAATAAATCAGTTAATTTATAACATTTATAAAATATATGAAATACAAATAAATGTGAACTGATTATACAGTGGGGCATTATCGCTTTTGATTCCTGCCAATTTCCTCCAGGTACTCCGGTTTCCTCAAAAAGAACTTGTGAATTATATTCCTGCCACAATTCTGAGCGCGCGGTTCGACATTTTGGGAGCAGGCAAAGGACTCTATGCGTGTGCAGTGTCTCCACTGCGCGCTCAACAGCTCAATTCTTCTCCGCGCACGCTCGACTCTGCCTGTACGCTCGTTCAACTTTGTCCAGTGTTACAAAACTGCCACAAAACCAGCCAATCACAGACTTCCACACACCGCTTCTGATTGGCTCTTCCTTCTATAACAGCTGGCACTATCGACCGCATAACGGAAGCGTTCAAAATAAAGGTTTATAAGTAAAGAGACCGAGGTTTTTTAGAATTTTAGTCGATGTAGTCTAACGATGAGCTATATGGATAATTAGATAAGTAAAATAAAACACACAATGGACAAACGAAACTGGTATATACTAATACGTCATTGAATAAAAAATAAATACGATAATATTTGTTTATAATATTCATGAATAAATACAAATTTATTTACAATGCTTCCCTTATATAATTATATATAATTATATAAGTTCCTTTCAGTTGTATATAATTATATATAATAATATCATTTTAATTTAATATATTTTTCTTTTGATTTTGTAAAGCTGCTTTGAGACAATGGGCATTTTAAAGATAGAGAAGGAGCAGCCAATCAGAAGCGGTGTGTGGAAGTCTGTGATTGGCTTGTTTTGTGGCAGTTTTGTAACACTGGACAAAGTTGAGCGAGCGTACAGGCAGAGTCGAGCGCGCGCGGAGATGTTGAGCGAGCAGAGGAGACACTGCACACGCAGAATTGAGCTGTTGAGCGCGCAGTGGAGACACTGCACGCACATAGAGTGCTTTGCCTACTCTCAAAATGTCGAACCGCGCGCTCAGAATTGTGGCAGGAATATAACGCCATAGTGAATAAGACTGTGAATTTTGTTTATGTGTGTGCCCTACAATGCATTGGCACCCTGTCCAGGGTGTACCCTGCCTCATGCCCTAAGTCTCCTGGGATAGGCTCCAGGCTCCTTGTGACTAAAAATCTAGAGAATAATGTACTAAATTATGAGAACAACAAATGGGCCAAGTGGAAACGTGTTGCTTGGGGCTAAGTGAGAAATAAAGCAGGAGGTGTGGTGGTATAGATGAACAATCACTGACAGGATGGTGTGATTAAGAAGAGGTCATTTACCTATGACAGGATACCTTTAAGAGTTTCAATCCTCCTACACTACAACAGTTTACCAATGATTAAAATTATTGATTCATTAAGAAAAGACCAACTTTAAGAATACTGCAAAAATGTCCCTCTTTTTATTTGTTTATAGTTACTGCTAATGATGTGGAGCATCCAGAAACTAGTTTACATTATGGCATTTGGCAGAAGCCGTTATCCGGAGCGAGTTACATTTTTATCTCATTATACATTTGAGCAGTTGAGGGTTAAGGGGATTGCTCAGGGGCCCCACATTGGCAACATGGTGGTCATGGGGTTTGAATCTAGGACCATCCAAACCACAGTCCAATGTCTTAACCACTGAGCTCAGTTCAATCAACCAGTTGATTTCTTACCAACCACTTATTTCCTCACACTTGAAGTTATTTAAAAAAAAACCAAAAAAAAAAACAGTGCGTCCTGGTATAGGAGCTTTAAGGTCTCCGTCTTGAGAAACCTCAAACTTTTTACACTGTATTTAAACTTACAAGACAAATAGAAAACATGTTGTGGGTACAGTTTCGTCTTATTTCTAGCAACATATATAAAAGTTAAAAGTCAGATTTTCCAATATTGCTTAGGTTATGGCAGCTATGAATTATTATTACTGTATTTGACTTATCTTTCTTTTTCTATTTCACAAAAAAATAATAAAACAAATAAACAAAGAGCCCACAGCTTGTCATCTTTAAAAAAAAGTTTTCAAAAAGTTGAAAATTTAGTAGTAGTTCTAGAAAATTAAGCAACACATTTTGACCCCCAACGCCCCCCCCCCCCCCCGTTCTAAAGTCTGTATTAAAATAGAAAAGAGAAAAAATGGATTATAACCCCAGTTACTCTTTACTGTCTTCTTTTATATTATTCAGCACTTAATATAGGATTCATAAATAACTGTTTTTCACTGATTAATTTATGGAAATAAACACAAATAAATAAATACATTTGCACTCAATCAAGATAAAGGTTGTCTCTGTTCAAAGTATCACGGGATAAAGATCAAATGGTTCATTTCAGTATTGTTTGATAATTTACATGTATAAAGAAACTGACTTGTGCAAATAAAAATAGATATTGACTTTTTCTGCATTTTAATGCAAGAATGACATTTCACAATATGTATCAAATGCTTATCTGCTTACATCATTGTACACTTTCAGCTGCTCCCATCAAGGGATAGCGACAAGTTGGCACAAGTTTTAAGGTGTTTCCTGACAAAACCCTTCCATTAGGTCCAGGCTTGGGACTGCCAGTGCACCCAGTGTCTGGGAATCAAACCAGGGCAGCATCCTAAAACATTGGATGAATTGGAATTGCATGAATAATTATGGTATTTACGTTATATAAGTTGTGAATTTGTAACAGTTGCTGTTCTGAGTAACTCAGTAATCTGCATGAGGTTGCTAACAAGACTCAGAGGACTTGCGGTTACAGTAATCAAACTGCATCAGGAGGTTGAAATGCCTCTTCAGTCATATTAATGCCACACTCTTGTTGCATTTACATCCATGAAAGAAGAGATAATGACAATGGCAATATTTAGGAGCGGCAGTTCATCATTTAATCTGAGAATTCTGGGTTTTGTTCGATGATAAAAAGTAATTTGTTGTAATTTTGTCATTTTAATTCATACAGCTTATATTTACATTATTAAATATTATTAAATTATTCAAATAAATACACATTTAAATAAAATACCAGCTATGCTAACAGCTACCCAAAGCTACCCAAAGAGTTCGCAGTTTCTCACCTGATACTGTAGAGGTCAACCAAAGGGTATTACTTTAGACCATGGTCAGAATTAACTCACACACTAAATCCAGTGTTTTACTTCCCTGGCAATCAAAGGACATGCTAACCCAATACAGAACAGTCTTGCACATAATTGCTTAGTCACTAAAATTGGTCATATACACATGTGGACAAAATTATTGGTACCCTTCGGTCAATGGAAGAAAAACTCACAATGGTCACAGAAATAACTTTAATCTGACAAAAGTAATAATAAATATGAATTCTATGAATGTTAACCAATGAAAGTCAGACATTGCTTTTCAACCATGCTTCAACTGAATTATTTTTAAAAATGAACTCATGGAACAGGCCTGGACAAAAATGATGGTACCCCTAACTTAATAGTTTGTTGGACAACCTTTTGATGCAATCACTGCAATCAAATGATTCCTGTAACTGTCAATGAGACTTCTGCACCTCTCTGCAGGTATTTTGGCCCACTCCTCATGAGCAAGCTCCTCCAGTTGTTTCCGGTTTGAAGGGTGCCTTTTCCAGACAGCATGTTTCAGCTCCTTCCAAAGATGCTCAATAGGATTTAGGTCAGGGCTCATAGAAGGCCACTTTAGAATAGTCCAATGTTTTTCTGTTAGCCATTCTTGGGTGTTTTTAGCTGTGTGTTTTGGGTTATTGTCCTGTTGCAAGACCCATGACCTGCGACTGAGACCCAGCTTTGTGACACTGGCCAGCACATTTCTCTCTAGAATCCCTTGATAGTCTTGAGATTTCATTGTACCCTGGACAGATTCAAGACACCCTGTGCCAGATGCAGCAAAGCAGCCACAGAACATAACAGAGCCTCCTCCATGTTTCACAGTAGGGACAGTGTTCTTTTCTTGATAGGCTTCATTTTTCCGTCTGTGAACATAGAGCTGATTCGCCTTGGCAAAAAGTTCCATTTTTGTCTCATCTGTCCATAGGACATTCTCCCAGAAGCTTTGTGGCTTGTCAACATGTAGTTTGGCATATTCCAGTCTGGCTTTTTTATAATTTGTTTTCAACAATGGTGTCCTCCTTGGTCGTCTCCCATGTAGTCCACTTTGGCTCAAACAACAACGGATGGTGCGATCTGACACTGATGTTCCTTGAGCATGAAGTTCACCTTGGATCTCTTTAGAAGTTTTTCTGGGCTCTTTTGTTACCATTCGGATTATTCGTCTCTTTGATTTGACATCAATTTTCCTCCTGCGGCCACGTCCAGTGAGGTTGGCTACAGTCCCATGGATCTTAAATTTCTGAATAATATGTGCAACTGTAGTCACAGGAACATCTAGCTGCTTGGAAATGGTCTTATAGCCTTTACCTTTAACATGCTTGTCTATAATTTTCTTTCGAATCTCCTGAGACAACTCTTTCCTTCGCTTCCTCTGGTCCATGTTGAGTGTGGTACATACCATTTCACCAAACAACACAGTGACTACCTGGAGCACTATATATAGGCCCATTGACTGATTACAAGATTGTAGACACCTGTGATGCTAATTAGTGGACACACCTTGAATTAACATGTCCCTTTGGTCACATTATTTTCAGTATTTTCTAGGGGTACCATCATTTTTGTCTAGGCCTGTTCCATGAGTTTATTTTTGTAAATAATTCTGTTGAAGCATGGTTGAAAAGCAATGTCTGACTTTCATTGGTTAACATTCATAGAATTTTTTAAAATGATTACTTTTGTCAGATTAAAGTTATTTCTGTGACCATTGTGATTTTTTCTTTCATTGACCGAAGGGTACCAACAATTTTGTCCACGTGTGTAAATGCAACAAGTAAATTCCTGTTATTAAGTTGTTGTTCAAGTAATTTAGAAACTACAGAATGCAATGCCCTGAAGACGTTCCTATTCAAATCACTAACACCAGAGACTTCCTCGATAAGTGTTAAATTATTACCACTATTCAGTTATTAAGCCCTTTACTATTAGATGTATTTGGATTATGTGAAACGTTAGCCATACAAATATGGAAAAATTATGTAATAAAATGAGCATATTAATGTAATATGATACATCCCAGGTTAAATCCAAAAGACACCCAAACTATAACATTTCAGCTAAGGTACAAAAAATGAGTTTATACTTATTACAGAACAATTCTGAATGGTTAGAATATCAGACAGGCTGATGCATTTTCTATTTCTATACACATTTATCCTGTTTGCTGCCACAATTTAGCTCTTGTCAAAGTCACTCACATCCTTATATTTTCAAATTTTTTTCATCAGCATCAGAACTGACAGTTCTTTCTAATTGATGGTTATTGAATCAACAGTGCCTTTAATATATGGATCTATGTTTAAATTAAAGTGGCAGCAATTTTTACAATTTACAATTTTGCAAGATTTTAATAAAATGCTCAAAAAAAAAAAACCCTCAATATTTTCTTAATCTAAGGCTTGCTATTTAAAAATAAAAAATATATAACTAAAATAAATGCTTGTGTTTTAGGGGATTAAGATTATTTAGGTTGATGAACATGAAGCTTTTTTTTCCTTTTTTTTTTTTTTTTACAAACTATAAAATTCATACAAGAACATCTCTAAAATTATGTTTTTCATTTTAAAATATTTTTTTCAGGTCCAACTGGGTGTCACATCTGTGCCACCGCAGTCTCGGGGAATAAGATCTACTAAGCCAATAAGAATAAGATTACTGAGCCAACGCTTTGTCTCTAGTGTGTCTATGTGGTTACCTGTCTTCATGTTAGCACGAAATTAAGTTCACCTGTGTCTCCCCTGTGTGTCTCCCTATTTATTCCAGTCGAATATTTTTTGTTTATTCTTTGTTTGCCCACCTGCAGACCCAGCATGGGGAGTCACTTCTGCTGAAAGCTATTTTTGTTGTTAAAGAAAGAACTGGTCACGAAATAAAAACTTAATAAGTACCCTGCATTTGCGTCCGCCTCTCAGTGGGATAAACCATGGCACTGGGAAACCTTTTGGGAAGGAAGCAAATAGAGCTATACTTTATGAGACAACCAAGCTGGATTAACCAAAGAACAAGAATAAAATTTTAAATTTGTGACAGATTTTACATTTAATTGAAAACATAAATGAAAAGAATGAGTTCGTACAGTAGTAAAATTTATCTAATGATTTTGTATGAGATATCAGGTTTTATGTTGAGCAGAAACAATTCAAGAACATATCCAATGTGTGTGAAAACACCAGTAGAAGCAGCAGTATCTGCTTAGCATCATCAGCAACCGGGGCTTTGAAATGAGGAGTCAGGCAGTCGCCAAGGCTTCTTTACATCCGTGTAACGATTTGCGCTTTGTTACACTGAATTTCATGAACTTACAACTGGACTGTTGCATCAGTTGTTTACTTCAGTATTGACATCGGGCTTCAATGGCAAATTGCATCATGTCAATCGGTGTGAATGATGAGAATTTGCCAGAGCATGCTCTCTATGATTGGATGCAAAATATCCCTGTGGTGTTGAAATCATGGGCACTGGGCTGTGCTCTGAACCTGAGTATTGGTCGTGTGAAACATCCTCAGATAAGCTTGTACTTTCTAGACCGTCTGCTATGTTGGATTCAATTGCATGCCTGTAGGATTATTCCACTAACACTGGTAAGGTTACAGATTCTGTCATTTCATATTTGCATCCCATTTGACTGTAATGTCATGCATATAGTCAAATGTGGTGCAAATATGAAATGACAGAATCACAAATGGCAGAATGATGGAAGACACGCTTATCTGAGGATGTTTCATGTGGTTTGTTGCATGACAGTAATGATATAAAAACATGATATGGCATAAGAGGAATTATTATTCACAAGTGAAAACAGCTACATTGAGGAGGAACTTGTGTGAGTTAACACAGATTTTTTGATTATATGACCAGCACTCATCAAATTTATAGTTTGGAAGATCTTTGCAGCTAAAGCTATTTAAGAATTAATATTGTTGTTTATTGCAGAAAATTTATTTGACAAAAATTCTTAAATAGCTTTAGCTGTAAAGATCTTCCAAACTATAAATTTGTTGAGTGCCGGTCCTAAATACTTATATATAGCTCTCATATCTATTGTGATATACTGTACCATGGTGTGAAATATCACTAGACACGTTAATATTTTAAACACTTTTTTGTCTTATTTATTTGTGTGTCAGCAGAATTTTATGTCTGTTTTCCATAAAACTTAGATGCTACAGAGAAATGTTTAAAGAAATATGAAAAGAAGGTTATAAGTAATATATTAACATATTTCTTCAGTAAAATAAAAATATAAATTAGGAAATTTTTTCATAAAATGTGAGATTTAAAAATTTGTTTATTGTTTATTTACTTTTTCTTCATTCCTTATTTTAATTAACTTTGATATATGTAATTATTATATATTATTTCTTTTGATTACTGTTTTTATTAACTGTCATTAACTATTTTATTTACTTTTTACATAGGTAAGTTTAATTTGAGCTACTTTCATTAATGTTGTTTAATCCTGGTTGTTTTATTATTTTTTTTCTTATCCTTTCACATCATTTTGGTCAACTGTGGTGTCTTTAAACATGCTATAAAAAATTCTGACATTTGAGTGCTTAAGTCCATTACACTCCCCTTTCTGAATGTAGAATTTTTTTTTTTACAGCTACTTGAATAATAAAATAATACTTTATTTTTCATGTATCACAAAAATTCTTTCATGGAATATCATTAATGTTTTAGGTCTCAATGACACTAAAAACATTTTAGTGATATCCATCGGTTGATATCCATCAGTAAAACCATTTTTAGGGAAATTTAAAAAATCTAAAGAACTTTCTTTTGGGATTGACGATATGATCAAAAATATCATATAATTCTATAATGTAATGTAAAATAAAAATCAAATCGTTCAAGTAAAGTTATGAGCATTATTATTTTTTTTTGCCAAATTACGTCATAGCATCTAGTGCTTTTTTAGATGAATATAGCATTTTTTCCCTCAAGGTGAGCGTGGCTATACGCACCATTCATCAGAGCCAATTAATCTTTAATATTTTACCTTAAATCCTGGCTATAGTGTACTTTTAGAAGTGATTTACTGAATTTTAATTAGTTTCTTCTATAATACTTTAAAGGTACACTACTGTATAAGCACCGTTCTAGGTGCAAGTTAGAAATATCTGAAAACACTTGCTCCTGTCAGGGATAACCCCTAGAGGGCGCCAAAGCGCCCTGTGACTTTGTGTGTGTAGCTTGTTTAGTTTCACTTCAGTTTCCATTATGCACCTCGGTCAGGTGACGTGGGCGCTCACCTGAACCGAGTTGATTATTAGTTTCCTTATAAATAGCTTGTTTTAGTTCAGTGTTGTGTCTTGCATCTGTTGATACCCGTAAATGTCAGTAAGTTGAGTTCGTGTCTCCCATTACTGTTATACATGTTTTTGTTTGTTTCTACTTATAAAGTATATTTGTATATTTGATTTCCCTGGTTTTGTTTATAATAAAACATTGTTTCCTTTAAAACCTGGACCTCTGCATTTATGCCTCGCACCCCATTTCGTGACAGATCCTTTAATGATATGTAGACAAAAACATTCTCTCACGACCTGCACAGTGATTTATGAACCATATGATGCGAACGCAATAATATTACTGTACATGCTACATACTATATCTGAGTATGCTTATTAGATTTATTGCTGCTGTCGAAAAAAGACAAAGGTGTTTATTGAAGTAAATATAATTTAGTCAGAAATAAATAATTTTTTATTTTTTACATTCCCTGTACCTCTCTAGGTAAAGGATACATTCTGCTAATGGTACTAAACATGCACACTTTAGAACAGAACACAATATACACGTACTCAAGTACATTTTAGAATCCAAAAGTCCATTTTGGGCATAGGTGTCCTCCAGTAGACATGAGTTAGTTATGAGAAGACATGAGATATTAGTATGATTATTATTCATATAGAAGGAGAGAAATAAAGATATACTGTAGAACTAAAATGCCGTAATAAATTCTACATGCCTTTGTAATACATGTGCATATCTTTCATTTCAGTTTTCTTGTAAGAAGATTCTTGTTTAGATCAGCACCAGTTTTTGAGCAACGGAGATGCATAATGACAACAATAACTCCTTGTTCCTTAACGGAAATGTCTCTGAGGCTGAAAAGACAATATATGAGATTTGCAGCAACATGCCCGAGCTCATAATCTTCTACCTGACCATGCAGTTTATTAATTTGGTCGTGGGGCTCCCAGCAAACATTATGGTCCTGTGGTTGATCCGTCGCAACCGGAGCGACTCAACCACATCAGATATCTTCATTTGGCACCTGGCTGTAAGGGACACCTTCTTCTGCCTTGTTGCTCCGCTAGAGCTGGTCAACCTGCTGTTCCTAACCACCAGCGGTCCCTGGTATGTCCTGCGCTTCTGGTACGGTATCAAAGACTTGACGCTGCTCTTCCTGGCCTGCATCTGCCTGGACCGCTACATGGCTGTACGCCATCCCATTATCTTCTCCAACCTAAAGGACCGGCCCCATCGTCCTGTGTGTGCCGGTGTTGCGTGGTTCATTTCTTTGGTGTATGCCATACTGAAGTGTTTGGGCAACATCCCCAACTTCGATAAAGTATTCACGGTCATGATCCTGGCCACATTTGCGTTCATGGTTTTCTGCAACATCTCCATCCTGTGTGCCCTGCGCCAATCCAGTCCAGGCAAGGACGACATGCATCCGGTCAAGAAAAAAGCTTTTAAGATGGTGCTCATTATTTTAGCTATAATAGTCTTTAACTATTTACCTCCTGTAGCACTCTTCCCATTTAAGGAGTATTTCACTTCAGATGTGTTTACATGCTATATCAATTACTTAGCTTTTGGCTTCATGGACATCAGCAGCAGCATTCAGCCTGTCTTGTATCTGTCGAATAAGACACCACAATGTCCAGGGTGCTGCAATGTGTGCTGCAACACTAAAGACACTGAGGCTGGATCCACCACTGAGCCAACAACTGTCTACAGTAATAATATTTAGATGTCCCTTAAAGGGAAACAAATCACATGAGGTGTGTTTCAATGTGACCTTAAACTGAACATTTGAGCTCGGGTAAACATGTGACATTTAAACAAATCAAAAGTAAAAGAGTAAAAATTTAATGTCAAAACAAAATTAATTATGGGAAATAAATTGCATGGAAAAATGTACATAAAAAACACATGGAAAACACACATTTAATTATATAAAGGAATCACATGTAAAATAAACAAGTTATATGGGGAGAAAAAGCAGACAGAGAATAGAAAGGATAGAAATAATATGTATGAATTATATGCAATATGCAAACATTTACAGTCCATTTCTGGAAATAGAAATGTGAGATTTATTCATTTATTTATTGATTAGTTACTTTTATTGATAATTTAGTTCATTTAACTTATTTGTATCACATATATACAATGCTATATTTATGTTTCATAATAATCATATGATTATTATATATGATTTCATTGATTACTGTTTTTAATAACTGTCAATAACTATTTTGTTTATGTTTTACATAGTTAAGTTTAATTTGAGCTGCTTTCATTAATGTTGTTAAATCCTGGTTGTTTTATTTTTTTCTTATACTTTCACATCACTTCGGTCAACTGTGGTTGTTCTGCTAAAAACATCTGACTTGACTGATTGCAAAACTATGCCAAGAAATTTTATATATATATTTTCTTTGGTAGTAAGCTTTGAAATCTGAAGTCCATTACACCCCCATTTCTGAATGTTGGAATATTTTTATAGCTACTATAAATAAACGATAATAAAATAATACTTCATTAAACATATAAATACAATTACTTATCTTATAAATGTACTGTACATGTATGCCATGTTATGCTACAATTTTTCATGGATCACAAAGATTCCTTCACAGAATATCATGAATGTTTTAGGTCCCAGTGGCACTAAAAACATTTAGTGATATCCATAGGTTGATATCCATCAGTAAAACCATTTTTAGGACATTAAAAAAATCTAAAGCACCTTCTGTTGGGATTGACGATATGATCAAAAACATTATATCATAATTCTTTAATGTAATTCCATGATATTTGATATCTATATAAATAAAAGAAACACTTTGTCTGTATATTGGTCAGAACTCACTCTTTTCAATTATACTTTTATTATTATACTATATTAAAAAAATCTGCCAGACCTTCACTCCCAATCCAACCCCTACAGTTCAATTTTAGGATTTCCCATCTCCTTCACTGGCACATTTTTTCCCAACCTGAAAACAGTAGAGATTTATCATGTCCTCCAATCCGACCACCTGTCCACTGGATCTAATCCCTTCCATAATGCTCCAAAACATCTCACAAGTCCTCCTCTCTTTCTTCAAAACTATTATAATTATCACTAACTACTATCCATTTTATCTGGTCATGTTCCTGCTGCATATAAGAAGGCAATAGTTACTTGCAACCGCAAGAAACAAAGTCTGGATCCAACGGACATCACCAACTATTGTATGCTGTATCACTTCTCTCTTGTGGTCAGGATTACTTCTCCCTTTTCTCTCCAAAACTCTATAACACACACTATACTAATGTCTCTTTGTCATTTACAGAACAACTTATAGTCTTAACCTATCTGGACTTAAAGCAGTAGATTTTACAGAGACTGGCCTTTTGGGAAAACATTTCGTAAGACTTTGTAGGGCATTTACAAGGTGCTTACTTCAAAAAGATTAGCTCTGTTTACAAGAAAGTACTTTATTTATCTATCATCTTTAAAATAGCTCTCCTGCCACTTTTGGAATATGTCTTGGAAGTCAAGCTCCTTCTGCGAATTCAGACTGAATCTCCACAATGGTGTCAAAATGCCAACCTTTGAACTGGATCTTCGAAAGAGGGCAAAGACAGGGTGGGTGTGAATGTTGTAACTCACATGTGAGGAGAGCTTCACTGCCACTGAGTAGCTCCATGCTGCTAGATCTGAGTCTGAGGTTATCATCTGTCCTCAGACCTAACTACTGTTTACCCATGTGATTCATGCTGGATCAGGATATTCTGCTGATATCCTTGGGTATCTGGGGTAACCCTGGACGATCAACTGTATCTTATGTTCTCACATAATTAACCTTACTCTCTCAAGTCCATTTCATTTCTGTACAAATCGGAGGGATTCGTCCAATTCTCTCCACATAGACCACTCAGGTGTTTGGTCAGTGCTTTGTTTATTTCGAGAATTAACTACTGCAAACACTCCTGGCATTTTTCCTCTACAGCTGATCCAGAATGCATCTGCACAACTTCTTAATTTCTCCCATTCTATCAAACTACTCTCCCTCTACTGGTTAAAATTATTATTAACATAATTAATACCAACTGTTATACTGAACTGACTGCCACCTAACACACAGTATGAATGCAGATCAGTTCCTACTTTTTGTTTCACCCAAATGTGTCCAGTTCCTCTCAAGGTTTCTTCCTATTGCTCTAGGTTTCTTCCTGTCTCAAAGAGTATTTCCTTGCCACTGTCACCCTCGGCTTGCTCATCAGGGACCTCTGACCATTCACAAGAGATTCGATTAAAAGGTGGATACACATGGGATTTAGGACCCTAATGATGCTGGTACAGGCCACTGAGACTGATGAGAGGAAATGAAAGGTAGCCTTCCTCATTCCATATCCAGTTTATGATGGAGAAAATAATTGTAAGCAGTTTAATAACTGAGTTGGAGAATTTGGTTTCCCAGAACAAGGTAATTTTAGTATGAGACCAGTAAAGCCCTTAAAAGAAAAAAGTGTCTGATAGAGAAAGACAGAAATAAATATGAGGAGTGTTCAAGTAAAACCGGGACTTGTGATGAAATCAAGGCGTAAAACCAGTTTACAGAAGACATTTCTGTCATAGTACATTGATGAGACTTTTAGCCGCAGAAAAACAATTGAATAATGCAAACAATTTTAAATAGGCTGTACGTGTGTGAATGACGATTCTGGCCAAGGTGTCTAGGAGCCCACTGCATTCGTTCAGCAAATTGAATACTTGATCCTTGAAAATCAACAGATAACTTGCTGACCAACTTGTAGCTGAGAAGCAGCCATCTGCGGAAACTGTATATTCATTCATACAAAACACTTGCACATTACAGGAACTCGACTGAGAGATATCGCCACATCCCGTGTACAGTCCTGACCTCGATCCGATCCGAGCAATTCGCTGTAAAATTACAGATGTTTTACTGTTAATTATAATTACAGCTATCTACTGTTAAAAAAAAAAAAAAAACAGTAAAGAACTGGCAGCACGGTTAACTGGTGAACTGGATAATTGTGTTTGTTTGTGTGTGTGTGTGTGTGTCAATATACTGTACATAAATAAACATTCATACAAAAACAAACAGTATTACTAGTATATAAATGTACCCTTTGAAACAGTGACATAAAAATGTAACAGAAGAAAGGCAGCTTAAAGTATTGTTTTTCAAATCATGGCTTGATTTATTACACTTTTGAATAAACTTTGAAAAGGATAAATAAAGTACTGCAATTTCAGCTATTTTTGGGGAAGAATTTGTTAACATAAATAAACATAAAATATTCCCCAAATCAGACAAAATGAATAAAAAAAATGTTTCAGATAACTATCCAAGTCATCCAAGCTGTCCAATATATGAACTGTGGACACAGCAATTTAGTGAAACTCTTAAGCTATTTTTTACATAAATATTTGTTCTTTAACACCTTAAAGAATGGAGATCAAAAGACATAGTGTGCGAATAAATGTGTTTGTGTGTGTGTGTGCATATGTGTACAATGTGGGGTCTGTGGTGAGTAGTACTCAAAGTCCCACTCAAAATCCATCAGTTTTTTGAGCAAACTGGAGACACGAGGGTTCACAGTTTTCTTCTTCTGAGAGACCTTCCCCGTCCTCTTTGAGATGACTCCTCCAGTCTTGGTGCCCTTTTCTGGATTGATCCCGATGAACCGCCTGCACAACAAATTTACAGATTTAATGTGAAGCATATAAAAATAGAGCAAGTCAATTATTTTATCAAGAACACTGTGCTTTTGAAGAGAGGATAAAACTCCAGCATTCAGATATGTTGGGCTGAATGATGTTTTTCAGTCTAGATTAAAGAGATCTCTTTGTACAATCACTGAAATAACATAATATACACATATCATATTGTAGTGATGACTGAAAAATTATCACAACAAATGAACACAGTCATTATTGTAACACTAAAATAGAGTCCTGGATGAGGTTCTCTTCCAAGGTTTCCACCGACAACTCACCCCCAATGGACATTTTATTTCCAGTAAATTTTGGCAACTTATTAGGGCTCAAACATTTGAAGGAAATTCCATATTTATTCCCTGTTTATTAGAGCAAAGTGTTTAAATGAAACAGTTATTCTGTAAAGCTGCTTTTAAGGTATATGTATGGTAATACACACGTGGACAAAATTGTTGGTACCCTTCGGTCAATGAAAGAAAAACTCACAATGGTCACAGAAATAACTTTAATCTGACAAAAGTAATAACTTAAAAAAATTCTATGAATGTTAACCAATGAAAGTCAGACATTGCTTTTCAACCATGCTTCAACAGAATTATTTACAAAAATAAACTCATGGAACAGGCCTGGACAAAAATGATGGTACCCCTAGAAAATACTGAAAATAATGTGACCAAAGGGACATGTTAATTCAAGGTGTGTCCACTAATTAGCATCACAGGTGTCTACAATCTTGTAATCAGTCAGTGGACCTATATATAGGGCTCCAGGTAGTCACTGTGTTGTTTGGTGACATGGTATGTACCACACTCAACATGGACCAGAGGAAGTGAAGGAAAGAGCTGTCTCAGAAGATTCGAAAGAAAATTATAGACAAGCATGTTAAAGGTAAAGCCTATAAGACCATTTCCAAGCAGCTAGATGTTCCTGTGACTACAGTTGCACATATTATTAGAAATTTAAGATCCATGGGACAGTAGCCAACCTCCCTGGACATGGCCGCAGGAGGAAAATTGATCAAATCAAAGAGACGGATAATCCAAATGGTAACAAAAGAGCCCAGAAAGACTTCTAAAGAGATCCAAGGTGAACTTCATGCTCAAGGAACATCAGTGTCAGATTGCACCATCCGTCATTGTTTGAGCCAAAGTGGACTACATGGGAGACGACCAAGGAGGACACCATTGTTGAAAACAAATCATAAAAAAGCCAGACTGGAATATGCCAAACTACATGTTGACAAGCCACAAAGCTTCTGGGAGAATGTTCTATGGACAGATGAGACAAAAATGGAACTTTTTGCCAAGGCAAATTTTGCTAATTATACTTGAAGCATATCAAGAAAAGAACACTGTCCCTACTGTGAAACATGGAGGAGGCTCTGTTATGTTCTGGGGCTGCTTTGCTGCATCTGGCACAGGGTGTCTGGAATCTGTGCAGGGTACAATGCAATCTCAAGACTATCAAGGGATTCTAGAGAGAAATGTGCTGGCCAGTGTCAGAAAGCTGGGTCTCAGTCGCAGGCCATGGGTCTTGCAACAGGACAATGACCCAAAACACAGCTAAAAACACCCAAGAATGGCTAAGAGGAAAACATTGGACTATTCTAGAGTGGCCTTCTATGAGCCCTGACCTCAATCCTATTGAGCATCTTTGGAAGGAGCTGAAACATGCTGTCTGGAAAAGGCACCCTTCAAACCGGAAACAACTGGAGGAGCTTGCTCATGAGGAGTGGGCCAAAATACCTGCAGAGAGGTGCAGAAGTCTCATTGACAGTTACAGGAATCGTTTGATTGCAGTGATTGCCTCTAAAGGTTGTGCAACAAAATATTAAGTTAGGGGTACCATCATTTCTGTCCAGGCCTGTTGAAAAGCATGGTTGAAAAGCAATGTCTGATTTTCATTGGTTAATATTCATAGAATTCTTATTTATTATTACTTTTGTCAGATTAAAGTTATTTCTGTGACCATCGTGAGTTTTTCTTTCATTGACCGAAGGGTACCAACAATTTTGTCCACGTGTGTAAATCATATACTAATAAAATGTAAAGTGAATTGAAAGTATAAAACAAAGTATCTTACCTTTGAATAAATTCTGGTGTGCATGCAGCTTCTGGTTGGTATTGAAGATTGAAAGTGTAGTAAGTAGAAAAAAGAGCTGCAAGTCCAGACAGGAAAGATGGTTGGATGCCCTCACAAATTATGTGCTCCTCAAGACTAATCATCCAACTCTGGATGCAGCTTCCTGGTGTTTCACCTGAAAGTTTAAAATAAAATAAAATAAACACCATTTTAGCATCTGCATAACATTAATTTGACATTTGCAGATTACAAATTAATGAAAGAAAAACAAAAATATTTTAACCGTGCTGATCAGGACAGACCATTAAGTAAAACTGTGTATAAAATTATAACTCTTAAATGGTTAATTTGTCAAAATTAAGCCACCATTTATTATTATTGTTTTGCTAAGTCTCCATAGGTTATTTTCTGACCACACAAGAAATATATATATATATATTAAAAAAAAAACTTGGCTTGATTTCGTTCATGCAAGGGCAGTCAACAGTGACCAGCATCAGGGTTTTGAAAAAGAAAAAAAAAAGCTGTAAACTCAAACCGTACAATCCCTGTGTAAAAAGAAAATTTCATCCCAACATTTTATCAACAATATGTCCATACGAATTCAATGCTGATCAAAAACAACATTGCTGAAGCAATACCAAAACTATTTAAGTGAATTCCTTTAAATTAATATGCTATCGCATAAATACAAGACTAACTTGAGCTGATGCAAAAATATAACCAACCTGAAAGTGACGATCAAAGCTTGACAGTCCTAAAATCTATCTCGGAATATATGTACATCATGCTTTTCCAAATGCTCAATCACAACGACAACGAAAAAAAAAAAAAAACACCTCAGAATAAAGATAGCCTAACATTACTGTAATATTAAAACATGCTTACCTAAATTCACAATCGCAATGACACGAATTTTTTTTCCTCAACTCTGAAGGTTCCATGGATTAGCTGCACAAAAAAAAGGTTTTGTTAATGATATTGTGCAAAACTCACAAAGTATGAAGACGGTTAAAAGTCCACATGTGCTCTGTGTAGTTTACAAAAAATACTGGCTAGTAATTTTTTTTTTCCCCTTCCGGTTTTAAATACAGTTAAATGCCGTTATATTTTGTCTATAAAACATACAAAAATGTCTGCTTTTAAAAATAACAGGAATATAAGAAATTTCGCAGTAAATGAACAGCAATTTTCTGATTGATGCAAAAGAAAAAAAAAAGAAAAATAACATAAAAATAACCAAACAAGCACAACGGTATTAAAAACCACCTCAGAATAAAAATAGCCTACTGTATGTAATATTAAAACATGCCTACCTAAATTCACAATCGCAATGACACGAATTTTTTTTCCTCAACTCTGGAGGTTCCACGGGTTAGCTGCACAAAAGAAAGATAGACTTTTAGTGATCAAATAGGATGGTGCGTTTTTAAAGCAACAGTGTTTGGATAATATAAATCGAAGACGAATTAACGCATGCAACTCACTCTGTAATTGTAAATGACAATCCAAAAAATCCACACCATCAGAGTTTCTCACTGAAAGAGAAAATTAAATATATTTTCAGTTTCAGTATACACAATACAGCCGCTGAAGCCAATTTAATGCATTTTATTTATGATATTGTGCAAAACTCACCCAATAAAACTATGAGGACGGTTAAAAATCCACGTATGTTCTGTGTATTTTACAAAAAATACTGGATGGTAACGTTTTTTCCTTCGGGTTTTAAATACAGTTATATGCCGTTATATTTTGTCGATAAAACGAACAAAAAACAGAAATGAACTGCTTTTAAACATAACAGGAATATACTGTTGAAATTCCGCCGTAAATTAACAGCAATTTCTTAGAGTGTAAGTATTTACAACTAATGGTAATTATTTAAGTTAACATTACTCAATATGGGGCGGCACGGTGGTGTAGTGGTTAGGACTGTCGCCTTGCACCTCCAGCGTCTGGGTTCGATCCCCGGCCAGGCTCGTTTCCCGTCTCTGTGTGCATGGGGTTTGCATGTTCTCCCTGTGCTTGGTGGTTTTCCTCCGGGTACTCCGGTTTCCTCCCACATTCCAAAGACATATCCTGCCTTGTGCCCTAGTCTCCTGGGATAGGCTCCAGGCTCCCCGTGACCCTGAATACAGGATTAAGCGGTGATAGTGAGTGAGTATTCAATATGTTTAATTACTTTGAGCATTTGGGTTTACAGTGTACACAATAAGCACATGCAGCATTTCCATGTAATAGATGTCAAACTGCAGCTTAAATTGTATCTCTGTCTTTGGTCAATCAATGTTGGTTGAACGTCCTCCTGCCCAAACTAGAGGAAGTGAACCGCTGCTTATCTCCTGCTCTGGAATGGTTAGCTTATTTTCTTAATCTTATTATATTCCCTGCATGGCAGTGTTTAATTGGGTGCTTAACATGTCAGTATTTATTATTTATTTGTGAATACAATATTTAAATTTAACAATAATGTTGTTATAAGAACTTATAAGAAATCATTTTTATTTATTATAAGTTCCTGATTGAAATGACCCAATTTCATGACATTCAAAATATATAAATTACATTTATATTATGTATAAAACACATTTTTAAACTGATTGCTGAATAAGTGAACAATCAATAATCGGTTTATTGTTAATTGTTGATGATAGCAAAAGGCTAACTTTTTCTATATGTGTTTTATTAAACAAGCACAATCCCAACAAATTAGGAATGTGAGACAGATGAATGAAAGACAAATAGTTAAACAAACTGTATAAAAAACAATTAATATTAGTCATGTATGTCTTTACCTGTATAGTCTGTGATGTTTTTCATTTGTTTGTTTTTGAACTTTTTGCAGGATATCTTACATTTTTTTAAAATAAAAGTGACATAAAAACTGTGACAAAAAAACATCCCACTTCAGCAGTGTTCAGCCTAGATACTGTATGTGAGCAATGGCAAAATATTATGCAAAACAAAACATCATCGGTTAATACATTTTTAATCGGTTACAAGTTTTTTAAATTGCCAATTCATTTATTTGATTAATGTTTAATCATCATCATCCCTAATCTAAAAAAATGAAGGAAATATAAAATATATCTATATCATGTTTCCTTGTGTCTGGCAGTCATTCCCCTCTCCAAGTACACAGGCTACTGTCGTCTCCCCTAGCATTCTGTCCTTTTCCTGACGTTGATTGACAGGTTTCCGTGTAACGTGTTGGAAATGCAATTGCAAATGGATTAGCGATTGTGTTTGAGTTTTGGCAGGCTACATGCGCGACACAGAGAAAGTGAAAAAGCAGACGTGCTAATTGATTTTGCTATTTAAATAAGACAGGCTCATGACCTGTAAGACATGGGAAATACAATTGGAAATGGACTTTGCTTTTTCATTTGAAATTTGGCAGTCAGTGTGCATTCACGAAGGCGAAAAAGCAAACGATAATGCAAAGCTTGCAATTGCATTTGAATTATGTCACACTTTATGCGTCCACATATGGAAAACGCAATTGCAAATGCAATTTGCAATTCCTTTTGAAAAATGTCCGGGATATCATTCCATAAAGATTATCTGAACCTCTTGACCTGTATCTGCATGATTTTTATCATGTTGCTGAACAATGCATTGCATGAGTGAGCAGGTGCACCACTTTTCAAAATAAAATGGCAGGTGAATGTATATTTGAGTGTATGGTGCTTTCTTAAAAAGCCACTAAGTTATATAATTCCATCCATCATCTACGAACCTAGGGACCGTGAAGGCCAATGGTGACCATTGTATTTATTCCTATTTTTACAAACATGGTAGGACCTCTGTGCAATCATTCACACACTATGGGCAATTTGGGAACGGCAATTAGATTAATCTACATGTCTTTAGACTATAGGAGTAACCCTGAAGGCAACATTTATTTTAAAAAGAAATATAAAAAATTGAGAATATATACCTGACACCAGGTTAAGTTTCATAAGATGCAAATATATTTATGGTACCTGATACTTGATACCTGTCAACTGATTAGCAAATTAATTAGGACGTGACACTTACTGTAATGTGTGGATAGAGATAAGCCACATAGTTTGTTTGGCAAACAATGCAAATTTAGTGCGTCCCAGTGTGAAAAGGTCATTTGAAATTATGTTTGAAGTCCTGCATTAAATTTCCTAACTACATTCCCCTAAAAAGATACAAGACTTTGGAAATAAATCAATTAATTTATAACATTTATAAAACAAATGAAATACAAATAAATGTGAACTGATTATACAGTATACAGTACATTATCGCCTTCGATTCCTGCCTCGGGTCTGTGTGCATGGAGTTTGCATGTTCTTCCCATGCTTGGTGGGTTTCCTCTGAGTACTCCGATTTCCTCCCACAGATTAGGCTAATTGGCGTTCCCAAATTGCTTGTAGTGTCTGAATAGGCCTGTGAATTGTGTGTATGTGTGTGCTCTACAATGCATTGGCACCCTGTCCAGGGTGTACCCTGCCTCATGCCCTAAGTATCCTGGGATAGGATCCAGGCTCCCTGTGACTAAAAATCTAGAGAATAATGTACTAAATTTTGAGAACAACAAATGGGCCAAGTGGAAACGTGTCTCAAGTGTTGCTTGGGGCTAAGTGAGAAATAAAGCACATGGAGGTGTGGTGGTATAGATGAATAATCACTGACAGGATGGTGTGATTAAGAAGAGTTCATTTACCTATAACAGGATGCCATGAAGAGTTTCAATCCTCCTACACTACAACAGTTCACCAATGATTAAAATTATTGATTTATTAAGAAAAGACCAACTTTAAGAATACTGCAAAAAATATCCCACTTTTGATCTGTTTATAGCTACTGCTAATGATGTGGAGCATCCAGAAGCTAGTTTACATTATGGCATTTGGCAGAAGCCCTTATCCAGAGCGACTTACATTTTTATCTCAGTTTACGGTTGAGCAGTTGAGGGTTAAGGGCCTTGCTCTGGGGCCGCACATTGTCAACTTGGTGGTTATGGGGTTTGAACCTGGGACCTTCCAAACCACAGTCCAATGTCTTAACCAGTGAGCTCAGTTAAATCAATCAAAAAGTTGATTTCTTACCAACCACTTATTTCCTCACTCTTGAAGTTATTAATAAAAAAAATACAGTGCGTCATGGTATAGAAGTTTTAAGGTCTCTGTCTTGAGAAACTGCAAACTTTTTACACTGTATTTAAACTTACAAGACAAATAGAAAACATGTTGTGGGTACAGTCTTGTCACTTCTAGCAACATATAAAAAACGTTAAATGTCAGATTTTCCAATATTGCTTAGGGTATAGCAGGTATGAATAATAATGACTGTATTTCACTTACCTATCTTTTCTATTTCACTAAAAATGAATAAAACCAATGAACAAACAAAAACCCCACAGCTTGTCATCAAACCAAAAAAAATAAACGTGGAAAACTTCTTTCCTTCCTTGTTTGGGGTTGAAAATTACTAAATTGATTGCATATTCTTCAACATTTCTGTTCTAAAGTATCTGTATTAAAATAGAAAAGATTAACAATGGATTATAAACCTATTCACTCTTTACTGTCTTCCTTTGTATTATTCATTACTTAATATAGGATTCATAAATAACTGTTTTCTCTGATTAATTTATGAATTAAATGCAAATAAATAAATACATTTACAATAAACCAAGTTAAAGGTTGTCTCTGTTCAAAGCATCACAGGATAAAAATCAAATGGTTAATTTCAGTATTGTTTGATAATTTACAAGTATAAAGAAACTGACTGCAAATTAAAATATATATTGCCTTTTCCTGCAGAGTTGCATTTTAATGTCAGAATGACATTTCATAATATTTAAATGCTTATCTGTACATCATTGTACACTTTCAGCTGCTCCCATCAAGGGATAGCCATGAGTTGGCACAAGTTTTATGGTGCTTACTGACAAAACCCTTCCAGACTTGGGACTGCCAATGCACCCAGTGTCTGGGAATCAAACCAGGGCCTTACGCATGGCAAATGAGAAACCTACCAATGAGCCAACATTTTTCTTATATTTAAATGCAATCTGAGCGAATGTAAACTTCAGGGGAAAACTCAGTTTTCAATTTAAGTATTCAAATATTCATGGTCATGGACAGAGGACCTGCGGTTACGGTTTTCTCTAATCAAACTGCATCAGGAGGTTTAAATGCCTCTCCAGTCATATTAATGTGACACTCCTGTGAAACATTGAAATCCATGAAAGAGGAGATAATGACAATGCCAATGACAGGAGCAGCAGTTCATAATTTAATCTGAGAATTCTGGGTTTTGTGTGATGATAAAATGTAATTGGATGGAATTTGGGTACTTTTAATTCATACAAATAAATACACATTTAAATAAAATACCAGCTTTGCTACAATTTGACAACTACCCGAAACCAACCCATACAGTTTGCAGTTTCTCACCTGATACAGTAGAGGTCAACTTTAGACGATGGTCAGAATTAACACACATACTAAGATCCTGGATTTCTAAATCCAGTGTTTTCTTGCCAGGTAATCAAAGTACATGCTGACTCATACTGACTCATGCTGTCTTGCACATAATTGCTTAGTCACGAAAATTGGTCATATAAATGCAACAAGTAAATTCCTGTTATTAAGTTGTTGTTCACGTAACTTAGAAACTACAGAATGCAATGCCCTGACGACATTACTATTCAAAGCACTAACACCAGAGACTTCCTTGATAAGTGTTAAATTAATACCTCTATACAGTTATTAAGGCCTTTACTATTAGATTTATTTGGATTATGTGAAACGCTAGCCATACAAATAAATGAGCTGTTACTAGGGAAAGGTTATGTAATAAAATTAGCATATTAATGTAAATATGATACATCCCAGGTTAAATGCAAAGACACCCAAACTATAACATTTCAGCTAAGGTACAAAAAATGAGTTAATAATACTTATTGCAGAACAATTCTGACTGGTTAGAATACCAGACATCCTGATTCATTTCCTATATCTTTGACATTAGTAGAGCTGCAAATTACATGTTTATCCTGTTTGCTGCCACAATTTGGGTTTTGTCAAAGTCACTCATGTCCTTATATCTTCCCATTTTTTCGTCAGCATCAGAACAAACAGTTTACTTCCTTTTTAATTGATGGTTATTGAATCAACAGTGCCTTTAAGATTTGCATCTAAATTTATTTTTTAAAAAACCCAAAAGACTCTTGGAGGTCTGGATTTGGAGTCACACTCAAAAGTGAAGTGGAAAAACACACTACAGTCAGATCCAACTTTGATTTAATGTCCATAAAACAAGTCAAAATGAGGCTCAGTAGTGTGTGTGGCCTTCACGTGCCTGTATGACCTCCCTACAACACCTGGGCATGCTCTTGATGAGGTGGCGGATGGTCTCCTGAGGGATCTCCTCCCAGTTCTGGACTAAAGCATCCGCCAACTCCTGGACAGTCTGTGGTGCAATGTGGAGTTTGTGGATGGAGCGAAACATGATGTCCCAGATGTGCTCAATTGGATTCAGGTCTGGGGAAAGGGCGGGCCAGTCGATAGGATCAATGCCTTCATCTTGCAGGAACTGCTGACACACTCCAGCCACATGAGGTCTAGCATTGTCTTGCATTAGGAGGAACCTAAGGCTAACCGCACCGGCTAGCCTTAGTCTCACAAGGGGTCTGAGGATCTAATTTTGGTACCTAATGGCAGCCAGGCTACCACTGACGAGCACATGGAGGAAAGAAATGCCACCCACACCATTACTGACCAACTCCCAAAGGAGTCATGCTGCAGGATGCTGCAGGCAGTAGAACATTCTCCAGGGCGTCTCCAGGCTCTATCACGTCTGTCACATATGCTCAGTGTGAACCTGCTTTCATCTGTAAAGAGCACGGGGTGCCAGTGGCAAATTTGCCAATCTTTGTGTTTTCTGGCAAATGCCAAACGTCCTGCATGGTGTTGAGCTGTAAGCACAACCCCAACCTGTGGACGTTGGGCCCTCATACCACCTTTATGGATTCTGTTTCTGACTGTTTGAGCAGACACATGCACATTTATGGCCTGCTGGAGGTCACTTTGCAGGGCTCTGGCATCTGGCAGTGCTCCTCCTGTTCCTTCTTGCACAAAGGCAGAGGTAGCGGTCCTGCTGGTGGGTTTTTGCCCTCCTATGGCCTCCTCCACGTCTCCTGGTAGTGCCCCCATGCTCTGGACACTACTCTGACAGACACAGCAAACCTTCTTGCCGCAGCTCGCATTGATGTGCCATCCTGGATGAGCTGCACTACCTGAGCCATTTGTGTGGGTTGTAATCTCCATCTCATACTACCACTAGAGTGAAAGCACCGCCAGCATTCAAAAGTGACCATCAGCCAGAAAGCATAGGAACCGAGAAGAGGTCTGTGGTCACCACCTGCAGAACCACTCCTTTATTGGGGGTGTCTTGCTAATTGCCTATAATTTCTACCTGTTGTCGATTCCATTTGCACAACAGCATGTGCAATTGATTGTCAATCAGTATTGCTTTCTAAGTGGGCAGTTTGATTTCACAGAAGTGTGATTGACTTGGAGTTAAATTGTGTTGTTTAAGTGTTCCCTTTATTTTTTTGAGAAGGATTGAACTAAAATCAATGCTTGGGTTTTAGGGGGTTAAGATTTCCCTTATTACATATATGATGTATTACTCTTAAAAGTAAAACCTCCAGAGAGCATTTAGGTTGATGAACATGAAGCTTTGTTTTTCAGTCTTTTTTTTATAAACTATAAAATTCATACAGGAACATCTCTAAAATTATGTTAATGACAAAAAAGAATGCGAACACCAATTTCAATCAGATTCACCAGTTCTGCAACAATTCTACAGTTACTACAGAGTTTTTCCTCATGCAAAATGTTCTAAGTACAATGTGTTTAGGGAGCTAAGAACCCTTAATTATGCAAAGAATGTATTATTTAGTACCAGGAATAAAAAAAGTTGTAGACTTAAGAGAGAATTACAATCTAAATCATTAGTTAGAAAAAGAGTTCTTTCAACATATTATTGGTTCGAAAGCAAACAGAGATATACTTAAACCAAGAGACAACCAAGCTGGAGTAACCAAAGAACAAGGATAAAATTTAAAATCCGTGACAGATTTTAAGCTTAATTGAAAACATAAATGGAAAGAACGTACAGTAGTAAAATTTATCTAATGATTTAGGTAAAATTTATCTAATTTAAAAGATATCAGGTTTTATGTTGGGCAGAAACGATTCAAGGACATATCCAATGTATGTAGAAAAACCAGTAGAAGCAGCAGTATCTGCTTAGCATCATCAGCAACCGGGGCTTTGAAACGAGGAGTCAGGCAGCCGCCAAGGCTACTTTATATCCATGTAACGATTTAAGATTTGTTACACTGAATTTCAGGAGCTTACCACTGGACTGTTGCATCAGTTGTTTACTTCTGAATTTCCATCAGGTTTCAATGGCAAAGTGCATCATGTCAATCAGTGTGAATGATGAGAATTTGCCAGAGCATGCTTTCTATGATTGGATGCAAAATATCCCTGTGGTGTTGAAATCACGGGCACTGGGCTGTGCTCTGAACCTGCGTATGGGTCGTGTGAAACATCTTCAGATAAGCTTGTACTTTCTAGACCGTCTGTTCCCTTTCAAAAGCTACACTCAATGCTGCGTGAAAACGCTATGGGAACATCTCTTTGTTGCCCGGTTGTGAAGCCTGTGCATGTCAAACCCGCCGAATACCTTCGGCTTATAACCTGTGCAGGCATGACGTCACCGAATAAGGTGCACCTGCAGGTTATAAATAGGAGTGAACCGGAAACATCCTCAGATCTTTTTGTCTTCAGGACCGCTTTGTGTTTGCGTGTACATGTGCAAGCCGTAATGAAAGCAAAAATAAAAATAACAGCATTAACTCACCGTTATGGCGGAGTTGCCTAAGAGATGCGTGCCTCCGTGCGATAGATCTCTTTCGGAGGGTGATCTTCACGAGTTTTGTCTCGAGTGCTTGGGGGAAGAACACGCTCGCCTCGGGCTTCAGGGAGAATGTGAGTACTGTGATCTTCTCCCTATTAAGGTGCTTCGCGCGCGGCTCGCTTTCTTTAAAGAGAAACCGCGAGCCGCGGCACATTCCTGGGGCTCGCGTGCTGATCTGGCAGACGTGCACAAGATGGAATTTCCGATTTCTCTCTCGCTCTCTCCGGATCAGGAAGTTTTAGCTTCCGCTTCGCAAGCCCGCTCTGGCGCTTCTTGTGAAGGAGCGAAAGAATCTTCCTCTCTCGCTTCCATGGAAGTAGCCTCCTCACAACGCTCCTCCAGTGCTCACAGAGCTTATGAGGAATTATTAGAGGTTGTAACGCGCGCGGTCGAGCGATTGCATATCGACTGGCCGCAGAAGCGAGATTCCCCTAAGCGTTCGAGATTAGACGACAGGTTTCTGTCGGGTGGCCGGGGGGAGGAGCCTCAACGTCTCTCTCTCCCCTTCTTTGGTGACCTCCATGATGAATTAACTCTTTCATGGAGCAGGCCGTATTCATCGTGTGTTTTTGTACCATTGACTTCGACTTATTCGAATATCGTTGATGCGAAAGCACGCGGTTATATGATGATGCCCCAAATAGAAGAGACGCTTGCGGGCTATCTCTCTCCTGGGACATCATCCTCCCTGAAAAAGCCTACTCTCCCCTCCAAGCCGTGCAGATTGACATCTGCTTTGGTGGGTAAAGCTTTTCAGGCAGCAGGACAGGCTGGCGCTTCACTGCACACCATGGCGGTTTTGCAGGCTTACCAGGCTGACCTGCTGAAAGACCTGAGCACCGGCGGGGTTATTGATGACAAGGCGTTTGCAGAGCTGCGCCGAGCCACAGACCTGTCTCTCCGTGCAACCAAGCAGACGGCTCGTGCTGTGGGCCGTTCTATGGCTGCCATGGTATCCACGGAGAGGCATCTGTGGCTGAACCTCTCGGGAAACTACTGCCAGGCATATCTCCTTGGGTACAAAAGACTGTAGGCACAGGCTACAGGATTCAGTTTGTACATCGTCCTCCGCGTTTCAACGGCGTGGTCTCCACTTCCGTGAAACCGGACCGAGCACATCTGCTGGCCCAGGAGTTAAAGACTCTGCTGGGCAAAGGGGCCATAGAACATGTTCCCCTTCCAGACAGAGAGTCGGGCTACTACAGTCGGTAGTTTTGGTGCCCAAGAGAGGGGGGAGGGGGGGGGGGGGTTGCGTCCGATCTTGGATCTTCGCGGCTTGAAGGAAATCTCAGGAAATCCAGATTCAAAATGTTGACTGTCAAAATTATTGTTTCTCAAATTCAACTAGAGGATTGGTTTGTGACAATCGATCTCAAGGACGCATATTTCCATATAGAAATATTGCCACAGCACAGGAAGTTCCTGAGGTTCGCCTTTGGGGGCGAAGCTTACCAGTATCGGGTCCTTCCATTTGGCCTAGCTCTGTCACCCCGCACATATACAAAATGCATGGATGCAGCTCTGTCTCCTTTACAACTCCAGGGCATCCATATTTTGAATTACATAGACGACTGGCTGATTCTGGCCCAGTCTCAGGAGCTAGCGCTTCGACATCAGGATGTCGTCCTAGCCCATCTTCATTCTTTAGGATTGAGACTCAACGCCACAAAAAGCATTCTCCTTCCTGTTCAGAGGACAACATATTTGGGTGTCACATGGGATTTGGTCACGATGCGGGCACAGTTGTCGCCTGCTCGTGTTGAATCCATTCTCAACACCCTGAAGGAAATCAAGCTAGGCCAGAAGGTCACTGTTCATCACTTTCAGAAATCTTTAGGCCTCATGGCGGCTGCGTCCACGGTGATACCTTTGGGCCTTCTGCACATGAGAGCGTTTCAGCTGTGGCTAAGAGCCAGGGGGTTTCTTTCAAGGGCCAACCCCCAGAGGCTAATAAGGGTTACGCGCCGGGGGCTTCATACCCTTTCTATGTGGTTCAGACCCTGGTTTCTGACTTTGGGTCCCACTCTAGGTCCGTCTTGTCGTCGCAAGATGCTAATGACAGACGCTTCCCTCACGGGCTGGGGTGTGGTCTTGGATGGCCGTCCAGTACAAGGGAGCTGGAGAGGTCATCTTCTCGCGTGGTACATTAATTGACTCGAAATGATGGCTCTGTTTCTGGCCCTGAAACACTTCCTCCAGCAGTTGAGAGGCTACCATGTCCTAGTGCGGGTGGACAGCACTGCGGTAGTCTCGTACATAAATCACCAGGGTGGACTGCGCTCGCGCCGCTTGAACAAGCTAGCGCACCAGGTTCTGCTTTGGGCACAGGACAAGTTCCTGTCCCTCAGGTCAATTTACATTCCAGGGCACATGAATGTAGGAGCAGACTTGCTATCCAGACAAGCTGTAGAACAGGGGGAATGGAAGCTCAACCCCGAAATAGTCAGTCAAATCTGGGAAAGATTTTACGTAACAGAGGTGGACCTCTTTGCCTCACAAGAGACAGCACAATGCCCCCTTTACTACTCTCTGACTCCTCCAGCTCCCCTGGGTCTGGACGCAATGGCCCACACGTGGCCCAGGTTACGCCTTTATGCGTTTCCACCTATAGTTCTGCTCCCGGGACTCCTGGCGAGGGTCCGTCAACAAGGGTTGCACCTCTTATTGATAGCGCCCCATTGGCCGACCAGAGTGTGGTTCTAGGATCTAAAATCTCTCCTCGACGGCTCACCCTGGGTGATTCCAGTGAGGAGGGATCTTCTGTCTCAGGCACAGGGGACAGGGCACCGGCCCGAGCTCTGGAACCTTCACGTTTGGCCCCTGAACGGGACCAACTGAGACAACTGAGACATGCTGGGCTTTCAGCCAGCGTAATTGAAACCATTTTAAGTGCCAGGGCTCCCTCCACTAGAAGAACTTATGCCCTCAAATGGAGTGTATTTGAAAATTGGTGCATGGGAAGACACATAGACCCAGTTCACTGCCAGATTGTTTCAGTGCTGGAGTTTCTGCAAGAAAAGTTGTCCTCGAGCGTATGCTCAGAACGTACGTAGCCGCTATTTCGGCCTGTCACGCTCTGAATGACGGGGTTTTTGTGGGCAAGCACCATTTAGTTGCCCGTTTTATTCATGGAGCTAAACGGTTGAAGCCGCCCACTAGAGCGACGGTCCCTTCATGGGACTTAACTATCGTACTCGAAGGCCTGGCCGACACCCCTTTCGAACCACTAGAGTCAGCGCCTGTCAAGCTTCTGTCTCTTAAGATGGTTTTTCTTATGACTATTACTTCTTTGAAGAGGATTGGTGATCTGCAGGCTCTGTCAGTCTCCCCATCCTGCCTAGACTTTGCCCCTGGGCTAGTCAAAGCTATTCTGCATCCTCACCCGAACTATCTTCCCAAGGTTCCATTCTCGACCATGCACCCAGTTGTTCTCGAAGCCTTCTGTCCTCCGCCTTTCACAGCTCCGGAGCAGGAAAGACTTCACTTACTGTGTCCAGTACGTGCTCTTCGGATCTACGTCCACTGCACTAGCCAGTGGCGTAAGTCAGAGCAGCTCTTTATTTGCCATGGGGGTCGCAACCGGGGGGCGGCTGCCACTAGACAGACTCTGTCACACTGGGTGAGAGATGCCATTGCCCTAGCCTATGAGGCGCGTGGTCACACTTCGCCTCTGGGAATCAGGGCTCACTCAACCAGGGGGATTGCCTCATCGATTGCCTCGGCAAGAGGCGTCCCCCTGCAGCAGGTGTGTGATGCGGCAGGCTGGTCCTCTCCACACACGTTTGTTAGATTTTATAGTCTGGATGTCAATGCTACTCCAGGTTCGCGGATCCTTGAGTCAGCATCCCAGAGCTAGGTCTGAGACCTCCTCGGCTTGTGCGCACACGCTACACAACCTGGGGGTGCAGACACTTGCAGTGCGGCGGCGTTGGTATTCTCGTTCCCATAGCGTTTTCACGCAGCATTGAGTGTAGCTTTTGAAAGGGAACGTCTCGGGTTACTTGGCTGTAACCCTGTTCCCTGATAAAGCGGGAACGAGACGCTGCATTCCGATGCCGCACTGCTGGCGTGCCTGGACGTCCTTCAGACAAAATTGACCTGAGGATGTTTCCGGTTCACTCCTATTTATAACCTGCAGGTGCACCTTATTCGGTGACGTCATGCCTGGCACAGGTTATAAGCCGAAGGTATTCGGCGGGTCTGGCATGCACAGGCTTCACAACCGGGCAACAAAGAGATGTTCCCATAGCGTTTTCACGCAGCATCTCGTTCCCGCTTTATCAGGGAACAGGGTTACAGCCAAGTAACCCGAGACATTATGTTGGATTCACTTTCATTCATGTAGACTTCAGGGAAGAAGGGATTATTCCACTAACACTGGTAAGGTTACAGATTCTGTCGTTTCATATTTGCATCCCATTTGACTGTCATGCATATAGTCAAATGTAGTGCAAATATGAAATGACAGAATCACAAATGACAGTGAATGAATACACACTTGTTTCATGCGGTTTGTTGCATGATGTTGATGATATAAAAACATGATATGGTATAAGAGGAATTATTATTCACAAGTGAAAACAGCTACATTAAGGAGCATCTTGTGTGAGTTAACCCAGATTTTTACACCATATAAAATAGTTATTAATTTAAGTTGTTTATTAGAAACCCTTTTTCCTCAAATTTTGTCTAGATGTTCTAGAAAATAATTTTATGAAACCCAAAGATAGATGTGTATTCTGTTCTTGCTGAATGTTTTCTCTCATTCTTTTCATGATCGTTGCTGTTGATAAATAAAAATTAGAAAATAAAAATAATATTATAATTAAAAATATAAAAATATCCTACATTATATTTAAAGCAATTTTTGTTTTCCCTTCAGTTATACCGTCAAATGTACTGTATCTTTTTTGTATCTTTAATATGTACTGTATATTTTACCTTTAGTGTACTTTTAGAAGTGATTTACTGAATTTTAATTAGTTTCTTCTGTAATACTTTAAAGGTACACCAACTTTTTAGGTAAAAGATAGGAATATTAGAAAACAATTGATCATTTAATGATTTGTAGACAAAACATTCTCTCACGACCTGCACAGTGATTTATGAACATATGATCCAAATGCAATAATATTACTGTACATGCTACATATTATATCTGAATATGATTATTAGATTTATTGCTGCTGTCGAAAAAAGACAAAGGTGTTTATTGAAGTAAATATAATTTAATCAGAAATAAATTAAAAGAAAATATAATTATTTTTTTAGAGTTAAAGGTACATTCCCTGTACCTTTCTAGGTAAAGGATACATTCCGCTAATGGTATCAAACATGCACACTTTAGAACAAAACACAATACATAAGTACCCACGTATATTTTAGAATCCAAAAGAATCCATTTTGGGCATAGGTGTCCTCAGTAGACATGAGTTATGAGTAGACGGGAGATATGAATATGATTATTGTGCATTCATATAGAAGGAAAGAAATAAAGATATACTGTAGAACTAAAATGCCATAACAAATGTTATATGCCTTTGTAATACATATGCATATCTTTCATTTCAGTTTTCTTGTAAGAAGATTCTTGTTTAGATCAGCACCAGTTATTGAGCGGTAGAGATGCTTAATGACAACAATAACTCCTTGTTCCTTAACGGAAATGTCTCTGAGGCTGAAAAGACAATATATGAGAGTTGCAGCCACATTCCCGGTCTCATGATCTTCTACCTGGCTATGCAGTTTATTAACATGGTCGTGGGGCTCCCAGCAAACATCATGGTTCTGTGGTTGATCCGACGCAACCGGAGCGACTCAGCCACATCAGACATCTTCATCTGGCACCTGGCTGTACGGGACACCTTTTTCTGTCTTGTTGCTCCGCTGGAGCTGGTCTGCCTGATGTTCCTGATCCAATCCAGGGGTTGCTGGTATGTCCTGCGCTTCTGGTATGGTATCAAAGACTTGTCACTGCTCTTCCTGGCTTGCATCTGCCTTGACCGCTACATGGCTGTACGCCATCCCATTATCTTCTCCAACCTAAAGGACCGGCCCCATCGTCCTGTGTGTGCCGGTGTTGCGTGGTTCATTTCTTTAGTGTATGCCATACTGAAGTGTTTGGGGAACATCCCCAACTTCGATAAAGTATTCACGGTCATGATCCTGGCCACATTTGCATTCATGGTTTTCTGCAACATCTCCATCCTGTGTGCCCTGCGCCAATCCAGTCCAGGCAAGGATGACATGCATCCAGTCAAGAAAAGAGCTTTTAAGATGGTGCTCATTATTTTAGCTATCATAGTCGTTAACTACTTCCCTCCTGCTGGACTCTTCCCATTTAGGGAGTATTTAACTTCAGATGTGTTTACATGTTATATCAATTACTTAGCTTTTGGCTTAATGGACAGCAGCAGCAGCATTCAGCCTGTCTTGTATCTGTCAAATAAGAAACCACAATGTCCAGGGTGCTGTAATGTGTGCTTCAACACTAAAGACACTAAAGAGACTGGATCCATCACCGAGCCAACAACTGTCTAGAGTACTAATATTTAGATGGCCCTTAAAGGGAAATAAATCTAATGAGGTGTGTTTCAATGTGACCTGAAACTGAACTTTTGAGCTCAGGTAAACATGTGACATTTAGACAAATCAAAAGTAAAAGAGTAAAACTTTAATATCAAAACAAAATCAATTATGGAAACTAAATCGTGGAAATATGAATTGCATGAAAAAAACATGTGGAAAACAAATTAAATTATATAAAAGAATCACATATAGTTATATGGGACAGACTTGTAAGAATAAAAATAATATGTATGAATTATATGCAATATGCAAACATTTACAGTCCAAGTGGCTTTTCTGTAAATGGAAAAGTTAACATAAAATGTGAGATTTTAAAAATTGTTTATTGTGTAGTTATTTTTGATTATAACTTAATAATTAGTTACTTTTGATTGATCACTTATTTTAATTAACTTATTTTGATATATGCTTTCATTTGATCACTGTTTTTATTTACTGTCAATAACTATTTTATTTATTTTTAAATTTGAGCTGCTTTCATTAATGTTGTTTAATCCTGGTTGTTTTATTGTTTTCTTATCCTTTCACATCACTTTGGTCAACTGTGGTTGTTCTTTAAACATGCTATAAAAAATCTGACTTGACATCTTTTAACATTTGAAGTCTTAACAAGTCCATTACACCCTTATTTCTGAATGTACAAATATTTTTCATAGCTACTTAGATAATGAAATAATACTTATTTAAACATATAAATACAATTACTCATCTTATAAATGTACTGTACATGTATGCCATGCTATGCTACAATTTTTCATGTATCACAAAGATTCTTTCACGGAATATCATTAATGTTTCAGGTCTCAGTGGCACTAAAAACATTTAGTGATATCCATAGGTCGATATCCATCAGTAACACCAAAAAATCGAAAGAACTTTCTGTTGGGATTGACGATATGATAAATATTATATCATAATTCTTTAATGTAATTCCATGATATTTGAAATCTTTATAAATAAAAGAAAGGTTTTGTCTGTACATTGGTCAGAAATCGCTTTATCAATTATATCTTTACGTTTCATACATTGGAGAACCAGAAACAAGTCTCCGATTTTTTTTTCTCTATGCCTGTCTATATGTCTGTCTATATGACTGTCTGTATGTATGCATATTCTATGTATATTTGTCCAGCCAGCTTTTGTCATAGCATCATGAAAAACTAGCTAGACAGAATTTAATGAAACTTTTGCAGTACTTCGGAATTTACCTGAAGTTAAACCTGCACCATAAATAGAAATCAAAATGTGAACGTGAAGTTAGGGCAGTTTTTTTGCCAGATTATCTCACAGCATCTAGTGCTTTTTTTGGATGAATATGACATTTTTTCCCTGTGATATGGGCGTGGCTATACGCATCAATTATCAGAGCCAATTAATGTGATAGTTTACCATGTATACACAGATTACGCGGAAGACACAGAATTGATGGTAAACGCACCTACAATATTGCAATGCAGCTAAGAGCATATTATTATAAACAGAACGAGCAATTGTTCACGTTATCACATGATTCTCATACTGTAGGCGCTATGCAGTGCATTACACAGGAAACCGGTTGACAGGTTCTTCTTATGAGTCTTCTAGTCCAAGTTCTGGTTCAAATTATTATTAATATCAATTAACATCAACTGTTATACTGAATTGCCTGCCACCTATCACACAGTATGAATGCAGATCAATTCCTGCTTTCTGTTTCACCGAAATGAGGATGGTTTCCTTGTTGAGTCCGGTTATTGCCATCTCAGGGAGGTTTTCCTTGCTACTGTCGCTTTCGGCTTGCTCATCAGGGACTATCATATAATTTTGATTCATTCACATTTCATACAAACGTAAATAATTATTTTGATTGTGTAATGACAATGGCAATTGTTAAAAGTGCTATACAAATAAAACTGAATTGAATTTAATTGAAAATTCAAATCACGGATGTCTGCCTACAAAGAAAAAAAAACAGCCCACGATCCACTTATCTCAACACTCTTATCACACGCTGCAGTGCACTCCGTTCCCTCCACTCCTCCAGCACTGCTTGATTGGAAAAACTCTCTCTCCATGCATCTGCTGTAGGCAGTTTTTTGTTTTGGCAACAAGGTGATAGAAGAAACTTTCATGAGATGTCTGTGAAGCTGAGTCACTGGCAATCTTGAAGACTGTCTGTCTTGACACAACAGTGTGTGAAGGATTTGTGGGATTTGGGTAAAAAAAAAAAAAAAAACCTTTCCAACAGTCTTCGACTGGTGGTACTTTGTACATTGATGGAAACTTCAAAGCACTTATGTAAGTCACTCTAGATAAGGGCATCAGCCAATGCTGTAAATGCAAAATAAATGTAATTGTAAAACCTCTGAAGGTGCTGTGGTATTTGGCACCAAGATGTTAGCAGCAGATATTTTAAGTCCTGTAATGTAAGAGGTGTAACCTCCATGGATCAGACTTAACCAGCCTATGCCGCAATCAGATTAACATTTGTGGATTCTAAAGGCCAAACCAACACTTTGAACTCAAACCATTCCTGAAAAAAATTTGCAGTGTGTCTGAGCACATTGCTCTGCTGGAAGAGCCCTCCAAATTCTCTAGGTTTCAATGATAGTCATATTTTCAAGAGTTTCGATTAAAAGGTGGATACACATGGGATTCAGGACCCTAATGATGCTGGTACAGACCACTGAGACTGATGAGAGAAAATAAAAGATAGCCTTCCTCATGCCATATCCAGTTCATGGAAAAGAATTGTAAGCAGTTTAATAATTGAGTTGGAGAATTTGGTTTCCCAGAACAAGGCAATTTTAGTATGAGACCAGTAAAGCCCTTAAAAGAAACAAATGTCTGAAAGAGAAAGACAGAAATATATGAGGAGTGTTCAAGCAAAACCGGGACTTGTGATGAAATGAAGGCGTAAAACCAGTTTACAGAAGACATTTACAGAACATTTCCGGGACAGTACGTTGACGAGACTTTTAGCCGCAGTAAAACAATTGAATAATGCAAACAATTTAAAGAAGGTTGTACATCTGTGAATGACGATTCTGGCCAAGGTGGCTAGGAGCCCACTGCAGTCACTCAGCAAATTGAATACCTGATACTTGAAAATCAAAAGATAACTTGTTGACTAACTTGTAGCCATCTGCGGAAACTGTATACTCATTTACAGACACCACTTGCACATTACAGGAACTCGGCTAAGCGATATTGCCACATCCACATACACTGGGATAGGTGCATTATTGTAGCAGGAGATTATAGGGACATCATAGTGAAATGCAGAGTAGAGGTAGTTCAGTGGTTAAGGTCTGCTAATTGGAAGGTTAAAGGAATTGGAAGGTTTCCCGAATCCCAGAAAGTTGGGATACTGTACAAATTGAGAATAAAAACAAAATGCGATGATTTGGAATTTTCAAATTTCAATACTTTATTCAGAATACAACATAGATGACATATCAAATGTTTAAACTGAGAAAATGTATCATATGAGGAAACAATATGTTTAGGTTAAGGAATAGGAATGTTGTCCTATTCTTGACTAATACAGGCATCTAGTTGTTCAACTGTCTTAGGTCTTCTTTGTTGCATCTTCCTCTTTATGATGCGCCAAATTTCTATGGGTGAAAGATCTGGACTGCAGGCTGGCCATTTCAGTACCCGGATCTTTCTCCTACGCAGCCATGATGTAATTGATGCAGTATGTCGTCTGGCAATGTCATGTTGGAAAATGCAAGGTCTTCCTTGAAAGAGACTACATCTGGATGGGAGCATATGTTGTTCTAGAACTTGGATATACCTTTCAGCATTGATGCTGCCTTTCCAGATGTGTAAGCTGCCCATGCCACATGTACTCATGCAACCCCATACCATCAGAGATGCAGGCTTCTGAACTGAGCGCTGATAACAACTTGGGTTGTCCTTGTCCTCTTTAGTCCGGATGACATGTCATCCCAGTTTCCCAAAAAGAACTTCAAATTCTGATTCGTCTGACCACAAAACAGTTTCCCACTTGCCACTGTCCATTTTAAAAGATCCTTGGCCCAGAGAAAACGCCTGCACTTCTGGATCATATTTAGATATGGCTTCTTATAGAGTTTTAGCCAGCAACGTCGAATGACACGGTGGATTGTGTTCACCGACAATGTTTTCTGGAAGTACTGTATTCCTGAGCCCATGTTGTGATTTCCATTACGGTAGCATTCCTGTATGTGATGCAGTGCCGTCTAAGGGCCCGAAGCTCACAGGCATCCAGTATGGTCTCCAGCCTTGACCCTTACACTCAGAGATTGTTCCAGATTCTCTGAATCTTTGGATAATATTATGCAATTTTTCTCTGAGAAACTCCTTTTCTATATTGCGTCAATATTTTTCACCGTAGCATTGGCGGAATTGGAGATGCTCTGCCCATCTTGACTTCTGAAAGACACTGCCACTCTAAGAGGCTCTTTTTATACCCAATCATGTTGCCAATTGATATAATAAGTTGCAAAATGGTTCTCCAGCTGATTCTTATGTGTAAATTTAACTTTTCTGGGCTCTTATTGCTACCTGTCCCAACTTTTTTGGAATGTGTAGCTCTCATGAAATCCAAAATGAGCCAATATTTGGCATGACATTTCAAAAAACATTTGATGTGTTATCTATATTCTATATTCTATATTCCAAATATTGAAATTTGAAACTTCCACTTCCACTTCATTGCATTCTGTTTTTATTCACAATTGGTACAGTGTCCCAACTTTTTTGTAATTGGGTTTGTATAATGAGATATAAATTGAAGTCACTTTGAATAAGGGTGTCTGCCAAATGCTACAAATGTAATGCAACACACAGTATGTCTACCATCCATAGACTGTGAGCGATATGAAAGACGTCTCTGCTTCTCCTTACCAGTGTAGAAGAGGTCAATGACACAAACTTCACTGCAGAACTCATGATTCAATTCAATTCAATTCAATTCAATTTCAAGTCAAGTCAAGTAGGCTTTTATTGTCATTCCAACCATATACAGTTAGTACACAGTGAAACGAAACAACGTTCCTCCAGGACCAGGGTGCTACATACATGCAACAACATAAATTTACAACACAAATTTTTACATTTTTAAGTTATTCTAAAAGAACTATCAAATTTCTATACAAAAATACACAATAGACAAAGTGCGCGTGCAAATGTGCAAACAAAGAGGTACATGACAGACACAACAATGTAACACATAACAGTCTTTTTCTGATGAAGTATGAATTGAGGTAGTGGGAAGAGCAGCAATAAACAGTTTACATTTTGACAAGAGCATTGTGTGCAAATAGCAGTCAAATAAATATTGTGCAAAAAAATTGCGAAGAGCAGCACAGGTAGGTAGGTATGAGCAGATTGAGATGGATGTATATCAGTGTGATTGTGCATGTGTGTTTATCAGTTCAGTCCAGATGTTATTTAGTTCGTCTGAGTGATTTGTGTGTGTGTGTGTGTTTATCAGTCCAGTCTCTTTGTGTTGAGGAGACGGATGGCTTGCGGGTAAAAACTGTTTCTCAGTCTGGATGTGAGTGCCCGAATGCTTCGGTACCTTTTTCCAGATGGCAGGAGGGTGAAGAGTGAGTGTGATGGATGTGTCCGGTCAGCCACAATGTCTTCGATAGAAGGGAGAGAGACCCCGATGATCTTCTCAGCTGTCCTCACTATCCACTGTAGGGTCTTGCGGTCTGACATGGTACAATTCCCGAACCAGACCCACCACGGTCGTGTCATCAGCGAACTTGATGATATGATTGGAGCTGTGTGTCGCTACACAATCATGAGTCAGCAGTGTGAACAGCAGGGGACTGAGCACGCAGCCCTGGGGGGCCCCAGTACTCAGTGTGGTGGTGCTGGAAATGTAGCTCCCGATCCGCGCTGCTTGAGGTCTTTCGGTCAGAAAGACCAGGATCCAGTTACAGAGGGAGGTGTTCAGGCCCAACAAGCTCAGCTTCCCGATCAAGTGTTGAGGGATGATTGTGTTGAATGCTGAACTGAAGTCTATGTACAGCATTCTGACGTAAGTGTCTTTCTTGTCAAGATGTGACAGTGCCAGGTGGAGTGTGGTGGAGATGGCGTCGTCCGTTGAACGGTTTGGACGATACGCGAACTGCAGGGGGGTCTAGTGAGGGGGGCAGCAGGGTCTTGATGTGTCTCATGACGAGCCGCTTGAAGCACTTCATGATGATGGGTGTGAGTGCAACAGGGCGGTAGTCATTGAGACAGGACACAGAAGACTTCTTCGGCACGGGGACGATGGTGGTGGACTTGAAGCATGTGGGAACGACGGCGCTGCTCAGAGAGATGTTGAATATGTCAGTGAGAACACCTGCCAGCTGTTCTGCACATTCTCTGAGCACTCTGCCTGTGATGTTGTCTGGTCCAGCAGCTTTACGTGGGTTGACTCTGCGTAGAGTTTTCCTCACATCAGCCGTGGTGAGACACAGCACCTGGTCGTTCGGCGGAGGGGTGGTCTTCCTCGCCGTCACGTCGTTCTGCATGTCGAACCGTGCGTAGAAGTTGTTCAGCGCATCTGGAAGGGAGCCGTCACTGTCACAGGTAGGTGATGTCGTCCTGTAGTTAGTGATGGCTTGTATACCCTGCCACATGCGCCGTGTGTCACCGCTGTCCCTGAAGTGATTGTGGATTCTCTGGGCGTGTGCGCGCTTCGCCTCTCTGATGGCCCGGGACAGTTTGGCCCTTGCTGTTCTTAGGGCCGCCTTGTCCCCCGCTTTTGAATTTTATTTGTATAGCGCTTTTAACAATTGACATTGTTGCAAAGCAGCTTTACACAATCAAAAGAATTAAGGTTGTATGAAATGTGAATGTGTATGAATAAGAATAAGATTGTCCCTGATGAGCAAGCCAAGGGTGACGGTGGCAAGGAAAAACTCCCTAAGATGGTAATAGGAAGAAACCTTGAGAGGAACCAGACTCAACAGGGAACCCATCCTCATTTGGGTGAAAACGGATAGCAGGGATTGATCTGCATAATACTGTGCAAGACTGGAAGTTCAGTATAACAGGAGATGTGTTTAAATTAAATGGAGTCCAGTTTGTTCCTGGATGCTGGTAGACTGTAGGAAATTCCAGTCCTAAACTATTCAGCAACTGAAGTCACAGGTCCCCAGAGAACAGCTGTCTGTATCGGTCGAGGACAGGACTGTCTTTGTGGAAAAGTGGAACCATCCCCAGCCACCACACGCATCCCAGGCAGACCACACGGGGCATCCATGGAACGAGATCTCCGACCAGAAGCAGGACTCCAGGACAAATTACACCCAGATCTGCTCCTTTACCTAAGGCTAATCTATTTATAAAAATGCTTGGCTAAATAAATAGGTTTTCAGCCTAGAATTAAACACTGAGACTGTGTCTAAGTCCCGAACATAAATAGGAAGACTATTCCATAACTTTTGGTGAAGTGATGAAGGGTTTGAGCTGGGAGGTGTGAAATACCGGATGGATCCGGAGCGCCGCAGGCAGCTGGAGCCGGTAGGTGACAGGGTTGATACGGAGGGTGATGCGGTATGGACCGATGAACCTGGGTGATAGCTTTTTGGATTCCGTGTGAAGGTGAAGGTTTCTGGTTGAAAGCCATACTTTGTCACCTACATTGTACAATCGTCCCGGCGGGTGTCGACGGCGATATTGAGTGGCGTAGCGGTTGTTGGCCTGTTGGATGGCGGCGTTTGCTTGGTTCCACAGCCGTCGACACCGGCGAACCAACTGTTGGGCTGACGGCACCTCAGCCTCCGGTTCTTGATGATCGAACATCGAAGGTTGGAAACCGTGGCATACCTCAAATGGACTGAGATTGGTGGCTGAAGAGACATGTGAGATAACTCAGCCCATAGGAGGTAGCGGGCCCAGGAGCGCTGGCGATCGGCAACAAAGCATCTTAGGTAGCGCTCCAGTTGTTGGTTGGTCCGCTCCGTCTGACCATTAGCCTGGGGATGATAACCAGAGGATAGACTACAGGTGGAATTGATCAGATGGCAGAAGGCCTTCCAGAACCGGGCGGTGAAATGGGACCCCCTGTCCGAGACGATGTCTTTTGGGAACCCATGCAGTCGTACTACGTGTTCTAAAATCAGCTCTGCTGTTTTTTTGGCTGACGGGAGTCCGGTGAGGGCCACCAGGTGCACGGCTTTGGAGAACCGGTCGACGATGGTTAAGATGGTGTTTTTCTCTTCGGAGGCCGGCAGGCCCGTGATGAAGTCGACGGCAATGTGCGTCTAGGGCCGATGGGGAACGGGGAGTGGTTGGAGTTCCCCCGGTGTCAGTTGGTTGGTATTCTTGGACCTGGTGCACACTGGGCACGCCTGGACGTACTCCTTGACGTCACTCGCCATAGATGGCCACCAGAAGGCACGTCTGATGAATTGGAGGGTGCGGTTGGCGCCGGGGTGTCTGGATAATGGCAAAGAATGACCCCATCGCAACACCTTGGTCCTTACGGTGTTCGGCACGTAGAGTCGCCCAGGCGGCACACCTGCCGGTGCGGTCTCCATCGCCTGTGCACGGCGAACCCTCGTTTCCAGTTCCCAGTGAAGTGGTACAATGATCTTGGTGGGTGTGATGACAGGCGCGGGGTCCGCCCGGGGAACGTCCTCTTCGTGTTGTGCCAGGGCGTCAGCTTTGGTGTTCTTGGACCCCGGGCGGTAGGATAGGTGGAAGTTGTAATGTTCGAAAAATAGTGCCCACCGCGCCTGTCTCGGGTTGAGCTGTTTTAAGTTGCGGATGGTGATCAGGTTCTGATGGTCGGTCCAGACGATGAACGGCTCTCTGGCGCCCTGGAGCCAGTGTCGCCATTCCTCCAAAGCCCACTTTATGGCCAGCAGCTCGCGGTCCCCTACCTGCTGAGTGGGGTCAAATTTTTTGGAAAAGAAACTACAGGGATGTAGCTTCTGGTCTGGACCTCGTTGAGAGAGAACAGCCCCGGCGCCCACATCCGCAGTGTCCACCTCCACAACGAATGATTTACTTGCGTCTGGGTGCAGTAGAATTGGGGCGTTGGTGAACCGGTGGCATAGGTCATGAAAGGCGGTGATGGCGGCAGGGTTGAGGCTGAAGTGATGAGAAGAGGGTCGAGTCAGAGCGGTTAAAGGGGCGGCAACCGTACTGTAGTCCCGGATAAAGCGACGATAGAAGTTCGCAAACCCGAGAAACCGTTGAAGTTGCTTGAGGGTCTTGGGTAGGGGCCAATGATGCACAACTTCCAGTTTCTGCGGGTCCATGGCCACACTCTGGGGCGAGATGACAAAACCCAGGAACGTGGTGGAGCGCTCGTGAAAGGCGCATTTTTCCAACTTACAGTACAGTTGGTGGGCGAGTAAGTCCAAGTCGCCCCCTTTCTTCTTCACAAAGAAGAACCCGGGAGGAGGGCCGGGTGGTGCCGTGGCGAAGGGCGTCAGAAACATATCTCTCCATCGCCTGCGTCTCAGCGGTGGAGAGGGAGTAAAGATGGCCGCGGGGGGGGGGGACGGAGCCCGGCTGAAGTTCGATTGTCAGGTCATAGGGGCGATGAGGAGGAAGGTGTGTGGCTCGTCTCTTGCAGAATACTTCAGCCAGGTCTCGGTGGATGACGGGGATGGCATTGGTGTCGACATCGGGTGCCTCGGACTCCCTAGAACACGTCTCAGCCGGGCCCCGCAGGCAGAGTTCGGTGCAGGTCGGCCCCCACTGCAGGATCCGGTTTTGCTCACCGGGCCTGAGCGTTTCTAGGGCGAAGTGGACAGAGGGCCCTGTGGTGCGCCGCTGACCCACAGTAGGCGCAAAGCCCTTCTCTGAAGCGTCGTTCCCGTTCTGCAGCGGTCAAGGAATTGTGGGAATGGAGTGAACTTAAAAGAACTGAATGTCCAGGGGTGTGGAAATATGCAGTAAAGTGTCATATTAAAGTGGCTTGTGTGCATATTTAAAGTGTCTTATGTGCATAATGTCCATGAGTGCATGTGCGCAGTGACCACTAGTGTAGCGAATGTCCAGAATGTTCAGAGTGAGTGCAGAAACATGTGTGGATGTACAAAATGGATCAGTACTGTGTGGTGTACTGATTAAGAGACCGTATCGTCTGCGGGAAGCAGCTCCTCCTCAGTCTCTTTATGTTGGCCTTCAGGGAGTGGAATCGCTTTCCTGACCTCAACAGAGAGAACAGTCCATTGCTGGAGTGACTGAGGTCCTTCATGATCTTCCTGGCCTTGGTCCAGCACCGCTTGCTGTAGATCGAGTGCAGGTCAGGGAGCTCGGTGTGGATGATGCGCTCAGCTGATTGCACCACCCTCTGAAGAGTTCGTCTGTCCTGCATGGTGCTGTTCCTGAACCAGGTCGTGGTGTTTCCCGTCAGGATCCTCTCTATGGTGCAAGAGTAGACGTTCCTAAGCACCTTAGAGTCCCAGGTGCTCAGCTTGGTCGTGAGTGTAGGGGGAAGCTGAGCTGTAGTCGATGATTTTAACATAATTCCCCCTTCTAGTGTCCAGATGAGAGAGAGAAGTATGGAGTAGATGAGAGATAGTGTCATCTGTAGAGCGGTTTGAACGGTAGGCAAACTGTAGTGGATCCAGTCGATAGTCATTGAGGGAAGCAGGTGGGAGTTTCTTTGGAACAGGAACAATGATGGACTCTTTGAAGCATGTAGGGATCACCGACTGAGATAAAGAGATGTTGAATATCTCTGTGAACACAGGTGCTAGCTGATCAGCGCAGGCTCTGAGGACTCTACCTGAGATGCCATCTGGTCTTGCTGCTTTCCTGGTGTTCACTCACCTGAAGACTCTCCTCACGTCATGCTCGGAGATGATAAACGCATTTCCGGTGCTGGCAGTGACTTCCTGTCTGCAGCCGTTAGCACCGCTAGCATTAGCAATGCTAGCGTCTTTAGCTGCAGCCTCGAAACAAGCATAAAAGGTGTTCAGCTCGTCATGTCATCATTCGTCATACCGGATGTTGGTGATTTATAGTCCGTTATTGTTCTTAGTCCCTGCCACAGGCTTCTAGAATCACTCTGTTGGAGCTGTGACTCTAGTTTCCTCCCGTAGCGCTGCTTCGCCTCTTACACCGCCTTCCGGACGTTATATGACGCAGCCTTGTACAGGTCCATGTCCCCCTGATTCAAATCTCGCGTTGTAGGCAGCAGTGCGAGATCTCAGAGTGTCGCGGATGATTTTATCCACCCACGGCTTCTGATTGGGAAACGTTCTGATAGTCGTTTTCTGTACGGTATCATCCGCTAGTTTCCTGACGAATCCCACAACCGCTTCCATAAACACGCTGACTCATCTGAACTGTTTCGAAACATGTCCCAGTCTGCGTCATCAAGTACGTCCTGTAGCGCGGCCACCGATTGGTCCATTCAGCGCGCGAGATCCCTCTGAACCGGAACTTCCTGTTTGAGCCTTTGTTTGTATTTTGGCATGAGGAAGATGGCGGCATGGTCAGATTTCCCAAACGGTGCACAAGATTGTGCCTTGTAGCTGTCCTTGACTGTTGTGTAACAGTGGTCAAGTGTCCTTTCACCCCTGGGCAGGTGATATGTGGATCTCTATCTTTAGGGGAGGGTGAAGTCAGGGCGGTGCGAAAGTGAGATTTTGTTGTTTCCTGTAAGAAACTCACATGTGAGAAGAGCTTGGTGACAGATTTTTCCTCGATGTTTTCTCCTGCTCCTGGGTCAGCAGCCTGGGGATAACTTGGCAGCAACACAGCACGTGTTTAAATCACACGTGAGGATCACTTGGACTGTTCTGTATGACACACCAACAATGGCAGCAATGTTGTGGACTGTTCACTGATGATCATTATGCACAAGTTGCAGAAAGTGGCGGAAATCTTTTAAGGAAGCCTAAGATGCCTAAAAATGTCTCTTTTTAATCTATTATTATGTGTGTGTTTTACTGTACATCGTACGTTGTTGCTTTAATGGTCAATGAAATGTAACCAGAAGAAGCGCCCAGTATGGTTTTACATAAAACTCTATCATGCAGATGTCTGTTATTCTAAACTTGCTGCTAAACCAGCGCAAGTTTACATAACCACACATTCTTACATGATTCTCAGCATTTATGCAATATTTATCCCTCCCAAATGCATAATTAGATGCTTAATGATGAGCGAATATTTAGCAATAATTAAAAGAAAAGCATTCATTACAAACTCAATAAGGAAACATTTAATTTACATTCATATTAAACACCAAACTTATGTGCCCCGTTATGTAAACTTGAGAAACAAATTCTTTCAATATTTCTTATTTACTGTGTTTAAACAGTCGCAATAAAATGACCACTACAATAAATACACAGAAATTCTACAACAACAGGCCTACAGTAAAGTGAGAGAAGCTTTACAGTACATAAGCATGTCATTTACACTGTACAGCACATGAGTGGAAGACCACATGCAAATTTTAACACAAGGCCGCGTTGCTCTTAAAACAGCTTGCAATATGCAAATGTGCAAAACAGACATCTCACACTCCCCATTTCTCATGGCAGTGTGAAGGCACATGCAGCAGAAAAGCGTAATGGATAAAAAAATACATTTTTCAGCTGACCAAGTGTTCACAGGAAGCCGCAGACATGCCGCCAGCTGCAGAGTTTCACTTTCTTCAGAGAGGAGCCACACACTAGAAGAGAAGTGTCTGCTGTTACATTCTAATGAATTATGAGAGGGGAAGAAATATTGTTAGGTAATGGTCAGTGACATTTTCTCATGGAAGCCGAGGAAAGTCACTTTGTACAGACTTGGGGGCCTGGTTCCTATCAAAGGAGACTTAGGACATTAGGCGGGGTAGACTCTGGACATTGTGCCAATCCATCAGGCACACACACATACATTTACACACTATGGACAATTTGAGAATGCCAATTAGCCTAACCTACATGTCTTTGGACCGTGTGATGGGGCTAAAGCATGGTAGCCGATAAACTAAATGTTCTGTAAGATACTAGCATCGCCACCTCTGCTAGTCTTATTGACTATGGAAAGCATTACACTGAGTTAGGGAGGAAAGTCACAGCTCAGCTTTATTATATATGCAATACTGGTTCCAAGTTAACAAAGGTCGGGCTGAATTAGTAAACTTAGTAATACATGAACTGAACAAAGAAAAGTCTCGGTACCATGCACGGCTCGTCACAAAGAACTCCAGGTTTAAGCAAATCCCGCTGATGCAAAATGTCTGTGATACGCTTCGTTCATTACATCCTCTCCCTCTCCTGCAGAAAACTTCCGCCTCACCCAAGGGTGGCTGCGATAGGAATAAGCCCCCTTGTGGTGATGTTGGGTAATACTTTGCAGACTCATTTCTTCCAGCCGTTACAACCGGGAGAGGAAACTGGAGAAGACCATCCAAGCATGAGGAGAACATACAAACTCCATGCACACAGAGATGAGAATCGAACCCAGACCCTGAAGGTGCAAGGCAACAGTGCTAACCACTACACCACCGTACTGCACAGACATTGTTTTGGTAATAAACTCCTCTGTGCTGTTGCTAACTGTCACTTTTTGTATTTGTGTGAAACCATGCCCAAACACTATGTGGCAAGTGTGTTGTGAAATGTGGTGTCGCACTTTTACCATCATGTCCGAAGGGAAGTTGGCCTCACTTTACTAAAGAAACAAATCTAAATATTTATCAAACAATCGTCATAGTGTTGTCAAACTGTGATTTGTTAAAACCACGCTAAGAGGAGCCAGGGTAAAGTTGGCTTCCTTTGGTAAAAAAAGAAAAAAGAAGGATTAACCAATTAGGTGAGGCGGCTGTCATACCGCCAACAAATAGTGAAGCCAGATGTCTATGTCACAGTGAAGCCAGCATTCTACATCCCTACAGGTGTGTAGTAATTAATTACATTTACTTAAGTAACTTTACTTAAAAGACCACACAATGGGGGGGGGGGGGGGGGGGGGGGGGGGCAGGGGGGGGGACTCGGGCTGTAGACAGTGAAGCAAACATGTCGCGGTTAGTTTACCTATTTTATTTAATGTTGCAATCTTAACATATACAATTAGCTAATAAACAAGAGGCTAAAAAATATAATTTTCTTAGATTTGTTCTGCTGGAAAGGGTCTATGGTTAAGTGAGACCTGTAAATGCAGGTTAAGTCCGGAATTAACTTAGAGCGGTAGGAAAATGGGTTATTACTCGTCACAGAAGCCAGTCGAAAAGTTGTTAAACAAATTCAATTTAATAAAACAAAATGTCAAACTCCAGTTGGTTCCTGTATTCTATCATATCACACTTGTAAAACCCTAAACTCGTGTTTCCTGAAACATTTAAACACAAGTTTTCGACAAAAAAAAAAAAAAAACAAGACGGTAAGAAAATTGTTTCTCCCTTGTTTCCTGCCTGCACCACCTATCTCTCACATGACAAGTGCGTAGCAGATAAACACGGAACAGAAATTGTATACCAAAAACATTAGAAATAAAACTGAATATACACAAATACACATATTTACATATGGAAAAAATCTAAAGAAATTATACTTTAAGTTATTACATGCAAATTTACGCACTAAGCAAACTGTTATAATACAAATTATCGACAGACTAAATTGGCTCCTACAAGACCTCTTGTACACGTGTTTTAATGTTATTTTCTATCTGCTGAGTCCTTTGCAGGGCAACTGAATATACAGCACATCTTACACAGTAAATATTTTACACTGTTAGGAAATAGTTTACACTACAATAGGTATTTATTTCAAAAGCTTTATATTGTGAAAAAAGGAAGATTAGGAAATTCTTATTCCTTATTCCTTAATTTCCTATTTTGTAAAGATATTTAGTTTAATGCATTAATATTATTATTTGGAAATGTTGCAATTTTTTGATCATTTTGTCTGACTGCTTACAAACTTTATTTAAAAAAATGAATCGGACATTACGAGGAAATAGTTACTCAGTACTTGAGTATCTTTTCACCAAATACTTTTTTACTTTTACTTGAGTAATATTTTGGATGACTACTTTTTACTTTTACTTGAGTGATATCATTTTGAAGTACAGCTACTGTTACTTGAGTACATTTTTTGGCTATTCTACCCACCTCTGACTCTTAACAAATATTATTATGTGTGGTTATGCAAAGAAGAGATTTTGTATTTTAGTTTAGTTTACTACCAGAGAAGCCAAATCCTGCATAGCTGCATATTAACAGAAAAAATGATGTCCACACTGAATGTCTATCTGGTACTCTGCTCTGGTACTATTTGCTTTCACACTGGTATCTGGTAGCTGTTGCCTTGATTAGCTGCATATGTTCATTTACTGTAGTAATAATTTTTATTACGACTGTTTAAACCATGAAAAAATTAACCGTTTCTTAAATTCATATAATGGGGCATATAAGTTATGCGTCCACTAAATATTTTGATACAACTGTAAATTAAACGACGGTACAATGCTGTATTGGTTAGCACAGTCGCCTTGCACCTCCAGGTTCCGGGTTCGTTTCCCGGCCAGGTTCGATTCCCGTCTCCCGACTACAGTACAGTACGTCAGGTTACATTTCATTGACTGTTAAAGCGGCATTGTAAAAAAAAGAACATGTGGCCATCCCAGTTGAGAAAGGTCCTCCAAAATTTCCTCGTATCCTCATAGTTAATGGTTGATATGATTTCCAAACAAGTTGACACTTTCTCCATATCTATGTCAGATGCTAACGCAGTGGCTGCAGCTCCTATGAGAAAATGATACCCAGGTGGAGAATTCATAATAGGCTCAACAGTGATAATCCTCCTTATGGTTTAAACCACACACTAAAGATAATAATCTTATAATGATCTTATTTGAAATAAGACTGGAAAAAAGTTTAAGAAAGGTTTGAATTGGTTTCAGACACTCCTGTTGATGCAGAAGAGATCAGGAATGAGAAGAAGAAGAACAGGTTTGAGATCATATGAGGACCTGTTTGGAAGGCTGTAGAACATGGGACATTCACCTGATGACATGAAACATTACTCTTCCTTGCCACTTTCCCATAATGGCCAGATTTGTGAAGTGCACGACTAATAGCTATATAGTAAACAGATTCTCCCACCGGAGTGGTGGATCTCTGCAGCTCCTCCAGAGTTACCATGAACCTCATGGCAGCTTCTCTGGTTAATGCTCTCCTTGCTCAGCCTGTCAGTTTAGGTGGACGGACATGTAGGTTTCAGTTGTGCCATCCTCTTTTCTTTTTCGGATGATGGAGTGAACATTGCTTCATGAGAGCTTCAGAGCTTGGGATATTTTTTTATTAACCTAACCCTGCTTTAAACCTTCTCTCACCTGTCAGATGTGTTTCTTGAGCTTCATGATGCTGGGCTTATCATTTTCGTGCCACTTTGTGTTGGTTCATCACATAAAATCCCAATTACATACATTTAACTTTATGGTTGTAACAAGACAAAATGTAGAAAACTTTAAGGGGTTGCATAAGGACTGTCTGTTCACGAACAGATCAAAAAGGTGACTGGCAAACTTCATGAACGTTGAGAAATGGATCCTTATAAAGGATTTCACACAAATGGGCCCATAACAACTATTCCATGCAAGCCACTGAAAAGCCATGCTGATAAGACTTGGAATGAGGTTGGCCATTCTTTTGGTGCTTATGTCATATGGGGTCACAATTAAACAAATGACACAATGCCTTATAGGCAAGTAGGTCCAACTTGCGGTAAAGAATGATAATGATGAGCTACTGAGCTGGCCCCTGACTAATGGATAGATACCTCCAGATAGAAGTGGCACATAGTTTAAGCATCCTTAGCCTTAGCACAGTTCTATTTTTTAATAGTTATTATTAGCCTATTATATGTGCATCCATTCAGGAAACTGCTGCGTCTGGGAATTGTTGAGTAATGCTAAAATCAAGTATGCTTTTTGTAAAAAAAAAAAAAAATTGGTTTCTTCTTGCCAGCCAAAAAGCAGGAAATGTAATGAAAATATTATATATCTTTGTAACGGGTTCGTCCCAATGTTGCATGGGCAGCACCATAAAGCACAGACACTAGGCGAGGTGTTATAGGAAAAAGGGTCATTTATGCAAACAGGTGGTTTGGGCAGTAATGTGTAATCTCAAGGAAAACCCCTGCGATATATGCTGGCATAAGTTGATTGAATTCCTTTTTTTATGCATTAAGAAATGCATGGAGAAAAGGACGCTGCCCCTTTAAGAAGTTGCGTGACTCCGTGCATGCTGAGCATGCGTGGCAGAGACGCGGAAAATGCTGGAAGAAGCATGAACCAGTGGAAACTTTCCTCCTAAAGCTTTGTCCTGTAAACAGCAAAGCTGTAGAAAAAACTAAGATAAACGAGTTTTTTCCGCGTTCAGCGCAGGTTGGATATCGGGAGCGGGTGCTTTGTGTATCCAGGAGAGAGCGCGTACCTATATTCATTATACTGCTATAAAATGTTCGGATAATCCGAATGGTAACAAAAGTTAAGGCAAGGTAATGCACGTGCTTGTCTGGTTGGCAGTGCCCCACTGGCATGCGGGCACAGGGCGGTCAGCGGCGGACAGAGTGGCAGCTTTGGAGCACGCAGAGGTAGTGCTCATGCACGCACCCATAACGGCGACCTCTTCCGCTGCATGTAGGCAAAGACCTCCCAGCTCTCTCTGGCGCGGCCACAGGTGGGAGTCTCTCCTGGACGTCCGTCGCCTGGGCGGCTTACCTGGCTCGGATCACGAGCCTTAACACAATCCTCTCTGCGGCCTTTTCCTCTTCGGTGGCGGGGATGCGAAAGCAGGCTTTGTGGGAGCTCGCGCAGCTCGTTCACCTGCTGTCCTCTTGCGGGGATCAAAAGGCGGCATTCCGCTCCCCCTTTTTCAAGTCTCTGGGGCACATCACATCGCCCCGCTTGCATGCCACTGTCTTTTATTAAATCCCACCATGTAGAAAAGTCCAGCTTCCCAACAGACAGACCCTGAGCTACACTCCCCGCTTTGTTTTATAGCGCGTGTTAATGGAACGTAATATAGACAGTTTAATGGAACAATATAAAAACAGAGCTTTCCATTGTCTACATTATGCAGACTCAATAGGTTTGGTTAAAATCGTACAGTGACTTCTAGAAATAACGGTATGATTATTTTTTCCTTGTTGCTGAAGTAAAATGAGTGTAGGATGTTATGAATTATTATTGTCTCTTTTATTTAAGATGGTACATATGAATATTTTAAGGTAGCTCAGTAAGCCTTATGGTTCAAATATAAAATCTTACATAAATGTTAAAATACCTTACTTATACCTCACTTAAAATACCTTGTAATATATTTAATAGGAAATTTCTTTCCTATTAAATATATTAGTTTCTAAAATATTGTATTACTGATAGCCATAGTAACTACACACAAAAAAAAAAAGAAGTAAAATTTTCTCAGTTTTTCTTTTACAAATTTTTGCACTCAGGTTTTTCAAGTAAATTTTACACTTGTGAAAATGAGCAAAATTTACTTAAGGAAGTTGAGTAAAACTAACAAATAAATAATTACATATCACATGGCCTCTTTAAATTATGTTAAGTAGTATTTACTTACTGATCTGATGTAATTAATTGATATAATTAAGTAAAACTATTCTATTTTAAGTAAATTTTACACGTTTTATTCAGTTGTTATTTATTTTAAATAAATAAAATGAATCACTGTTACAATATGACAAAATAGTACTGACAATAAATAACTCTTGATTGCACATTTATTAAAAGGAATTTATTTAAAGGAATTAACATGCCCATATATAAACAAGATCAAAGCTTAATATTTAAACAGCTGAAGCAGCAGTAAAGTGCAATGACATTTTTGATTATAAAACTTTTGCTTATTCAAGCCATCTTAACTTACATGTCTATACAAAAACTGGACAGAATGTTAACTAGAGCACGTATTAAAACAAATATTAACAGACTGCTTTTACAAATAAATCCTGCTTTTCAAGTAAATTCAGCAAGTCCATGGCCAAGTGCTCTGTAGCAAAGATAATACAGCTGACACGATCCACATAAGAAATATATTCTGCAATATAGAAAACATAAAAAGTAGTAATTAGTAATCTGGAAAAGACCATTTACAAATACATTCAAAATACTTTCACTCATCTAATGATGAAACAAACAAGGCTAAACATAATCTGTGTGTTTTACACTATATTTTGAAGAAAAGGATTTTGAAAAGGTCACTGAAAAAATCTTAACATGGGGGCATTCAATATGATAAGGAAAAAGTAGTTTTCCTTAACGTATTGCATGCAAATCTCGATGTCTGAGGATTAAGAGCGCGGCATGTCTGCTCCGAACAGCGCCATCTTGCTCCCCCCATCCCAGTTCTTAATGGATTCTCATCTCTCAGATACAGCCAAGTATACTTCTTTTATCATGTCACTGTGTGAATGTTGAAACTTTTGTCACGTTTCGTCATTTAAGAATCACTGTACAACCATACAAAATTACACATACCGAACAAAACATATACAGTATCAAGGGGCAAGTCATGCGTTCAAGGATTTTAGACGTCTTTTGTAAAACTTAGAGGTTCTAAACTGTCGTGTATATATGGTAAGAATGCCCATATATACAAGTACACAAAATTGTATCTCAACAAAATTAAATTAAACAAAAACATACACACGTGGACAAAATTGTTGGTACCCTTCCGTCAATGAAAGAAAAACTCAAAATGGTCACAGAAATAACTTTAATCTGACAAAAGTAATAATAAATAAGAATTCTATGAATGTTAACCAATGAAAGTCAGACATTGCTTTTCAACCATGCTTCAACGGAATTATAAAAAAAAATGAACTCATGGAACAGGCCTGGACAAAAATTATGGTATCCCTAACTTAATAGTTTGTTGCACAACCTTTTGAGGCAATCACTGCAATCAAACGATTACTGTAACTGTCAATGAGACTTCTGCACCTCTCTGCAGGTATTTTGGCCCACTCCTCATGAGCAAGCTGCTCCTGTTGTTTCCGGTTTGAAGGGTGCCTTTTCCAGACAGCATGTTTCAGCTCCTTCCAAAGATGCTTAATAGGATTGAGGTCAGGGCTCATAGAAGGCCACTTTAGAATAGTCCAATGTTTTCCTCTTAGCCATTCTTGGGTGTTTTTAGATGTGTGTTTTGGGTCATTGTCCTGTTGCAAGACCCATGACCTGCGACTGAGACCCAGCTTTCTGACACTGGCCAGCACATTTCTCTCTAGAATCCCTTGATAGTCTTTAGATTTCATTGTACCCTGCGCAGATTCAAGACACCCTGTGCCAGATGCAGCAAAGCAACCGCAGAACATAACAGAGACTCCTCCATGTTTCACAGTAGGGACAGTGTTCTTTTCTTGATATGCTTCATTTTCCCGTCTGTGAACATAGAGCTGATGTGCCTTGGCAAAAAGTTCCATTATTGTCTCATCTGTCCATAGGACATTCTCCCAGAAACTTTGTGGCTTGTCAACATGTAGTTTGGCATATTCCAGTCGGGCTTTTTTATGATTTGTTTTCAACAATGGTGTCCTCCTTGGTCGTCTCCCATGTAGTCCACTTTGACTCAAACAACGACAGATGGTGCGATCTGACACTGATGTTCCTTGAGCATGAAGTTCACCTTGGATCTCTTTAGAAGTCTTTCTGGGCTCTTTTGTTACCATTCGGATTATCCGTCTCTTTGATTTGTCATCAATTTTCCTCCTGCGGCCACGTCCAGGGAGGTTGGCTACAGTCCCATGGATCTTAAATTTCTAATAATATGTGCAACTGTAGTCACAGGAACATCTAGCTGCTTGGAAATGGTCTTATAGCCTTTACCTTTAACATGCTTGTCTATAATTTTTATTTTGAATCTCCTGAGACAACTCTTTCCTTCGCTTCCTCTGGTCCATGTTGAGTGTGGTACATACCATTTCACCAAACAACACAGTGACTACCTGGAGCCCTATATATAGGCCCACTGACTGATTACAAGATTGTAGACACCCGTGATGCTAATTAGTGGACACACCTTGAATTAACATGTCCCTTTGGTCACATTATTTTCAGTATTTTCTAGGGGTACCATCATTTTTGTCCAGGCCTGTTCCATGAGTTTATTTTTTTAAATAATTCTGTTGAAGCATGGTTGAAAAGCAATGTCTGACTTTCATTGCTTAACATTCATAGAATTTCTTTAAATGATTACTTTAGTCAGATTAAAGTTATTTATGTGACCATTGTGAGTTTTTCTTTCATTGACAGAAGGGTACCAAAAATTTTGTCCACGTGTGTATATCACGGATAAAGTAACACATTCAAGACTAACGCGTCTTTATGTAAAACACAGAGATTTTAATATGTCGGATGGCGTAGACTAAGATCATCAACTCGAATTACCAAATACACTGAGTCAAAAACTCCAAGATATTATGCATTTTCAATTATTACTTACCTGTCGAAGAAAATGGAGAAGCACTTTTGAGAAGGTGATCCTCGCGGGTGAGCTTCTTTTTCGCACATGCGCAGATTACCTAGAGTCAGCTTAAATTCTACTCGATTTTTTAGAGGAATATAAGTACTCTATTAATTCGTTTAGATTTGTCTTTTTTTTTACAGTGTAGGACAAGTGATATGTAACTTGCTGACAGTTCTTTTTTTGAGAGTATATAATAGATATTTTATTAGTCTTATTTTATTAATATTTTATAGCGATCAGTTAGTCACGTCTGAAAAATCTGATAGGATTTGATTCAAATCATCGTTCCAGATCACTGCTTGTGAGAGTTCATCCAAGTTAATTTGTGTTTTGACTTACAGTACATGCTGCATTTTTGCTTCTTATCCTCCTTAAATATCTGGAGATATGTGCATGACATTGCCCGGGGTGGCCTTGGCTGTGACATCACAAGCAGGGATGTTGCAGATCAGGTCTGGGGTGAGGTCATTTTCATTCCTGCATGAACTGGTGGATCTTACAGGATAAGCGAACACTCTGAGATTGAAACTTGTCCAATCCGTGTCTGACTAGGGGCAGAGACAGGATATTGAGATTGAAATAGTTGTCAGTACAAGAAAAATGACAGCAGTAAGTAATGTGGGCGTGGGGTGGGGCATAAATCCTGGGCTGTGTTTTTTTGGTAAATGAGCAGTGGTGGCTCAGAGGTCTAAGGCACTGAGTTACTGATCGGAGGATTGGCAGTTTGATTCCCAGCTCAGTCAGGTTGCCATTGTTGGGCCGTTGAGCAAGGCCCTTATATCTGCTCCAGGGGAGCTGAATCATGGCTGAACCTGTGCTCTGACCCCAGTTATGCTGGGATATGTGAAGAAGGAATTTCACTGTGCTGTAATGTATATGTGATAAATAAAGGCTTAACCTAACTATGTGCTCAGTAACAATAAGCTTATCCACCCCAGAAAGTTTTTTTTTTTTAATCCATAACTTCCTTTAACACATCATCCTCCTAAATTTCCTCTTTATCTTGATTTGACACACACAAGGGGCTGGGCAGTCGAGCTTGTTGGCACTTGTCTTGCAAAAATGATACCTTCTAAATTCTGAGAAACTTAGAGTCTGATCCAGAGTAACCTGTAAAGCGTAATGTAATAAAAAGTCTAAGACGAGTTTAGGATTATCTAATATCTAATATCTTATATTATATTATATATTAAGTTTTTTTTTCACTGAAGAGTCACACCCTATACTCCCCCCAGCTCGAGCCATTTGTCAGCAGAGATTAACATTTGCACTTTTAAGCATTTGTTATGTGTAATTATCATGGGAAGAGACTTCCCAGGCCTGAGGTGTTGGCACAAACTTTTTGGAGGCGAATTCATGAAGTCGATATTAGAGTACACAGGGTGATCCCGTACGATGTAGGTTCTAGAATGAACTTTTAATGAATAATTAATTACAAGCAATGAACTTGCACTTAATTTCTCTATAATTAGGGAACCGGATCAACCTAAATTTGTGGGAAGTTTGTTTCCACTGCATCTAAGGAACATTGCACAGATTTATCTTGTGCATTTTGTTACGTGAGTAAATATTGTGCCGTTTTTTTTTCAATTTCACAATTACAGCATCACTCAATTGTGCCTTTTATTATAGTATCTTATAAAATTTTTCATGTAGCTGTGACTCTTCCAGTTACAACTGAGTGATGTAACCTCACAATTCTGCGTAAAATGTATTGCACTTCTATAAATCGATTTTATGGGTTTAAAAAATCGTTACTATGCAAAATATTTGCACACAAGGGCTGTACTGAATGTAAGGCAAAAGTGTGTGCATACGGTGTTCAAATTGCATTTGGTAGAGTAACTCTTTCTCTATACAAAAGGGACTACTCCACATATTCACAAGCCATGCACATGCACCATCGCCAAACACAACTCTTGAATCCTCTTTGAAAATCCTCTCTGTCGCAGTCGATGGTCTCGCACTGCATTACCGAATGCTTATGGACACCACTGACCTGATCAATGTGCACAGATTGACGAGGAAGTTTAAAGAAGGACAAACAAACATCTCAGACAAACCATGCAGTATTTTCAAAGAGAATTAGAGAGTCGGATTCTCTGATGCAATGGTGCAAATACAGTACATCGAAGACTGTTGTAATGAAAACGATGCTGAGTAGTACCCTTGTACAGAGGAAGAGTTACTTTCATAATATTCAGTATCCAGTTTTCAGTGGCCAGTTCATGTTATCCTATCAGGACTAAGACGTCTGTCAGAAATCCTACTGTTCTGGACAAAATCATATTCGCTTCCTCAGCTCAAAGGTGTGGTTAGGTGAGGTCCTTTCATTCCCGTTAACAACAAAATGTCCTTTAGTGGCTATTAAAGCTATTTAGTAATTACATTGTTATGGAGTTTGCTAATGTTTTAAGTTTCATATGTCCCAGCTGACTATAGGAGATGTATTAAGTAAAGCTGAATATGTTCAAGACATCAAAGAAAGGGGAGCTGCAGCACGACAAGAACGAAGACATCTTAAGAAGATGTGCAAAGCTCTGGCGAGAGGAAATGCTGCAAAGACCATTCTACCAGACATCACTGCAACATCTGTGTAAAAAGAGTTATTTGACAGTTGTAAGGTTAATGTTAGCAGCAATGTTCTTCACACCTCAGATATAATGAAGGGTGTAAGGTTTGACAGTTAGGGAGACCCAAGATGGGAATATGTTTTCTGCTCATTATGTTAAATATATTTAGAGGAAGTAGAGAGCAGCTTAGTGTATCAGTATATGTACCTTATAAGGCGCAAGAACCTGCTAAATGGCTAGTAGGGTTCGGCTGATAGAACATGAGTCACAGGACCAGGGTATAAAAGAGTTCTGCTGTACTTCGATAATGTTCTTAGGCGGTGTTACCATGCATTGTTAATTTAAGCTCACAAGACTTTGCGTTCTTTTATTTTCCTTTGAACCCTTTGCTTAGTTCTACTTATTTACCATATATGTTGATTTTCTTTACTTAAGTTGTAATTAGTTGCAATATAAAATAATAAAAGGACTGCCTCCCATTGTGAGGTTAGTACCCCCAGTACTGTGCTGCCGCTGTGAGGTTTTTTGTGTTCGGGAACAGACGGTCCCGGGGACTACATTGCCAAGGACCCTTTCTAAGGTGAGTCTTGCGCTGACCTTTACAGAATTTGACACCGGTAATGGTTCGTCCTTTGCAGATAGATATTTTCCTGTTTGATAACATACAATTTCATTTGATTTAAAGAAATAAGCTGAGGATGGGATACAACAGGAATTGTGGTCTACATTAAAAATGAGATTTTGGAGGGAAATGTTACTTACAAGCTCCTCAAATGATGGTTATGAAACGAGCCTTAAAGCAAGATTAGCTCCATCTTGTGGCACTGAGAGTTAAAAGCATTATACACTCAAAAAAATAAATCGTTGGTATAACTCAATATAATTATGACACATATTTCGACACATTTGAATGATGTTAGTTCAACTTAATCCATGTAAATGGAACCGAATAGGAAAATTCATCTTGAGCCAATGAAATCAAATCATTTTCATTTGAACTATCTTGTAGCTTTAGCTTGTATATAATTTTATCTTGTTGATCCAATTAATTTTAAGCACTTAATTTAGACAACTACAAATGTTTTAATTCAACAATGTTATTTACTTTATACCAATAATGTCTAATAAGTTTCAGTGAAATTAAGTTAATTAAATAAAGTTAATGTAATTTTGTTTAGTTCAACATAATAGGTTAATACAAAATCATGAATGTTAAGTTAATTAATTAAAATTATTCTAAAATTAATATTAGTATGTTTGACCAAAGGAAAAAAGTTTGGTTCATTGAGTTTATTCAATAACATTGTTACAATGTTTTACAATCAACATTTTTAGTGTTAAACATTTTATCGTTGGAAAAATGTTAATCGACATTCTGTCTTTACTTTTCAACATAAGTTATCTTAACTTATTACAATACTTTAATACTATTAAAGTAATAATACAAGTATAAAGTAAAATAAAAACATGCAGCCTTTAAATAAAACGATTTACAAAAAATGAACAGCCTCCTTTAACAGTATAAAGTACACCCTATTGAAACTATAAAAAAGCAGCTAACACTTGTTATTTAAAGAAAGACTAACATTTGAAAGCAAAGTAAAATTTTTACAATGTTTTATTTTTTTCCCTAACAAGAACACGTTTACCAAAATTTAAATAATAATTTTAAAAAATATTTAATTATTAGAAGAAGTTACAAAAATAACATTACAAGAAAAAAAGTAAAATAAAAGCATTCTGTCCTTAAATGAAATGATTTACAAAAATATACTTCTGGAAAATATAGTCTTCTTAAGTGAACTATACCTTCTAAAAAACTAAAAACAATAACATTGCAGCTATTTTTTCACCTGGTCAGTACTGGAAAAAAAAACGTGCTGCAACAACCAGTGCAACATTATGGAAAAAAAACATATGTCCTGCCTCTTAGCCCTTGTCTCACATTACAGTGCCTATGAAAGGAGTTTATTATTTAAGACCTGGACCTGACAGCTTGTTAGCATCAAGTTCCATGAAAATCTTTTGAAAAAATTCAAAAGTATCTCACAGATCCTGGGGATAAGCCAAGTTTAAACCATAAATTAGACCAACCATAATAGAACATGCATTAGCTACATTGTCCAAATTGAAGTACTTGGATGCCTTCGATGATGACACCAACATTTTTATATGGGTCTGCAACATCTGCCCCATCATGCTTGATCGCTTAGATTCCGAGAGTAGTGTTGCTCCGTCCTAAAAATGGCAAGTACAAAACAAAACAGTTACCAACAGATCAAGGGTAAAAATAGGAACTGGTTTTAGAGAAAATTACCATGCACTCCTTTCACTAGGTTTGAAGGATCTTCATTTAGGTGGACCACTACGGCTTTCAGGATGCATACACACTTTTTTCAATGGTGATGCTTTAATCAAAATGAAATGAGAATTAGTACTTTTTACTGTACATCAGTATGTCAAGTGTTTCCATTAACAAATAGTCTCAAATCAGAAGCACTGCATGGGATACACACATACTGTATAAGCGAGACAGAAAGTCATTATTTTCTCGATCTTGTGTTTTTAAAACTGCCCTATATAAAATGTACATTTGGGCCAATTTGTCCAGCTATTTATGTTGTTAAAAAAAACTGTCAATGACGAGTTCTTTTTCTGAAGCGTCAAAAGATAAAAAATCATCATGATAATTGGAGCTTTAGAACAGAAACTTACCTTTAACTTTTATTTTTGTGTACAAAGAGTTGAAAATAACAAAATATTCAAATTTAGATTAAATATTCTTTAGACCCATTATGCATTATTAGAAATGATGAAGAATTTAGGGAGCATACCTGATCCATAACTGACAGGATGTCTGTGATCTTCTGTGTGGCTGCTCCTCCTTTTTTTTTGTCGAAATTTTTGAGGAGCTGGGAGGAGAAATTATCAAACTGACCCATGGATTTGGACACCAAAGGAATTGTTGTAATCCTGCTGAATTCTACAGATATTTGATACAATTTCCAAAAAAAAAAAAAAAAGAGACAGGACATCATTTCCTTTACCAGCACTCACAGATAACATACACATTTACTATAAATAGCCAAACCTGAATTACATATTAGAGTAAATTCGATTACAAAAAATGATCGAGGCAAAATCTTCTGCCTCAAAGCTTCATTTAATTAATTTTAAAAGCTTGCGTTTTGTTTTTGCGCAATTATTTGTTGACAGCACGCTTTTGACAAAGCGCGCTTCCGGGTGCAAGCCGCCAGTAAACACCAACGAAGAAGAAGCGCTTACGTCACCCACAAAGCGGAAGGAGACGCAAACAGTTAGCTGTGTAGTGATTCGAGGGAGCGTTTTGTTGCGGGCTGCAAAATGGAAGGGAGCAATAAAATGCTAAAAATGTTAAACGGGCAGTTGCGGCAGCTCACTGCTTTTTAAGCAAAAGTGCATTTTATCCGATTACTCGATTAATCTATTACATTTTTGGTAGAATACTTGATTACTAAAATATTCAATAGCTACAGCCCTATTACATATAAAGTACTCCAACTCATATTTTAGACTTATAAAAACCTCCAAGTAATTAATCAACTGACATGGCATTAAAGACAAACCTCTCGCTCAGTAAAGAGTGCAGGCCATCTGTTCTTGAATTCAGCAATGAAAGGTGAATCTTCACTTATAGGACTCTACAGGTTATGTTTCAAAACTCTGTAAGGGAGAAAAAGAATGCGAGTCACCAATGAATAATAAAAAGAAAATATGAAAAACTGCAAACTACTAAACTTAAAAGTTAAAATGTGTTAGATGACCAAACAAACAACCTTACATTAAATAGCTAGATGTCATCTTAAATAAATGTCAAATATGCTTATTGCCATGTGTTTTTCAGGGTTATCAGGCTTGAATAATAGAATTAGATATTAAATAACTATGTGCTAACACTACGTTTTAAGATTAATTATTTAAGTTATTAAAACTGGCATTAGAACATGAACAGAAAACTGCTGTATTTGCACACAACAATCGGTTAAAATGAAGAAACCATTCCTTACTAGCAATTTAATGTCATATGCAACTTTAATTTGGGTGATGTAATAAATAACAAAGTTCAACAAGTATAAAATATCACAAATGCAAAGAACAAAAATGTATCTACAGTAACTATAATGTTAAAGTAGACATGAGTAATATGGCACCGTCATGAAAATACTATACACAGCACGGTATTACAAGTGGGTAATGATTCAAATGTAGTTACAGCCTCAATAAAAATGCATAAAAATGTTAAAATCCTACCTGTCTGTCCAAACATCTTCTCATTTGATTCTCAAAAAATGGCGCCGATCTAAATGAGCTGAAGAGCGACCGTTGTGGTTTGTGCATTTCTTCGGTGTTTTCCAACTGCGCATGTGCAGATTACTCCACCTGTTGACCATAATTACTTTCTTTGGACCAATAGATGCCATATTTCATTTTAATTTTTTTGAGTGTACAGAAGCAGGCCAACGTTAGATACCACATATAAAATATGTACTTGCGAGAAAAAAAAAACAGATATCTGAAGAAAAAAAATGTTGTTGACCTTGCTCTGTCAAAACGGACAAAACTGCAAGGGGGTAACACAGAGTCAATTAACTTTGCGCATGTGTAGTTTGATGCGTCTTGCTCTTCTTTTTCTTTAGCGTTTCATGACAGCTGGCGTCTCGCTACTGCCTCCTGCTGTATGTATGAAATGTTGGCTTAACATGAACAGTTCGTGATTCGACAACATATTAGGAATTTGTAAGGTATGTTGAGAAATAATTACGTAAACCTTAATCGAACAAAACATTTTAAGTCAACAAATCCAATTATTATGAGTATACTGAAAATAATTATATTATGTAAAGTACACAACCTGCCTTGTTCATTTTTTTTGAGTCTAAGAATGTGTATCAACACCCCATCCAGAAGCTGTTAAATAAAACAAATAATCTAAATGAAATCTCATCTGGTCTTTTCTTAACCTGAGGTCAGCATCAGGGTGAACGTTGGTCTGCCTCGGTCACAGAGTGAGACAACTACGGGTTTTACAGCGAACAGGCGGCACAGCAGGAGCGAGGAAGAGCCGAGACGCCACGCCATCACCAACGGGGTCGACCATGGAAGGGTACGAAAGGAGCAAAGCCAAACTGGTTCACACCTTCTGGTTCATCATTCTCCATTCTAGCCTTCAGCAGACAGAAACAAATGATGATTAATCGTGCATTTGGGTTTGAATATAACTGGTTTCATATTTAGAAGAGTATTTAATAAATCAGATCGCTCAATCAACAATTGTTCCTTCACTCAAAAAAATGAACAAGGCAGGTTCTACACAAATTATTTTCAGTATAATTGTATTTGTTGACTTAAAATGTTTTTTTTTTCGATTAAGGTTCGCGTAATTATGTCTCAACTTGACCGTACAAATTCCTAAATCGTTGTCTAATCACCATTAATGTTAAGTCAACATTTCATACATACAGCGGGTGGCAGTAGCGAGACGCAAGCTGTCATGAAACGCTAAAGAAACAGAAGAGCAAGACGTATTAAAAGCAAGGCTTTGCTGAAACTTGAGGAAAAAAACTGTTTGTATTTGATAGCAAAAAATAGGGGTAAATTATGTTAATTTTATATTAATATGGTAAATTAACTATTTTAGTTGGTATTATTGACCTTAAGGATTGTGCATTTACCTTACATTTTTTTTAATTATTATTATTTTTTTAAAGATTCATACAGTGAGAACCCCCCCCCCCCCTTCTTTTGTGGGTGACATGATATTAAAAAAAAAAGTAAAACATGTTCAGAAAGAAAAGTTGAAGATAATCAACTTTAATGTTTTTTTTTTTTTTTTTGTTAAACACACAAAATTTCCCCCTTTTAAAATGTGTCAAGACAGTTGAAAATGTTGGTTAAAAAACATGTTATGTTGTATATTGTGTACAGTATGTCTTTTGTATTGTTGGACCATAATATTCTCAATTTCTTGATTTCTGTGCTGCATTTCAAACAGTGAAAACTGTTATTAAAATGCTTGTGACAGTAATGTTGTGAATAAAAGCCCTTACAAATGTTAGTTGAGTTTACTAAAGTCATTTGTGTGGAACTTGTAGACAAATTAAAGTTAATTTAACCTAACTAATAAAAATGTAGTGAATGTATTCTGTTTTGATTAATTAGGACTAAATTAAATGTTTTGTTGTAAAATTATTTATTTTGAAAAAAAAAAATGTAATATGCAACTACTAAACAATTTTGTTTTGTCCATATGACTGACTTATGTTAGTTAAACTCAAATTTAAGTAAAAGTTATTGATAATATTTGGCTTGAATTTAAAAGATTATTTCTCCCTAAAACAACTCCATCATAGTTGATACACTTTCATAATTCATTTTCGTGGAACCTGTTGACAAGAAAAAATTAATTAAACCCAACATTTTTTTTTTTTTTTTGCGTGTTCCCTAAGAAAATTCTGGGCTGCTCTTTGACATATCTTAAATTTATATTTAATTACTTATAATTTATATTTTATATAAATAATTTATAAATGGTTTATAAAATTTTATATAAATAAATTATAATTTATATTATATTTACACACCCATGCTGTAAACCTGAATGAGTTGGCAAAACAAAAAAAAATTGAGGTAATCAGTTACATCAAATTTTTTAAGTAATGACGTTTCCAATTTTAAGTAAACAGAACTATCAGTTTTTTGAGTTTGTTGTACTCATTCACATGAACTGTTCTGTACTTGCATTATTGAGTAGCCTAACTTATACTATTTAATAGCAGTTATAATTTTCTTTAGTTGTTGCAAAACAAATAAATTGTTGTTGGTCTTTCGGATGCTCCCAGCAATGGGTTGCCAGAGCAGACAAGCCGGTCCGCACACAAGCTTGGCACAGGTTTTACACCAGATGTCCTTCCTGACGCAACCCTCCCATTTTATCTGGGCTTGGGACAGACACTTCTTCCAGATATTGGGAATAGAACCCGGGCCTTTCACATGACAGACGAAACACCTACCACTGAGCCTTTTAACAGTTACTTAAAATATCAAATATGTTCAGCTAACTTGAAAAGTTTTAATGCAGAAACCCATTGCTTCTAATGTAACACCTTAAAATTAGTTTTTAAGGTGCCACTTGGAAGCTTCTGCGCTCAGTACACAATCGTGTATGTCTAATTATGGTTACGGCTAATCAAACTGAAAACTGGCTGATCGACTTGTTCATCTCCATAATAAATGTAACACTGGTTTATAAAAAACGATTTTGGAGTCACCACACACAAAAGAATCCTGATTCATTACTAGATTGATTATCTCTAGTAGTTACCGAATAATAGTGATGGTATCTCCATCATATTATCATATTATTAATATTATCATGATACCGGTGCCAATTTAGTTTGTATTTAGTTATTACAACTCTGTAAGTATCCCAATTTTTTTAAACATTCAAATTCTATATGTTTTTAAATTCCAAACAAGCTACCCCACAGGCTGCTGTGCCTTCTGCCAATGTGTGAATAGTTTACAGTGCACCACCTGTAGGACTATAGCAAAACTGCAACATTTTACTACCTCAAATGCAAGCATACAGTATGAAATTAAATGAATTAAATATATATATATATATTTCCATGCAAAATAATCATAATACGTAGCTGAATAAATTTTTTCTCCATCACTATTGAATAATATTAATAAGTGCATTAAGCTGAGACTTAAAAGGCTTAATAGATTGATTGTTATTTAACATACAGGTAATACTTATCCTAGGTATAATGCATTGAGAATTGGGGTCCAAGCACAAATTGTGCAGATCAAACTGGAAAGGACATGAAATATGAGACATGTCCTTTCCTACTCAGGTAAGCCTGATCTGCGTCTTTGTGGCATTACAAGACAGCATTTAGCAATTTCATTCATATCTTAAAATACATAAAAATGTCTTTATTATTCCTCAGTCAGTTTGGTATTTGAGGCAGTTTGCATAATAAGCAAGATTACAACAAGTTTTTCTCTTCATTGGGCAATTTTGTAACGTCTTTACTCTCATTGGCTTAAGACATCTTTATACTTTGTGTCAAGAATAATTATTAATGTGCATTACAGGTCTATAAATATGATTATGGAGATGCAAATTTTTGTTGGTCAATCAGCTTTCAACAAGCATTTGACATACTGTACTCTCACATGTCCAGGGTTGGGGCTGCGTATCTATCCTCCAGCTTGTGCGCATGGAGTTTGCATGTGTGCTTGGTGGGTGTCCTCCCTGTAATCCCACAGTCTAAAGACATGCAGCTGATAAGTGCTTTCAAATTACCTGCAGTTATATGATTAGGATGTATGTGTTTGGGGGATGTCCCCTGCCTTGTGCACTGAGTTCCCTGGGATAGGCCTTTTGACCGTATGAGAGAACATGGTATACAGATGGATGGATGGATGGATGGATGAATGATTACCATGAAATTTGAATGGCATGCCCATCTACTGTACCTGTCCTCTAGTTTTACATGTAACCTTACACAAGTTAGCTATCGAGCTCCGCAAAGAAGTGTTTGGACCCGACACTTTTTTGAGCTTGGTTTATGTAACAGTCATAACTGATGTGTTTTATACTTTTTTAAAGAAGGAACTTAAAGATTTGCATACACTTTCCATCTGTAATCTTCTTTTACTTTTTGAGTCTCCATAGTTTTATCTGAATATTAATAACACTGTAATAATATTAGTAAAGGAACAAGAACTGAAAACTCTTTTCCTACTAGTGTCACGAACCGGTATGGCAGGCAGTTCGGGCGGATATTATTGCCGTGGGCATAAAGGGCAGGCATAGGCACAGAGGGTTGTATCAACGTAAAATCTTTAATGAACATTCAAACACAAACAAAACATAGGGCTCTGGACATTCAAACAAACCTAACCCGTCTTTTCAGACACATAGAGGCTTCTTTTAACAAATACAGGCTTCTCTTAACAACCACAGACGTAGCTAGACATTAACAGCCTCATTAAGCATTTCAGACCATTTTAAGCATTTCAGACCATTTTAAGCATTTCAGTCCCTGTAGGACTGACACGAGAGCTTAGGACTGACCCGAGAGCTTAGGACTGACCTGGATACTAAAGACTGGACGGGGCAGGAATACTAGAGACTGGACTGGGCAGGAATACTAGAGACTGGACAGGGCAGGAATACTAGATACTGGATAGGGCAGTAATACTAGAGACTGCGGGAACACACTAGAGGCTAAGGGAACACGCTAAAGGCTAAGGGAACCCGCTAGAGGCCAAGGGAACCCGCTGGAGGCTAAGGGAACAAACTAGAAGCTAAGGGAACACACTGGAGGCTATGGGAACACACTGGAGGCTATGGGTAAACACTGGAACACACAGCACAGTACACACATTAATTAACTAAATAAACCAAAAGATACACTTACACATCGAACAGATAACAGGACAAGTCAGAGCCCTAATAAACAAACTTACACACGTGGACAAAATTGTTGGTACCTTTCGGTCAATGAAAGAAAAACTCACAATGGTCACATAAATAACTTTAATCTGACAAAAGTAATAATAAAAAAAAAATTCTATGAATGTTAACCAATGAAAGTCAGACATTGCTTTTCAACCATGCTTCAACAGAATTATTTAAAGAAATAAACTCATGGAACAGGCCTGGACAAAAATGATGGTACCCCTAGAAAATACTGAAAATAATGTGACCAAAGGGACATGTTAATTCAAGGTGTGTCCACTAATTAGCATCACAGGTGTCTACAATCTTGTAATCAGTCAGTGGGCCTATATAGGGCTCCAGGTAGTCACTGTGTTGTTTGGTGACATGGTATGTACCACACTCAACATGGACCAGAAGAAGCGAAGGAAAGAGTTGTCTCAGGAGATTCGAAAGAAAATTATAGTCAAGCATGTTAAAGGTAAAGGCTATAAGACCATTTCCAAGCAGCTAGATGTTCCTGTGACTACAGTTGCACATATTATTCAGAAATTTAAGATCCATGGGACTGTAGCTAACCTCCCTGGACGTGGCCGCAGGAGGAAAATTGATGACAAATCAAAGAGATGGATGATCCGAATGGTAACAAAAGAGCCCAGAAAGACTTCTAAAGAGATCCTAGGTGAACTTCATGCTCAAGGAACATCAGTGTCAGATCGCACCATCCGTCGTCGTTTGAGCCAAAGTGGACTACATGGGAGACGACCAAGGAGGACACCATTGTTGAAAACAAATCATAAAAAAGCCAGACTGGAATATGCCAAACTACATGTTGACAAGCCACAAAGCTTCTGGGAGAATGTCCTATGGACAGATGAGACAAAAATTGAACTTTTTGCCAAGGCACATCAGCTCTATGTTCACAGAAGGAAAAATGAAGCATATCAAGAACAGAACACTGTCCCTACTGTGAAACATGGAGGAGGCTCGGTTATGTTCTGGGGCTGTTTTGCTGCATCTGGCACAGGGTGTCTTGAATCTGTGCAGGGTACAATTCAATCTCAAGACTATCAAGGGATTCTAGAGAGAAATGTGCTGGCCAGTGTCAGAAAGCTGGGTCTCAGTCGCAGGTCATGGGTCTTGCAACAGGAAAATGACCCAAAACACACAGCTAAAAACACCCAAGAATGGCTAAGAGGAAAACATTGGACTGTTCTAAAGTGGCCTTCTATGAGCCCTGACCTCAATCCTATTGAGCATCTTTGGAAGGAGCTGAAACATGCTGTCTGGAAAAGGCACCCTTCAAACCGGAAACAACTGGAGCAGCTTGCTCATGAGGAGTGGGCCAAAATACCTGCAGAGAGGTGCAGAAGTCTCATTGACAGTTACAGGAATCGTTTGATTCCAGTGATTGCCTCAATAGGTTGTCCAACAAACTATTAAGTTAGGGGTACCATCATTTTTGTCCAGGCCTATTCCATGAGTTCTGTTGAAGCATGGTTGAAAAGCAATGTCTGACTTTCATTGGTTAACATTCATAGAATTCTTATTTATTATTACTTTTGTCAGATTAAAGTTATTTCTGTGACCATTGTGAGTTTTTCTTTCATTGACCGAAGGGTACCAACAATTTTGTCCACATGTGTAAATAAAACAAATAAAATATAAAGTAAAATAAAACAATCAAAACAAAACCAAACCAAACCAAATCAAAACACATGCCCACTGACAGTAATAATGCTCGACCCAGTTTCCCAAAACAACCAGCTATTTATAACAATACTAATGATGAGCTACCTCGGTCAGGTGAGCATCCACATCACTTGACCGAGGTGACTTCTGGGAAACTGAGTCGACAAACAAAAACTACAAAACAAAAACAAACATGTGCACACAGCGACCTCTGGTGGTAGTCCCTTACAGTACCCCCCCAACGGCGCTCCACCGGAGCGCTACAGGAGTTACCTCATCCTTGTCCCTCGTTTCTCTACCCGGCTGATGACGCTTACGATCTGGCTCTTCAAGCAAGGTAGAAAATGGGCGAGTTGATGTTGCCGCCAAAGCGGCAGCCCTAGCTTGCCCTTGGAGTCTTGAGTTTTTAAATCTTATATAATCCTTATTCTGATAATATAAAAGTAATATTAATTTATTTTTCCTCATTTTCTCACAAGCTTTTGCCACTTTATGTGAAACATTGTCATTTAATGTCACTTACATGGTTTGGTTAGCATGTAGATAACACTGCTAAATCATGCTAACATACTGCCTTATGTACTGTAGCTTAGCACAAACGGGTTAGCTCACAGGTGGCTAAGCTAATGCCTTACATTATGTAGATTAGATTAGATTAGTTGTCAGTATCAGCTGTGGTGTAAATGTTTATAACATATTTCACCCTGCTTTGGATAGCTTCATGTTATGGTAGCTATTTGGTTCAGTTTCTGGTTAGCTTATGACACTGCTATCTATAATGTTATTTAGCACAAAGACTTTAGCTCCCGTTGCCTAAAATACTGCCTCATGTAGCTTACAGATGTTTGTGATGTTAAGGTGTAAATGTAAATCGTAATGCAAAAAGTATAAATCGTTGTATAACTTTGGAAAAGTTTGTGTTCTCTTTATGAATGGTCAATAGTTATTGAGGATTATTGACAGTAATCTGTAATTTTAATTTTACAGACGGACCATTACTATGTCATGGGAACCTCGACCACGACTGGGGCCCGGATTCGGGATGGATCTCTTGTATTTTTTTAAGCAGTTGACCACACGATAAGGTTTCACTTGTGACTGCACACAACCAGCACATGGACTGACCTCAGATGCCAGGAATGTTACCACTGCTGGTCACAGGGTCTGTGTGAATTGCAAATCAGTTTATGGTAAGCAGCCATAAACACCATGGAAATGAAATGTTCACTTGTGTCTTGAGTTAAACAAGAACTGCTTTTCGAGAGAGGCACAAAGATGCATGACTGTGTATAGGGTGTAAAAGTGGGCTTTTACAAACCTAACACCCTTTCTTCATAGTGCACTGTTCCTGTTCCCATTGGGGACACTTTCAAAGTTTTCCCAATTTTTCGGACTGACTGACCTTCATTTCTTAAAGTAATGATGGCCACTCGTTTTTTTCTTCACTTAGCTGTTTTTTTCTTGCCATAATACAAATTCAGCCTCTTTGAATCAGAAGATGTGTCCAAACTTTTGGTCTGTACTGTATATGTTCATAAGTAAGAAAAATACACAAATGTCAGGACATGTCAGAACTACTACCAGGCCCATAAACCTGCAGACCCCTAAATAAAGAGTGATGGCCAAGCTCACTCATTTACACTCCTGTGGTGTGAAAGTAACTGTGTGAAAGTTTCCCCGAGAGGTTGGTCTCATGTTTTGTTTTTGTTATTATTATTTTTTTATCAAACCTTATTTGCTGTTCATTATTTGCTGTTCATAATATTGTTTGTGTTGGCCAATAAAGCTGATTTTATACTGATTCTGTTTTATATTTTACATATTGGATGACAATCTTCCATGTATTCTGGCTTTTATACCATACAAACATTAGATTGAACATTAGTATCATGGCACTATAATGCTGGTTACCATGTATGCTGGTCCACCGCATACCACCATTTTGCTGGTATTCTGTGGACCAGCATCAGTACAGTGACCAGCATACCAGCACCAGCATACCAGCACCAAAACACAACATATGCTGGTATAATGGTAACCAGCTATGCTGGTCTATGCTGGTTTTATCAGCAGGGAAGTGTACCAATTAGTTTGTCTCTTGTCTTGTGTAAGTACTGTTCTGTGTGCTTCCTCTTCCATGTTTAGCCTCCAGTAGGTTTAGCCTCTAGTATGGATTAGCCTCTTTTGTTTGTTTTCCATTTAGGTTTAGTTACTAACCAGCTTAGCTACTAACTCTTAGTTACTAACTCGGTTAGGTCATCATCCACTTCGACAATAACCAGATTAGATACTAACCCGATTAACTACTAACCTGTTCACTCATTAGTCTCTCCTGTCTCTGGATTTGTCTCAACTCTGTTTGGGTTCAGCTCCATGTTTGTTGTGTCAAGCTCTAAGCCTGTGTTTCGCTAAAGAGCCTGTGTTTCGCTCTAGACTTATGGTCAACCAAAGAGCCTACAGTATGTTTACTGTACCTCTATTCCTGTGTTTAGTTAAAGAGCCAATGTTTAGCTCTATATCTGTGTTAAGAGTATGAGTTCTTTGTTTAGTTTCTTTTCGTTTCGTTTAATAAAGACTCTGTATGTTAAAAAAAAAAAACCCTGTGTCTATGCCTGCCCTTTTTCAGCCCATAATACCACCTGGCTATGACACATACACATTTTATGCGCTTTTGAATCATGGTTTGCTCTGCAGCCTGTCATGCAATTACATGCAATTACATGAAAAGTCTAAACAGAGGAGAATCATCAGACAAGGTCTTTATTCCCATTTTTACAACCAGGGTAGCACCTCTGTTTAACATTCACACACTATGGGCAATTTGGGAAAGCCAATTAGATTAATCTACATGTCTTTCGACTGTGGGAGTACCTGGAGGAAACCCACCAAGCACGGGGAGAACATGCAAACGTTCGGGAATTGAACCCGAACCCTGAAGGCAACATTTTTTAAAAAAATGATACCTGCCAATTGTAGAGAAAAAGAAATAAATATAAAATTGAGAGTATATACCAGACACCAGATTACTTTTCATAAGATGCAAATATATTTATCCAAATGATACCTGATTTTTGGTGCCTGATACTTGATACCCGTCAACTGATTAGCAAATTAATTAGGACGTGGCACCTAATGTGTGGATAGAGATAAGCCACATAGTTTGTTTGGCAAACAATGCAAATTTAGTGAGCAGTGTGAAAAGGTCAATTGAAATTATGTTTGAAGTCCTGCATTAAATTTCCTAACTACATTCCCCTAAAAAGATACAAGACTTTGGAAATAAATTAGTTAATTTATAACATTTATAAAATAAATGAAATACAAATGAATGTGAACTGATTATACAGTGGGGCATTATCGCCTTTGATTCCTGGCTCGGGTCTGTGTGCATGGAGTTTGCATGTTCTCCCTGTGCTTGGTGGGTTTGCTCCAGGCACTGTGGTTTCTTCCCACAGATTAGGCTAATTGGCATCCCCAAATTGCCCATAGTGTGTGAATAAGCCTGTGAATTTTGTTTATGTGTGTGCCCTAAAATGCATTGGCACCCTGTCCAGGGTATACCCTGCCTCATGCCCTAAGTCTCCTGGGAAAGGCTCCATGCTCCTTGTGACTAAAAATCTAGAGAGTAATGTACTAAATTTTGAGAACAACAAATAGGCCAAGTGAAAACGTGTCTCAAAAGTGTTGCTTGGGGCTAAGTGAGAAATAAAGCACACGGAGGTGTGGTGGTATAGATGAATAATCACTGACAGGATGGTGTGATAAAGAAAAGGTAAGTTACTTATAAAAGGATGCCATGAAGAGTTTCAATCCTCCTACACTACAACAGTTTACCAATGATTAAAATTACTGATACATTAAGAAAAGACCAACTTTAAGAATACTGCAAAAATGTCCCACTTGTTATCTGTTTATAGTTACTGCTAATGATGTGGAGCATCCAGAAGCTAGTTTACATTATGGCATTTGACAGAAGCTCTTATCCAGAGCGACTTACATTTTTATCTCATTATACACTCACCTAAAGGATTATTAGGAACACCTGTTCAATTTCTCATTAATGCAACTATCTAATCAACCAATCACATGGCTGTTGCTTCAATGCATTTAGGGGTATGGTCCTGGTCAAGACAATCTGCTGAACTCCAAACTGAATGCCAGAATGGGAAAGAAAGGTGATTTTAAGCAATTTTGAGCGTGGCATGGTTGTTGGTGCCAGTTGGGCCGTCTGATTATTTCACAATCTTCTCAGTTACTGGGATTTTCACGCACAACCATTTCAAGGATTTGCAAAAAATGGTGTGAAAAGATAAAAACATCCAGTATGCGGCAATCGTGTGAGCAAAAATGCCTTGTTGATGCTAAAGGTCAGAGGAGAATGGGCCTACTAATTCAAGCTGATAGAAGAGCAACTTTGACTGAAATAACCATTCGTTACAACCAAGGTATGCAGCAAAGCATTTGTGAAGCCACAACATGCACAACCTTGAGGCGGATGGGCTACAACACCAGAAGACCCCACCAGGTACCACTCATCTCCACTACAAATAGGAAAAAGTGGCTACAATTTGCACAAGCTCACCAAAATTGGACAGCTGAAGACTGGAAAAATGTTGCCTGGTGTGATCAGTCTCGATTTCTGTTGAGATCAGAATCAGAATCAGAAGAGTTTTATTGCCAAGTACGCTTGCACGTACAAGGAATTTGTTTTAGTGACAGAGCTCCACAACAAAACAAATAACAAGACAAAACAGCACGACACAAAACAGGAAAAAAAAAAATAAAAAAATAAAAAAATAGAAAATTACAACAAATTGAGATATTCAATGGTAGAGTCAGAATTTGGCGTAAACAGAATGAGAACATGGATCCATCATGCCTTGTTACCACTGCGCAGGCTGGTGGTGTCATGGGTCTAGCTGGTGGTAGTGGCTGGCTAGACCGGCTGATGTAGTTGCCGTGGGCATATAGGGTAGGCATGCACGCAGAGGGGTTGATGAAACAGAAATAGTCTTTATTTACAAAACAATAAATACAATAAACAAACAAAGAAACCAAAACCACAAACGTAAACTAGAACTAGGGCTCAGGAAAAACACAACAGGAAAGGATCTAAACACAGGGAACCAGGAGCTGACACAGGGAACCAGGAACTGACACAGGGAACTGACAGTAGGAAACATGGAGCTGGAGCTAACTAAAGACACATAGGGGAACTAGAGACGAGACAGGACTGGACTGGAGAGACAGGACTGGAGAGACAGGACTGGACTGGAGAGACAGGACTGGAGAGACAGGGCTAGCCAGGAGACAGGACTGGAGAGACAGGGCTAGCCAGGAGACAGGACTGGAGAGACAGGGCTAGCCAGGAGACAGGACTGGAGAGACAGGGCTAGGGGCAACAGAGACTAGAGACCAGATGGGTTAGTGGTTAGTGAGGTTAGTAGCTACATGGAATACTGGGGACGCTGGACACTGACCTAACCGGGTTAGTAGCTAATGGAGTTAGTGGCTAACCAGGTTAGTACTGAACTAATAGGGAAACAACACAAGACGCAAAGCACACATGAGGCTATTCCAAACTAGCGGCTAACCTACTAGCCACCAGAACCACTAGCAGTCAATCCCACTAGAGGCTAGCCTACTGGAGCCTAACCCTACTAGCAGCCAAGGCATACTAGCGGCTAACCCTGCTAGCGGCTAGGCCCTCATGTGGCTACACAAAACTAAACAGACAAAGAACTACACAAGAAGGCTGACACTGACACCTGACTGAGGTGCCTTCTGGGAAACTGAGTCGACCAACAAAAACTACACAGAACGAAACAATGACCTCTAGTGGAGGTTCCTAACAGGTTGTGGTGGTGTAATGGTGTGGGGGATTGTTTCTTGACACACATTAGGCCCCTTAGTGCCAATTGGGCATCATTTAAATGCCACGGCCTACCTGCGCACTGTTTCTGACCATGTCCATCCCTTTATGACCACCATGCACCCATCCTCTGATGGCTACTTCCAGCAGAATAATGCACCATGTCACAAAGCTCGAATCATTTCAAATTGGTTTGCTGTACTAAAATGGCCCCCACAGTCACCAGATCTCAACCCTATAGAGCATCTTTGGGATGTGGTGGAATTTTGTGCCCTGGATGTGCATCCCACAAATCTCCATCAACTGCAAGATGCTATCCTATCAATATGGGCCAACGTTAATAAAGAATGCTTTCAGCACCTTGTTGAATCAATGCCACATAGAATTAAGGAAGTTCTGAAGGCGAAAGGGAGTCAAACACCGTATTAGTATGGTGTTCCTAATAATCCTTTAGGTGAGTGTATATTTGAGCAGGACATAACATGGTGGTCATGGGGTTTGAACCTGGGACCTTCCGAACCACAGTCCAATGTCGAGCTCAGTTCAATCAATCAGTTGATTTCGTAACAACCACTTATTTCCTCACTCTTGAGATTATTAATAATAATAAAAAAAATACAGTGTGTCCTGGTATAGAAGTTTTAAGGTCTCTGTCTTGAGAAACTGCAAACTTTTTACACTCTATTTAAACTTACAAATAGAAAACATGTTGTGGGTACAGTCTTGTCTAGCAACATATTAAAAAGTTAAAAGTCAGATTTTCAAATATTGCTTAGGTTATAACAGATATGAATTATTATTACTGTATTTCACTTACCTATCTTTTTCTATTTCACTGAAAATTTATAAAACAAAACCCCCCACAGCTTGTCATCATCTTGCTGGAGATTTCAACCATGCAAATCTCAAGTCAGTGCTTCCTAGATTCCATCAGTATGTGGACTTTGCAATGAGAGGGGGAAACACGCTGGATCCTGTTTACACAAATATTCCTCACCTCGGCTACTCAGACCACATCTCTGTTAAGCTAATTCTAGCATACAGACCACTCGTCAGGCGTTCAAAGCCGGTTCTGAAGCAGGTGAAAACCTGGCCAGCCCGACTGCTCTTCAGGACTGTTTTGAGAACACCGACTGGAACATGTTTAGGGAGGCTGCAACTTATGGCGACCACACCGACTTGGAGGAGTACATGTCATCGGTGACCAGCTACATCAACAAGTGCACCGATGATGTCACTGTCTCCAAGAGCATCATCTCATGAACCAACCAGAAACCGTGGATTACTGCGGAGGTGCGTGCACTTCTGAGAACACGAGACTCTGCCTTCAAAGAAGGAGACAAGATGGCCCTTAGAAGAGTAAGAGCCAAACTTTCTCAGGCCATCAGAGAGGCGAAGCGTGCACACTCCCAGAGAATCCACAATCACTTCAGAGACAGCGTTGCCGAAGAAGTCTTCTGTGTCCTGTCTCAATGACTACTGTCCCAGCGGCTCATCATGAGACACATCAAGACCCTGCTGCCCCCCTCACTGAACCCACTGCAATTTGCGTACCATCCTAACCACTCAACGGACGACGCCATCTCCACCACACTCCATCTTGCCCTCACACACTTGGACAATAAGAACACATACGTTCAGCATTCAACACTATCACCCCCCAACAACTGATCGGGAAACTGAGCCTGTTGGGCCTGAACACCTCCCTCTGTAACTGGATCCTGGACTTTCTGACCAGAAGGCCTCAGTACGGATCAGGAACTGCACCTCCAGTACCACCATACTGAGTGCTGGGCCCCCACAAGGTCACCTGTGCTCAGTCCCCTGCTGTTCACACTGCTGAACACAATAACTGTAGCGACACACAGTTTGAATCACATCATCAAGTTTGCTGATGACACGACCGCGGTGGGTCTCATTAGCAAAAACGACGAGGCTTGGGACATATTGGTCATATAAATGCAACAAGTAAGTTGCTGTTATTAAGTTGTTGTTTACTTAACTTAGAAACTACAGAATGCAATGCCCTGAAGATGTTCCTATTCAAAGCACTAACACCAAAGACTTCCTCGATAAGAGTTAAATTATTACCTCTATTCAGTTATTAAGCACTTTACTATTAGATTTATTTGGATTATGTGAATATTACAAATAAAACTATAACATTTCAGCTAAAGTACAAAAAATGAGTTTATACTTAATACAGAACAATTCTGACTGGTTAGTATATCAGACATGCTGATTCATTTCTTATATCTTTGACAGTAGTAGAGCTGCAAATTACATGTTTATCCTGTTTGCTGCCGCAATTTTCTCTTGTCAAAGTTGCTCACATATTTATATTTCCTATTTTTTTTTCATCAGCATTAGAACTGACAGTTTACGTCCTTTCTGTCACGAGCTAGCCAGACTCATGGGTCTAAATCCATTTCGGAGTTCTTCCCTACGCGCTCCGCTCTCAATCACAGCACACCTGTATCGAATCAAGCAATCAACCCTTGGCTTTATAAGCACACCGAGTGTGTCACTCAGCGCCGCAGTGTCTCGCTCGTGTGCCCCGTGTTTTCCTTGCTAATCTAGTTCATCGTATTCTTTCTCGTTGTCGACCCCTGCTTACCCTCTCTGGATTTATTCTTTCGTCTTCGCCCATTTCCAGTTTAATATTAAACTAAAACTCAGTGCTTGGGTTTTAGGGGGTTAAGATTTCCCTTATTACATATAAGATGTAGTACGTATTACTCTTAAAAGTAAAACCTCCAGAGAGCATTTAGGTTGATGAACATGAAGCTTTGTTTTTCAGTCTATAAAATATAAAATTCATACAGGAACATCTCTAAAATTATGTTAATGACAAAAAAAGAATGTAAACACCAATTTCAATCAGATTGACCAGTTCTGCAACAATTCTACAGTTACTACAATGTGTTTAGGGAGCTAAGAACCCTTAATTATGCAAAGAATGTGTTATTTAGTACCACTAATAAAAAAAAGTTGTATACGTAAGAGAGAATTACAATCTAAATCATTAGTTAGAAAAAGAGTTCTTTCAACATATTATTGGTTTGAAAGCAAACAGAGATATACTTTATGAGACAACCAAGCTGGATTAACCAAAAAATAAGAATAAAATGTAAAATTCGTGACAGAATTTAAGTTAAACTGAAAACATAAATTAAAAGAATGAGTTCATACAGTAGTCAAATTTATCTAATGATTTTGTATGAGATATCAGGTTTTATGTTGGGCAGAAACGATTCAAGGACATATCCAATGTGTGTGAAAACACCAGTAGAAGCAGCAGTATCTGCTTAGCATCATCAGCAACCGGGGCTTTGAAATGAGGAGTCAGGCAGCCGCCAAGGCTTCTTTACATCCGTGTAACGATTTGCGCTTTGTTACACTGAATTTCAGGAGCTTACCACTGGACTGTTGCATCAGTTGTTTACTTCAGAATTTCCATCAGGCTTCAATGGCAAATTGCATCATGTCAATCGGTGTGAATGATGAGAATGATGAGAGCATGCTCTCTATGATTGGATGCAAAATATCCCTGTGGTGTTGAAATCATGGGCACTGGGCTGTGTTCTGAACCTGAGTATTGGTCGTGTGAAACATCCTCAGATAAGCTTGTACTTTCTAGACCGTCTGCTATGTTGGATTTACTTGGATGCGTGTAGACTTCAGAGAAGAAGGGATTATTCCACCAACACTGGTAAGGTTACAGATTCTGTCATTTCATATTTGAATCCCATTTGACTGTAATGTCATGCATATAGTCAAATGTGGTGCAAATATGAAATGACAGAATCACAAATGGCAGAATGACGGAAGACACGCTTATCTGAGGATGTTTCATGTGGTTTGTTGCATGACGTTAATGATTAAAAAAAAAACATGAAATGGTAGATGAGGAATTATTATTCACAAGTGAAAACAGTTATAATGGGGAGCAACTTGTGTGAGTTAACCAAGATTTTTTCAAGTTGTTGTTAATTAGAAACCCATTTTACTCAAATTTTGTCTAGATGTTCTTAGGAATAGAATCTTGGATCCCAAAGATAGATGTGTATTCTGTTCTTGCTGAATGTTTTCTCTAATTTTTTGCCCCAAAAGTTGTGACTCTCTATTTCCCTCAAAGGCAAATCCTGTACATTTTGAACTAACATCAGTATGTTAACCAACAACATTTAAGTAAATTTGATAAACCTTATTAAGAATTAATATTGATGTTTATTGCAGAAAATTCATTTTACACAAATTTTTTAATAGATTAGCTGCAAAAATCTTGAAAACTATACATTTGTTGAGTGCTGTTCCTATGTACTTTTGTATAGCTCTCAGATCTATTGTGATATACTGTACCATGGTGTGAAATATCACTAGATACCTATCTATCTATCTATCTATCTATCTATCTATCTATCTATCTATCTATCTATGCATACAGACTTACACTGCAGTCTTGACATTAATAATTAAAGATAATTCATTTTAGAATTACACGTTATTCAATTCATAAATTATTATTCAAGTATAACATTATTTTTAAATACATTTTTGTCTTATTTATTCGTGCGTCAGCAGAATTTTATGTCCGTTTTCAATAAAACTTAGATGCTACAGTGAAATGTTTAAAGAAATCTGAAATTAAATACAGAAGGTTATAAGTAATATATTAACGGATTTCTTTGATAAGTGTAGAAACTAGAAAGAGAAGCAAGAGCGACGGCCAAAGTGCCAATGAGAACTGCAGCAGGTTCTCCCTGATGCTTGGAAAAACTTACAAGCTATTAAAACTTAAATGAAAAAGACTGATTGCATTAATACATTTAATTGTTTTTGTACTATTTACTGCTCACTATAGTCCTTTTTGCTATTTTGAAATGTTTATTTTCATCATTTGGAGGCATGTTTGCTTATGCATGGATACTTCTATTCTATCTATCTATCTATCTATCTATCTATCTATCTATCTATCTATGCATACAGACTTACACTGCAGTCTTGATATTGATAATTAAAGATAATTCATTTTAGAATTAAACGTTATTCAATTCATAAATTATTATTCAAGTATGACATTATTTTTAAAGCTATTTTAGAATATAATACCCCACAATAATGTACGCTTGATAGTATGATTGATTGAGTCTGATTATTAGATTTGTTGCTGCTGTCAAAAAAGACAAAGGATTTTATTGAAGTAAATATAATTTAGTCAGAAATAAATTAAAATAATTAAATATTCATTATTATTATTTTTTTTTAGTGTAAAAGGTACATTCCATGTACCTCTCTAGGTAAAGGATACATTCTGTTAATGGTACCTAACATGCACACTTTAGAACAGAACACAATATGTACATGAGTACCCAAGTATATTTTAGAATCCAAAAATCCATTTTGGGCATAGGTGTCCTCCAGTAGACATGAGTTTTGAGTAAACATGAGATATGAGTATGATTATTGCAAGTTCATACTGTATAGAAGGAAAGAAAGAAAAATATACTGTAGAATTTAAATGCCATAATAAATTTTATATGCCTTTGTAATACATGTGCATATCTTTCATTTCAGTTTGCTTGTAAGAAGATTCTTGTTTAGATCAGCACCAGTTATTGAGCAACGGAGATGTATAATGACAAGAATAACTCCTTGTTCCTTAACGGAAATGTCTCTGTGGCGGAAAAGACAGTATACGAGATTTGCAGCCACATGCCCGAGCTCATGATCTTCTACCTGATGTTGCAGTTTATTAACATGGTCGTGGGGCTCCCAGCAAACATTATGGTCCTGTGGTTGATCCGCCGCAATCGGAGCGATTCAACCACATCAGACATCTTCATCTGGCACCTGGCTGTACGGGACACCTTCTTCTGCCTTATTCCTCCGCTGGAGCTGGTCAACGTGCTGTTCCTAACCACCAGCGGTCCCTGGTATGTCCTGCGCTTCTGGTATGGTGTCAAAGACTTGTCGCTGCTCTTCCTGGCCTGCATCTGCCTGGACCGCTACATGGCTGTGCGCCATCCCATTATCTTCTCCAACCTAAAGGACCGGCCCCATCGTCCTGTGTGCGCCGGTGTTGTGTGGTTCATTTCTTTAGTGTATGCCATACTGAAGTGTTTGGGCAACATCCCCAACTTCGATAAAGTTTTCATGGTCATGATCCTGGCCACATTTGCGTTCATGGTTTTCTGCAACATCTCCATCCTGTGTGCCCTGTGCCAATCCGGTCCGGGCAAGGACGACATGCATCCAGTCAAGAAAAGAGCTTTTAAGATGGTGCTCATTATTTTAGGTATCATAGTCTTTAACTACTTCCCTCCTGTAGCACTCTTCCCATTTAGGGAATATTTCGCTCCAGATGTGTTTACATGTTATATCAGTTACCTAGCTTTTGGCTTCATGAACATCAGCAGCAGCATTCAGCCTGTCTTGTATCTGTCGAATAAGAAACCACAATGTCCAGGGTGCTGTAATGTGTGCTGCAACACTAAAGACACTGAGGCTAGATCCATCAACGAGCCAACAACTGTCTACAGTACTGATATTTAGATGGCCCTTAAGGGAAATAAATCACATTAGGTGTGTTTCAATGTGACCTGAAACTGAACATTTGAGCTCAGGTAAACATGTAAAGAGTAAAACTTTAATGTCAAAACAAAATTAATTATGGAAAATAAATTGCATGAAAAAATGTATGTAAAAAAACACATGGAAATTAAATTATATAAAAGAATCACATGTAAAATAAATGCTTATAATAATATGTATAAATTATATACAATATGCAAACATTTACAGTCCAAGTGGATTTTCTGGAAATGGAAATGTTAATGAGATTTTGAAATGTATTTATAGTTTATTTATTTTTATTGATTACTTATTTTAATTAACTTATTTTTGTCATACTGTATATATATATATATATATATATATATATATATATATATATATATATATATATATATGATTACTGTTTTTATTAACTTTCAGTAAATATTTTATTTACTTTTTACATAGTTACGTTTAATTTGAGCTGCTTTCATTAATGTTGTTTAATCCTGGTTGTTTTATTTTTTTTCTTATCCTTTCACATCACTTTGGTCAACTGTGGTTGTTCTTTAAACATGCCTTTAAAAAAATCTGACTTGACGACTTTTAACATTTGAAGTCTTAACAAGTCCATTATACCCCATTTCTGACTGTAGAAATATTTTTCATAGCTACTTCGATAATAAAATAATACATGATTAAACATTTAAATAAATGTACTCATCTTATAAATGTACTGTACATGTATACCATGTTATGCTACAATTTCTCATGTATCACAAAGATTCTTTCATGGAATATCATTAATCTTTTAGGTCTCAGTGGCACTAAAAACATTTAGTGATATCCATAGGTCGATATCCATCAGTAAAACCATTTTTAGGGCATCAAAGAAATCTAAAGAAAATCTAAAAAAATCTAAAGAACTTATATATAACTTATATATAACTTATATATATATATATATATATATATATATATATATATATATATATATATATATATATATATATATATATATATATATATATATATAAGAAAGGCACAACCCGGCACAATCCTCAATACAGTAGTGATGGGAAGTTTGGATCATTTTAATGACTCGGTTCTTTGAATCTTGTTCATCAAAATGAATCTTGTTTTGAATCATTTTGTTTATTATGTTCTTTTGATCAGAAATGAAATCAAATGTTACATTTTGGAAAAACAGACCCCCAACACCCAAATTTTGGCTCTAGTTCCAGAAATTAAAATATTACAATGCAGCTAAGGGCATATTATTATAAACAGAACGAGCAGCTCACCTTTCATATCTTCTGGTCTAAATTGTTCGTTCTTTTGTCACATGATTCTCATAGACTTTATGCAGTGCATTACAGAATTGACCGGTTCTTCTAATGAGTCTTCTAGTCGAAATCGTTCGTTCTTTTGAATCTATTGCACTGCATGGCATCTATGGGAGTCACAAACAATGAAAAGAATGAATGACTCATACTAGAAGACTCAAAGGTATCATGTCTGTTTCCTGTACATAACCGACGGAGGCTTTGCGATGCTTTGCGCATATGTGCTCAGTATAAAATTAACAAATGACTCTCTGAGACTATTGTTTCTTCTAAGTCACGTTAATGACTTGTTCAAAAAGAATGAATCATTCACAAACAACCCATCATTACAATACACAGACACGAAAGTACGACACTGCATAACTTACTCTGGATAAATGGTATGTACATTATGAAAACAGAACCTTGTGCCATAAATTAAATGTAAATGTTGAGTAGAAGGGAAGATATGAGAAGTTATATTCTTATTTTTAGCTTTAACCTTTTAATTATTCCTACAAACTCTTTACCCATTACCGACGGGTACTAACGCTAGTAAAAATATATATTACAATATAATTTTATTATCTATATAAATAAAAGAAAGGTTTTATTTACACATTGGTCAGAACAAAACTGGCTTCACGTAATTTATTAAAAACTTTTTTGTTCTAAGGTTTTTGCCTAAAGTTAAACCTGCATCATACTGTAAATGAAAAAAATGATGAGTAGAAGTTTTATGAGTAAAATCACCTGATTTTATTTCTTCTAGTTCACAACTCACAAAAACTCCTACCTCCTATTACCAGGTTATCCTGTCTAAATGTTAATATGAAATGACTTCTCCTAAAACTGCCTTCTACAGGGCAAAGCTCACCAACTCACTAGCTCCTCCTCACTCTATCCATCCTATTGACTACTGACAACTTTGACACTTTTATGATGGGAAGATTTAAAAAAAATCTGCCAGACCTTCACTCCCAATCCAACCCCTACAGTACAATTTTAGGATTCCCCATCTCCTTGTTGGACAATTTCTTTCCAACTTGATAACAGTAAGGATTTAGCATGTCCTCCAATATCTCTATAACACACTCTATACTAATGTCTCTTCATCTTTTACAGAACAACCTCAACAGTCTTAAACAATCGTCTCACCTTACTGTTAACCTTACTCTCTCATGTCGATTTCATTTTTATAAAAATTGGAAGGATTCATCCATTTCTCTCCACATGGACAACTCAGGTGTTTCGTCAGTCCATTGTTTATTTCAAGACTAAACAACTGCAACCCCCTCCTGGCAGGTTTGCCTCTGTGCAGCATTTTTCCTCTACAGCTAATCCAGAATGCAGCTGCACAACTTTTTTCCTATTCGATTCCACTACTCCTCTCACTCTACTGGTTCAAATTATTATTAACATCATTTAATATCAACTGCCACCCATCACACAGTATGGATGCATTTCTTTAGTCCGGATGACATTTCTGTTTCACCCAAATGAGGATGGTTTCCCTCCCTGTTGAGTTTCCCCTTGCTACTGTCGCTCTCGTCTTGCTCATCAGGGACTATCAGATCATTTTGATTCATACACATTCACATTTCATACAAACTTAAATAATTATTTTGATTGTGTAATGACAATGACAATTGCTAAAAGTGCTATACAAATAAAACCGAATTGAATTGAGTTGAAAATCCAAATCACGGATGCCTGTCTACAAAGACAAAAAAAAAAAAAAAATCTTATCACACGCTGCAGTGCACTCCATTTCCTCCACTCTTCCAGCACTGCTTGATTGGAAAAACTCTCTCTCCATGCATCTGCTGTAGGCTGTTTTTTGTTTCGGCAACCAGGTGATAGATGAAACTTTCATGAGATGTCTGTGGAGCTGAGTCACTGGCAATCTTGAAGATTGGCAGTCTTGACACAACAATGTGTGAAGGATTTTTGGGATTTGGGTAAAAAAAAAAAAAAAAACCTTTCCAACAGTCTTCGACTGGTGGTACTTCTACTATGTTCATTGATGGAGACTTCAAAGCATTTATGTAAGTCACTCTAGATAAGGGCATCAGCCAATGCTGTAAATGCAAAGTAACTGTAAATGTAAAACATCTGAAGGTGCTGTGGTATTTGGCACCAAGATGTTAGCAGCAGATATTTTAAGTCCTGTGATGTAAGAGGTGTAACCTCCATGGATCAGACTTAACCAGCATATCCCACTATCAGATTAACATTTGTGGATTCTAAAGGCCAAACCAACAATTTGATCTCTTTATGTTTTTTCAAACCATTCCTGAACAATCTTTGCAGTGTGTCAGAACACATTGCTCTGCTGGAAGAGCCCTCAAAATTCTCCAGGTTTCAATGTTAGTCATAATTTCAAGAGTTTTGATTAAAAGGTGGATACACATGGGATTCAGGACCCTAATGATGCTGGTACAGACCACTGAGACTGATGAGAGAAAATAAAAGGTAGCCTTCCTCATGCCATATCCAGTTCATGAAAAAGAATTGTAAGCAGTTTAATAATTGAGTTGGAGAATTCTGTTTCCCAGAACAAGGCAATTTTAGTATGAGAACAGTAAAGCCCTTAAAAACAACAAATGTCTGAAAGAGAAAGACAGGAATATATGAGGAGTGTTCAAGCAAAACCGGGACTTGTGATGAAATGAAGGCATAAAACCAGTTTACAGAAGACATTTACAGAACATTTCCGGCACAGTACGTTGACAAGACTTTTAGCCGCAGTAAAACATGCAAACAATTTAAAGAAGGTTGTACATCTGTGAATGACGATTCTGGCCAAGGTGGCTAGGAGCCCACTGCAGTCACTCAGCAAATTGAATACCTGATACTTGAAAATCAACAGATAACTTGTTGACCAACATGTAGCCATCTGCGGAAACTGTATACTCATTTACAGACACCACTTGCACATTACAGTAACTCGGCTAAGCGATATTGCCACATCCACATACACTGGGATAGGTGCATTAGTGTAGCAGAAGATTATAGGGACATCATAGTGCCACGCAGAGTAGAGGTAGTTCAGTGATTAAGGTCTGCTAATTGGAAGGTTACAGGGAATGCAGGTTCAAACTCCAGCACCACAAAGTTGTACCTGTTGGACAATATAACGCTCAGATGTACAAACCCGAATCCCAAAAAGTTGGGATACTGTACAAATTGTGAATAAAAACAAAATACAATGATATGGAAGTTTCACTTTATTCAGAATACAACATAGATGATATATCAAATGTTTAAACTGAGAAAATGTATCATATGAGGAGACAAGTTGTTTAGGTTAAGGAATAGGAATGTTGTTCCTTTCTTGACTAATACAGGCATCTAGTTGTTCAACTGTCTTAGGTTGCATCTTCCTCTTTATGATGCGCCAAATGTTTTCTATGGGTGAAAGATCTGGACTGCAGGCTGGCCATTTTAGTACCCAGATCTTTCTCCTACGCAGCCATGATGTAATTGATGCAGTATGTGGTCTGGCATTGTCATGTTGGAAAATGCAAGGTCTTCCCTGAAAGAGACAACATTTGGATGGGAGCATACAGTATGTTGTTCTAGAACTTGGATACACCATTCAGCATTGATGTGGCCTTTCCAGATGTGTAAGCTGCCCATGCCACACACACTCATGCAACCCCATACCATCAGAGATGCAGGCTTCTGAACTGAGCGCTGATAACAACTTGGGTTGTCCTTGTCCTCTTTAGTCCGGATGACATGTCATTCCAGTTTCCCAAAAAGAACTTCAAATTCTGATTCGTCTGACCACAAAACAGTTTTCCACTTTGCCACTGTCCATTTTAAATGAGCCTTGGCCAAGAAAAAACGCCTGCGCTTCTGGATCATATTTAGATATGGCTTCTTTTTTGACCTATAGAGTTTTAGCCGGCAACTTCGAATGACACGGTGGATTGTGTTCACCGACAAAGTATTCCTGAGCCCATGTTGTGATTTCCATTACGGTAGCACTCCTGTATGTGATGCAGTGCTGTCTAAGGGCCCGAAGCTCACAGGCATCCAGTATGGTCTTCCAGCCTTGACCCTTACACACAGAGATTGTTCCAGATTCTCTGAATCTTTGGATAATATTATGCAATTTTTCTCTGAGAAACTCTTTTAGCAATGATAGAGTGGATTATAGTACAGTTGATTTTAAATGTGTAATCCACATAACGAAAAAGCTATTGAAAATTCATATTTTTTAAATAAAAAATTTATTTAAAAAACTATTAAACTAAATATTGAAAAAAGAATGGTTGTAGTTATTAGTTGTAGTTTAAATGTGTAATCCACATAACAAAAAAGCTATTGAAAATGTATAATTCTTTTTATTAAAAAAATAGTTTAAAAAATTATTAAACGTAATATTGCAAAGGGAATGGTTGTAGTTATTAGCAGTGATAGAGTGGATTATAGTCCAGTTTATTTTAAATGTGTAATCCACATAACAAAAAAGCTATTGAAAATTCATAATTTTTCAAATAAAAAATTAATAAAAAAATATTAAACTGAATATTGAAAAAAAAAGAATGGTTGTAGTTATTAGCAACCATAGCATGGATTATAGTCCAGTTTGTTTTTACATGTGAAATTTCAATAGCAAAAAAGTAATTGAATTTTGTTGATTTGTAATTTTTTGCAACTCAGTCTGTACCAAAGTGCATTCATTTTCATACATACCTTTACAATTATTATTATAATTTTTTAAATAATTAAAAAAGACCCTGACTCTAATTTAACAAATTATCTGTTTTATTAGCACAAGAATCGTCTGTCATCATTTATTTTTAAATGTACATTAAAATAATTATTAATCACTTAAACAAACAAATAAAGAAACAAATATTCCATACTGTAGCAGTGTAATATGTTTGATGTCATGTGATATCTTTCTCTGTAATCTTGTCTATTCTTCTGTAAACAAACGGTTGGGTCTTGGTCATGCACTTTTTAGACGGTCCCTTAGTGACTCCCTCTCTATAAAGCGCCGGTAAGCAGCGTTTCTGAAAGATTTAGCTCCAGCAGGCTGTAACAGGAGAAGATCTAAAAATATATTTATTTGTAGTAGCTTCTCTGTCCACTCCAGATTAAGAAAATATGCAATTTGTCATTTTTGTGTGTTTATTTCTCAAGATATTGAAGGGATAATCTTGAATGTGTGGCGAATGTCTAATATAAAACCAACTTCACCGCGGTGTCTTCTTTTCTAGTTTAAAAAAAATCTGTAATATTTTATCTGTAATATTTAAGTGAAATATATTTAGCGTTTTTGCCTAAATATTCCTTTTTAAGGACAGGTGTATTACGAAGTGAAGACCTGTTGTTCAGTTAGTGTTAACTATGCGAATGTCCTGATTCGTGAATATGACAAAATATCTTTGTTTAAACGTAAAAATGTGTCGACATTGAGCACCATTAGAAGACACGAATGAACAAAAAATCTTTATATTTTTGTAACTATTCTTATATGTACACAAAGTGCTTCGGGCTCTTTATAATAATAAACATAATGTTTTGTTGCTGTTTGTGTCCAGCATTTCATCCATTATTTGGCTGGAAATAATAGCTGGAATGTGGATTTTATGCGAATTTATGACTGAAATAAAGCTGTTCATCGGCGTGCGTGAACCCCGATTTGTCCGTAAACTTTCACTTTACAAAAGGCAGCGTTTTGATCAAAAGGCTGATAAACACGTTCGATTTATCGATAAAAATGGCAGAAAGTCATTGCGTCTCGCAATAATCCAGATCAAACACAATACACATGTCCATAAATAAAAAGGAATATTTAAGCATATACGCGAAATACATTTCACTTGTTATTTCACAATATTAAAGATTAAAACAAGGAAATAAGACGTGCTGAGCTCCAGTACAATGTGCTGGCGAAATATATTTTAGGCAGACGTCTGCTCGGTCTTGTTCATTCTTTTTAAACCCCTCAATTCTGCCAATTCCCCCATCAGCGAAACCGGTTTGATAACTTCACACCTATTGTGAATGCAAGGTGAGAAGAGGGATTACAGTAACTTGGGGTCTGCATGTGTTCACCTCGTAGCGCATTGTATTCAGCGAGAAGACTAAAACAAAAACAAAATAATGTTTGCTTCAGCATTGGAGACAATATTGTTTTAGCCCAACTTTTAATAACAATTATACACTTTTGTATTCTTTGTTTTACTTCGTCTTTTTGCACACGCTTTAAATTCTAACAAAAATAATAGTGGGCTCGCAGGCAGGTTATTTTTTCATGTAACTTAAACGGCTGAATGAAGTTAAATATACACAATAAATTAATAATTGCGTTTGCTTTACATTTGAGCACTCATGTGTAAATAGCTTTTTCATTGTATATACTCCCATATCATATATGTGACTAAAAGGGAGAGCCAGAAGGAAACACAGACATGATGGCTCCCTGAGATGTAAAGCAACCAATCACCTCACCGTCAACAAACCTGAGTGATCAATGAGAGTGGGGAAGAAAGCATCTAAACATACCAGTTCACAATACTCCCTCAGATCTACTCCTTTACCTAAGGCTAATCTATTTATTAAAATGCTTGGTTAAATAAATAGGTTTTCAGCCTAGACTTAAACACTGAGAATGTGTCTGAGTCCTTAACATAAATAGGAAGACTATTCCATAACTTTGGGGCTTGTAAGAAAAACATCTGCCCCCCCTGCTGTAGTTTTAATAATACATGGTACTGACAAGCGGCCAGCATCCTGGATTGAAGTAGGCGTGGCAGATTGTAAGACACTAGCAGTTCACTCAGATACTGTGGCACGAGACCATTTAATGCAAAATTTCACAGGGAGCCAATGCAGTGTAGATAAGATAGGGGTGATTTGCTCGTATCTTCTGGTTCTAGTGAGGACTCTCGCTGCGCATTCTAACTGAAGCTTGTTTATACACCTAGTTGAACAACCAGACAGTAAGGCATTACAAGAGTCCAACCTAGAGGTGATAAATGTATGGACTAGTTTTTCTGCATCATTTAGTGATAATGTATTTCTTATCTTGGCAATATTTCTGAGGTGAAAGAATGCTATCCTGGTAATATTATCTACATGCGCTTCAAATGAAAGGCTGGAATCTATAATCACACCAAGGTCTTTTACTGTTGCATTTGCTGGAACAGAAAGGCCATCTAAATTTACAGTGTGATCAGAAATCTTACTTCTACCTGCTTGTGGTCCTTTGACTAGAACTTCTGTCTTATCAAGATTAAGCAGAAGAAAATTAATTAACATCCAATCTCTTATGTCCTGCACACATTGCTCAATTTTAGTAAACTGTTTTTTCTCATCTGGTTTTGCTGAGACGTATAATTGTGTGTCATCAGCATAACAATGAAAACTAATACCATGTTTGATTTAGAATTATGTTGCCCAGAGGAAGCATGTAAGAGAAAAAAGCAGTGGGCCTAAAACTGAACCCTGTGGAACACCAAACTCCACTTGAGAACATGAGGAATGGTCACCATCTAAATCTACAAACTGATAACGATCAGTCAAATAGGATCTGAGCTACATTTTGTAATCTGTAAAGGACAATACTATGATCAATGGTGTCAAAAGCTGCACTGAGGTCCAGTAACACAAGATCAGAGGCCAATAGGAGGTCCTTTACTACTTTAACAAGTGCTGTCTCTGTGCTGTGATGAGGCCTAAATCCTGACTGGTACAGTTTGTTTATGCCGTTTCTATGTAGATATGAACATAGCTGCTGTGATAATACCTTTTCCAGAATCTTAGAGATAAAAGGGTGGTTTGATATCCGCCTGTAATTGGAAAGCTAACAGGGGTCAAGGTCAGGTTTCTTGATTAGCAACTTAATAACTGATTCAGCATTTTCACATTTCCATGTACAAACCAAAAGTACTCTTGATGATCCAACATTGAGTAGGACTGAAATGGGTAATGGTAGAAGCCAAATACTCTAGAGACTGGGCAAACAATGTGTTGCATCAAGTCATAGTCAAGTCTCCTTGGCAGACTTTGTACTGTAGGACTTTTTACAAGGTGGTTTCAAAATGTTTTGAGATTAGTTCTGTTTACAAGAAAATACTTCATTATTCTATGTTTACAGGCTACCCTGCCACTGAAGTCTTCTTTTGGAAGCATGTTAAACACCTTCTGCGATTTGCGATGAATCTCTGCAATGATGTCAAAATGGCAACCTTTCATCTAGATCTTTATCTTCGGGGGAGGGTGAAGTCAGGGCGGGTGCGAAAATGAGATTTTGTTGTTTCCTGTAAGAAACTCACATGTGAGAAGAGCTTGGTGACAGATTTTTCCTCGATGTTTTCTCCTGCTCCTGGGTCAGCAGCCTGGCGACAACTTGGCAACAACACGGCACGTGTTTAAATCACACGTGAGGATTGCATGGACTGTTCTGTATGACACACCAACAATGGCAGCAATGTTGTGGACTGTTCACTGATGATCATTATGCACAAGTTGCAGAAAGTGGCGGAAATCTTTTAAGGAAGCCTAAGACCACCTCTAAAATTCAAAATTCAAATTCAAATTCAAATTTTATTTGTCACATACACAATCCTACACAGTACGATATGCAGTGAAATGCTTAGGCAACTGCCATGACCTTAGAACAAGAAAGAAAAAAGAAAAAAAAAAGTTACTTATCTAAGAAGGAATAAGAAAGAATATCTATAAAGGTAATAAATATTTGAACAAAAGTAAATTTGAGAAAAATATATATAAGTAAAAATTGACTAAGAGAATAAAATAAAATAAAATATAAAATATAAAATGTATGTAAGTACAAATATACATTAAATGAAGATATAAGGAAATAAGAAAGTGAGAAGAACTGTACAAATAGAAAATATTGGAATGAAAACTTGTAATTGTACAAATAGAAAATAAAAAATATTGAAATGGAGAGAACATAAGGAACGGAATGTCCAGGGGTGTGCAAATATGCAGTAAAGTGACATGTTAAAGTGGCTTGTGTGCATATTTAAAGTGTCTCTATGTCCTTTTTTAATCTATTATTATGTGTTTTACTTTACATCGTACGTTGTTGCTTTAATGGTCAATGAAATGTAACCAGAAGAAGCGCCCAGTATGATTGTACATAAAACTCTATCATGCAGATGTCTGTTATTCTAAACTTGCTGCTAAACCAGCGCAAGTTTACATACTCACACATTCTTACATGATTCTCAGCATTTATGCAATATTTATCCCTTCCAAATGCATAATTAGACGCTTAATGATGAGCAAATATTTAGTAATAATTAAAAGAAAAACATTTATTACAAACTCAATAAGGAAACATTTAATTTACATTCATATTAAACACATAACTTATATGCCCCGTTATATAAACTTGAGAAACAAATTCTTTCAATGTTTCTTATTTACTGTGTTTAAACAGTCGCAATAAAATGACCACTACAATAAATACACAGAAATTCTACAACAACATGCCTACAGTAAAGTGAGAGAAGCTTTACAGTACATAAGCATGTCATTTACACTGTACAGCACATGTGTGTGGAAGACCACATGCAAATTTTAACATTGCGTTGCTCTTAAAATAGCTTGCAATATGCAAATATGCAAAACAGACATCTCACACTCCCCATTTCTCATGTTCTCATGGCAGTGTGAAGGCACATGCAGCAGAAAAGCGTAATGGGAAAAAAAACTTAATTTTTCAGCTGACCAGGTGTTCACAGGAAGCCGGAGACGTGTCGCCAGCTGCAGAGCTTTACTTTCTTCAGAGAGGAGCCACACACTAGAAGAGAAGTGTCTGCTGTTAAATTCTAATGAATTATGAGAGAGGAAGAAATTTTGTTAGGTAAGGGTCAGTGACATTTTCTCATGGAAGCCGAGGAAAGTCACTTTGTACTGGGGGGCCTGGAGCCTACCCAAGGAGACTTAGGGCGTTAGGCGGGGTAGACCCTGAACATTGTGCCAATCCATCAGGCACGCACACATACACTCACACACTATGGACAATTTGGGAACGCCAATTAGCCTAACCTACATATCTTTGAACCGGGAGAGGAAACCGGAGAAGACCATCCAAGCATGAGGAGAACATACAAACTCCATATGCACACAGAGATGGGAATCGAACCCAAACCCTGGAGGTGCAAGGCAACAGTGCTAGCCACTACACCACTGTACCGCACAGACCTTGTTTTGGTAATAATCTCCTCTGTGCTGTTGCTAACTGTCACTTTTTGTATTTGTGTGAAACCGTGCCCAAACACTATGTGGCAAGTGTGTTGTGAAATGCGGTACTGCATTTTTACCATCATGTCCGAAGGGAAGTTGGCTTCATTTTACTAAAGAAACAAATCTAAATATTTATCAAACAGATAAGACAATCGTCATAGTGTCGTCAAAGCCACGGTGAAGTTGGCTTCCTTTGGTAAAAAAAAAAAAGAAAAAAAGAAGGATTAACCAATCAGGTGAGGCGGCTGTCATATCGGCAACAAATAGTGTTGCCAGATGTCTATGTCACAATGAAGCCAGCATTCTACATCACTACAGGTGTGTAGTAACAAGTTACATTTACTTAAGGAACTTTTTGAAAAAAAAATACTTCTATGAGGAATTTAAACACATCATACTACTTACTTTTACTTGTGTAGATTTGTAAAGAAGAAATGTTAATCTTAGTCCGCTACATTCAGCTACACTCGACTCGTTACTTTTCTAACCATTTATTTGACACATTAGATATTCGTTATGTTTGCCAGAGAAATGCAGCCAGTGGATCTACCACATGACTGTGTTTCACCAATCAGATGTCGCAACAATAATCACATGACACCATTTGACCAATCTGCTGCAATCACAATAACCGCATGGAGTCAAAAGACCACACAACAGGGGCAGGACTGTAGACAGTGGTAGACAGTGAAGCAAAAATGTCACGGTTAGTTTAGCTGTTTTATTTAATGTTGCAATCTTAACATATATAATTAGCTAATCAACAAGAGGCTAAAATATAATTTTCTTACATTTGTTATGCTGGAAAGGGTTTATGGTTAAGTGAAACCTGTAGACGCAAGTTAAGTCCGGAATTAGGAAAAGTTGTTAAACAAATGCAATTTAATAAAACAAAATGTCAAACTCCAGTTGGTTCCTGTATTCTATCATATCACACTTGTAAAACCCTAAACTCGTGTTTCCTCAAATGTTTAAACACAAGTTTTCCACAAAAAAAGCAAGACGGTAAGAAAATTGTTTCTCCCTTGTTTCCTGCCTGCACCACCAAGTGCGTAGCAGATAAACACGAAACAGAAATTGTATACCAAAAACATTAGAAATAAAACTGAATATACACAAATATATTTATACACAAATATACACACATATGATTGAGTGTGTGTTATTAGAACGTGGGTTGCATTGTGTAAACCCTTGCTCTCGCCGCGAGAAAGTTGTAAAAATAACCTGTGTGGTTATCCTGCCTACTCGCGTTACTTCCGCGTTTGGGTTTACCATCCACACTACAGGGCTAACTGCTAGTCTTCTGTTTCATCTCCGGTTGCCCGTGACAGAATGACTGAGCCCTCAGCAGTAAACTCAGCGGATTACGCTCACCTCTGCGATGTGGTTAACCGGCATGTCGAGCTGATCGAGCAGCTGTGCGGTGAAGTCGCAACACTCCGCGGTAGCGTCCAAGACGTTGCGGCCCTACGCCGCGAGGTGGCGGAGCTGCGGCAGGAGGTCACAGCTCTCCGCAAGGCGGCCGCTCAGCCGGTTACTCCACCACCCTTCTCAGTGGCGCTGCACCGCCTTCTAATGTTTACCTGGCTTTACCGGATAAGTGGGATGGCACGGATGGGAAGTGTAGTTTTTTTAACTGCACTCAATCTCGTGTTTGAGTTTAATTCCACCAGATACTCCACGGACCGGTTGCACATTGCCCTCCTCATCTCGTTGTTATCCGGGCAGGCAGCTGAGTGGGCCACGGCGGTGCTTCGTTCAGATTTTGATGTAGCCCGCTCCTACAATGAATTCACCCGCCAGCTCAGACTCACCTTCGAACATCCTGCTGCTGAGGTGGAGACCGACTCCAAGTTGTATCATCTGCGGCAGGGAGGGTCGTCTGTGAGCCATTAAACGGCCGATTTCCGGACCCTCGCCATACAGACCGACTGGGGAAACTCCGCCCTCCAGACAGCCTACTACGAGGGACTGGCATCCCGCATCAAGGACGAGCTAGCAGGACAAGAGCTCCCCGCGACTCTGGAGGGATTAATCCAACTTGCCCTCCGAATCGACCAACGCCTGCTCACCCGTCCTAAGCCAGCTCCTCATACCCTGCCACCCACCACGCCGTCACTGCCCCTTTTCACGCCACGACCTTCCTCCTTTTTCTCCCACACGCCCGCCTGAAGCACGCTCCTCCTTCTCAACTGCGCCCACCGGACCCGTCGGTTCTTCATCTCCCGCCGTGGTTGACACCGGAGCCGGGGAACCAATGCAATTAAAACGCGCCTCCTTAACCACTGCAGAACGGGAATGCTGCTTCAGAGAGGGGCTCTGTGCATATTGTGGATCGGCAGCACACCACAGAGCCATCTGCCCTCTGCATCCGGGAAATGCAAAGGCCCGGTGAGCAGTAGGAGCGGCTCACTGGGTTCCATCCACCTCTCCGCCACCCTGACCAACATTTCCTGTCTCACAGTACGAGCACGCCTTCAGTTTGGCCCCAAAAGGGTCGAAAGTACCGCATTCATCAACTCCATCCACTTTATTGACTCTCCTTACATCAAAAAACTGGGGGTAAAGATCAAGGCGTTATCCCAGCCCGTAAGCATCACATCTGTTGACGGTCGGCCCCTCTCTTCCAGCCCTATCACCTCTCAGACCCAGCCAATAACCCTCATCATCAACCAACACAAAGAACAGATTCAATTCTACATTACCTCCATCTCATCTCCTCCCATCATCCTCGGGCACCCTTGGTTATTGCAGCATGACCCACTCATATCTTGGACGCAGAACCGGATTCTATAGTGGGGGCCGACGTGCACTGAACTCTGCTTATTGGCCCGGGCTGGGACATGTTCTAGGGAGCCCGAGGCCGACACCAACAGCGTCCCAAAGGCCTACCGGGACCTGGCTGAAGTGTTTTGTAAACGACGCGCCACCCACCTATCTCCTTATCGCCCCTACGACTTGGCAATCGACCTTCAGCCGGGTTCCGTTCCGTCCCGCGGCCATCTCTACTCACTATCTTCCACCGAGATGCAGGTGATGGAGGAGTATGTACCCTTCGCCAAGGTACCATCTGGCCCTCCTCCTCACCTGCGGGGTTCTTCTTTGTAAAAGAAACGTTTGGACACACCCTCTCATTCAAAGAGTTTTCTTTATTGTGTTCTTTATTGTGTTCTTTAGCCCAAACAAGTCTCTTTGCTTGTTGCCTGTCCTTAGCAGTGGTTTTCTAGCAGATATTCTACCATGGAGGCCTGATTCACACATTCTCCTCTTAACAGTTGTTCTAGAGATGTGTCTGCTGCTAGAACTCTGTGTGGCATTGACCTGGTCTCTGATCTGAGCTGCTATTTACCTGCGATTTCTGAGGCTGGTGACTCGGATGAACTTATCCTCCGCAGCAGAGGTGACTCTTGGTCTTCCTTTCCTGGGGCGGTCCGCATGTGAGCCAGTTTCTTTGTAGCGCTTGATGGTTTTTGTGACTGCACTTGGGGACACTTTCAAAGTTTTCCCAATTTTTCGGACTGACTGACCTTCATTTCTTAAAGTAATGATGGCCACTCGTTTTCACTTAGCTGCTTTTTTCTTGCCATAATACAAATTCAAAGTCTTTGAATGAGAAGGTGTGTCCAAACTTTTGGTCTGTACTGTACATGCTGCATTTATGCTTCTTATCCTCCTTAAATATCTGGAGATTTGTGCATGACATTGTCCGGGGTGGTGAACAGTAATACCAGGCCTTGGCTGTAACATCACAAACAGGGATGCAGGAAAAATGACAGCAGTAAGGAATGTGGGTGTGGGGTGGGGAGGGGGATAAATCCTGGGCAGTGTTTATTTGGTAAATGAGCAGTGGTGGCTTAGAGGGCTAAGGCACTGAGTTACTGATTGGAGGATTGGCAGTTTGATTCCCAGCTCAGCTAGGTTGCCATTGTTGGGCCCTTGAGCAAGGCCCTTAACCCTATCTGCTCCAGTGGCGCTGAACCTGCGCTCTGACCCCAGTTACGCTGGGATATGCGAAGAAGGAATTTCACTGTGCTGTAATGTATATGTGACAAATAAAGGCTTAACTTAACTATGTGCTCAGTAACAATAAGCTTATCCACCCCAGAAAGATAAAAAAAAAAATCCATAACACTTCCTTTAACACATCCTCCTCCTACATTTACATTTACTCCTACAGTCGACCTTGCTGGCACTTGTCTTGCACAAATGATACCTTCTAAATTCTGAGAAACTTAGAGTCTGATCCACAGTAACCTGTAAAGCATCTAAGACGAGTCTAAGATGAGTTCAGGATTATCTCAAGTTTTTTTTTTTTTCCACTGAAGAGTCACACCCTGTACTCCCTCCAGCTTGGGCCGTTTGCCAGCAGATATTAACATTTGCACTGTTAAGCATTTGTTATGTGTAATTATCATGGGAAGAGGCTTCCCAGGCCTGAGGTGTTGGCACAAACGTTTTGAAGCCGAGTTCATGAAGTCGATATTAGAGTACACAGGGTGATCCCGTACGATGTAGGTTATAAAATTAACTTTTAATGAATAATTAATTACAAGCAATGAACTTGCACTTAATTTCTCTATAATTAGGAAATCAGATCAACCTAAATTTGTGGGAAGTTTGTTTCCACCGCATCTAAGGAACATTGCACAGATTTATCTTGTGCATTTTGTTACGCGAGTAAATATTGTGCCGTTTTTTAAAAAAAATCTCACAATTACAGCATCACTCAATTGTGCCTTTTATTATAGTATCTTATTACATTTTTCATGTAGCTGTGACTCTTCCAGTTACGACTAAGTGATGTAACCTCACAATTCTGCATAAAATTGATTGCACTTCTATAAATCTATTTTATGAGTGTCATGACGCGAGTAACTTGGGGCAGACGCAGGGTTAACTCAGACACTTAAGTTTATTATAGAGCCAAATAATGTCTACAAAGAATCAAGAAAGCAAACACAACAAAACAAAGGAAAACTCCCCAGGCTGGGTCTGCAGGTGGACTGGTATCAAGAAAATACAACACAAAGAAATCAACATTAACCACGAATGTGAACGGAAGAAGACTGAGACTCCCTCAGCCTTGACCTTGGTCTCTTCCAGCTGCACGATGCAGATACTTCTCTGTCCTGGGGGAGAGATGGAACAAACACGTTTCTTGTGCACAACAGTGAACAGACAAATGTCTACGGGTTTAAATAGACCGGAATAAATAGAGAGACACGGGGAAGACACAGGTGAACTTAATTTGCTTTAACAGTGAAAACAAGTACACGCGTAGACACACTAGGGGGGGACAAAGCAAGCTCAGTAATCCGGTGAACCAGATCTTACTCCCCAGGGCTGAGGTGGCACAGATGTGACAATGAGTTTAAAAAATCGTTACTATGTAAAATATTTGCACACAAGGGCTGTACTGAAAGTAATGCAAAAGTGTGTGCATAGGGTGTTCAAATTGCATTTGGTAGAGTAACTCTATCTATACAAAAGTGACTACTCCACATATTCTCCATCACAAGCCATGCAAATGCACCATCACCAAACACAACTCTTGAATCCTCTTTGAAAATCCTCTCTGTTGCAGTTGATGGTCTTGCACTGCATTACCGAATGCTTATGTACACCACTGACCTGATCAATGTGCACAGATTGACGAAGACGTTTAAAGAAGGACAAACAAGCATCTCAGACAAAACATGCAGTATTTTCAAAGAGGATTCGAGAGTCGGATTCTCTGATGCGATGGTGCAAATACAGTACATCGAAGACTGTTGTGATGAAAACGATACTGAGTAGTACCCTTGTACAGAGGAAGAGTGACTCTCATAATATTCAGTATCCAGTTTTCAGTGGCCAGTTCATGTTATCCTATCAGGACTAAGACGTCTGTCAGAAATCCTACTGTTCTGGCCAAAATCATATTCGCTTCCTCAGCTCAAAGTATTTTTGTATCTCCCTCCATTTTGCTTTAAATCATATTATTCATTAGGTTGTGTGTCTTGATGTTACATGGATTTCTGTTTTTTGTACAATGGTGATGGCCAAAACATGGCAAAGACAGGTAATTGTAATAAAAAAAATAAAAAAAAAAGAACTGATGTTCTGAATGAATACATTACTAATAGGTGTGGTTTAATCAGCTCCTCTCATTCCAGTTAACAACAAAATGTCATTTAGTGGCTCAGATTAAAGCTATTTAGTAATTACATACAATTTCATTTTAATTAAAGAAATAAGCTGAGGATGGGATACAACATGTATTGTGTTCTACATTAAAAATGAGATTTTGGAGGGAAATGTTACTTACAAGCTCCTTAAATGATGCTTATGGAAAGAGCCTTAAAGCAGGATTAGCTCCATCTTGTGGCACTGAGAGTTAAAAGCATTATAAGAATGTGTATCAACACCCAATCCAGAAGCTGTTAAATAAAACAGATAATCTAAATGAAATCTCATCTGTTCTTTTCTTAATCTCAGCTCATCAGCAGGGTGAATGTGTCGGTCTGCCTCGGTCACAGAGTGAGACAACTACGGGTTTCATGGCGAACAGGCGGCACAGCAGGAGCCGAGACGCCACACCATCACCAACACGGTCGACTATGGAAGGGTATGAAAGGAGCAAAGCCAAACTGGTTCACACATTCTCATGTGTTTTTTTTTCTCATTTTCTGTGACTTAAAATGTTTTTTTTTTCGATTAAGGTCCGCGTAATTATGTCTCAACTTGACCGTACAAATTCCTAATACGTTGTCTAATCACAAACCATTAATTTTAAGTCAACATTTCAAACATCAAACATCGAGACGTTTCATAACAGTAGCGAGACGCCAGCTGTTATGAAGCGCTAAAGAAACAGAAGAGCAAGACGTATTAAACTACACATGCGCAAACTTAATTGACTCTCTGCCTGCGTGCGTTACTCCCTACAATTTTGTCTGTTTTGACAGAGGGATATATTCAGAGGGCTTTGCAGAAACTTGAAAAAAAAAACTGTTTGTATTTGATAGCAGAAAATAGGGATAAATTATGTTAATTTTATGTTAATATGGTAAATTAACAAATTTTAGTTGGTATTATTGAACTTAAGGACAAGGTTGTGCATTTTCCTTAAAATGTTTTTTTTAAAGATTCATACAGTGACATGATTTTTTTTCTTATGTAAAACATGTCCAGAAAGAAAAGTTGAAGATAACTAACTTTAATGTTGTTTTTTTGTTAAACACACAATTTTTCCTCCTCTTTAAATGTGTCAAGTGTCACGGGGCGAGGTAAAACGAGGTGGATCCAAGTGCAGATGAATAGTAGAAACGTTAAGCTGAAGCGAGGTCGGAAAACGAAAGCGCGGGTCAAAAGCCGGAAGATCACCAGCGTGACGTCAAGGCAAAAACACAAAGCGAGAGCCGTAGTCAAAATGGGAAGCATTAAATCGGTACCCGGGAAATCAAACAGCGAGGCGACAATCCAAAACACGTTTTTCTGTCCCTACGCTCGGTTTTGTAAACACAGTTGCTTTCAGTAACACGCTGCTCCATTGTGAGCACACTTTATTGGATTTATATTGCTTAAATATTTCGCAGCTCCGTTCTCTTTGCATTGCTACGTGTTTATTTTCTTCCTATTCTCATTGCACGTATAAATGCACTCTAAAATCGACACTATCTAACTTGGAAATTATATAACATTAAATTAAACACCACGTTATAAAAAAAAAAAAAGTAACGAATTTGTCTCGACTCTTTTCTTATGCAGCAGGGCTAATATATATATATATATATATACATATATAAAAATGATATCAATCCTCCTATCATGCTCCCCTGCCCAACACTGGCTGGAAAGAAGAACACTTACCAAAACTTACTATTACTTCTTCAGCTGAAAATAAGCTAGGATGAAGAGAACAGAAATGAACTCCCCTCTGTGAATTATCTACAGTAAGTAGAGTGTAACTGGAGCAGCCACGAAATACTGCAGTACTTACTGGTATTTGTCCTGTGTGCTGGGACAAAGTGTATACCATCCAGGAAGGGGGGCATTTCATGGTAAGCAGCTGTGCCATTTTTTGCGATCCCATATCGCTGTCATGGCAAAGGAGTCAATCAGTGCTGCACTGTGCTGTTTGTCCTGATTGTGCTCCCGCACAAGTACTGTAAGGTATGCATTGATTACCTGTGAATAAAAATGAAAGGATACATTTTGTGCACTACATCAGATTTAAATGGGTGCAATATTTCAAATGAGTCGACACATGGCATTTTTGGGCAACATTTGGAATGTTAAATGTGATTGATAAACAATTGCTCCTAACAATTCACAAATTACAGAGAACTAAAACATATTTCAATAATACCTCACTCTCCAGTTCCATCTTAGGACCTATTCGTCCAATGACCCAAAAATACAGTTTGTATGGTCCCAATTTAGAAAGGATAATATGGGTATCCTTTCCTGCCCAAGCATCTTGCAGATCTGTGACAGTATTACACAATGTTAATGTCACTGTTTACCATGTAGTTTTAAGTTTAAACGTGATCAATGTTAACATTTTATCCTATAAAAAAATGTCCCCCATTTACTTGTAACAGTTACAAGCTGTTGGAAGAAAAAATAATTAACCCTATAGCATTAATAAATACAGATATAACAATATTAGTCACCTTTTTCTGTGGTTGCGTTACAAACATTGTATTTCAATGCTTGTGTCTGGGGTTCCAGTGGTGGTGATGCTTGTGTCTGGGGTTCCAGTGGTGCAGATGGAGGGTTAAATGGTTGTGATGCTGCTCTTGCAGGTGGTGCAAAAACAATTACAGAGGGCTTGGGAGTTGAAGCACCTACACATGTAGATATTGGGGCAGCTGTTTTAGCTAATGTCTTAACTTTTATTTGCGAAGGAACACGGCAATCACCTTTAATCAAAAGTTTTAAATGATCTGTGTTGACCTTTTTGTGCACAGTGCCATTTTGTCCTAGAATTTCAGCATTTTTTTCATCCAGGGACAAAATTGTAAAAGGACCAAGAAAATTTGGCTCCAATTTGCCCCCCTTCCTTTGCTCACTTCGCTTGTTCTGCCTCCACACCTGGTCCCCAACCTTAAAGTCTACAATGGGTGCACCAGACTTGACTCTCCGCTGTATGTGCTCCTGTTGTTTTTTTACATTTGCCTGTACAATTTGTCTGATCGAGTCAAGCCTTTTTATGTCCTCACAGACAGCTTCCTCAGCAATAACTGCTTCCACACTACTGTCAACCTGTAAATAATAAAGTAAAGGCCTTAGGAATAGAAACGTAAATAAGCCCAGCACACACACATGCACACATCCCTTTACTAACCAAATAATCCTGTGGCACTTCGGAGGGATACCGAGCCTCTCTCCCAAACATTAAAAAATAAGGGGAGTACTTGGTGGTAGCCTGAGTTTTAGTTCGAAGGCCGAACATCACTGCATCCAAGTACTCATCCCATGTGTCTAGTCTTTCCTCCACCAGTTTTCCTAGTGCTCTGAAAAATATTTTATACATCACAATGGCACAATAAAACTTTTAAATACATTAAAAAAACACCAATCAACCATAACAAAGCTCTTAGAGGTGAAATGACTAACATTGATTAAGAGTGTTATGGGCATTTAAGATACATCATTAAAGTCCACAGATATGAATCCAATCAAGCATTTGTGGTATGTGCTAGACAAACATGCCCAATCCCTAGAATAATCTATAAATCTCTCTCGCACGCACACAGCGTACGCTTGTTACACTTAGAACAAATTATATCAATACATCATGCACATCTTAACTTTAACATTTTAAAAGGCATTATTAAGATGTATATGTTAGTCATTTGCAAAGACAAAGAATTGACACAGTAGAACTTTTGTAACACACACTTTACTTACCTTTGAATAGTTCAGTCGTTCCACCAGGCCATTTGTTTGGGGATGATAAGGGGAGCAAAGACTTCGCTTGATCCCAAGCTTGGCACACAGACCATTGTTTATCTGTGAGCAAAAATGTGAAAAGGTATACAATTCCTTGAAAAAAATTTGGATGCACATATATGTAAGAAATTGAGGCCAAAATTATACACATGATCAACCATAACCATGCAAAACATTATGACCAGTATTGTGTATGTTCGCCTTGTGCTTATGGGGCAGTTCTGGCCCCTCACAGAACCTCTGGGGGTGTGCACTAGGCACTGTGTGACTGGCACTAGGATTGTTTAGTTGCAGATCCTTTGGGTGCTGTAGATTGTGGGGTGGCACTGCCATGGATTGGCATGTACATGGATGCTCAGTGGGATTGAGATCTGGGGATTTTGGAGTCCGGATTAACAACCTTGAAGTCTTTTCCTGCTAAGCAGACTGTGATGCAATGGGTGTTATTTCTATTCTGGCAAACATTGACTTTTTTCTCTGATTTGTGCTGCACTGGCTTGGGTGCCCATGAGTGCCCATCAGTTTTCTTGATGTACATTTGTTGGTGAATGGTATTCGTGTAACCTACAGTATCAGTGGTCAAGTGGTCATAAAGTTATGGCTAATCGGTGTGTAATTATATATACATATACATATAAGTATGTGTGTGTGTGTGTGTGTGCGCACACATACCGAATTAACAAATTCCTTCCCTTGATCAGTGAGGATTCTTTTTGGAACCTCAAACTGGTAAACGAAATGAAGGATGCACGCTGCAACTTCTTCCGCTCGTTTTGAGCTTATGCTGTAAGCTTGTGGCCATTTAGTCAAATAATCGACCATCACACAGATGTACTTGCACCCACTCTTGGTGACCGTCAGTGGCCCTATTAGGTCCATGCCTACCAACTCGAACGGGTGTGTAACCTAAAAAGAACAGTTTTGTGACTTTCATATGATATATGCAGGTTTTATTATATAAGGTTTTTTTTTGCATACACAAAAAAAGTTATACAACAGATTGGCAAGAAATTAAATTTATTAATAAATGCTAAAATACCTTTATAGGAGTGTACTTCACTTCCTGTTTTATAATCCGCTGTGCAGCCTGACAGGGTAAACATTCGGACACTTGTATTAAAAAAATATAATCAATTTGTTTATCAGCATTAAACAAATAAGAGTTACAGTTGTAACTAATGTGTAACTAATGTTGTTATGTGAAAGTACACAGTTAAAATGCGTTGAAGAGATTTCTTAAAAGTAACAAACAATCTTCTTTGGATATTTACCGATTTGTTGATGTCATCGGTCATACCAGGCCAAAAAAAACTTTTTGCAATTGCATCTCTTGTTTTTTTCTGACCTGTGTGGGCTCCCAACGGACTTGAATGAAAGTCTTTAAAAATTGAACTGGCTTCTTCAGCTCCACAGACCACTTTGGCTTTATTTTCCTCCTTAGTGTCACCTAACTTGAATAACACATCTCCTGTCATAAAATTAATAAATGTTAAGTGCCACCTTACTGGAGTAAGACACATAAAATGCTCTGTAATGAATTACTACTAATTCTGTAAACATAAATTTAAAAACATGTCTAGATGGTCTATATGATATAAAGACTACATATTCTATGTACTTTTATTTAAAAATGTAATTCAGGAAACGGAAAGCAATGTGCAAGCACTACTGACAGAACGCATTTACTGCTGAGGTTTATTCTGACAACGCAAATATAAGGAACAAATATTTAGAAAATATAAACCGATTAAACAGGAAAGTAATGTGACATTAATCGTTACCATTACTATTTATTCCCTAATTATGAATCACTTTTTCATGTCGGTGGTTGTCCACCTATTCCAATTAATGCACAACTTTTTTTTTTTTTGGTCGTTTTTGCTAACGCCATGTTAATTAGCCACGCTGCACCATGCTAAACCAACGATGCGAGTTGAACTTACCTTCAAGAAGAAAGCGTAAAGCTGTACTTCTCAACTCCCTTTTTTCTGACTTTAAAAAGCCCTTAGGGTATTTATTATGGCTTTTATAGGCCACAATGTTTTTATAAAGTCTGGGATCCATTGCAGCGCTTTTAAAAATTTGTTCCACTTGTAAGCTATTAGAAAAGCTCCACTTTGGCTACGTCATCTCGCGCCCCTTAATTGGTTAGCAGATTGGCTCAGTGATGAATTTGGACCTTTCGCGTCGATGTGATGCCAAATTAGATATATAACAGAGGATAATATATATATATAACAGAGGATAAGGAGGGGGGGGGGGGGGGGGGGGGCACAGCTGCTTACCATGAAATGCCCCCCTTCCTGGATGGTATACACTTTGTCCCAGGTCCATATAAATTGATCCACATACACACAGGACAAATACCAGTAAGTACTGCAGGTTTGGTGTCTTTGACCTTTTCCTACTCAGAGTTATATATATATATATATATATATATATATATATATATACCCCTGCTGCATAAGAAAAGAGTCGAGACAAATTCGTTACTTTTTTTAAAATAACGTGGTGTTTAATTTAATGTTATATAATTTCCAAGTTAGATAGTGTCGATTTTAGAGTGCATTTATACGTGCAATGCGAATAGGAAGAAAAACACGTAGCAATGCAAAGAGAACGAAGCTGCGAAATATTTAAGCAATATAAATCCAATAAAGTGTGCTCACAATGGAGCAGCGTGTTACTGAAAGCAACTGTGTTTACAAAACCGAGCGTAGGGACAGAAAAACATTCGCTAAGGCGTTTGAATGAAAAGGCGCGGCGGCTTTTCTTTGAAGATACCGATTGCGTAATGGGGGGGGGGGGCAATCCGCGGCAGGGGGCGTTTTAGGGCATAACACCTGTTAACCAAACAGCGAGAAGACAAATCCAAAACGGAAGGCGAGAGACGTGAAACGAGAAAACGAAACTACTTGGCAACGTGAAGACAGCAAAACAAACCGCCAGAAAATCGAAGCCATTCGATTCGAAGACATTCAAAGACATTCAATAATCCAGCGATTTAAGCAGCGCGCAGCGCATGCTTAAACCACTGGAGTAATCAATGGAAGATGAGAGACAGGTGTGCAGACGAGGCGGAAGCGGGGGCGTGGGAAACGACATATGACGGCAAAAAGAAAACATGGGCACATGGAGAGTGACAGCAAGGGAAAAACAGGCTGACAGGCGTGGATCATGACATCAAGACAGTTGAAAATGTTGGTGAAAGAACATGTTATGTTGCATATTGTGTACAGTATGTCTTTTGTATTGTTAGACCATAATATTATCAATTTCTCGATTTCTGTGCTGCATTTCAAACAGTGAAAACTGTTATTAAAATGCTTGTGACAGTAATGTTGTGAATAAAAGCCCTTACAAATGTTAGTTGAGTTAGCTACAGTCATTTGTGTAGTGAATGCATTCTGTTTTGATTAATTAAGCCTTAATTAAATGTTTTGTTTGTTATGTTTTGACCATACAATATGACTGACTCATGTTAGTTAAACTCAAATTTCTTTTGTTGAGCAAAAGTTATTGATAATATTTGGCTTGAATTAAAAAATATTATTTCTCCCTAAAACAACTCCATCATATTTTATAAACTTAAAATAAATGCTTTTAACTTCATAATTAATTTTCTTGTAACCTTATGACAAGAAAAAAATTAATACCCAACATAAAATTTTTTGTGTTCCCTAAGAAAATTCTGGGCCGCTCTTTGACACTTTGACGCTCTTTTTAAATTTATATTCAATGACTTATAATAATTTATATTTTATATAAATAATTTATAAGTAATTTATAAAATTTTATATAAATAAATTATTATTTATATTATATTTAAACACCCATGCTGTAAACCTGAATAAGTTGGCAAAACTAAAAAAAATTTGAGGTAATCAGTTACATAAAATCTTTTAATTAATGACGTTTCCTATTTAAAGTACTATCAGTTTTTGAGTTTTTTGTACTCATTCACATTAATTGTTCTGTACATGAATTATTGAGTAGCCTAACTTATACTATTTAATAGCAATTATCATTTTTTTTAGTTGTTGCAAATCAAATAAAATGTTGGTCTTTCGGCTGCTCCCGGCAATGCTTCGCCAGAGCAGACAATCTGGTCCGCACACAAGCTTGGCTCAGGTTTTACACCAGATGCCCTTCCTGACGCAACCCTCCCATTTTATCTGGGCTTGGACAGGCACTTCATCCAGTTATTGGCAATCGAACCTGGGCCTTTCGCATGGCAGACGAAACACCTACCAATGAGCCACCAGTGCCCTATTGCCCTGATGACATCAGACACAAAATCACTAGTCTGAACGATTTTAAGTTGGCGGAACTTTAAGGTGACAGTTACTGTTACTTAAGTACTTACAGTTACTTGTTCAGCTAACTTGAAAAGTGTCATTTCTACACTGTAAAAAATAAATTGTAAATTTTACGGTAAAAAAACGGCAGCTGTGTTTGCCAGAATTTTACCGTAAAGAATATAGTAGCACCATTATTGCACTGTAAAAAAATAAACCGTAAATTTTACGGTAAAAACCCGGCAGCTGTGGTTGCCAAAGGTTTACCATAAAATACGGTAGCAATGTTTTTGGTTGTACGGGATTACACTCATTATACTGTATATTTTACGGATTTAAATTTTTTTTTATGGTTTAATAACTGTCTAATTAACATGTTTATGTTGTTATAAAAAGAGTTCATACCCATCAAATTCCAGGGTTTGCATTTTAACAAATATGGATCATAACCATGTTTTTTTACATCTCAGAACTGTCTAAATTTAAAGATTTATGTTGTAATAATAATGGTTTATTTCCATATTTTTTACAGCTCAGAACTCACTCACTCTAACTCACTCATCATCTATACAGCTCTATCCTGTATTCAGGGTTGCGGGGGGCCTGATGCCTATCCTGGGAGACTTAGGGCATGAGGCAGGGTACACACCTTTGGACTGTGGGAGGAAACTGGAGTACCTGGAGGAATTCGATCAAGCATGGGGAGACCATGTAAACTCCACGCACATAGAGACAGGAATCGAGCCTGGCCAGGAATCGAACACAGACTTTGGAGGTGCAAGGCGACAGTGCTAACCACAACACTATCGCGCTTGCCCCACAATTGTTGTCATTGTTGGACTTCCTTGGTTTCCACTTAGTTAGCCTCAGCGGAGGCCCAGACCTGCCAGTTAGCCTCAGCGGAGGCTATTACACTACTACACTCCGCGCACTATAAAGTTTAGCGTGCAAGTCGTGCGGGGGACGCGGGTCCGCTGAGGCTAACTGGCAGGTCTGGGCCTCCGCTGAGGCTAACTGGCAGGTCTGGGCCTCCGCTGAGGCTAACTGGCAGGTCTGGACCTCCGCTGAGGCTAACTGGCAGGTCTGTGCCTCTACTGGGGCTAAGCTGGGCGAGCGGTCCCTGGAGCAGTTCCACCTGCTCCCGCAGGGCTTGTATGCGCTTACTATTTTCTCCAGCACAAACCTGTGGATATTCATGAGACTTTCACCACTACGCTGTGGGAATGCTACCTGCCGCTGATACTCCTTGTACTCCGCCCTCCATTGAAGCTCAGTCTGGGGTTCCTCTTCGCCCTGGTCACTGCCACACATACTGTAGACCTCCTGGCCCGTACCTCCTGGTCGGTGCGGGGACTTACGTCACCCTGAGCTGCAGCATTTTTGAACAGCGTGCGGTGAATCGCGAGCCGGTAGACTTCCTAGCTCGGCTGCTCACTTAGCTCATCCTGTCCAGTCTCTCTCCAGGGCACTACGCAGGACTTCGCTCCACTCTCTCCTTCATGCTCCTTGATGTTACGCTGGATGGCAAGCCAACTGCCCACTATGTCTGCTCGCCCCGGCATTATCATCACAGTCCCCCCAGAAAGAATATCCAGGAGAGTCCCCTCCGCTATGCCACTGTACAGGCATTGCATTCTGTCACGTTTTGTGAAGGTGGTGTAGGCGAGGCATAGGCACAGAGATAATGACTTTGAAGGTTTTAATAATGAAAACAGAACATAAATAAACAAACTATAAACATGAAACTATGAAAGAACAAACTATGAAACTATGACAAAAACAAAAGCTCAAACTAGTAGCTCAACAGAGAAACCAAAACAGTTTAACAGAACAGCAGTTTAACCAAACAGATGCAAGACCAAGAAACTGAACTTAGAAGGCTATTTATAAAGAAACTAATCAATCACCTCGGTTCAGGTGAGTGACCTCATCACCTGACCGAGGTGCATTCTGGAAAATGCATTTTTCTTCTAAACTAACAAAACACAAAATAAACAAAAGGCGCCCTCTAGGGATTATCCCTGACATAACCCCCCCTCAAAAGGTGCTACTTCGGAGCGCCACTGGAGGTCCAGGGCACCCTCCCCAAGGTCCTGTGTCTGGCCTCCTGATACAGAGGCTGCCGATTCTGTCCTTAGGGCAGGGTGGTAGGGCAAGCAGGACAGAAAATATGAGTGACCTCATCACCTGACCGAGGTGCATTCTGGGAAATGCAGTCCTAAACTAACAAAACACAAAATAAACAACAAAAGTCTTTGGGCGCAAGGCGCTCTCTAGGGGTTATCCCTGACAAATATAAATAAGTGCATTAAGCTGAGACTTAAAAGGCTTAATACAGTAGATTGATTGATATTTAACATACATGTAGTACTTACCCTAGGTATAATGCATATAAGACATGTCCTTTCCTACTCAGGTAAGCCTGATCTGTGTGTTTGTGGCATTACGAGACAGCATTCACATCTTAAAATACATAAGGGTGTCTTTGTTATTTCTCAGTCCATATGGTATTTGAGGCAGTTTGTATAATAAGCAAGATTACAACAAGTTTTTCTCTTCATTGGACAATTTTGTCAAGTCTTTACTCTCCTTGGCTTAAGACATTGTTAAACATTGTGTCATGAATAATTATTAATGTGCATTACAGGTCTATGAATATGATTATGGAGATGCCAATTTTTGTTGGCCAATCAGCTTTCAGCAAGCATTTGACATACTGTACTCTCGCATCTCCAGGGTTGGGGGCTGCGAATCTATCCTCCAGCCTGTGCGCGTGGAGCTTGCATGTGTGCTTTGTGCGTGTCCTCCCTGTAATCCCACGGTCTAAAGACATGCAGCTGATAAGTGCTTTCAGATTACCTGCAGTTGTATGATTGGGGTGTATGTGTTTAGGAGGTGTCCCCTGCCTTGTGTTCCGAGTTCCCTGGGATAGGCCATTTGACCGTACGAGGGAACATAATATATGGATGGATAATTACCATGAAATTTTAATGGCATGCTCATCTACTGTACCTGTCCTCTAGTTTTACATGTAACCTTACACAAATTGCCCTCCACATGACACATTTTTGAGCTTGGTTTATGTAACGGTTACAACTGATGTGTTTTATACTTTTTTTTAAAGAAGGAACCTAAAGATTTGCATACACTTTCCATCTGTAATGTTCTTTTACTTTTTGAGTCTCCATAGTTTTATCTGAATATTAGTAATACTGTAATAATATTAGTAAAAGAACAAGAACTCAAAACTCTAGTGCTGCATTATCCACAACCACCACTTACCACTCCTCTTCTTCCCCCTCCCCCTGTTCCCCAACTGTTCCCCCTCCCCTGGGGTGCACTGCTCCCCTCTTCCAACTTTAATTTCTGTCCCCTCTCAGTTTCTGCCTGTCTCTGTTTCTCGCTCCGCATTTGCTTTTCTTTCCTTTTCTGTCCTCCCCCCCTCTCCTCCTTCCTTCTCTCCCTTTCTCCCTTCATCCCCATGGTGGTGAGCCGGCTTGGGCCCCTGGGCCTGGGAGCTGGCGCAGTTCGCTAGTTTAATTAAACTAGCGAAGGCGATGTCCAATAAAGTAGTATGCTCTGGCCCCATCCCAATGAGACGTGCCGACAAAGCTTGCAGCAGGTTATGGTCGCTAAACGACTGGGTGTCCAGGTGGTGCTTGGACAATAACATGGGTTTAATAGATAACTGGAAGACCTTTGAGGGCAAAGCTAGCCTGTTAGGGCGGGATGGTGTCCATCCCACTCCTGAAGGTGCTGCTCTCATTTCTCGTAGTATAGCGCATAGTTTCAGAAGAGGCCTAGTTAATCGATAACTACCCAGAGCCCAGACCAGGGAGCAGACAAGCAGGCTAAACCAACCGTCTGCTAGCTGCATAGAGTTGCCACTCAGTGTTCATCATATTGAGACTGTGTCTGTTCTCCGAGCTAAACACAATTTTAGAAAGACAAATAAAGTTTGTTTTAGTCATTTAATTAACATTGATACCACAAACTCAGATCATGTACATTCACGTCAACTACCACACAGAGCTTTATCAGTAATCTCCCGGAGTTACCAACTTTGATTGGATTGCCGTCTGACTCCACAGAACTCGATCAGGCGACTGAATATTTAGAGTTGACATTCCATTATACTTTAGATAACGTAGCTCCAGTTAAAAGAAAAATTATTAAACATAAGAAACTCGCTCCCTGGTATAATGACCTTTCCACTCTTTTGAAAAATAACAAATAATCCTAGATTTTTATTTAATACAGTAGCCAAATTAACCAGAAATAAGTCCACTGCAGAAATCTCCACAACAACATCATGCAGTAGTGAGGACTTCATGAATTTTTTTAAATAATAATATTAGGCATAAAATTGAGGCTTTGAAACCGAACAATGTAATTGATGCAGATGTTAAACTAACCATGTGTCATGGTTGCTGTGCGTGGGTTGAAGGAGAGGCATATTTGCAGAGGTGACGTGCTTGAAAGTCTTTTAATGAACACAAAACAGGGAAACAATGACAAGGACATCAAACAAACATGACAGACTAGGAGCTACATAGACTAGACATTACATACAGACTAGAAGACACCACACGGAGCTAGGAGACACCACACGGAGCTAGGAGACACCACATGGAGCTAATGAACAAAGGAACAAATCACTTAACTCAACAGCAAACAAAATCAAACAAATGCAAGACAAAGACTAACTGAACTCAGGAACCTTTATAATGAAACTAATGAGCCACCTTGGTTCAGATGAGCACTCCCATCACCTGACCGAGGTGCATTCTGGGATATGAAGTTCAACATAGAAAACTACAAAAGAAAACAAAAGGAATCCAAAATGGAGTCTGGGCACCTGGCGCCCTGTAGGGGTATTCCCTGACACGATGTCACATCGGAACCTAGAACCCCTTGAAAAGAATGAACTAATTTCACTCATCTCTTCTGCAAATTCATCAACCTGTGTATTAAATCTTATAGCGACACATTTTCTCAAACAGATAGTGCCAGAAATAACAGAACCCCTGTTGACAATAATTAATTCTTCACTCAGCATTGGGTATGATCTTTTAAATTAGCAGTTATTAAACCGATAATTAAGAAGTCTAACCTCGACCCCTGTCAGCTGTCCAATTACAGGCCGATATCAAACCTCCCTTTTATCTCTAAGATTCTGGAAAAGATAGCAGAGGAGCAGCTATGCTCATATCTACATAGAAATATCATACATGTACTGTATCAGTCAGTATTTAGGCTTCATCACAGCACAGAGGGAGCACTTGTTAAAGTAGTAAATGACCTCGTATTGGCCTCTGATCAGTGTTGCATAACTATGCTTGTGTTACTTGACCTTGTGCAGTTTTGACACCATTGATCATAGTATTCTCCTTCACAGATTAGAAAATGTAGTAGGAATTAAGGGAACAGCCCTCTCCTGGCTCAGATCCTACTTGAGTATGTAGATTTAGATGGTAATTATTCTGCATGTGCTCTAGTGGAGTTTGGTGTTCCACAGGGTTCGGTTTTAGACCCACTGCTTTTTTGCCTTTACATGCTTCTTTTGGGCAACATAATCCATAAGCATGGTATTAGTTTTCATTATTATGCTGACGACACACAGTAATACGTCTCAGCGAAACCAGATGAGAAAAACCAGCTTGCTAAAGGTGAGCAATGCGTAAAGGATATAAGATACTGGATGTTAATTAACTTCCTTCTGCTTAATCCTGATAAGACAGAAGTTCTAGTCATAGGACAGCATGCAGCTAGAAGCAAGATTTTAGATCACACTGTAACTTTAGATGGCCTTTCTGTTCTATCTAGTGCAACAGTAAAAGACCTCGGTGTGATTACAGATTCTAGTCTTTCATTTGAAGCTCATGTAAACAATATAGCATTCTTTCACCTCAAAAATATTGACAAGTTAAGGAATATATCGACACTAAATGATGCAGAAAAACTAGTTCATGCTTTTATCACCTCTAGGTTGGACTATTGTAACGCCTTATTGTCTGGTTGTTCAACTAGCTGCATAAACAAGCTTCAGTTAGTTCAGAATGCAGCAGCGAGAGTCCTCACTAGAACCAGAAAATACAAGCACATCATCCCTATCTTATCTTCACTTCATTGGCTCCCTGTGAAATTTCGCATAGACTTTAAAATACTACTTTTGACATATAAAGCATTAAATGGTCTCGCGCCGCAGTATCTGAGTGAACTGCTAGAGTCTTACGATCCGCCACGCCTACTTCGATCAAAGGATGCAGGCTGCTTGTCAATACCATTTATTATGAAAACTACAGCAGGGGGCAGAGCTTTTTCTTACAAAGCCCCAAAGTTATGGAATAATCTTCCAAATAGTGTTGGGGACTCAGACAAAGTCTCAGTGTTTAAGTCTAGGCTAAAAACCTATTTATTTAACCATATCCCTCTCTCTGTCGAACTACACATGTCGATCCTGAGCTGCCATTGATCCAGACTCCCTCTGTCTTCTGGGCCTGTCTGATGCATCCTGGTGTCCCGCTTCTGGTTGAAGATCTCGACACATGGATGCCCCGTGTGTCTCTTTGGGATGCGTTTGGTGTCTTTCACTCTACCATGAAGACGGTTCTGGCCTCGTCAGATGTCAGGACTGGAATTTCCTATAAGTCTACCTGAGCCTCCAATAACTACCTACAGAGAATGACAATTGTTAAAAGCACTATACAAATAAAATTTAATTGAATTTAATTGAATTGTAGATTTCCAAGTTCATCGTTGTTACAATAAAACAAACCAAACCTGTTTCTTTTTTTCATCCGCCCACATACACATTTAATGCGCCTTAAATCATGGTTTGCTCTGCAGCCTGTCGTGCATTTGCTCAGTGTAAACTAACTTTGAAGGGTTCTTTTGAAACAGTCCTGCTATGCTAATGCAGGACCAGAGCGTCTCCTTTCCATGTCTGTCTTTCTCTTTGTCTGTCCTTGTTGTGGTCTGCCATGTCGTGAACTGTGCGATTGCCTCACTGTCTGTGCCTATGTAGCAGGATGAGCTGTGGCTTCATCATGGTGGATTATCTTTATTAGCGGGATGCCTTATTCACAACAGGTTGCACTGTTTGAAATATACTGCCATAACCTTGGTTGAAGGACTTCCGGGTCACCTGGTTAGTGTCTGAGATCATTCCAGCATTAGCCAATCAGCTCGCCTGTGGGCTGCTATAAAGGTGGCGGAAGAGCGTTCCCTTTCAAAAGCTACAGTCGATGCTGCGTGAAAACGCTATGGAACATCTCTTTGTTTCCGGTTGTGAAGCCTGTGTATGTCAAAACCGCAGAATACCTCAGCTTATAACCTCTGCCAGACATGACGTTCCCGAATAAGGTGCACCTGCAGGTTATAAATAGGAGTGAACCGGAAACATCCTCAGATCTTTTTGTCTTCAGGACCGCTTTTTGTTTGTGTGTGTGTGTGTGTGTGTGTGCAACAGAATCACGGTAGGAAAGAAAAACTTTACTTACCGATAATGGCAAGAGTTGGTTGAGAGATGTGTGCCTCCGTGTGATTTCTTTCGGAGGGCGATCTCCACGACTTTTTCTCACTTTCTTTAAAGAGAAACCACGAGCCGCGGCGCATTCCTGGGGCTCGCGTGCGTATGAGACGGTATTTCCCCCTTTCTCTCGCGCTCTCCCCGGATCAGGAAGTTTTTAGCATCCGCTTCTCAAGCGCACTCCGGCGCTTCTTGTGAGCAGACGAAGAGACTTCCTCACGTGCTTCCATGGAGATAGCGTGCCGATCGGGCAGACGCGCATGAGCCGGAATTCCCCTTTCTCTCGCGCTCTTCCCGGATCAGGAAGTTTTAGCGTCCGCTTCTCAAGCGCGTACCAGCGCTTTTTGTGAAGGGGCCGAATAGATTTCCTCTTTCGCCGCAAAATAAATAAATAAATAAATAAAAGAATAAAAATAAATAAATTAATAAAATAAAATAAAAATCCCCAAGCGCGCAAAGTTAGATGACAGGTTTCTGTCGGGTGGCCAGGGGAGGGGCCTTAACGAGGGTTCCTCCCCTTTTTTGGCGACCTCCATGACGAGTTAACTCTTTCATGGAATAAGCCTTATTCATCCCCTGTTTTATGATGATACTCCAGATTGAAGAGACGCTTGCGAGCTATCTCTCTCCTAGGAGCTCATCCTCCCTGAAAAAGCCCACACTGCCCACCAAGCCGTGTAGACTAACATCTTCGTTGGTGGGGAAAGCTTTGCAGGCAGCGGGTCAGGCTGGTGCTGCCCTGCACACCATGGCAGTTTTGCAGGCATACTAAGCTCACCTGCTAAGAGTTCTGAGCACTGGGGGGTCTATTGATGACGCCGAGCCACAGATTTATTTCTCCGTGCCACAGACCTTTGTGAGGTTTCTCCCCTGCCGTGCTCAGGAGTCGACCAGGTCTGGTCCCCACGAGGCGTGAGGCGCAGAACGAGAGTGTGCCGAGCCAGCTACCCCCTCGTAGAGACAGGGGAGGGACTCGTCGCACTTCGCAATCCACTGGTGTTTCGGGAAGCAGCGGTCTCCAGTGAAATGTTAGGTGCTCGGTCCCTTCCTGCCTTGTTTCAGGATGCCGGACACCTGACACCCCACCCCACCCCCCCATTGCACATCGTTCTCCACGTTTCAATGGCGTGGTCTTCACTTCCATGAAACCGGAACGAGCGCATCTGCTGACTTGGCAATTACAGACTTTGCGGGGAAAAGGGGCCATAGATTATATTCCCCTTCCAGACGAGAGATGGGGGAGTTGCGTCCAATTTTACATCTTCTTGGGCTGAACACCAAAATGATCGTTTCTCAAATTCAACCAGAGGTTTGGTTTGTGACAGTCAACCTGAATGACGCATATTTTCATATAGAAATATTGCCACAACACAGGAGGTTCCTGAGGTTTGCTTTTGAGGGCGAAGCTTACCAGTATCGGGTCCTTCTATCTGGCCTAGCCCTCTCACCCCGCACACAGGCTCTATGATTCCAGGGCATCCGTATTCTGAATTGTATAGACGACTGGCTGATCCTATCTCAGTCTTAATAGCTAACGCTTCGACATCGGGATGTCCTCCTAGCTCATCTCCATTCTTTAGGATTGAGACTCAACGCTACGAAAGGCGTTCTCTTTCCTGTTCAGAGGACAACATATTTGGGTGTCACATGGGATTCGATCACAAGGCGGGCACAGCTGTTTCTCACTTGTGTCGAACCCATCCTCCAACACCTTGAAGGAAATCAAGCTAGGCCAGAAAGTGCCTCCATAACTTTCAAAGATCTTAGGTCTCATGGCAGCTGCATCCACGGTGATACCTTTGGGCCTTCTGCACATTTCAGTTATGGCTAAGAGCCAGGGGATTTCACTCAAGGCCCAATCCCCAGAAGCTAATAAGGGTTACGCGCCGGGGCTTCGTACCCTTTCTATGTGGTTCAGACCCCGGTTTCTGACTTTTGGTCCCAAGATGCTAACGACAGACGCTTCCCTCATGGGCTGGGGTGCGGTCTTGGATGGCCGTCCAGCACAGAGGTCATCTTCTCGCATGGCACACCAATTGCCTCGAAATGATGGCTCTGTTTCTGGCCCTGAAACACTTCCTCCAGCAGTTGAGAGGTTACCATGTCCTAGTGCGGGTGGACAACACTGTGGTAGGCTCGTACATAAATCGCAAGGGTGGACTGTGCTCGCGCCGCTTGAACAAGCTAGCGCACCAGGTTCTGCTTTGGGCACAGGACAAGTTCCTGTCCCTCAGAGCGATTTACATTCCGGGGCACATGTATGTAGGAGCAGACTTGCTATCCAGACAAGCTGTGACACATGGGGACTGGAAACTCCACCCCGAAGTAGTCAGTCAATCTGGGAAAGATTTTATATAGCAGAGGTGGACCTCGCAATGTCCCCTTTACTACTCTGACTCCTCCAGCTCCCCTGGGTCTGGACGCCATGGCCCACACGTGGCCCAGATTACGCCTTTATGCGTTTCCTCTGATATTTCTGCTCCTAGGAGTGTCAGGTTAGTGTCACTAGAAGAACGTATGCCCTCAAATGGAGTGTATTTGAAAGTTGGTGCATGGTAAGACATGTAGACCCAGTCCACTGCCAGATTGTTTCCGTGCTGGAGTTTTTGCAAGAAAAGTTGTCCTCTGGCTTATGCCCTAGTACTCTCAGAACATACATAGCCGCTATTTCGGCATGCTCTGACCGATGGGGTTTCTGTGGAAAAGCACGATTTAGTTGCCCATTTTAGTTGAACGGTGGAGCTAAACGGTTGAGGCCGCCCACTAGAGCGACGGTCCCTTCATGGGACTTAGCTATCGTACTCGAAAGCCTGGCTGACACCCCTTTCGAACCACTAGAGTCAGCGCCTGTCAGGCTTCTGTCTCTTAAGATGTTTTTTCTTATGGCTATTACTTCTTTGAAGAGGATTGTGGATCTGCAGGCTCTGTCAGTCTCCCCATTCTGCCTAGACTTTGCCCCTGTGGCTAGTCAAAGCTATTCTGCATCCTCACCCGAACTATCTTCCCAAGGTTCCATTCTCGACCATGCACCCAGTCGTTTTCGAAGCTTCTGTCCTCAGAAGACAGATCTGTGGCTCGGCGCAGCTCTGCAAAGGCCCTCTCATCAATAGCCCCGCCGGTGCTCAGGTCCTTAAGCAGGTCAGCCTGGTAGGCCTGCAAAACCGCCATGGTGTGCAGTGAAGCACCAGCCTGACCCGCTGCCTGAAAAGCTTTCCCCACCAAAGCAGATGTCAATCTCCCTCTGCTTGGAGGGGAGTGTAGGCTTTTTCAGGGAGGACGATGTCCCAAGAGAGAGATAGCCCACAAGCATCTCTTCTATCTGGGGCATCATCATCAACGTCGATGGCACAAAAACATGCGATGAGTACGGCTTGCTCCATGAAAGAGTTAACTCATCATGGAGGTCACCAAAGAAGGGGAGAGAGAGAGATGTTGAGGCTCCTCCCCCCCGGCCACCCTACAGGAATCTGTTGTCTTATTTCGAGCGCTTGGGGGGAATCTCGCTTCTGCGGCCAGTCGATATGCAACCACTCGACTACACGCGTTATAACCTCCAATAATTCCTCAAATGCTCTGTCAACACTGAAGGAGCGTTGTGAGGAGGCTACTTCCATAAAAGCGAGAGAGGAAGATTCTTCCGCTCCTTCACAAGAAGCACCGGAGCATGCTTGAGAAGCGGAAGCTAATACTTCCTGATCCAGAGAGAGCGCGAGAGAAAGGGGGAATTTCGTCTCGTGTGCGTCTGCCAGATCAGCATGCGAGTCCCAGTAATGCGCCGAGGCTCGCAGTTTCTTTAAAGAAAGCGAGCCGCGCGCAAACCACCTTAATAGGGAGAGGATCTCAATACTCACAGTCTCCCTGAAGCTCGAGGCGAGCGTGTTCTTCCCCCAAGCACTCAAAATTCGTGGAGATCGCCCTCTGAAAGAGATCTAGTACACGGAGGAACGCATCTCTTAACCAACTCCTCCATATCGGTGAGTTAATGCTGTTATTTTTCTTTTGCTTTCGTTATCGCTTGCACACACACACATGCAAACACAAAGCGGTCCTGAAGACACAAAGATCTGAGGATGTTTCTAGTTCACTCCTATTTATAACCTGCAGGTGCACATTATTCGGTGACGTCACCTGACTGACGTTATAAGCCGAGGTGTTCGGCGGTTTTGACATACACAGAGACATACCGGAGAACAAAGAGATGTTCCCATAGCGTTTTCACGCAGCATCAAGTGTAGCTTTTGAAAGGGAACTAAATTTTGTGCGATGATAAAAAGTAATTGGTTGGAATTTGGGTCATTTTAATTCATACATCTTATATTTGCATTATTAAATATTAATTAATCATTCAAATAAATGCACATTTAAATAAAATACCAGCTTTACTACAATTTTGACAGGTAACCGAAGCCAACCCATACAGTATGCGGTTTCTCACCTCATACTGTAGAGGTCAACCAAACAGTATTACTTTAGACCATGGTCAGAATTGACACACATACTAAGATCCTGGATTTTTAAATCCAGTGTTTTACGTGCCTGGCAATACAAAGTACATGCTGACCCATACAGTAGAGTCTTGCACATAATTGCTTAGTCACTAAAATTGGTTAACAAGTGTCTGTTATTAAGTTGTTGTTCACGTAACTTAGAAACTACAGAATGCAATGCCCTGAAGACTTTTCTGTTCGATCCACTAACACCAGAGACTTCCTAGATAAGTGTTAAATTATTACCTCTATTTAGTTATTAAGCCCTTTACTATTAGATTTATTTGGATTATATGAAATGCTGGGCATACAAATAAATGAGCTGTTACTACTGAAAAAATAATGTAATAAAATAAGCATATTAATGTAAATATGCTGCATCCCAGGATAAATCCAAAGACACCCAAACTATAACATTTCAGCTAAGGTACAAAAAATGAGTTTACTGTATACTTATTACAGAACAATTCAAAGTCACTCACATCCTTATATAATTCCCATTTTTTCATCAGCATCAGAACAAACAGTTTACTTCCTTTCTAATTGATGGTTATTGAATCAACAGTGCCTTTAATATATGGATCTATATATCTATATCTATATGTTTAAATTAAAGTGGCGGCAAGCTCTTGCAATTTTGCAACATTTTACACTGTAAACCCAAATAAGTTGGCAAAACTAAAAAAATTTGAGGTTATCAATTACATCAAATTTTTTAAGTAATGATGTTTCCAATTTTAAGAAAACAGAACTATCAGTTTTTGAGTTTGTTGATTTTGTTGCAAATAATTTGTTGTTGCCACAGCAGAAAATCCTGTCCACACACAAGCTTGGCACAGGTTTTACATCAGATGACCTTCCTGACACAACCCTCGCATTCTATCTGGGCTTGGTGCAGACACCTCATCCAGTTGTTGGGAATCGAACCCAGGCCTTTCACATGGCAGACGAAACACCTACCACTGAGCCACCAGTGCCCTATTGCCCTGATGACATCAGACACAAAATCACTAGGCTGAAACATTTTAAATTGGTGGAACCTTAAGGTGACAGTTGCTGTTACTTAAGTACTTACAGTTACTTAAAATATCAAATTTGTTCAGCTAACTTGAAAAAGTGTAATTTCTACAAACTCATAAATACCAAAAAGTTCTAAATACTCATTAAGGTATATTAATTTGAACTAATTGTAATTATTTAAGTTAACCGTACTCAATATGTTTAATTACTTTGAGCATTAGGGTTTACAGTGTAATAAATGCTCAAACAAAAACAAACAAACAAAAAAACCTCCATATTTTCTTGATCTAAGGCTTGCTATTTCATATTAAACTAAAATCAATGCTTGGCTTTTAGGGGGTTAAGATTTTCCTAATTACATATAAGATGTAACATGTATTACTATTAAAAGTAAAACCTCCAGAGAGCATTTAGGTTGATGAACATTAAGCTTTGTTTCCAGTCGCTTTTATAAACTATAAAATTCATACAGGAACATCTCTAAAATTATGTTAATGCAAAAAAGCATGGAAACAGCAATTTCAATCAGATTAATCAGTTCTGCAACAATTCTACAGTCACTACAGAGTTTTTCCTCCTACAAAATGTTCTAAGTACAATGTGTTTAGGGAGCTAAGAACCTTTAATAATCATGGCTCTACAGCTAATCAGGGTCCATCTGTGAGCTCACGCAAGCGGAAGGAGCGGATAGCGCTGTCCTCTGAGTGTGCTACGCCTCCCCCAACGGTGCGTTAGCGAGCAGTTCGAAAAGAGGCGGTCGGCTCACGTCACGTGGTTCAGAGGAAACACCTGATAGTCTTCGGCCCTCCCGGCTGAGTGGTAGTGGTAGTCTTAATGTGGCTAATTTAGGGAGAAAATTTGGAAAAGAAAAAAAGTTGTATACTTAAGAGAGAATTGCAATCTAAACCATTAGTTAGAAAAAGAGTTCTTCAACATATTATTAGTTTGTTAAGGATCCTTAGCTTATGAAAAAAAGGTTCTACTGGGAAACCTTTTGGGAAGGAAGAAAACACAGATATACTTTATGACACAAGCAAGCTGGATTAACCAAAGAACAAGAATAAAATTTTAAATCCGTGACAAATTTTTAGTTTTATTTAAAAAATAAATGGAAAGAATGAGTTCGTACAGTAGTAAAATTTATCTAATGATTTTACATGAGATATCAGGTTTTATGTTGGGCAGAAACAATTCAACGACATATAAACCATAGCAACCGGGGCTTTGAAATGAGCAGTCAGGCAGCTGCCAAGGCTTCTTTACATCCGTGTAATGATTCACGCTTTGTTACACTGAATATCAGGAGCTTACCACTGGACTGTTGCATCAGTTGTTTACTTCAGAATTTCCATCAGCCTTCAATGGCAAATTGCATCATGTCAATCGGTGTGAATGATGAGAATTTGCCAGAGCATGCCCGAACTCACGAGCACTGGTCTGAACCTGTGTATGGGTCGTGTGAAACATCCTCAGATAAGCTTGTACTTTCTAGACCATCTGCTATGTTGGCTTCACTTGCATGCATGTAGACTTCAGAGAAGAAGGGATTATTCCACTAACACTGGTAAGTTTCTGTCATTTCATATGACATTCTAACATGTAATGTCATGCATATAGTCAAATGGGGTGCAAATATAAAATGACAGAATCACAAATGAGGATGGTTCATGCGGTTTGTTGCATGACAGTAATGATATAAAAACATGATATGGTATAAGAGGAATTATTATTCACAAGTGAAAACAGCTACATTGAGGAGCAACTTGTGTGAGTTAATCCAGATTTTTTCATTGTATAAAGTAGTTATTAAGTTGTTTATTAGAAACCGTTTTACTCTAATTTTGTCTAGATGTTCTATAAATTTATTTTATTAAACCCAAAGATATGATGATAGATGTGTATTCTGTTTATGCTTAATGTTTTCTTTCATTTTTTCCCCCAAAAGTTGAGACTCTCTATTTCACTCAACAACAAATCCTGTACATTTTGAACTAAAATCATTATGTTAACCAACAACATTGGAGTCAATTAATTGTCAATTAAGAATTAATATTATTGTTTTTTGCAGAAAATGTATTTAACAAAAATTCTTAAATAGCTTTAGCTGCAAACTTCTCCAGAGATCTTCCAAACTATACATTTGTTGAGTGCTGTTCCTAAGTACTTATATATACAGTAGCTCTCATATCCATTGTGATATACTGTACTGTACCATGGTATAAAATATCTCTAGATACCGTAGTATTTTAAACACATTTTTGTCTTATTTATTTGTCCATCAGCAGAATTTTATGTCTGTTTTCCATAAAAGTTAGATGCCACAGTGAAATGTTTAAAGAAATATGAAATTAAATACAGATGGTTGTAAGTCATATATTAACAAATTTCTTTAATAACACTAAAATATACACTACTCACAATAAGTGTGATAAGTGGATGTCATACATAGGGTGTTTGTTTCACTTCAGACATTTTTGGGATATGGAGGCAATTGTATTGGGGTGATAGACACACCTCATTTTGTGTTTTCCATGTAATGGTCTCATTGTGAGGTCCCAGTACCTAAGGACCTATGCACTCAGACATCATTATGCAACTGCCACACAGCTGCAGGTCCGTTTACGAGATGTGAGGGGTACTAGGGTTTCCAGACAAACCATTCGCCACCAACTCCACCGCTTTGGCTTGAATGCCAGATGACCATTGTAGGTGACTCCACTGACACTATGGAAGCAAATTAGCATCATAATTATTTGAATTATATCAGTCTTTGAAAAACACGTTTTGAAATTTAATTACTGTTGAATTTTTTAATTTTGAAATTTAAATACTACTGAATTTATTAAACTGAAATATTTGACTTTAAAAAGCAACATCTTTGAATTTATGTGCTCTGAATGTCACACGAAATTTTCAACAAACCATTTCAAGCTGTGAAATTCAAGACAAATTCAATACAGGAAAAGTAATCGAGCCAGAACGGAATCCGTTCGTCAGTCACGTGACCCAGGGAAGCGGATGTCTTCGATACCGGCTCCCAGGGAGTCTAGCTACTGTAGATGGCGGAGGGCAGCGGCTCGCTAAGTGCACCTGCAGTGTGTTACATTAATTATATATGATCAGATATTTTAGTAATTTTACTGTGATAAAGGAATTTAGTTAAAGTTTAGCTAAAGTGGGGCTAGTGAGCATGAGACACAGACTGATGTTTGTTACACACACACACACACACACACACGAGAGAGAGAGAGATACACAGTGGTGGCCAAAAGTATTAATACAGCATGTGCCATGTATTAGTTCTCTCTCTGCACAGAACTGACATCACCAGTTAGTTCAGGTCTGGCAGAAGAGTTGTGTTAATTAAAAATCAGCTGCTTTAGTTAATTGATGGACCAAATAAGTGGCAGGACTTATACTTTCTGAAGCCAGGGCATCCACCTCTGTACAAAGCGCCTAAAACTCTCAAGTGAATTGTGAACTTCTGTGGAAAATTTGTGTACATGATGTTCATACACATCCTGCCAAATCTTTCCTACTTTTTAATTTCTGGCAAAGTAATGACAATAGCAGGTGAGAAAGGTCATAAATGTAGTCTGGCAAAATGGAAAATCTGCTACTAAATGCCTAAAAAAGTGTCATCTTTGCACAATGAATGCGGACGCAGATGCAGGGAAACACTTGACTTGTTTATTTTCTTCTCTCACAAAATAACGGACAAAACAGAAAAAACGGAAAATAACTAATCAACTCAAGAACTGGAGCCAAGAGCGAGCGCGGATCCTTTCACAGTTCAAAAAAACTTCAATTCCTCCATGGGCCGAGTCGGCGAAAACAGGAAGGCTTCAGGCGTGAGAGAGAGTCGTGAACTTGACGTCAATGGCACTCGGAAGTCACTTTGGTCGACGTGCTCCGCTCTCTAGCCGTGGCTCAGTCCTGAGAGGAGAGATGCAATGTTTGGAATTAGCATGAAAAAGCACACACACACACACACACACACACACACACACACACACACACACACACACACACACACACACACACACACACACAGGCAGTTCTCAAAGGAGACAAACGGTGAACAGACAAAGGACTATGGGAGCGGCTGGCTTAAATAGGGAAACACACAAGGAAGACACAGGTGAACTTCATTTAGTGCTAATGGTGAAGGACATACACATGCAGACACACCAGGGGGAGACAAGGAGGCGGCTCAGTACTCCGGGGAGCCAGAACCCCCGGGGCTGCGGTGGCACAGATGTGACAAAAAGTGATGATTCTGAAACGAGTCACCTTCAAATAAATCTGGCTATTGCAAGTATTTATGGAACAGTTAAATTATATTCAGCACCACCAAAAGTCGGTAAATTTATAGCACTTGTGATAATAATAATAAAAATCTGTAATTGTGGAGGAAATGACACTTCAGAGGTTGTCAGCTCTGACTGTGTGCAGCTGAAGGAAAACTAGCTGTGATCTTACAGTAACTGTTAGGTTAAATGTTTACATTAACTTAAAACCGTCATAAAATTTGGGTTGGGGCTCATAAATAATGGGAGAAAATGGCTGACAAGTAGTTGCATGGCCAGGTATAGCATGACTCAGCAAGTAAATAAAAGTAGAGCATGCTTTTCACTAAAGGAAGAACAAAGACTGAAAGCAGGAAGACCCACAAGTCTGGCAAAGCTTCTAGAGAGAGGAAACTCGGCATTGGTCATCATGTCCATGGGTTTCAGATTTCAGGCAGTTATTGACTGCAAAGAATTTTCATTCAAGTATTAAAGGCAATCCTTAAGTTTAATTGTTTTCTCCATTATTTATGAACCCCCAAAATAGGTGTGTGTGTGTGTGTGTGTGTGTGTGTGAACATGTCTGTAATTCCTGAATGGCTAATGCCACACTTTGCTTGCCATGTCACTGGCATATTGAGTGTTTCATTTCAAATGAAATGTGGTGATGTACAGAGGCCAAACGCCAAAACATTACAAAATTTATACTGGGTGTATGTTCAATTGTTATCGCATGTGTGATGGTCAATTAACTTATTCTGCATGATTTCTTCCCCCTGCTTTTAAGGCTCTCTGCTGATTGGGAGGACAGTAGAAAACCTCTTTCTGACCCCTCCAGTGCTGTATCCCAAGTCTGGGAATCCCCCTCATCAATGGACACTTTTACAACATTAAGAGGCTGTACATCCAGGGGCTGCATCCCAGTCCTTTGGGTGTGACATTTACATTGCTGCATTTCAATCTTATGAATCTTTTGAACAATGAATAATATTTATTGGGACTTTTTGGTCCTGTTCATACTTAAAATGGTATTTACAATTTACAATTACTGTAAAATACTGTAGCTGTTTTATGATTATAATATTCCTGATTAATGCTATTAACTATTGCAAGCCAATGCTCCCATTTATAAATTTTGTACGAAATGAGCACAGTGAAATGGTTGCATCTGTGATACAACAGATTGTTTTAACTAGTATGTGAATGGACGTGTGTCTACAATACAGAGTTGAAAAAGGTTTTGTGGTCAGAAAATGTTTAATGTGATAGCACCTCTGATCAGTGCTTGAATGAACTATTGCTCCCAAATACTGTATGTAAATGTAATATTTTAACCATAACTAACGACTGTAGGTCTACATTCTTCCCATATTTCATTTGTATATTTACTACACTTACTTTCAAGCTCATTTCAAGAGGAGATTATATATATATATATATACACACACACATACACACACACACGTGGACAAAATTGTTGGTACCCTTCGGTCAATGAAAGAAAAACTCACAATGGTCACAGAAATAACTTTAATCTGACAAAAGTAATAATTTAAAAAAATTCTATGAATGTTAACCAATGAAAGTCAGACATTGCTTTTCAACCATGCTTCAACAGTATTATTTAAAAAAATAAACTCATGGAACAGGCCTGGACAAAAATGATGGTACCCCTAGAAAATACTGAAAATAATGTGACCAAAGGGACATGTTAATTCAAGGTGTGTCCACTAATTAGCATCACAGGTTTTTTTTTTAGCCTTTACCTTTAACATGCTTGTCTATAATTTTCTTTTGAATCTCCTGAGACATTTCTTTCCTTCGCATCCTCTGGTCCATGTTGAGTGTGATACATACCATGTCACCAAACAACACAGTGACTACCTGGAGCCCTATATATAGGCCCACTGACTAATTACAAGATTGTAGACACCTGTGATGCCAATTAGTGGACAGTTAACTAAAACATTTTTTAGTACAGTTAACTAAAAAATTAGTTAACTGTACATTCCCTGTACCTTTCTAGGTAAAGGATACATTCTCCTAATGGTACAAAACATGCACAGTTTAGAACAAAACACAATACACGAGTACCCAAGTACATTTTAGAATCCAAATGTCCATATTGGGCATAGGTGTCCTTCAGTAGACATAAGTTATGAATAGACATGATATATGATATATTTTATATTCATATAGAAGGAGAGAAAGAAAGATATACTGTAGATGCCAAAATGCCAAATAAATGTTATATGCCTTTGTAAGACATATAGATATCTTTCATTTCAGTTTTCTTGTAAGAAGATTCTTATTTAGATCAGCACCAGTTATTGGGCGATAAAGATGCAAAATGACAAGAATAATTCCTTTTTCCTTAACGGAAATGTCTCTGTGGCCGAAAAGACAATATAAGAGAGTTGCAGCCACATGCCCGAGCTCATAATCTTCTACCAGTTGCAGTTTATTAATATAGTCGTGGAGCTCCCAGCAAACATCATGGTCCTGTGGTTGATCCGCCGCAACCAGAGCGACTCAACCACATCAGACATCTTTATCTGGTACCTGGCTGTACGGGACACTTTCTTCTGCCTTGTTGCTCCACTGGAGCTGGTCAACCTGATGTTCCTGACCGCCAGCGTTCCCTGGTATGTCCTACGCTTCTGGTATGGTGTCAAAGACCTGTCGCTGCTCTTCCTGATCTGCATCTGCCTTGACCGCTACATAGCTGTGCGCCATCCCATTATCTTCTCCAACCTAAAGGACCGGCCCCATCGTCCTGTGCGCGCTGGTGTTGTGTGGTTAATTTCTTTAGTATTCCATACTGAAGTGTTTGGGGAACATCCCCAACTTCGATAAAGTAGTCACAGTCATGATCCTGGCCACATTTGCGTTCATGGTTTTCTGCAACATCTCCATCCTGTATGCCCTGCGCCAATCCAGTCCAGGCAAGGACGACATGCATCCGGTCAAGAAAAGAGCTTTTAAAATGGTGCTCATTATTTTGGCTATCATAAATTTTAACCACTTCCCTCCCTTTCGCTCCAGATGTGTTTACATGTTATATCAATTACTTAGTTTTGGCTTCATGGATCATCAGCAGCAGCATTCAGCTTGTCTTGTATCTGTCAAATAAGAAACCACAATGTCAAGGGTGCTGTAATGTGTGCTGCAACACTAAAGACACTGAGACTGGATCCATCACCAAGCCAACAACTGTCTACAATATTAATATTTAGATGGCTTTTAAGGGAAATAAATCACATTAGGTGTGCTTCAATGTGACCTGAAACTGAACATTTGAGCTCAGGTAAACATGTGACATTTAGACAAATCAAAAATAAAAGAGTAAAATTTGAATGTCAAAACAAAATTAATTATGAAAAATAAATCATGGAAAAATAACTTGCATGAAAAAATGTATGTAAAGAACACACAGAAAACACTAATTAAATTATATAAAAGAATTACATGTAAAATAAACAAGTTATATGGGGAGAAAAAACAGACTTGTAAAAGCAGAAATTATATGTATAAATTATATGTTATATGCAAGTAAATTTTCTGTCAGAGACTTTTAATTTTAATTTAGAATTTTATCTACACACAGGAACCTTGGTAAGCAGGTGCAGCAGGAGCAGAGGAGAGAAACAGTGCGTGTGTGTGTGTGAACCATAGAATGACGGGAGTGAATGGGGAAGCCCCTAGTGACGAGGCTGGAGGCGGGGCTATGACGCGAGGGAATCTCCACTATCCCGGAAGTGAACATGGGTGAATCTGACTAGCGTCTCTCGCTGTAAATCCGCTTTGCGTGCAGAGGATGTTAATAGTAGCGATTTAGTTTCCACGAAGAGAACGGAGGTCAGCGCGCAACTTGAGCTTTCTCTCTGATGTCCGTGAATGCGGAAGTGCTCGAAGCGGAAGTCCTTATGCGCTGAAATGGCAGTCGCTTTACGGGGAATGGGGCAGTGAAGGATTACTGTATCATTCTACCAGGCGAGATCGGTAACCAGGAATCCAGCAGCGAGGGCAAATGAATCCAGAAACGTGAGTACCAATTCGATATCCAGAGAGCATGCAAGGTCATACACATTAGTCAGTCCGATAGTAGCACAGGTACCGAGGGGCAAAGACGAGAGAGAAATTCGAGAAACAGACAGGGTCGAGAACGAGATTAGGACACACGAAAAACACTAGGCAAAGAAAAACACGAGGCACACGAGTAAGATACTGCGGCACTGAATGGTTCTCTCGGCGTGCATAAAAAGCCGAGAGATGATTGAATGATCACGTTCAGGTGTGCGTGAGCAACAGGTGAGCTTGCAGGGAGAAAAAACCTGGAGTGGAGTTTAGGTTCTGGAAGTGCTGGGTTGATCTGACTGGCTTGTGACAGTACCCCCCCTTCTACGAACGCCACCTGGAGTTCTGGCTGGATGTTGTTGGTGGAAGTCATCGATGAGGGATGGATCCAAAATGAATCTGGACGGAATCCAGCTTCTCTCCTCTGGCCGTAGCCCTCCCAGTCTACTAGATACTGGAGACCTCTGCCTCGTCGTTGAGCTTTTAATAGTCTGCCTACGGTGAACGCCTCACCACCATCAATGATTTGGGGAGGAGGAGCTGGGCGGGTGGGTGGATTCAGTGGGCAAGAGACCAAAGGCTTGATCTGGGAGACGTGAAACGAGGGGTTTATCCGACGCATAGTGGAGGGAAGACGAAGTCTGACAGTGCAGGGGTTGATGACTTAACGATTGTGAATGGGCCAAGAACCCTGGGGGACAGTTTGCGAGAGATGGTCTTGAGGGGGATATTATGAGCGGACAACATGACCATTTGGCCCACTCGATACAGCCGAGCCCTGGAACGACGCCGGTCAGCTTGTCGTTTGAAGAATGAGACAATCTGGCAGATCTTCGACCTTGCGTTTAACCAAGTTCTCCGGCATCGATAAACAAAGGCTTGAGCAGAAGGGACCGAGACCTCCTCCTCCTGAGAGGGGAACAGGGGAGGCTGGTACCCAAGGCAACACTGAAAAGGTGAGAGGCCGGTGGCCGACGTGGACAAGGAGTTGTGAGCGTATTCGCTCCATGGGAGCATCCGGCTCCAGGAACGGGGCTCCTTCGAGGTCATACACCGGGTGGCTGTCTCTAGATCCTGGTTGGCTCTCTCCATCTGGCCGTTAGTCTGTGGGTGATATCCCGAAGATAGACTAGGCGTAGCACCGATTAATTAACAGAAGGCAGACCAGAACTGTGCAGCAAACTGGGGCCCACGTTCCGGTACAATGTCCATCGGGAGTCCATGTAGCCGGAAAACGTGAGTGATTAGCAGTTCTGCAGTCTCTTTGGCGGTAGGGAGACTAGACAGGGGAACTTAGTGAGCCGACTTGGAAAAACGTTCCACAACCGTGAGGACGCAGTTGTGACCTTCTGAGTCTGGAAGCCCAGTGACAAAATTTAGAGCTATGTGAGACCAGGGTCGGTGCGAGATAGGGAGAGGTCTGAGATAACCAGCAGGTGGCTTATTGTTGGTTTTACTTCTAGTGCAGACATCGCAGGCATTCACAAAGTGGCGGGTGTCGTCCCTCATGGTGGACCACCAGAATCGTTGCTGGACAAGGGATAGTGTGCGTGCCGCCCCTGGGTGACAGGCCAGCCTCGAGCCATGTCCCCATTCCAGGACACAAGGTCGTTCTGCCTCCGGGACAAAGAGTTTGCCTGTAGGTGTTTCGGGAGGACCAGGTTCCTGGTTGAGCGCCGTCCTGACTCGTGACTCAATGTCCAGTAGTGCTGCCCCTACCAGGCATTGAGGGGGCAAAATGGTGGCCTCGGATGCTTGATCCTGCGCTGGGGAAAACTGGCGGGAGAGTGCGTCTGGTTTGGTATTCTTTGAACCCGGGCAATAGGACAGGGAGAAATTAAAACGAGAAAAGAGTAGGGACCACCTCACTTGTCAGGAGTGGAGGCATTTGGCTGTCCTGAGATACTCAAGGTTCTTGTGGTCTGTCCAGACCAGGAACGGGATCTCTGTCCTCTCTACCCAGTGCCTCCACTCCTCTAACACCAGTTTTACTGCCAGTAGCTCTCGATCGCCTATGCTGTAGTTCCTTTCCATGGGCGAGAGTCGGTGAGAGAAAAAACAGCAAGGGTGCAGCTTATTGTCCTTAGGTGACCTTTGCAATAATACTGCTCCTACTCCAGAATCTGAGGCATCCACCTCAACAATGAACTGAAGTGAAGGATTAGGCTGTTGTAGAACAGGGGCCGAGGTAAATCGTGTCTTTAGTTCCCGAAATGCCCTGGCTGCTTGTTTCGTCCAGGCGAATGGGTTTTTTTATCGAGGTCATGGAGGTGAGTGGCCTGGCTACCAAACTATAGTCACGGATAAATTGCCTGTAAAAATTGGCGAAACCCAAGAAACGCTGGAGGTCTTTACGGGTTTTTGGAACGGCCCAATGAGTAACTGCTCGAAGCTTGGCGGGGTCCATCTGGATCTTCGAAGGAGCAATAATGAAACCCAAAAATGAGACTGTGTTGCGATGAAATTCGCATTTCTCAGCTTTGACAAAGAGCTGGTTCTCAAGGAGCCTCTGAAGTACCTGACGAACATGTTTTGTATGTTCCTCTAAGGAACGTGAGAGAATGAGAATGCCATCCAGATAAACAAAGGCAAATACATTGATGAAGTCCCTAAGAACGTTGTTGACCAGAGCTTGGAAGACTGCCGGTGCGTTAGCCAACCCAAAAGGCATGACCAAATACTCATAATGACCGGACGGGGTGTTGAAGGCGGTTTTCCACTCGTCTCCTTCCCTGATCCTAACTAGGTGGTAAGCACTGCGGAGGTCCAGCTTGGTGAAGACTTGAGCTCCCTGCAGGAGGTCGAAGGCTGTGGACATCAGGGGCAATGGATAGCGATTCTTGATGGTGATGTCGTTAAGTCCTCTGTAATCAATACAAGGACGCAGGCACCCATCCTTTTTGGCCACGAAGAAGAAGCCTGCCCCAGCTGGAGATGATGATGGTCTGATGATTCCAGCGGCTAACAATTCGGATATGTATTTGTCCATGGCTCTCCTTTCGTGTTGGGAGAGTGAATACAGACTCCCCCTGGGTGGAGAAATGCCTGGAAGGAGGTCAATCGCACAGTCGTAGCGTCGGTGGGGGGGAAGAGAGATAGCCCGAGACTTGCTGAACACTGCCTTGAGATCAGCATAGTCCTGCGGGACCACAGAGAGGTCAGGAAATTCCTCTGAGGAGGTTGCTACTGGAGAGGGACAGAACGCCGACTTAAGGCATGAGGCTAGGCAGAGGGGGGTCCATCCAAGGATGGCGTTGTTCCGCCAATCTATCTGTGGGTTATGGCGGATGAGCCAGGGGTGTCCAAGAACCAGCTGGGATTGAGCTTTTTGCATGACGAGGAACGAAATTTCTTCCAAATTATTTTTCGATGTCCTCAGCGTGACTGGAACGGTTCACCGGGTAATCGGAGGAAAGACCGTTCCATCGAGAGGACGTGAAAAATTGGCACATGCAGAGGGAAAAGTTGGCACATGCAGTTCCTTGACCTTATTGGCATCAATTAAATTCTGATCAGAGCCAGAATCAACGAGGGCATAAAGAATACAGGGCTGGGTATCCCAGAGGAGCACGACAGGGAGAAGTGAGCGGCCTCTAGGCGGATGCGCTTGGGATGCCCCCTCTAGTCTGCCTAGGTTAACTGGGAGGGTGCTTGTTTTTAACGGGCACTGGAGACGTAGATGACCGACCTTGCCACAATAGAGACACGTCCCCGCCAGAACTCGACGTTGCCGTTGTATGGTTGAGGATTAGGCAGACGAGGTGTTTCAGAGTGGAAGGAAGAGTAGAGCATACTTGTTGAACTTGTGTTGATAGCTGGAATACTGTCTGGGAGATTTGTTGGAGGTTTAACTGATGAGAATTTACAAGAGCCCCCTGCTGGGCAATGATCTGACATAGTCGGGCATCAAAATGGGCACTAGGTCTGGGCTGGGACCTAGTTCGAAGACTGGGCCTTGGGTGAGATGCATCTGCTGGGTTCATCATGGCCGCAGTATACTGTCAGGGACCAGCTGAGTGAGAGTGAACCCAATAGCAGAAAAACAGGGACTTTTAATTTTAATTTAGAATTTTACACACAGGAACCTTGGTAAGCAGGTGCAGCAGGAGCAGAGGAGAGAAACAGTGCGTGTGTGTGTGAACCAGAGAATGACGGGAGTGAATGGGGAAGCCCCTAGTGACAAGGCTGGAGGCGGGGCTATGACGCGAGGGAATCTCCACTATCCCGGAAGTGAACATGGGTGAATCTGACTAGCGTCTCTCGTTGTAAATCCGCTTTGCGTGCAGAGGATGTTAATAGTAGCGATTTAGTTTCCCCGGAGAGAACGGAGGTCAGCGCGCAGCTTGAGCTTTCTCTCTGATGTCCGTGAATGCGGAAGTGCTCGAAGCTGAAGTGCTACCAGGCGAGATCGGTAACCAGGAATCCAGCAGCGAGGGCAAATGAATCCAGAAACGTGAGTACCAATTCGATATCCAGAGAGCATGCAAGGTCATACACATTAGTCAATCCGATAGTAGCAGAGGTACCGAGGGGCAAAGACAAGAGAGAAATCCGAGAAACAGACAGGGTCGAGAACGAGATTAGGGCCCACGAAAAACACTGGACAAAGAAAAACACGAGGCACACGAGTAAGATACTGCTGCACTGAATGGTTCTCTCGGCGTGCTTAAAAAGCCGAGAGATGATTGAATGATCACGTTCAGGTGTGCGTGAGCAACAGGTGAGCTTGCAGGGAGAAAAAACCTGGAGTGGAGTTTAGGTTCTGGAAGTGCTGGGTTGTGATATTTTCTGGAAATGGAAATGTTATCATAAAATGTGACATTTTTAAATTTATTTATTGTTTAGTTACTTTTTCTTGATTCCTTATTTTAATTAACTTATTTTGATATACCCTGCTGAAAAATCCAGCATAGACCAGCATGATTTATATGCTGGTCTATGTTGGTTAATACTGGTTAGTGCTGGTCTTATGCTGGTTTAGCTGGTGAAACAGCATAACTGATGGAAGACCAGCATATCTAAGCTGATGAAACTTTACCACCAACATTAGTCTTGCTAGTTAGTGCTGGTCTGGTGCTGGTTTAGCTGGTGAACCAGCATAACTAATGGAAGACCAGCTTGCCTGCTGAAAAATCCAGCATAGGCCAGCATGATTTATGTGCTGGGCTACCAGCAAGGTTTCGGTAGTTAAAATTGGTTACCATTTTAGGTCATTGTCTTGTTTTTTAATAACTAGTACTGAAAATAATGTGTGATGTAAATACATGGACCGTGTAGTGTTATCTTTAAATGCATTTACATACATGAGACAAAAATAATCACAGAAAACATGTAAATCCATTATTTAATCCATTAAACATAATTACCGAAAACATGTAAATCCATTATTTTACATTTATTAAGTATCTGTAGGTTGTCTAAAACACAACACAAACCTTTTATATTAATGCACTAAAAAAAAAAAGTAATCAATGGAATTCACTTAAAACTCAAAGTGTGCAGTGTGCGCTTTCTGCCGTCTCAGTCTCCCAGAAAATCTTTTTGAAACGCGTCACTAAAATGAACAAAAATGAACACACACATATCCATATATCTATATATCTATACATATATATCTATAGAAAGCTTAAAGTGTCTACTTTTAAATGTAGCAAGCTTAATAAAAAATTTTGAGTTTATGTAATCCATATGAATCTAAGGAGATATACAGTCTTTCTGCCACACTTCATTCACTGATAATGACCTGCGACAGGACACGCCCACACGCTGTTCACAGGGAAACAGTCAGAGTAATCTACATACAAGGCCACGCCCCCAAACACACACGCACGCACACACACAGTAGATCCGATAATTTTCCTGCGCGTGTGGAAGATGTTAGGCGTATACTGTATACGGTAATGGTGGCTGTGCGTGGGTTTAAGGAGAGACATATTTGCAGAGGTGATTGTCACGACACGTCAAGCCACAGCACCGTCATGATCACCTGTGAACTTCCATTCCACACTCTCAACCACTTCTTACACCCTACCGCCTCACTCTCTGCTCTCCACACACCTGTACGCCATCAGTGATCAACCTGTCATGCCTATTTAAACCACGCTCTGCCACCACCAGGTCGCCAGTTTATTGTGTGCCTCACCAGCCCAATATACCAGCATTTCTTCTCGTCATAGTCTGCCTAGTTATCGACCTCGTTTTGTTTCTCCGACCACGTCTTTGTCTCTCGTCCTTTGGATTCTAGTTTTTGGATTTTGCTGTTATCGACCACGAGCTTGGATCACGGACTTTCTCTCTCCTCCCCGGCTTTGACCCTCGCTTGTTTACAACCACGATTTATCCTCGCTCCGCGCCGAGCTCGCGCTGCCTACTCCAACCGGCTCACGCAGCTCTCTCTTCCCGCGCCGGCTCTGCACGCTCCCGCTTCACCGCAAGGATCAGGTTTCACACACCGGCATATACATCGGATCGCGCCTCGCTCGCGCCGGCTCTGTGCACTTCCGCATTCCAGCCATACTTCTCCTGCTCACACCGCAGCGCGGAGCTAAACTCAAGTCTTGTCTTTACTGTCACCACTCTTCCGGCTCAGTCATACACAAGCACTCACAATCTGCGCGTGGATCCATCGCGCCCCCTGCCGGCTCATTGACAGTGACGTGCGTTGAAAGTCTTTAATAAAGAACAGAACAGGATCAAACAAACTTGCACTATGAAACTAAGAAGAAGTAAACTCTGATGCAAGGAGAAAGCAAAAATAGCATTAGCATGACTGACTAAAAAAAAGGAACAAAGGTAACCGGTATAACTCAAACATACATTCATAGGATCCGGTTTTGAGACCAGAAGATGAGAGGGTCATGTTGAAGTAGCCAGGGATATCCGAGGATGATGGGTGGTGATGAGATGGAGGTGAGGTGGAAGTGGATTAATTCTTGGTGTTGATCAATGGTGAGGGTGATGGGTCGAGTCTGGGTGGTGATAGGGCTGGAGGAAAGGGGCCGGCCGTCGACGGATGTTACTTGAACAGGCTGGGATAACGCTTCAGTTTCCACCCCCAACATTTTGGCATAGGAGGAGTCAATAAAGTTTCCGGCGGCACCGGAATCGATGGACGCGGAACTTTGGACTCATTTGTGGCCAAATTGGAGGTGTACCTGAACCAAGAGACGCGAGACGCGGCGAGATGAAGGGGACCCGGTTAACTGCACCCCTGGTTCACTGGGCCTGGGCGTTTCCCGGGCGTAGAGGGCAGATGGCTCTATGGTTCGCCACCGACCCACAATAGGCGCAGAGTCCCTCCCTGAAACGTCGTTCTCGCTGTGCGGGGTTCAAAGAGGCACGTCCTAATTGCATGGGTTCCCCGGCTCCTGTGTCAACCATGGCGGCGGGTGTCATAGCGGTGGTCGTGAAGGCTGGTGGTCGAAGCGTGGAGTGTGAGAAGGATGGCGTGATGGGCGGCAGGGTGCGGGGGGCTGGCCTCGGACGAGAGAGCAGGCGCTGGTCAATCCGGAGGGCGAGTTGAATCAATCCCTCCAGCGTGGTCGGAAGCTCTCGTCCGGCGAGCTCGTCCTTGATGCGTGAAGCCAGTCCCTCGTAGTAGGCCGTTCGGAGGGCGGCGTCCCCCCAGGTGGTCTGCACAGCGAGGTTATGGAAATCCGCGGTGTAGCGGCTCACGGGCGACTCACCCTGCCGCAGACTTCACCACGGAGCTTATTGATCAGCTCGGCATGCTGGTCAACCACATTGCAGAGGCGAGCAAACTCCGCTGGGTTTACTGCTTTAGGCTCAGTCATTCTGTCACGAGCAACCGGAGGATAGACACAACAGCCTTAGCAGTTAGCCCGTGTAGCGTGGATGGTAAACCCAAACGCGGAAGTAGCGCGAGTAGGCAGGATAACCACGCGTTTAGTCTAAGAACTCTCTTACGCAAAGAGCAAGGATCTACACAAATAAACCCGCATTCTAGCAACACACACTCAATCAAAGAAGCAACCCGAATCGGTGAGTACTCACAGAATAGTTGGCGAAGCGTCGGCAAAGGCATGGGCGAAATTAAATGACTGAGCAATGTGAAGCGCCATTTTGTCTCCTTTTACGCTTCCTGGTTCACGACGGTCCTACTTCCGGGTCCTAGTGCCGGTCGCGTTACGAGTGTGCATGACATTAACAGATGCAAGGCCATGACTAACTGAACTCAGGAACCTTTATAACGAAACATATGAGCTACCTCGGTTCAGGTGCGCACTCCCATCACCTGACCGAGGTGCATTCTGGGAAATTAAGTTTACAAAAACAGAAAAAACAACAGAAAACAAAAGGGGTTATGTCTGACATATACCATGTTATGCTACACTTTTTCATATATCACAAAGATTCTTTCACGGAATATAATTTATGTTTTAGGTCTCAGTGGCACTAAAAACATTTAGTGATATCCATAGGTTGATATCCATCAGTAAAACCATTTTTAGGGCATAAAAAAAACCTAAAGAACTTTCTGTTGGGATTGACGATATCATCAAAAATATCATATCATAATTCTTTAATGTAATTCCATGATATTTTGTATCTATATAAATAAAAGAAAGGGGTTTTTTTGTATATTGGTCAGAAATAGCCACACAGAATTGACGGTAACGCACCTACAATCCTCAATACAGTAGCGATGGGAAGGTTGGATCATTTTATTGACTCGGCTCTTTGAATCTTGTTCATCAAAATACACAAATCTTGTTTTGAGTCATTTCGTTGATTATGTTATTTTGACCAGAAATGAAATCAAATGTTACATTTTCGATAAACAGACCCCCAACACCCAGATTTTGGCTATAGTTCCAGGAATTGAAATATTACAATGCAACTAAAGGCATATTATTATAAACAGAATGAGCAGCTCATCTCTCATATCTTCTGGTCCGAATTGTTTGTTTTTTTGTCATGTGACTCCCATAGGCTCTAAGCAGTGCGTTACACAAGACACAGAATTGACCGGTTCTTCTTATTAGTCTTCTAGTCCGTCGTTCATTCTTTTGAATCTATTGCACTGCATAGCGTCTATGGGAGTCACGAACGATGAAAAGCATGAACGACTCAGACTAGAAAACTCAAAGTTAACTACTCATTTCTGTTTCCTGTACATGAGCTATGGAGGCTTTGCGATGCTTTACGCATGTGCACTCAGTAGAAAATGAACGAATCACTCTCTAAAACTACTTGTTCTTCTGAGTCATGTTAAAGACTCATTCAAAAAGAATGAATCGTTCATGAACGGCCCATCATTACAATACATAGACATAAAGGCGCGACACTCCATGACTTATTCTGGATAAGTGGTATGTACACTATGAAAACAGAACCTTGTGCCATAAATGAAATCTAAATGTTGAGTAGAAGGGAAGATATGCTCCAAAACATCTCACAAGACCTTTCCTCACAACTATTACATGCTATATGGCGCGGTATGGAGCGCCGCACCACAAGATGTTTTTAAATGTTAAGAGCCCTGACGCAGGGCTATAGAGGGGGTCAATGAAATAGGAGGTGAGAGTGCTTATGGTACGCCCCGTTTGGAGATAGCGTGGGATTATTAATTAAGGAACTTAAAAGGAAACAAATGAAAACTGAAAACAAATCTGGAAAACAAAACAAAACTAAAGATCCTCTCGGGGCATTCACCCTTTCTGAGGATTTATTTGAGGAGAGGGAGAGTTTGTGTTTTGTGCACTTTTAACTTGAGCGTGCATGCTGAACTTTCGCTTTCTCTCTCTTTTGCTTTCGCCGGCATCTTACGGAGGCAGAGGTTGGGGCTTTGCCTCTGTCTCTGAACACCTTTGCGCGCTTTTCTTTTCTTTCTTTGTCTTTCTTTCTTTCTCTTTTTATTTGTCTTCTCTTTGTCTTTGGCCCTAATACCTTACCGGTGCTACCTAAATGATCGCACAAAGTGCGGAGGTATCAGGACCCTTAAATAAACAGGCCGCCAGGTGCGGCTCATTCAGGTTGATTGTCTGACGGCGGCGTTGCCTGGCAACCATGTGTATAAATGGCCGCGCTTTTGCCTGTTGAGAACTCATCTTTAACATAGCTGTCCTGCAACTTCTGGAATATGTCATGGAAGTCTTTTTTTTAAGCACATCAAGCACCTTCTGCAATTCGGACTGGATCTCCACAAAATGGCGACCTTTGAATTGGATCTTCATTTTTCGAAAGAACGCAAAGTCAGGGTGGGGGCAAATGTTGTAACTCACATGTGAGGACAGCTTCACAGCCACTGGGAAACTCCATGCTGCTAGATCTGAGTTTGAGGCTATCATCTGTCCTCAGACTGAGTAAACTACCCACATGATTCAATGCCTGAACAGGATATTCTGGTGATATAGTTGAGTATCTGGGGTAACCACTCAGGTGTTTGGTCAGTCCTTTGTTTATTTCGAGACTAAACTACTGCAACCCCCTCCTGGCAGGTTTGCCTCTGTGCAGCATTTTTCCTCTACAGCTGATCCAGAATGCAGCTGCACAACTTCTTAATTTCTCCCATTCAATACCACTACTCCGCTCCCTCTACTATTTCAAATTATTATTAATATCATTTAACATCAACTGCTACACTGAACTGCCTGCCACCTAACATACAGTATGAATGCAGATCAATTCCTGCTTTCTGTTTCACCCAAATGAGGATGGGTTCCCTGTTGAGTCCTGTTCCTCTCAAGGTTTCTTCCTACTGCCAACTCAGTGAGTTTTTCCTTGCCACTGTCGCCCTCGACTTGCTCATCAGGGACTATCTGACCATTTTGATTCATACACATTCACATTACATACAAACTTAAATAATTATTTTGATTGTGAAAGCTTGGTGACAATGACAATTGTTAAAAGTGCTATACAAATAAAATTGAATTGAAAATTCAAATCACTGATGCCTATCTACAAGCCAAAAATCCCCCCACTTATCTCAAAGCCTTTATCACACCCTGCAGTGGACCTCCTTCCCTCCAATCTTCCAGCACTGCTTGATTGGAACAACTCTCTCTCCATGCATCTGCTGTAGGCTGTTTTTTGTTCCGGCAATGAGATGATAGAAAAAACTTTCATGAAATGTCTCTGGAGCTGAGTCACTGGCAATCTTGAAGACTGGCAGTCTTGACACAACAATGTGTGAAGGATTTTAGGGATTTGGGTAAAAAAAACAACCTTCCCAACAGTCTTCAACTGGTTGAACTCTATTCATTGATGGAGACTTCAAAGCACTTACTGTATGTAAGTCACTCTAGATAAGGGCATCAGCCAAATGCTGTAAATGCAATGTAAATGTAAATGTAAAACCTCTGAAGGTGCTGTGGCATTTGGCACCAAGATGTTAGCAGCAGATATTTTAAGTCCTGTAATGTAAAAGGTGTAACCTCCATGGATTAGATTTGTTCTACCAGCATATCCCACAATCAGATTAACATTTGTGGATTCTAGAGGCCAAACCAACACATTGAACTCTTTATGGTTTTTCACATCATTACTGAACAATTTTGCAGTGTGTCAGAGCACATTGTTCTGCTGGAAGAGCCCTCCAAATTCTCTGGGTTTCAATGTCAGTCATATTTTCACAAAAGTTTCGATTAAAAGGTGGATACACATGGCATTTAGGACCCTAATGATGCTGGTACAGGCCATTGAGACTGATGAGAGAAAATAAAAGGTAGCCTTCCTCATGCCATATCCAGTTTATGATGGAGAAAATAATTATAAGCAGTTTAATAATTGAGGTGGTGTCACGGATCGGAGGTGTTGTGCGGCATAAACGCAGGGGATCCAGGTGGTAACGGAAACGATGTTTATTTAAACACAAAACAGGGAACTTAAACAGAACAAATAGACTTTAAATGAAACCGAAACTAAAACACGTATAGACGGAGAAACAAAAGACACTAAGAAACATGCTGACATTTATCAAGAGAAATTAACAGTTGCAAGACAAGAAACTAACTGAAACTAACCTATTTATAATAAAACTAATAACCAACTCGGTTCAGGTGAGCGCCCCCTGGTCACCTGACCGAGTTGCCACATGGGAACTGAAGTCTAAACAAAGGAACTACAAACGAAATTACAGGGCGCTTTGGCGCCCTCTAGGGGTTATCCCTGACATAACCCCCCCTCAAAGGGCGCAACTCCGGGGCGCCACAGGAGGTCCAGGGCATCCCCCCCAGGGTCCAATGTCCGCCCCTCTCACCCATAGGCTGGCACCCATGTCCTGTGGGCCAGGTGGCTTCATGCCCCCGTTGAAGCAGGGCGGCGGAGACGGAGGAAGCTCGCCGTCCTCTTTGACGCTGGGCGGCGAAGGCAGTGGGTGCTCGCCGTCCTCGATGACGCAGGGCGGCAGAGGATGAGGAGGCTCGCTGTCCTCGGCGGCGCATGACAGCGGCGGCGGAGAAAGAGGATGGAGCTCGTGCTCCTCGGCGGCGCATGAAGGCGGCGGCGGAGGAAGAGGATGGAGCTCGTGCTCCTCGGCGGCGCATGAAGGCGGCGGCGGAGGAAGAGGATGGAGCTCGTGCTCCTCGGCGGCGCATGAAGGCGGCGGCGGAGGAAGAGGATGGAGCTCGTGCTCCTCGCCGGCGCATGAAGGCGGCGGCGGAGGAAGAGGATGGAGCTCGTGCTCCTCGGCGGCGCATGAAGGCGGCGGCGGAGGAAGAGGATGGAGCTCGTGCTCCTCGGCGGCGCATGAAGGCGGCGGCGGAGGAAGAGGATGGAGCTCGTGCTCCTCGGCGGCGCATGAAGGCGGCGGCGGAGGAAGAGGATGGAGCTCGTGCTCCTCGGCGGCGCATGAAGGCGGCGGCGGAGGAAGAGGAAGGAGCTCGTGCTCCTCGGCGGCGCATGAAGGCGGCGGCGGAGGAAGAGGAAGCTCGTTATCCTCGGCGGCGCATGAAGGCGGCGGTGGAGGAAGAGGAAGCTCGCTGACCTCGGCGGCGCATGAAGGCGGCGGCGGAGGAAGATGAAGCTCGCTGTCCTCAACGGCGCCGTGCAGCGTCGGAGGAAGAGGATGGAGCTCGTGCTCCTCGGCGGCGCATGAAGGCGGCGGCGGAGGAAGAGGATGGAGCTCGTGCTCCTCGACGGCGCATGAAGGCGGCGGCGGAGGAAGAGGATGGAGCTCGTGCTCCTCGACGGCGCATGAAGGCGGCGGCGGAGGAAGAGGAAGCTCGCGATCCTCAGCGGCGCATGAAGGCGGCGGTGGAGGAAGAGGAAGCTCGTGATCCTCAGCGGCGCATGACAGCGACGGCGGAGGAAGAGGATGGAGCTCATGCTCCTCGGCGGCGCATGAAGGCGGCGGCGGAGGAAGAGGATGGAGCTCGTGCTCCTCGGCGGCGCATGAAGGCGGCGGCGGAGGAAGAGGATGGAGCTCGTGCTCCTCGGCGGCGCATGAAGGCGGCGGCGGAGGAAGAGGATGGAGCTCGTGCTCCTCGGCGGCGCATAAGGCGGCGGCGGAGGAAGAGAAAGGAGCTCGTGCTCCTCGGCGGCACATGAAGGCGGCGGCGGAGGAAGAGGAAGGAGCTCGTGCTCCTCGGCGGCGCATGAAGGCGGCGGCGGAGGAAGAGGATGGAGCTCGTGCTCCTCGGCGGCGCATGAAGGCGGCGGCGGAGGAAGAGGATGGAGCTCGTGCTCCTCGGCGGCGCATGAAGGCGGCGGCGGAGGAAGAGGATGGAGCTCGTGCTCCTCGGCGGCGCATGAAGGCGGCGGCGGAGGAAGAGGATGGAGCTCGTGCTCCTCGGCGGCGCATGAAGGCGGCGGCGGAGGAAGAGGATGGAGCTCGTGCTCCTCGGCGGCGCATGAAGGCGGCGGCGGAGGAAGAGGAAGGAGCTCGTGCTCCTCGGCGGCGCATGAAGGCGGCGGCGGAGGAAGAGGAAGGAGCTCGTGCTCCTCGGCGGCGCATGAAGGCGGCGGCGGAGGAAGAGGAAGCTCGTTATCCTCGGCGGCGCATGAAGGCGGCGGTGGAGGAAGAGGAAGCTCGCTGACCTCGGCGGCGCATGAAGGCGGCGGCGGAGGAAGATGAAGCTCGCTGTCCTCAACGGCGCCGTGCAGCGTCGGAGGAAGAGGATGGAGTTCGTGCTCCTCGGCGGCGCATGAAGGCGGCGGCGGAGGAAGAGGATGGAGCTCGTGCTCCTCGGCGGCGCATGAAGGCGGCGGCGGAGGAAGAGGATGGAGCTCGTGCTCCTCGGCGGCGCATGAAGGCGGCGGCGGAGGAAGAGGATGGAGCTCGTGCTCCTCGGCGGCGCATGAAGGCGGCGGCGGAGGAAGAGGATGGAGCTCGTGCTCCTCGGCGGCGCATGAAGGCGGCGGCGGAGGAAGAGGATGGAGCTCGTGCTCCTCGGCGGCGCATGAAGGCGGCGGCGGAGGAAGAGGAAGGAGCTCGTGCTCCTCGGCGGCGCATGAAGGCGGCGGCGGAGGAAGAGGAAGGAGCTCGTGCTCCTCGGCGGCGCATGAAGGCGGCGGCGGAGGAAGAGGAAGGAGCTCGTGATCCTCAGCGGCGCATGACAGCGACGGCGGAGGAAGAGGATGGAGCTCGTGCTCCTCGGCGGCGCATGAAGGCGGCGGCGGAGGAAGAGGAAGCTCGCTGTCCTCAGCGGCGCATGAAGGCGGCGGCGGAGGAAGAGGATGGAGCTCGTGCTCCTCGACGGCGCATGAAGGCGGCGGCGGGGGAAGAGGAAGCTCGTTATCCTCAGCGGCGCTGTGCAGCGACGGAAGCTCGCCATCCTCGGCAGCACTGTGCAGCGACGGAAGCTCGCCGTCCTCGAAGGCACAGTGCAGCGACGGTAGCTCGCCGTCCTCGAAGGCACAGTGCAGCGACGGTCGCTCGCCGTCCTCGAAGGCACAGTGCAGCGACGGAAGCTCGCCGTCCTCGAAGGCACATTGCAGCGACGGTCGCTCGCCCTCCTCTTCGCCGCATTGCAGCGGCAGCAGCTCGCTGTGCTCAGCGGCGCGGTGCAGCTGTGCTAGCAGCCCTTGGAGCCTGGCCACCTGCTCCCGCAGGTCACGAATGCGCTCTTCGTTTCTCAGAGCGCATCGCCGAAAGCTGCTCCAATAACTCTGGGAGGCTGCTCCCAGCTGCACGTCCCGCTCACACTCCGCTCTTTTGCCGTTACGCCGTTTGGTTCCCCGGCTACCTTCCACGCCGGCTCCCCAAACTCCAAACATCGTTGCCCCCCCCAAAAAGAATCTCCCCGGGGAAGGGCTCCTCTGCTATGCCTCTTTTTTGGTCTTGCAATCTGTCACGGATCGGAGGTGTTGTGCGGCATAAACGCAGGGGATCCAGGTGGTAACGGAAACGATGTTTATTTAAACACAAAACAGGGAACTTAAACAGAACAAATAGACTTTAAATGAAACCGAAACTAAAACACGTATAGACGGAGAAACAAAAGACACTAAGAAACATGCTGACATTTATCAAGAGAAATTAACAGTTGCAAGACAAGAAACTAACTGAAACTAACCTATTTATAATAAAACTAATAACCAACTCGGTTCAGGTGAGCGCCCCCTGGTCACCTGACCGAGTTGCCACATGGGAACTGAAGTCTAAACAAAGGAACTACAAACGAAATTACAGGGCGCTTTGGCGCCCTCTAGGGGTTATCCCTGACAGGTGGAGAATTTGGTCAGTCCTGACCTCACATTCAGATGTGAAAACAATGTGTGATCAAGCCTTCGGCGTACTGAGAAAACTTTCTACCTTGATGGTATCCAAGCAATAGTGAAACACTGAGATAGGTGCATTAGTGTAGCAGGAGATTGTAATGAAGGCGAAGACATCATAGTGCCGTGTAGAGTAAGGGTAGTTCAGTGGTTAAGATCTGCTAATTGGAAGGTTGCAGGGAACGCAGGTTCAAACCCCAGCACCACCAAATTGTACCTGTTGGACAATGTGACCCTCACCTGCTCAGATGTATAATGAGATATAAATTGAAGTCACTTTAGATAAGGGTGTCTGCCAAATGCTATAAATGTAATGCAACACACAGTATGTGTACCATCCATGGACTGTGAGTGATATGAAAGAAGTCACTGCTTCTCCTTACCGGTGTGGAAGAGGTCAATGACACAAACTTCACTGCAGAACTTGCTTTACTGATTCAGCATTTTCACATTTCTTTGTACAAACCAAAAGTACTCTTGACGATCCAACATTGACTAGGACTGAAATGGTCAATGGTAGAAGGCAAGTAACCTAGACACTGGGCAAACAATGTGCTGCATCAAGTCCTAGTCAAGTCTCCTTGGCAGACTTTACAGGACTTTTACAAGGTGGTTTCAAAAAGTTTCAAGATTAGCTCACAGATCTGGTGACAGATTTTTCTTCGATGTTTCTTCCTGCTCCTGGGTCAACAACCTGGGGACAAACTCGGCAGCAACACAACACGTGTTTAAATCACACGTGAGGATCGCCTGGACTGTTCTGTATGACACACCAACAATGGCAGCAATATTGTGGATTGTTCTCTGATGATCATCATGCGCAAGTTGCAGAAAGTTGCGGAAATCTTTTAAGGAAGCCCTGAGGCGAACTCTATGTCCTTTTTTAATTTATCATTGTACTGTACTGTACATCGCTTTAATGGTCAATGAAATGTAAACAGAAGAAGTTCTAAAGCGCCCAGTATGATTTTACACAAAACTCTTTCATACAGATCTGTTATTCGAAACTTGCTGCTACACATCCAACGCAAGTTTACATACTCACACATTCTTGCATGATTCTCAACATTTATGCAGTATTTATCCCTCCCAAATGCATAACCAGACACTTAATGTTTAGCAAAGATTCAGTATTAAATAAAAGAAGCATTAATTACAAACTCAATTAATAAACATTTAATTTACAATCAAATTATTTCAATATGTCTTATTTACTTATAAACAGTCGCAATAAAATGACCACTATAATAAATACATAGAAATTCTACAACAACAGGCCTACAGTAAAGTGAGAGATGCCTTACAGTACATAAGCATGTCATTTATTCTTTAGAAGTAGAATACCTCATGCATATTTTAACACAAGGCTGTGTTGCTCTTAAAACAGCTTATGCAAATGTGAAAAACAGACATCTCACACTCCCCATCTCTCATGGCAATGTGAAGGCACATACAGCAGAAAAGCGTAAAGCAAAAAAAGTATTTCTTTCTTCAGCTGAGCAGTGTCCAGTGGCACAGGAAGCCGCAGACATGCCGCCAGTTGCAGAAGCTTCACTTTCTTCAGAGAGGAGCCACACCTAGAAGAGAAGTGTGTGTGTGTGACTGATGGATTGGCACAATGTCCATGGTTTACCTCACCTTGTGCTCTAAGTCTCCTGGGATAGGCTCCAAGCCCCCTAGTCGGTACAAAGTGACTTCCATGAGAAAATGTCACTGACCATTACCTAACAATATTTCTTCCCCGCTCATAATTAATTAGAATTTAACAGCAGACACTTCTCTTCTAGTGTGTGGCTCCTCTCTGAAAAAAGTGGAGCTCTGCAATTGGCGACACATCTGAGCTCCCTTGCTCCTTTTTGTCTCTCTTATATAACAGTAGTACTTTTGCAACTTTTAAAGGACGTTATTCCTTCCATTGAATTATCAACTTTTTGTAGGTTCAATAAGTTTGGTTAAAACCGAACAGTGACTTTGACTTCTAGAAATAACAGTATGCTTATTTTTTCCTTATTGCTGGAGTAAAATGTGTATAGGATGTTATGAATTATTATTGTGTATCTTTTATTTAAGACGGTACATATCATGCATATTTTAAGGTAGCTCAGTAAGCCTTATGGTTCAAATATAAAAATACCACATTGTACTACATAATACTACATCTTACATAAATACTAATATACCTTACCTTAATTTTTTTCCTATTAAATATATTATTTTCTAAAATATTGTATTGCTGATAGTGCCATAATAGTAACTAGGAAAAGTGATATGTAACTTGCTGACAGTTCTTTTTCTGAGAGAATAGGAAGTGCACGATGAATTAATATTTTATTAGTTTTATTTTATTAATATTTTATAGTGATCAGTTAGTCACGTCTGAAAAATCTGATAGAATTTGATTCGAATCATCGTTCCAGATCACTGCTTGTGAGAGTTTATCCAAGTTAACTTGTGTTTTGACTTACATGCTGCATTTTTGCTTACTATTCTCCTTAAATATCTGGAGATATGTGCACGACATTGCCCGGGGCGGTGTACAGTAATACCAGGCCTTGGCTGTTATATCACAAGCAGGGAGGTTGCAGATGAGGTCTGGGGTGAGGTCATTTTCATTTCTGCATGAACTGGTGGATCTTACAGGATAAACGAACACTCGGAGAAAACTTGTCCAATCCGTGGCTGACTAGGGGCAGAGACAGGATATTGAGATTGAAATAGTTGTCAATGCAGGAAAAATGACAGCAATAAGGAATGTGGGGTATGGGTGTGGAGTGGGGAGGGAGATAAATCCTGGGCTGTGTTTTTTTTTTTGGCAAATGAGCAACTATGTGCTCAGTAACAATAAACTTATCCACCCCAGAAAGTTTTTTTTTTTGGAATCCATAACACTTCCTTTACACATCATCCTCCTACATTTCCTCTTTATCTTGATTTGACACACACAAGCGGCTGGGCAGTCAAGCTTGTTGGCACTTGTCTTGCACAAATGATACCTTCTAAATTCTGAGAAACTTAGAGTCTGATCCAGAGTAACCTGTAAAGCGTAATGTAATAGACATTTGAAAAAGTCTAAGACGACTTGAGGATTATCTCAAGTTTATTTTTCACTGAAGAGTCACGCCCTGTATTCCAATTCAATTAAATTTTATTTGTATAGCGCTTTTAACAATTGACATTGTCGCAAAGCAGCTTTACACAATCAAATTAAGTTTGTATGAAATGTAAATGTCTATGAATCAAAATGATAAGATTGTCCCTGATGAGCAAGCCGAGGGCGACGGTGGCAAGGTAAAACTCCCTGAGATGGTAATAGGAAGAAACCTTGAGAGGAACCAGACTCAACAGGGAACCCATCCTCATCTGGATGATAACGGATAGCAGGAATTGATCTGCATAATACTGTGTAAGACTGGAAGTTCAGTATAACAAGAGATGTGTCTAAATTAAATGGAGTCTTTTAAATGGAAAAGTGGAACCATCCAAAGCCACCACACGCATCCCAGGCAGACCACACGGGGCATCCACGGGGGCATCCACGTGACGAGATCTCCAACCAGAAGCAGGACTCCAGGTCGAGTTAGACAGGTCCAGAGGGCAGAGGGGTCTGAATCACTGGTAGCTCAGGAGCGACATGTATAGCTTGACAGAGAGACAGGGAGAGGGAAAAGGAGAGAGGGAGAGAGAGAGAGGAGAGAGCAGAAGAGGAGAGAGCAGAAGAGATGGAGAGATGGCAGTTAGGTATGGTCACAATCAAACAATGTGTAAGGTGAATGTATATTTAGTGCAAAGTGCAAGCAGGGACTCCAGCAGAACTAACTATAAAAGCATAACTAAAAGGGAGAGCCAGAAGGAATCACAGACATGAGGGCTCCCTGAGATGTAAAGCAACCAATCACCTCACCGTCAACAAACCTGAGTGATCAATGAGAGTGGGGAAGACAGCATTTAAACATACCAGTTCACCATAATACTTTACGTCCATGAGTCCCCCAGATCTGCTCCTTTACCTAAGGCTAATCTATTTACAAAACTGCTTGGCTAAATAAATAGGTTTTTAGCCTAGATTTAAACACTGAGACTGTGTCTGAGTCCCGAACATTAATAGAAAGACTATTCCATAACTTTGGGGCTTTGTAAGAAAAAGATCTGCCCCCTGCTGTAGTTTTCATAATATGCGGTACTGACAAGCAGTCTGCATCCTTTGATTGAAGTAGGCGTGCCAGATCGTAAGACACTCGCAGTTCACTCATACACTGTGGCGCGAGACCATTTAATGCTTTATACGTCAAAAGTAGTATCTTAAAATCTATGCGAAATTTCACAGGGAACCAATGCAGTGTAGATAAGATAGGGTTGATGTGCTTGTATCTTCTGGTTCTAGTGAGGACTCTCGCTGCTGCATTCTGTACTAACTGAAGCTTGTTTATGTACCTAGTTGAACGACCGGACAGTAAGACATTACAATAGTCCAACCTAGAGGTGATAAAAGCATGAACTAATTTTTCTGCATCATTTAATGACAATATATTTCTTATCTTGGCAATATTTCTGAGGTGAAAGAATGCTATCCTGGTAATATTATCTACATGTGCTTCAAATGAAAGACTAGAATCTATAATCACACCGAGGTCTTTTACTGTTGCACTAGATAGAACAGAAAGACCTTCTAAAGTTACGGTGTGATCCAAAATCTTGCTTCTAGCTGCATGCGGTCCTATGACTAGAACTTGTCGGGAGAGGGCATCGGCCTTTGTGTTCTTCGACCCCGGACGGTAAGACAGATGGAAATTATACTGTTCAAAGAACAGTGCCCACCGCGCCTGTCTTGGATTAAGCTGTTTTAAACTCCAGATAGTGATTAGATTTTGGTGATTGGTCCAGACGATGAACGGCTCTCCGGCGCCCTGGAGCCAGTGTCGCCATTCCTCCAAAGCCCACTTTATGGCCAGCAGCTCGCGGTCCCCTACTCCGTATCGCTGCTGAGTGGGATCAAATTTTTTGGAGAAGAAGCTACAAGGGTGTAGCTTCTGATCTGGACCTCGCTGGGAGAGAACCGCCCCAGGGAGAATCGGAGCAGTGGTGAATTGGTGACAGAGTTCATGAAAAGCAGAGATGGCTCAGAGTACCGCTCTGACATGCTGGATGTGCACCAGAGAGAGCGTCCAGGGCAGAGTTGGTAAGAGGCAGTGGGTGACGATTCTTGACTGTGATGTTGTTAAGCCCCTGATAGTCGACACAGGGGCGTAAATCACCATCCCCCTGTGTCGACTATCGGGGGCTTAACAACATCACAGTCAAGCCCCCGATAGTCGACACAGGGGCGTAAATCACCATCCCCCTTCTTCACAAAGAAGAACCCCACATCGCCTGCATCTCAGTGGTGGAGAGTGAGTAGAAATGGCCACGAGGAGGGATGGAACCAGGCTGAAGGTCGATCACCAGGTCGTAAGGGTGATGAGGAGGCAGGTGGGTGGTGCGTCGCTTACAGAATACTTCAGCCAGGTCCTGATAGGTGGCCGGGATGGCGTTGGTGTTGACATCGGGGGCCTCGGACTCCCTAGAACACGTCCCAGCTGGAGCCCGTAGGCAAAGTTCGGTACAAGACGGCCCCCATTGAAGGATCTGATTCTGTGTCCAGGAGATGAGCGGGTCGTGCTGAAGGAGCCAAGGATGTCCAAGGATGATGGGAGGGGAGGAAATGGAGGTAAGGTAGAATCGGACCTGCTCCTGATGTTTGTTGATTGTTACGGTGATCGGTTGGGTCTGGTAGGTGATGGGACTGAAGGAGAGGGGCCGACCATCTACAGAGGTGATCCAAACCGGCTGGGATAACGCCTCGACTTCCACCCCCAGTTTCTTGGCGTAAGAAGAGTCAATGAAGTTACCTGCAGCACCAGAATCGATGAACGCGGTACTGGAGGTGTACCTGAACCATGAGGCGAGAGACGCTGGGTGTGGTGGCGGAGAAATGGAGGGAGCCCGGTGAACTGTTCCCAGGGTTCACCGGGCCTGGCCGTTTCCCGGGCGAAGAGGGCATATGGCTCTATAATGCGCCGCCGACCCACAATAGGCGCAGAGTCCCTCCCTGAAGTGTCGTTCTCGCTCTGCAGCGTTCAAGGAGGCGCGTCCTAATTGCATGGGTTCCCTGGCTCCTGTGTCAACGACGGCGGGAGGTGGAGATCCGACGGGTGCCATGGCGGTGGTGTTGAAAGCTGGTGGTCGGGGCGTGGAGTGAGAGAAAGATGGCGTGATGGGCGGCAGGGCTGGCCTCGGACGGGAGAGCAGGCGCTGGTCAATCCGGAGGGCGAGTTGGATTAGTCCCTCCAGCGTGGTCGGAAGCTCCCGTCCGGCGAGTTAATCCTTAATACGTGAACCCGTGGCAAGAGCCGACTCTCCTGCCGTGCTCTCCTGCCGTAGCTCCGCCACCTTGCGGCGCCTTGGAGGTCCTTTTGGAGAGACGCGACTTCACCATGGAGCTTATTGATCAGTTCGACATGCTGGTCAACCACATCACAGAGGCGAGCAAACTCCGCTGGGTTTACTGCTTTTGGCTCAGTCATTCTGTCACGAGCAACCGAGGGATGAACAAAAAAGCCTTAGCAGTTAGCCCGTGTAGCGTGGATGGTAAACCCAAACGCGGAAGCAGCGCGAGTAGGCAGGATAACCATGCGATTAGTTTAAGAACTCTCTTACACGAAGAGCAAGGATCTACACAAATAAACCCGCATTCTAGCAACACACACTCAATCAAAGAAGCAAACTGAATTGGTGAGTACTCACAGAATTGTCGGCGTAGCGTCAGCAAAGGCATGGGCGAACTCAATGACTGAGCAATGTGAAGCGCCATCTTGTTTCCTTTTATGCTTCCTGAAACACAACCGTATGACTTCCGGGTCCTAGTGCCGGTCGTGTTACGAGTGTGCATGACAACCATCAAGGGCCCACACAACAAGTGGATTGTCAAGAAGGGTTGTTGGGAGGTTGAGGTCCTTCACCTTTGATGCAGAAATGAGATTCTGGTCTGAACTGGAGTCGATTAGGGCAGAGACCACATGAGGTTTGCCATGTGTTACAATGATGGCTGACAGCAGTGAACGTGGGTTAAGGTAGATGTTACCGACCGGCCCCTCCAGTGGGTTGGGTAGATGTTACGGACCGGCCCCTCCAGTGTCCCCAGTCTCACTGGAGGGATCTGGCTTTTTAATGGGCAATGGCGGCGGTAGTGACAGGACTGTCCACAATAAAGACAGCAACCAGACTGGAGCCTTCGCTGGTGCTCCTCCGGAGAAATGCAGGTTTGATTCACCTGCATGGGTTCAGGGTTAGACCTAGAAGTTGGTGAAGAAAGAAGATAGGTAGGCAGCGGAGGTGGGGCTGATGACCTGGGTCTGGGCAAGGATGGGGGTTGACTGTGGCGTCTGCGAGACAAACGAGCATCTGTGCGTACCGCTAGCTCCATGAGACCATTCAGATCTCTGGGCAGCTCCTGGATGAACAGGTGATCCTTGATCTCCTCAGAAAGGCCGTGGAGGAAGGCATCATAGAGTGCCTGGGTGCCCCAATTTGTGGATGCAGCCAGTGTGCGGAACTCAATTGCATAATCGTACGCAGAGCGAGGGTCTTGGCGGAGCTCCAGTAATTACCTGGCGCCGTCCTTGCCAGAGTAGGAGTGGTCGAACACCCTTTTCATCCCCTCGGTGAACATCTGGAAGGTTGAACAACATAGGTCGTTGGCATCCCAAACAACAGGTCCCCACTCACATGCCCGGTCGGTGTAGGAGTCTGATCATGAATGCCACTCTAAAGCGTTCTGTGGGAAGAGACGACGCTTGGAGCTCCAGGAACAAAGAACACTGAGAGACAAAGGAGCGGCAGGTTCCGGGTGTGTCATCGTATGGCTGTTAATGCAGGAGCCTGGGCTCTTGGCAAATGGTGGGCAAAGGAGTAGGAGGGGATGTAGCTAGCAGTTGTTCCAATTGTGAGGAGATGGAGGAGAGTGCTTGAGTGACTTGTTTGATACTTTGCTGGTGGGAGCCTAGCAGGACTCCTTGTTGTGAAAGCGCCTGTCTGAGTTGTTCCAAATCCGCTGGGTTCATCATGGCCGATGTACTGTCAGGAATAATGAATAGTGGGGAATAGTGAACCCAAAAGCAGACTCAAAACACACCAAGAGGTTTATGCTTCTTTTAATGTGAAAGGTAAAGCACCTGGTGATACTAGCGGAGCTAGCAGTGTGTTGCTGTGGTAGCCTAGTGAGCGTTTGGAGACTTCCGGGTACAGGAGGGGACTCCCCGATGACATGGAGGTATAGCATGAATGAAATGACAGGCAGGGTCCGATGCCGGGTAAATCCACAGAGTTTTCCAATCCAGAGATGTGAGGGGGAAATCCAAAATGCAGGCAGGGTTGGTAACAAAGTCAAAGCAGCGAGAGCGATCAAATCCAGAAGCACAGTCCGAGATCAAAGGTCGGTAAACATGCAAAGTCATACACAAAGGCAAAATCTGAAAACAGGCAATAATCCAAAGGCAAGACAGAAACGTAATCCAAAGGAAGGCAGGGTCAAACACAGAACATAAAGATAAAAAATAATGACAAGACAGAACTGGAGGCACGCACGTAAGATACATCGGCATGGAGTGAAGTCTCTGGCTTTCTTTTAAAGCTGCAGGAGAGTAGCTTGATTAGAGACAGGTGGAACTAGGTAATTGGCTGGGAGAGCGGGAAACCGCATGGATGGAAGTTATGACCTGGAAGTACTAGGGTGATCAGGCTGGCTCGTGACACACGTACCTTCTGGTTCTAGTGAGGACTCTCGCTGCTGCATTCTGAACTAATTGAAGCTTGTTTATGCACCTAGTTGAACAATGAGACAGTAAGGCGTTAAAACAGTTACAATGGTCCAACCTAGAGGTGGTAAAAGCATGAACTAGTTTTTCTGCATCATTTATTGACAATATATTCCTTAAGTTGGCAATATTTCTGAGGTGAAAGAATGCTATCCTGGTGATATTGACATGAGTTTCAAATGAAAGACTAGAATCTATAATCACACCGAGGTCTTTTACTGTTGCACTAGATAGAACAGAAAGACCATTGAAAGTTACGGTGTGATCCAAAATCTTGCTTCTAGCTGCATGCGGTCCTATGACTAGAACTTCTGTCTTATCAGGATTAAGCAGGAGGAAGTTAATTAGCATCCAGTCTCTTACATCCTTTACGCATTGCTCAATTTTAGCAAGCTGGTTGTTCTCATCTGGTTTTGCTGAGACGTATAACTGTGTGTCATCAGCATAACAATGAAAACTAATATCATACTTACAGATTATGTTGCCCAAAGGAAGCATGTAAAGGGAAAAAAGCAGTGGGCCTAAAACCGAACCCTGTGGACTACCAAACTCCACTAGAGAACATGCAGAATAATCACCATTTTAATCTAAATACTGATAACGATCAGTCAAATAGGATCTGAGCCAGGAGAGGGCTGTTCCCTTAATTCCTACTACATTTTCTAATCTGTGAGAGAGAATAGTATGATCAATGGTGTTAAAGGCTGCACTGAGGTCGAGTAACACAAGCATAGTTATGCAACCCTGATCAGAGGCCAATAGGAGGTCATTTACTACTTTAACGAGTGCTATCTCTGTGCTGTGATGAGGCCTAAATACTGACTGATACAGTTCATGCATGCTATTTCTATATAGATATGAGCATAGCTGCTCCGCTACTATCTTTTCCAGTATCTTAAAGATACAGGGGAGGTTTGATATCAGCCTGTACAGGGGCCTGTACAGGGGTCGAGGTCAGACTTCTTAATTATAGGTTTAATAACTGGTAATTTAAAAGATTTTGGAACATACCCAATGCTGAGTGAATAATTAATTATTTTCAACAGTTCTGTTATTTCTGGCACTATCTGTTTGAGAAAATGTGTCGGTATAGGATCTAACATACCGGTTGATGAATTTGCAGAAGAGTGAAATTAGTTCATTCTCTTCAAGGGGAGTAAAGTATTCTAGGTTCCGATCTGACATAATTAGTTTAACATCTGCATCAATTACATTGTCCGGTGTGGTGGAAATTCCTGTAAATATTATAAAGACAAGCAATTCATACACTGGGTAAGTGATTGGTAAATTTTTCAAAGATGCCTTTGTGTCAGGGGTCTTTCCCTCATAAAAACAGCTGTAGTGTCCTCTGTGTGCATTAGAGTGCTAGTGATGATGTTGTTTTAAAAAAACAAGTTGGTCTGATGAAAATTACCTAATGCATGGCTTTATTAGTATAGTTTGGAATCATGAAATTAAAATGTTTAAGTTGTCATAGAATGACAAAAGGGGGAAATTGTAATGGAAATATCATTTTAATTATGTATTAATTTGTAATTGTGCCACGTAGACTATAGACGCTTTAAACTTGCTGAAGCTTAGAAACACAAGGCCGAGAATAGTACAGAAACAACCTGATTGTAATTGTCCCTGAATAAATGATAAGGTATGGACAACTGGTCTGGGTCAGATAAAGAGTTGAGTTTGAATGTAGGAACTTCATGTACGGGGCGTTGATTATGTTAGCAGAGATGTTCGTGTATAAAATGGGGCAGCTGAGAGAAAGAGAGCACCTTTCTCCATGCTGCAATTGTTTGCTGTATGAGACTGGTCCTTCTGCAGAAGTATAAAATAAAACCTTTGTGACTTTGCTCTTACCCAGTGTATGAATTGCTTGTCTTTATAATATTTACAGGAATTTCCACCACACCGGTTTCAAAGCCTCAATTTTATGCCTAATATTTACAATTTTCTTATTAAAAAAGTTATTGAAGTCCTCACTAATGCACAATGTTGTGTAGATTTCTGTAGTGGTCTTACTTCTGGTTAATTTGGCTACGGTATTAAATAAAAATCTAGGATTTTATTTTCTATAAGAGTGGAGAGATACGTTGATCTAGCTACACTAAGAGCTTTTCTATAGTTCAAGATGCTCTCCTTCCATGCTATTTGAAATACTAACAATTTAGTTTGACGCCATTTACGTCCTACTTTCCGAGTGGTCTGTTTTAAAGGAGGCGTGCGATCATTATACCAGGGAGTGAGTTTCTTACCTCTAATAATTTTTCTTTTAACTGGAGATACCTAAGGTATAACAGAATGTCGACTCTAAATATTCAGTTGCCTGATCGAGTTCTGTGGAGTCAGATCCAATCCAATCAAATCCAATCAAAGTTGGTAACTCTGGGAGATACTGATACGTTGAGTACCCATGATCCTGTTACCAGTTTACTGTATAGTATTATATGATATATACAGTGGAACCTTGGATTACGAGCATAATTTGTTCCGGAACTGGGCTCGTATTCCAAAACACTTGTAAACCAAATAGAATTTTCCTATAAAAAATAATGAAAACTCAAATTAGTCATTCCACAGCACAAAAAAATAAATACATAAAAATAATTAATAGAATATATGAAGTAAAAATAAAATTAACCTGCACTTTACCTTTAAAAAAAAAGTATAAATAAATCCCGACAGATAAGTGTTTCCGTTTGTGCGTGCAGGCGCCATGTATTTGTATGTGTGTGTGTGTGTGTGTGGAATTAGCCCCATTCCTCACCTCGTCTTACACAGTAAAACTCTTCCTCCCTCCCCCACCTCGCTTTTTAAGTTTCAGAAAAAACAGTGTTTTTATTATTAACTTTCAAACCGTACTAAACAAAAGTTATTTTTCAACTGGCATGGTGCAAATCATTTTAAAGCGTTTTAATTGTTTAATGATATTTCTAGACAGATGGTTTTGATTCACAAGGTTAAATAAATAAGTGTACATATTTTAAAATGTAAAGCAGAATAATGAATCTCCCACCACCACATGAACAGTTTTTGTTAGCATTATTGGTGTAATGCTATAAAATTTAAAGAGACTGGATTTTTTGTCAAATAGTCAAAATGCAGTGTACACCATAAGCACATGCAGCATTTCAATGTAATAGATGTCTGTCTTTGTGTCATTACGATTTTCCAACAGAATCCAATCAGTGTCGGCTGAATGTCCTCCTACCCAAACTACAAGAAGTGAACCGCTGCCTTAATGAGCTTATCTCCTGCTCTGGAATGGTTAGTTTATTGTCTTTATCTTATTATATTCCCTGCATGACAGTGTTTAATTGGGTGTTTAACATGTCAGTATTTATTATTTATTTTTTGAATGAACAATAATGTTATGAGAACTTAAGAAATAATTTTTATCCAATTTCATGACATTCAAAATATATAAATAACGTTTATGTATAAAAAACATATTTGTATGAAAGTAATGGCAAAATATTATGCAAAACAAATGTAATGGGACTAGCTGGTGGTGCTGGCTAGACCCGGCTGATGTTGCCGTGGGCATGAAGGTAGGCATGAAGGCAGAGGGGTGGTGCAAACAGAAATAGTCTTTATTTAAACAGAACTCAAAAACAGACACAACCAAACAAAGGAACCAAAACAACAAACGTAAACTAAAACTAGGGCTCAGGAAAAACACAGGGAACGGCGCGTTGACACAGGGAACCAGGAGCTGACACAGGGAACCAGGAGCTGACACAGGGAACCAGGAGCTGACACAGGGAACCAGGAGCTGACACAGGGAACCAGGAGCTGACACAGGGAACCAGGAGCTGACACAGGGAACCAGGAGCTGACACAGGGAACCGACAGAGAGAACTGGGGATGAGGAAACATGGAGCTGGAGCTAACTAAGACACATGGGGAAACTAGAGATGAGACAGGGCTAGACAGGAGAGACAGGGCTAGACAGGACTGGAGAGACGAGGCTAGACAGGACTGGAGAGACAGGGCTGGAGACACAGGACAAGACATGGGACAGAACACAGACTGGAGACGGGACTAGACTGGCTGGGTTAGTGGTTAGTTGGGTTAGTAGCTATATGGAATGCTGTGGGCACTGTATGCTGACCTAACCAGGTTAGTATCTAATGGGGTTAGTGGCTAACCGGGTTAGTACTGACCTAATAGTGGGGAACTGAACACAAAAGTCAAAGCACACATGAGGCTATTCCAAACTAGCGGCTAACCTACTAGCGACCAGAACCACTAGCAGTCAATCCCACTAGAGGCTAGCCTACTGGAGGCTAACCCTACTAGGGGCCAACCCTACTAGCAATCAAGGCCTACTAGCGGCTAACCCTGCTAGCGGCTAGGCCCTCATGTGACTACACAAAACTAAACAGACAAAGAACTAGACCGGAAGACAAACACTGGGAAGACACAGAACAGTACTTACACTGTACACAGGAGGAGACACAGCCTAACTAAACATGAAACAGGACAGCTCCATGAATCCATCAACACAAGGAACATAAGGAAAACAAACAGTAGAGCCCTCTAGAAAAACAAAGGTAAAACAATATAACTAAAATATAAATTCAAAGAAACAATCAAAAAGGAATGCCCACATGACGTTATATACAAAAACAAACATAACAAAACAGACAAACAATGCTCAACCCAGTTTCCCAGAACAAACTGCTATTTATAGAAGCTTTAATGAGGCACCTCAGTCCAGGTGAGCACTCATCACCTGACTGAGGTGCCTTCTGGGAAACTGAGTCAACCAACAAGAACTACACAAGACAGACAGACATGAACAGTGACCTCTAGTGGAGGTTCCTAACAACAAAACGATTAATTAACGATTAATTTTTAATCGTTATCATCCTTAACCTAAAATATAAAGGAAAAATAAAGTATATCTGTATCATGTTTCCTTGTGTCTGGCAGTCAAGTTCTCAGGCTCCTGTCGTCTCCCCTAGCATCCCGCCCTGCTCGTCCACAGGCCATCCAGAGGCTGAACGACCAGAACCACCTTCTCACACAGGTTCAACCCTTACATGGTTCACTAAATCATAGCAAATTATCGACTGTTATAACCTTCTCAGACAGACAAATAAGGCTTGATGGATAGTGTTACGTCTTGCACCCCAAGCGAGAATCATACACCTAGTTCATCTGGCCTTGATATTAGTAAGCATATTGCTTTAGCTCCTATGGTCAGAGAAAGTGAAGTAGATACATACTTCACTGTATTTGAGCATATTGCAGCCACATTACAGTGGCCTAGAAGCATATGGTCACTTTTATTGCAATGCAAGTTTGTTGGGAAGGCACAGGAAGTGTGTTCTGCTTTAACTTTAGAGCAGAGTTTGGATTATGAAATTGTTAAACTGCTGTGTTATGTGCTTATGAACTTGTCCCTGAGGCCTATCGGCAGAAATTTCGAAAATTAGTAAAATCTGCCAACCAAACCTATGTTGAATTTGCACGTGAGAAATTGGTATTGTTTGAAAAATGGTGACCTGCCAGTAAAGTTAATACTTTTGAAGAATTGAAGGAGTTAATACTGTTGGAGGAATTTAAGAATTGTGTTGCGGAGAAGGTGGTAGTTTATCTGAATGAGCAGAAGATCACATCAGTTTCAAGTGCAGCCATCTTGGCAGATGAATTCGTGCAGACTCATAAAACCACTTTCTCTCCCCCACGCTGTTAGAATTCACAGTGTAGTGTAAGAAGCCCTCCAAGTTCTCAGAAAGTTACCCATGAGAGTCGGGAATGTTTCTATTGCCATTAAAGGGGCCATCTCATTGCTACTTGTCGTATCTTGGCTCGTAAAAACTGTAGTAAAATGCAGACCCAGCCCAAACGTATCGCATTAACACACTTACCAACAATGCACCAGCAAGATAGAAAATGCTCACAGTCCTCTGTAGATCCTACTTTCGAACCTTTTATTATGGAAGGGGTTGTGTCCTTATCTAATTCTGAGTTGGAACAAAAAACACTTCGCGTGCTGAGGGACACAGGTTCTACCCAGTCGTTCATTTTAGAGGGTCTTCTGCCTTTGTCTGATAAAACCAGTTGTGGTGCGGATGTACTAGTACAAGGCATTGGAATGGAAATAGTGAAGGCTCCTCTACATAACATATTTCTGCGATCCAAGTTACTGTAGTTACTGGTCTCGTTAAGGTCGCAGTCCATTCTCACCTGCCAGTAAAAGGTGTTTCATTCATTCTAGGCAATGACTTAGCTGGGGGGAATGTTTGCCAGTTGCCTATTGTTACAGATGTACCGTTAATAGATGAGAATGAGACACTCTCACGTAAATTTCCGCTAGTGTTTAACTCGTGTTAATATTGTCGTTTGTGTCCAATCTGCCAAATTGCAGGTAAACCTAATCAGGTCATCCCTCGTGCTCTGCTCTGCCCAATTCCTGTGATGGGAGAACAGTTTGAAAGGATTTTGATAGATTGTGTACGTAGATCCCCTTCCTCGAACTAAGTCGGGAAATTCATATTTACTCTCTCTAATGTGTGCCGCATCTAGATATCCTGAGGCTATACCACTTCTCGAAGGCTGCAACACTTCTCGAGCTATCGTACGTGCCCTTAAGTTCTTTTCTACCTTCGGGTTACCCGAGTACATCCAGTCTGACCGTGGTTCCTATTTTATGTCAGCCCTGTTTAAAAGAGTGTTGGAAGAACTTACTATGAGGCAGTTCCATTTCTACTATTTGCAATACGTGATACCATACAAGGGTCTCTTGAATTTAGCCCATCAGAGTTGGTTTTTGCCCATTCTGTTCGAGTGCTTCAGGAGAAACTTGTGTCTCCTACTTCGGTCAGTCCTCTACCTAGAAACATTTTAGATTATGTAAGCTCGGTTTGAGAATGCCTGCACATGGCATGTAAATTAGCTCATCGTTCGCTCACAGCCTTGCAGGCCAAGATGAAGAGGAGATTCGATAAGAAGGCTGTTTTATGTGAATTGAAAGAAGGTGACCAAGTGCTGGCTTTGCTCCCTATTACAGGTTCTGCCTTTCAAGCTAGGTTTTCTGGTCCGTATATTATTAGTTCTCGATTAAATAGCACCGATTATGCGATAAAGACACCTGACAAAAGGAGGAAGACTCATGTCTGCCATGTAAACATGTTAAAACCTTTTCTGTTTCGAAAAACTGAGGAGATTTCCCCAGTCACCCCTGTCTCTACAGGCATTACACCTGAATATTCCTCGTAATTTGATGGTCTTAATTTGGGTAGAGCATCTTTACCTTGTGCGAATTTGTCAAACTCTGTGTGGTTAAGTAAACTTGAGTGAAAACTTGTCCATCTACCAGCTTCCGCCCAGAAAGTCATCACTAGGCTCAAAATCACCCCGCACTCTTTTCGGACACACCCTCACGCACAACGGTCATTGAACATGACATAGATGTAGGTGAACACCGACCTATTAAACAAAATGCCTACCGAGTTAACCCAACCAAACGTGCTATTATGAAGCAGGAGACTGATTATTTGCTAAGAAATCAGCTAGCCATTCCCAGTTGTAGTCCATGGTGCTCTTCCTGTCTTTTGGTTCCAAAATCTGACAATAGTTATCGATTTTGCACAGATTATCATAAAGTTAACTCTGTTACCAAGTCTGACTCATTTCCTCTTCCCAGGATGGAAGATTGTGTTGACCGGATAGGTCAGGCAAGGTATGTCACAAAATCAGCGAGCCTCTGAAATCTCTGCTTTTGCTACACCTAATAGGTTTCTTCAGTATACAGCCATGGCTTTTGGTTTTACAAAATGCACCGACCACATTTCAGCTTTTAATGACACAAGTTTTAGGTGAGGTGAATAATTGTGAAGCCTACCTTGATGATGTAGTTGTGTTTACGGATACCTGGAATGAGCATTTCTCTGTTTTAAACTGTGTTTTTGATCACCTCCAGAATGCTTCTCTGACTCTAAATCTTGAAAAATGTGAATTTGCTCATGCTACTGTTACCTATTTAGGTAAGCAGGTGGGACAAGGGATGGTTCCCCGCTGGATGCTAAAGTGCAGGCAATTAAAGGCATTTCCAGCCCTAGGACAAAACGAGAACTCAGACGTTTCTTGGGTATGGCTGGATATTACCAAAGCTTCTGTATAAACTTTTCAGATGTGGTACTACCTCTAACAAACCTTCTTCGTGACTCGATCGATCCCTTTTGTGTGGTCTGCTACTTGTCAAGATGCATTTAATGCTATGAAGCTATTGCTGTGCAGTGCACCTGTTCTTTCTGCCCCTAATTTTAGCAAACCCTTCCAACTGGAGGTAGACGCCAGTGGTACCGGGGTAGGTGCAGTACTCACCCAAGAAGATGTTCATGGTATCGATCACCCTGTGAGTTTCTTCTCCTGTAAATTTAATCATTGCCAGCTTAACTATAGTACCATCGAGAAGGAAGCTCTTGCCCTCTTACTCGCCCTTCAGTATTTTGAGGTGTATATTGGATCTAGTTCTGAACCAATAGTGGTGTTTACTGATCACAACCCTCTCGTGTTCTTATTGTATGACTAATAGTAACCAACGACTCATGCGCTGGGCCTTGATTGTGCAGGGATTCAATATTGACATTCGGCAAAAAAAAGGGATCTGAAAACATTGTAGCAGACACGTTATCGCTGTGAGTCTGAGTAAGAATTAAACTTGATGTTCAATCTTAAGGGGGAGGGTGTTACGTCCCTGACGTATTATATATATTTTTATATTATGCTTTGTGTTGCCTGCTGTCTTGGGTGTGTTTCTCTCTCTGTTCGTAAAGCAGGTTTAATTGACCTCTACCTTGGAGAGGGGTGCTGATTGGAGGATCAGTCAGTGATGTGTGCTTTACTCCTGTCTCCTGCGTCGCTATTGGACAAGCTTCCCTGAACATGTGCACCTTCCTCCCGCCTCCTGTGTTGCCATTGGACTAGCACTTTGTGCAGCTGTATTTAAACACCATCCTGCCTGCTGCTTGAGAGACAACTGCTTGGCTTGTTATGGTATTTTGCTTGTTTATATTTGATTTACTGTGTATCGACCTTTTGCTTCCTTTTTCAACCTCGATTTTGTTATTGCCCTTTGTACATAAATTTGTACACTTTGTAAATAGTATCCTGTAAATAGTGGTAAGTATGGAGTCAATGCCTCTTTTGTTCTTTTTGTGGACATTCACCAACAGTACAGTAAATTAAACTATTAAGGGATATAAAAGTATGAGGTTAATAAAAAATAAAAGTGATTGCTGGGAATTTTTTTGTTTTTCTATACCAGCATGCATAAGACCTTAATTCCTTACATATTAAGTCACGAATTACTTGAAATAGAAAAAAATTAGTATCTTTTACTTATAGCTGCAGGTGCTTATGTTGAATCTGGCTGCAAGCCCGAGTCTCTAAGCAATGTCAAGCTATGAATGTTACAAATAAATAATTTATATGATTTATTCTCTGTGACAAAAAACTAAATAATTTTATTGTGACTCACTTTCCCTTTTCTCGTTCTCGTCTCAGGAGGTGACGGAGAAGAGCGAACGCATCACCCAGTTGGAGCAGGAGAAGTCAGCTCTGATTAAGCAGCTGTTTGAAGCCCGAGCTCAAAAACGCTCACGATAACAGTGTCCTCGACTCGACCTTCATATGAACGGAAAGATCTGACCTAAACCACGACCACATTCGGATCCTCATCATGTACTCGACCAAAGGACTGCAAACACGCCCTCAATACACCAGGCTGGAATTTGACTGTGACTGCTGCTTTCATGGTGGACTGATGAAATTTCTTTTGACTGCATGCAAACATTGCAAAGGTTCAATGTCACATATTTCGTTGCAAGCCAGCACCACTCTGTCCTTCTCAATGGCTTAAACCACTTTCGCATGAATGTTGCAATGTTCTGTGCACTGATGGATCTTGACAGATCAGTGGCTTTCGAAAAGAGCTTGAATTGAATTTTAAGCTCCTTGGAATTTTGTTTCTTTTATTTAAAAAATTAATTTTACTTTTTTTTTCTTTCATTAATCGACCTTAATGCAACAAATAAGCCTGTTATCTTTACACTCCTGAACATTTGGTGTTCTCACACTCTTGTCACTTTTGTCATTTTGGGCCTCATTTATTAATCTGGCTCGTTTAAATAAGCATTTACATGGGAAATTTGGTACTCATGAGAATCCATTTAGTTCAGGAAAATGTTAGTAAATTATGACACATAGTGCCATACTGACCCCATTGTTTACACTGGCACTGAACCACATAGCTGTGTTGCATTTATTTCTGAGGACATGCACAGTTGACATTCCGAAAGGATGCAGGATACACACAGCAGCCATCTTGCTACAAGTAGGCTGCATTCAGACCATAGCAGCGAGATAAGTATTTATCAGTGGCTCTGCCAGACGTTTTGGGGAAGCTCTCCACACATGATTTGTTTGGTTCAGTACAAAAGTTTAACTTTGTGGCAAAAGATGCGGCATTCAGTTTACATTCAGGAATGCATGAGGTCAGGGGTAGCTCAGTGGTTAAGGTATTGAACTATGGTTCGGAAGGTCCCAGGATCAAGTCCCATGACCGCCACAGTCCCTGTTGGGCCCTTAAGCAGGGCCCTTAACCCTCAAGTGCTCAGATGTATAATGAGGTAAAAATGTAAGTAACCCTGGATAAGGGTGTCTGCCAAATGCTGTAATGTAAATGCATAAAGTCACCCCACTGAAAGTGAATGGGCTGACATTGTAGCATAACTGGAACTGTGTAAGTGCAATCAAGTTTAAAAGTAAGCATAATTCATCCTTTAGTGCATTCTGCTTTTAAGTGTTTTTTCAGTGGTCTTTTTTTTTTTCATTTTCAGCTTAATGTGTGCCTGTTATGAAATTCTGTTGGTGCCACTTTATGTAAATCAAATTCTGTTTACACACACCTTTACACAAAGATTGATAAATGAGGCTCATTGTTAGCATTATGAACTTTGCAAATGCCAGAATTTCTCCTTTCCAAGCACTGAAAAAGGTAACAATCGCAATTGGATGAGAAAGAATAATAAGTTAACTCTGTTCACAAGCTTCACACCCTGATCAAGATGCATGCACCCACAATAAAAAAAAAAAGGCAGAATTTTTTCAAAATTATTTGAGCATTCAGAGGTTGACGTATTAAACATCTTTTACTGAAACCTGCACCTCTAGGGTCCAGGTTTGATTCCTGCCTCTGTCTGTGTGCATGGTGCTGTAGGTTCTGCCTGTGCTTGGTGGATTTCCTTGGGGTGCTACAACTCCATGGACTAGTATATCTTTTTTTTTTCTTTTTTTTTTTTATATGGTCTATCCAGCTGCTACCTTTGGAATGTAAATGTTACCCATGGTGTGAATTGGTGTATGATGCTTTCACACCTGGGTAGTGTGGAACCCTTTATAAGGTATCTCATTTGCACCAAACAACTGAATTCTGGTCTCTCAATAATAAGAATTCTCATTGCAGATCCAACTGAAAAAACGCTTTAACCATAATAACATAGATTTAATTTTCGGCATTGTTTTTTTCAGCTCTACTGACTTTTGAACGCAATAGTAGCGAGTACAAGGTTGCATCAGTTCAGTCAGACGCGAGCTGTTCTGTAGTCTATGCGATATTTCAGGATGCGTTAATACACATAATTATATTAACCTTAACCTATTTCCGAACAACAAAATATTTCTAACAACTGAGACTTAGGACGAATTACAAAGAAATAAATTCTATGCAAAAAAAATAACTCGTCAAAGCAATCTCAAAAAGAGGAACGATATGCCATCTCTTGCAAAAGCTCTTGGATAATAATAATATTTTGCACGAATACTGCCCCATGTTCTGCATCCTTTTAAAGGCGTATTCAAAATGAACCCACCTGGCAAGTGTTGATCTTGTAGGTTTGACCATGAGTACATTTATTCAGTCTTGAATAAGTTTTTTAGTCTATCTTGGTTTATTTGTAAAGACTGTAAAATTTTATTCTCCTTGGTTTCTCCTTTTCCTGAATGGTTTCACAGCCTTGTTGTAAACATGCAAACTGTATTTCTCACCAGTTTCTCATTGTACTGCTTGATACTATAAATGTTGTATTTTAGACAAATCGGTCAAGGGTGGTAAATCTGACCATTTTATTTGTTTAGAAGCATATTGATATAGACCTTTCATTTTCCTGGTACGGCAGCCTCAAATTTAGATGGCATACAACAGGAACGTTATTTGCATGTGAAAAAGACTTTGAGCAAGTGCAAGATCCTCAAAGGAAGAAAGTGGTTTTATTCTGGTGTATTCTTTAAATGTGCACAAGACCAACTTCATGTGGTATTTTGCAGGTAGAACCATGTAAATCTGAAAAGTATTGTCTGAAGGATCATCGTGTGTGTAAAGAATGGATTGTTGTGTTTGAAAATCTCAGAAGAGCAGCGATTTCTGAAATACTCAACTCAGACCGGAATGTTTTGCCATCCAGATGTTTGATCTGAAGATTATCTGAACCTCTTTACATGTATCTGCATGATTTTTAGCATTGTGCAAAATGCAGGTGCACCACTTTTCAAAATAAAATGGCAGGTGAATGTATATTTGAGTGTATGGTACTTTCTTAAAAACCCACTAACTAAGTTCTATAATTCCATCCATCCATCTAGGAACCTCTGTAGTCCAATTACGGACCATGAAGACCAATGGTGACCACTGAATTTATTCACATTTTTACGACCATGATAGGACCGCTGTTCAACATTCACACACTACGGGCAATTTGGGAATGCCAGTTAGATTAATCTACAAGTCTTTTGACTGAGAGAGTACCTGGAGGAAACCCACCAAGCACGGAACCCTGGAGGTGCAAGGCGACTTTTTTTTTTAAATGACACTTGGCAATTGTAGAGAAATATAAAATTGAGAGTATATAGCAGATGCCAGGTTACATTTCATAACATGCAAATATATATATCCAAATGATACCTGATTTTTGGCGCCTGATACTTGATACCTGTCAACTGATTAGCAAATTAGTTAGGATGTGCCATCTAATGTGTGGATAGAGATAAGCCACATAGTTTGCAAACAATGCAAATTTAGTGCGCAGTCTGAAAAGGTCATTTGAAATTATGTTTGAAATCCTGCATTAAAATTCCTAACTACATTAGCCTAAAAAGATACTTTGGAAATAAATCAGTTAATTTATAGCAATTATAAAATAAATGAAATACAAATAAATGTGAACTGATTATACAGTGGGGCATTATCACCTTTGATTCCTGATAATTTCCTCCAGGTGCTCCCGTTTCTTCCTACTGATTAGGCTAATTGGCGTCCCCAAATTGCCCGTAGTGTGTGAATAAGCCTTTGAATTTTGTGTATGTGTATGTGCCCTACAATGCAGTGTACCCTGCCTCATGACCTAAGTCTCCTGGGATAGACTCCATGCTCCCTGTGAATAAAAATCTAGAGAATAATGTACTAAATTTTGATTAATTTTGAAATTTTGAACAAATAGGCCAAGTGGAAATGTGTCTCAAGTGTTGCTTGGGGCTAAGTGAGAAATAAAGCACACGGCGGTGTGGTGGTATAGATGAATAACCACTGACAGCATGGTGTGATTTAAGAAGAGGTCATTTACCTATAACAGGATGCCATGAAGAGTTTCAATCTCCTACACTACAACAGTTTACCAATGATTATTGAGTTATTAAGAAAAGACCAACTTTAAGAACACTGCAACAATGTCCCACTTTTTATCTGTTTAAAGTTACTGCTAATGATGTGGAGCATCCAGAAGCTAGTTTACACTATGGAATTTGGCAGAAGCTCTTATCCAGAGCGACTTACATTTTTATCTCATTATACATTTGAGCAGTTGACGGTTAAGGGCCTTGCTCTGGGCCCCCACATTGGCAACATGGTGGTCATGGGGTTTGAACCTGGGACCTTCCAAACCACAGTCCAATGGCTTAACCAATGTCTGAATCGGTTCAATCAACCAGTTGATTTCTTACCAACTACTTATTTCCTCACTCTAGAAGTTATTAATAAAAAAATACAGTGCGTCCTGGTATAGAAGTCTCTGTCTTGAGAAACTGCAAACTTTTTACACTGTATTTAAACTTACAGGACAAATAGAAAACATGTTGTAGGTACAGTCTTATTTCTAGCAACATATAAAAAAGTTAAAAGTCAGATTTTCCTATATTGCTTAGGTTATCGTCACAGTCGGGCAAGGTTCCGAAGAAAGCCAAACACCACGCCCCCCATCTCCTGAATACTAATCCTCGCCACCTGATATCAATCGGGAGAAACTCCTTAAAAGCGCACAACATAGCCTCCGAGTGGCGCAGTGGTTAAAGCGCTCGCCCTATCATCCGGAGATCGCTAGTTCGAATCCCGGGTGGTGCTGTAACCTCTTGCAGCCGGAGGGAGCGGATAGCGCTGTCCTCCGAGTGTGTTACGCCGCCCCCAACGGTGCGCGAGCGAGCAGTTCGAAAAGATGCGGTCGGCTGGCGTCACGTGGTTCGGAGGAAACACGTGATAGTCTTCGGCCCTCCCGGCTGAGTGGTAGTAGTAGCCTTAATGTGGGAGTGACGGGGAGGAATTGGACACGACTAAATTAGGGAGAAAATCGGGGAAAAATCAAAAAAAAAAAGAAAAAAGCGCACAACAGTCAATGTCCGGGCTCGTATGAACAAAGGTGGACCGAATCGCCAAAAGTAAGGCTCGAACGTCTTACCTCCCAAAAACTACTGATCTGTTTTCTGTGTTTTCCTCAGAAGCATCTCCGTGGCTCGGCGTGTGTGCATGCTTCCTCGCCGACGCTCCAGTGGTTCCAACTCCTACGCAAGAATCTCCAAGTACTGTTTACATATATCCGTCATTTACATCTACAACGTGATTCCACCGTACTCTCCCTCACTTGTGAATAAAACTTGCTCATCTGGGAATCAAACCAGGGCAGCATCCTAAAACATTGGATTAATTGAAATTGCATGAATAATTATGGTATTTAAGTTATATAAGTTGTGAATTTGTAACAGCTGCCGTTCTGAGTAATCTGCATGAGGTTGCTAACAAGACTCAGAGGACCTGCGGTTACGGTTTTCTTTAATCGAACTACATCAGGAGGTTGAAATGCCTTTCCAGTCAGATTAATGCCACACTCTTGTTGCATTTACATCCATGAAAGAAGAGATAATGACAACGCCAATATTTAGGAGCAGCAGTTCATCATTTAATGTGAGAATTCTGGGTTTTGTGCGATGATAAAAAGTAATTTGTTGGAATTCTGTCATTTTAATTCATACATCTTATATTTACATTATTAAATATTATTTAATTATTCGAGTAAATACACATTTAAATAAAATACCAGCTATGCTACGATTTTGACAGCTACCCGAAGCCAGTTTCTTACCTGATACTGTAGAGGTCAACCAAAGGGTATTACTTTAGACGATGGTCATAATTAACACACACACTAAGATCCTGGATTTCTAAATCCAGTGTTTTACTTGCCTGGCAATCAAAGTACATGCTGACCCATACAAACAGTCTTGCACATAATTTCCTAGTCACTAAAATTGGTCATATACATGCAACAAGTAAGTTCCTGTTATTAAGTTGTTGTTCACGTAACTTAGAAACTACACAATGCAATGCCCTGAAGACGTTCCTATTTAAAGCACTAACACCAGAGACTTCCTTGATAAGTGTTAAATTAATACCTCTATTCAGTTATTAAGCCCTTTACTATTAGATTTATTTGGATTATGTGAAACGCTAGCCATACAAATAAATGAGCTGTTACTATGGGAAAATGATGTAATAAAAAAAAGCATATTAATGTAAATATAATACATCCCAGGATAAATCAAAAGACACCCAAACTATAACATTTCAGCTAAGGTACAAAAAATCTGTTTATACAGTGGAACCTTGGATTACGAGCATAATTTGCCCCAGAAGTGGGTTCATGTTCCAAAACACTCGTAAACCAAATCATCATTTCCCATAAGAAATAATGAAAACTCAAATTATTCGTTACACAGCCCTAAAAAGTAAATACATAAAAATAATTAATACAATCTATAAAATGAAAATAAAACAAATTAATCTGCACTTTACCTTTAAAAAAAAGTACAAATAAATCCTGACAGATAAGTGTTTCCGTTGGTGCGCGCAGGCGCCGTGTGTGTGTGTGTGTGTGTGTGTGTGTGTGTGTGTGTGTGTGGAATTAGCCTCTTCCTTCGCCTCATTTTACACGGTAACACTCCTTTTCACAACAAACACACACACACAACGGAAACACCATTTTAACAGGGAAAAAAGAAATCTCTTTGACCTGGCGTGAGCACATACTAAGGGAATCACTGCTGTAAAGTAAAACAAAAACAAAACAAATGGGGGGGGGGGGGGGGGGGGGGAGGGTTGATACATGATACTCGGCGCTCGTAAACTAATACTTGCTCGGTTTCTGATTAAAAATTTATTAAAAATCTTTGCTCGGTTTGCGGAACATTCATAACCACGTTACTCGCAATCCGAGGTTCCACTGTACGTATTATAGAACAATTCTGACTGTTTAGAATATCAGACAGGCTGATTCATTTTCTATTTCTATACATGTTTATTCTGTTTGCTGCCACAATTTGGCTCTTGTCAAAGTCACTCACATCCTTATATTTTCCCATTTTTTTCATCAGCATCAGAACTGACAGTTTACTTCCTTTTTAATTGATGGTTATTGAATATGGTTATGAGCATTTGTAATCTCTTGCAATTTTGCAACATTTTAATAAAATGCTCAAAAAAAAAAAACCTCAATATTTTCTTGAACTAAGGCTGCTATTTAAACTTGCTGTAGTACGTATTGCTCTTAAAAGCATAACTTCCAGAGAGCATTTAGGTTGATGAACATGAAGCTTTGTTTTTCATTATTTTTTACAAACTATAAAATTCATACAAGAACATCTCTAAAATTATGTTAATAATTTTAAGGTTCTACTGGGAAACCTTTTGGGAAGGAAGCAAACAGAGATATACTTTATGGCATGCTTGCAGGCTGGATTAACCAAAGACCAAGAATAAAATTTTAAATTTGGGACAGATTTTAAATTTAATTGAAAACATAAATGGAAAGAATGAGTTTGTACAGTAGTAAAATTTATCTAATGATTTTGTATGAGATAGCAGGTTTTATGTTGGGCAGAAACCATTCAAGGACATATCCAATGTGTGTGAAAACACCAGTAGAAGCAGCAGTATCTGCTTAGCATCATCAGCAACCGGGGCTTTGAAATGAGGAGTCAGGCAGCCGCCAAGGCTTCTTTACATCCGTGTAACGATTTGCGCTTTGTTACACCGAATTTCAGGAGCTTACCACTGGACTGTTGCATCAGTTGTTTACTTCAGAATTTCCATCAGGCTTCAATGGCAAATTGCATCATGTCAATCGGTGTGAATGATGAGAATTTGCCAGAGCATGCTCTCTATGATTGGATGCAAAATATCCCTGTGGTGTTGAAATCATGGGCACTGGGCTGTGCTCTGAACCTGAGTATTGGTCGTGTGAAACATCCTCAGATAAGCTTGTACTTTCTAGACCGTCTGCTATGTTGGATTCAATTGCATGCGTGTAGGATTATTCCACTAACACTGGTAAGGTTACAGATTCTGTCATTTCATATTTGCATCCCATTTGACTGTAATGTCATGCATATAGTCAAATGTGGTGCAAATATGAAATGACAGAATCACAAATGGCAAAATGACGGAATACACGCTTATCTAAGGATGTTTCATGTGGTTTTTTGCATGACAGTAATGATATAAAAACATGATATGGTATAAGAGGAATTATTATTCACAAGTGAAAACAGCTACATTGAGGAGCAACTTGTGTGAGTTAACCCAATTCTTTTCATTATATAAAGTAGTTATTAAGTTGTTGTTAATTAGAAACCTTTTTTACAAAAAAATTGTCTAGATGTTCTAGAAAATAATTTTATGAAACCCAAAGATAGATGTGTATTCTGTTCTTGCTTAATGTTTTCTCTCATTCTTTTTCCCCAAAAGTTGTGACTCTCTATTTCACTCAACACCAATCCCTACATGTTGAACTAACATCATTATGTTAACCAACAACATTTAAGTAAATTTGATAAAACTGATTAAGAATTAACATTGTTGTTTATTGCAGAAAATTTATTTTACACAAATTCTTAAATGGCGTTAGCTGTGAAGATCTTCCAAACTATACATTTGTTGAGTGCTGGTCCTAAATACTTATATATAGCTCTAATATCTATTGTGATATACTGTACCATGGTGTGAAATGTCACTTGACATCTTAATATTTTAAATACATTTTGTCGTATTTATATGTGTGTCAGCAGAATTTTATGTCCGTTTTCCATAAAACTTAGCTGCTACAGAGAAATATTTAAAGAAGTTTATAAATAATATATGAATATATTTCTTTAATAAAATAAAAATATAAATTAGAGTGTACAAACAAGAAACTGAAGCAAGAGCAACAGCCAAAGTGCCAATGAGAACTGCAGCAGGTTCTCCCTGATGCTGGGAAAAACTTACAAGCTGTTTAAACTTAAATGAAAACGACTGATTGCATTAATACATTTAATTGTTTTTGTACCACTTACTGCTCATTATAGTAATTTTTGCTATTTTGAAATGTTTATTTTCATCATTTGGAGGCATGCTTGCTTTGGATGGATCTATCTATCTATCTATCTATCTATCTATCTATCTATCTATCTATCTATGCATACAGACTTTCACTGCAGTCTTGATATTGATAATTAAAAATTATTCATTAAATAATTAAATGTTATTTAATTAATAGGTTATTATTCAAGTATGATTACTGATTAATGATTGTTAATAAATTTTAAAAATACAATAAAATAATATTTATAATCATATTATAATTAAAAATATATAAAAATATACATTATTTTAGGATATATACTAAGGATACACAATAATGTACGCTTGACAGTATGATTGATTGAGTCTGATTATTAGATTTGTTGCTGCTGTCAAAAAAAGGTGTTTATTGAAGTAAATATAATTTAGTCAGAAATAAATTAAAAGAATTGAGTAATAATTTTTTTTGTGTGTGTGTAAAATTTACATTCCCTGTAACTTTCTAGGTAAAGGATAAATTCTGCTAATGGTACTAAACATGCACACTTTAGAACAGAATACAATACATGAGTACCCAAGTACATTTTAGAATCCAAAAGTCGATTTTGGTCATAGGTGTCCTGCAGTAGACATGAGTTATGAGTAGACATGAGATATGAGTATGATCATTGCAAGTTCATATAGAAGGAAAGAAAGAAAGATATACTGTAGAACTAAAATGCCATAATAAATTTTATGCCTTTTTTGCCTTTGTAATACATGTGCATATCTTTCATTTCAGTTTTCTTGTAAGAAGATTCTTTTATAGATCAGCACCAGTTATTGAGCGATAGAGATGCTTAATGACAAGAATAACTCCTTGCTCCTTAACGGAAATGTCTCTGCGGCCGAAAAGACAGTATACGAGATTTGCAGCCACATGCCCGAGCTCATGATCTTCTACCTGACCATGCAGTTTATTAACATGGTCGTAGGGCTCCCAGCAAACATCATGGTCCTGTGGTTGATCCGCCGCAACCGAAGCGACTCAACCACATCAGACATCTTCATTTGGCACCTGGCTGTGCTGGACACCTTCTTCTGCCTTATTCCTCCGCTGGAGCTGGTCAACCTGATGTTCCTAACCACAAGCGGTCCTTGGTATGTCCTACGCTTTTGGTATGGTGTCAAAGACTTGTCGTTGCTCTTCCTGGCCTGCATCTGCCTGGACCGCTACATGGCTGTGCGCCATCCCATTATCTTCTCCAACCTAAAGGACCGGCCCCATCGTCCTGTGTGTGCCGGTGTTGTGTGGTTCATTACTTTAGTGTATGCCATACTGAAGTGTTTGGGCAACATCCCCAAATTTGATAAAGTATTCACGATCATGATCCTGGCCACATTTGCGTTCATGGTTTTCTGCAACATCTCCATACTGTGTGCCCTGCGCCAATCCGGTCCAGGCAAGGATGACATGCATCCGGTCAAGAAAAGAGCTTTTAAGATGGTGCTCATTATTTTAGCTATAATAGTCTTTAACTATTTACCTCCTGTAGCACTCTTCCCCTTTAGGGAGTATTTCAATTCAGATGTGTTTACATGTTATATCTATTACTTAGCCTTTGGCTTCATGGACATCAGCAGCAGCATTCAGCCTGTCTTGTATCTGTCGAATAAGAAACCACAATGTCCAGGGTGCTGTAATGTGTGCTGCAACACTAAAGACACTGAGACTGGATCCATCACCGAGCCAACAACTGTCTACAGTACTGATATTTAGATGTCCCTTAAAGGGAAATAAATCACATGAGGTGTGTTTCAATGTGACCTGAAAGTGAACATCTGAGCTCGGGTAAACATGTGACATTTAAACAAATCAAAAGTAAAAGAGTAAAACTTTAATGTCAAAACAAAATTAATTATGGAAAATAAATCATGGAAAAATAAATTGCATGAAAAAAATGTATGTAAAAAAACACATGGAAAACACTAATTAAATTATATAAAAGAATCACATGTAAATTAAACAAATTATATGAGGAGAAAAAGCAGACTTGTAAGAACAGAAATTATATATATAAATTATATGCTATATGCAAACATTTACAGTCCATGTGGCTTTTCTGGAAATGGAAATGTTAACATAAAATGTGAGATTTTTTTTTTTGTGAGAGTTGTTACTTTTATTGATTACTTATTTTAATTCACTTATTTTGATCATATGATTTCATTTGATTACTGTTTTTTATTAACTGTCAATAACTATTTTACTTTTTACATACACTGTAAACCCGAATAAGTTGGCCAAACTCAAGAAAATGTAAGTGATCAGTTGCATCAAGTATTTTAAGTAATGATGTTTCCAATTTTAAGTAAACAGAACTATCAGTTTTTGAGTTTGTTGTACTCAAATTGCATTCTTTATTGCATTATTAAGTAGCCTAAGTCATACTATTTAATAGCAATTATCTTTTTTTTATTTTTATTTGTTGCAAATCAAATAAATTGTTGCTGGTCTTTCGGCTACTCCCGGCAACAGGTCGCCACAGCAGACAATCCGGTCCGCACACAAGCTTGGCACAGGTTTTACACCAGATGCCCTTCCTGACGCAACCCTCCCATTTTATCTTTTTTTGAGTTTTGCAACGAAAAAGTTGGCAAAACTCAAAAGATTTGAGGTAATCAGTAACGTCAATTTTTTAAAGTAATGGTGTTTCCAATTTTAAGTAAACAAAACTCAGTTTTTGAGTTTGTTGCATTCATTCATATTAATCGTTATTTACGTGCATTACTGAGTAGCCTAACTCATACTATAATTTTTTTAGTTGTTGCAAATAAAATAAATTGCTGTTGGTCTTTCACCTGCTCCTGGCAATGGGTCGCCACAGAAGTTTGTCACAAGTTTTTCAACCCTCCCATTTTTATCTGGGCTTGAGACAGACACTTCATCCAGTGGATGGGAATCGAACCCGGCCCTTTTGCATGGCAGGCAAAACACCACTGAGCCACCAGTGCTCTGGTACTTTAGGGTGCCCAGATTTGTGCATTGATGTCAGACACAAAATCGCTAGGCTGAAAGATGTTGGAGGAACTTTAAGGAGACTGTGGCTTAAAATATTGAATTTCTTTAGCTAACTTGAAAAGTGTAATTTCTACAAACTCATAAATATCAAAAAGTTCTAAATACTTATCAAGGTCTCAACTATTTGTAATTATTTAAGTTAACAGTACTCAATATGTTTAATTACCTTGAGCATTAGGGTTTACAGTGTAGTTAAGTTTAATTTGAGCTGCTTTCATTAATGTTTAATGTTGCTTGTTTTACTTTTCTTCTTATCCTTTCACATCATTTCGGTCAACTGTGATTGTTCTTTAAACATGCTAAAAAAATCTGACTTGACATCTTTTAACATTTGAAGTCTGAACAAATCCATTACACCCCATTTCTGAATGTAGAAATATTTTTCATAGCTACTTGTATAATAAAATAATACTTGATTAAACATATAAATAAAATTACTCATCTTATAAATGTACTGTACATGTATATCATTGTCATAGGTCTAGCTGGTGGTACTCGCTAGACCGGCTGATGTTGCCGTGGGCATATATGGTAGGCATGAACGCAGAGGGGTGTGCAAACAGAAATAGTCTTTATTAACAAAACTCAAGACACAAACAAACAAAGGATCCAAAACAACAAACGTAAATTAAAACTAGGGCTCAGGAAAAACACAGGAAAAACTGCGCTAACACAGGGAACGGCGCGCTAACACAGGGACAAGAACTGAACACAGGGATCTAGGAGCTGACATGGGATCTAGGAGCTGACACAGGGATCTGACACAGAACTGGGGATGAGGAAACATGGAGCTGAAGCTAACTAAAGACACATAGGGGAACTAGAGACTGGAGAGACAGGACTGAAGACTAGAGACAGGACTGAAGACTAGAGACAGGACTGAAGACAGGACCAGGAGCACAGAGACTAGAGACCAGATGGGTTAGTGAGGTTAGTAGCTACATGGAATACTGGGGACACTGGATGCTGACCTAACTAGGTTAGTATCTAAAGGAGTTAGTGGCTAACCGGGTTAGTACTAACCTAATAGGGAAACAGAAAACAAGAAGCAAAGCACACATGAGGCTATTCCAAACTAGCGGCTAACCTACTAGCGACCAGAACCACTAGCAGTCAATCCCACTAGAGGCTAGCCTACTAGGGGCTAACCCTACTAGGGGCTAATCCTACTAGCAATCAAAACGTACTAGCTAGCCTGCTAGAAGCTAGGCCCTCATGTGGCTACACAAAACTAAACAGACAAAGAACTACACCAGAAGACAAACACTGGGAAGACACAGAACAGTACTTACACTGTACACAGGAGGAGACACAGCCTAACTAAACATGAAACAGGACAGCTCCATGAATCCACTAGAACAAGGAACATACCGTAAACCAAAACTAGAGCCCTCTAGAAAAACAAAGGTTACAAAACATAAACCCAAGATAAACTTAAAGAAACAAAAAGGAATGCCCACATGACGGTAGATACCAACAAACAGACAAACAATGCTCGACCCAGTTTCCCAGAACAAACTGCTATTTATAGAACCTTTAATGAGCCACCTCAGTTCAGGTGAGCACTCATCACCTGACTGAGGTGCCTTCTGGGAAACTGAGTCGACCAACAAAAACTACAGAGACAGAAACAGTGACCTCTAGTGGAGGTTCCTAACAACCATGTTATGCTACAATTTTTCATGTATCACAAAGATTTTTTCTCAGTGGCACTAAAAAAAAATTAGTGATATCCAGAGGTCGATATCCATCAGCAAAACCATTTTTAGAGCATTAAAAAAACTAAAGAACTTTCTGTTGGGATTGACGATATGATCAAAAATATCATATCATACTTCTTTAATGTAATTCCATGATATTTAATATCTATATAAATAAAAGAAAGATTTTGTCTATACATTGATAGAACTCGCTCTATCAATTTTTTTTTTTTACGTTTCATTCATTGGAAAACTAGAAACCAATTTTTTTTTTTTTTCTGTATGCTTGTCTATATGCCTGTCTGTATCTATGCATGTACTATGTATATTTGTTCAGCCAGCTTTTGTCACAGCATCATGAACAACTGGCTGGACAGAATTTTAGTTATTTACCTGAAGTTAAACATGCACCCTAAATAAAAATCAAAACGTAGATGTGAAGTTAACAGCAGTTTTTTGCCAGCTTACGTCACTGCATCTAGTGCCTTTTTGGATGAATATATATATTGGATGCATTTTTTCCCTTGAGGTGGGCGTGGCTAAACGCATCATTCATCAGAGCCAATTAACGTCATAGTTTACCATGTGTACACAGATTATACGGAAGACACAGAATTGACGGTAACACACCTACAATCCTCAATACAGTAGCGATGGGAAGTTTGGATCATTTTATTGACTCGGCTCTTTGAATCTCATTCATGACAATGAACAAATCTCGTTTTGAGCCATTTCGTTGATTATGTTCTTTTGACCAGAAATGAAATCAAATGTTACATTTTCGATAAACAGACCCCCAACACCCAAATTTTGGCTATAGTTCCAGGAATTGAAATATTACAATGCAACTAAAGGCATATTATTATAAACAGAATGAGCAGCTTGCCTCTCATATCTTCTGGTCCGAATTGTTTGTTCTTTTGTCATGTGACTCCCATAGACTCTAAGCAATGCATTACACAGGATACAGAATTGACCGGTTCTTCTTATTAGTCTTCTAGTCCAAGTCGTTCATTCTTTTGAATCTATTGCACTGCATAGCGTCTATGGGAGTCACGAACGACGAAAAGAATGAACGACTCAGACTAGAAAACTCAAAGGTAACTACTCATTTCTGTTTACTGTACATAACCTATGGAGGCTTTGCGATGCTTTACGCATGCTCGCTTAGTAGAAAATGAGCGAATCAGTCTCTGAGACTACTCGTTCTTCTGAGTCACGTTAAAGACTCATTCAAAAAGAATGAATCGTTCAGGAACGACCCATCATTACAATACACAGACACGAAAGCGCAACACTGCATGACTTCTACGTACGTACACTATGAAAACAGAACCTTGTGCCATAAATGAAATCTAAATGTTGAGTAGAAGGGAAGATATGAGAAGTTATATTCTTATTTTTAACTTTAACCTTTTAATTATTCCCAAGAAATCTTTACCCATTGCCGACGGTACTAATGCTAGTAAAAAATATATTACAATATAATTTTATTATCTATATAAATAAAAGAAAGGTTTTGTTTGCACATTGGTCAGAACTCACTCTGGTCAGAACGTCACTCTGTGACGGAAAAGTCTCAGAAAATTTTCTGTCTGCCTGTCTTCCTGTATGTCTGTCCAGCCAGATTTTGTCACGGCATCACACAAAACTGGCTTCACATGATTTAATAAAACTTTTTAGTTCTAAGGTTTTTGCCTGAAGTTAAACCTGTGTCATAAATGAAAAAAAAAAATGATAAGTGGAAGTTTTATGAGTAAAATCACCTGATTTTATTTCTCCTACAGAGAAACTCACAACTCACAAAAACTCCTACTACCTCCTATTATCATGTTCTTGTGTCTAAATTCTAATATGAAATGACTTCTCCTAAAACTGCCTTCTACAGGGAAAAGCTCATCAACTCACTAGCTCCTCCTCACTCTATCCTCCATCCTATTGACTGCTGACAACTTTGACAAATTTTATGAAGGGAAGATTTTTTTTAATCTGCCAGACCGTCACTTCGAATACAGTTCCTACAGTTAAATTTTCCTCCATCTCTTTCAACTGGCACATTTTCCAACCTGATAACAGAAGAGATTTAGCATGTCTTCCAATCGCACCACCTGTCCACTGGATCTAATCCCTTCCACAATGCTCCAAAACATCTCACAAGACCTCCTCTCTTTCTTCAAAACTATTGCAATTATCACTACTACTATCCATTTTATCTGGTCGTTCCTGCTGCATATAAGAAGGCAATGGTTACTTGCAACCGCAAGAAACACAGTCTGGATCCAACAGACATGACCAACTATTGTATGCTGTATCACTTCTCTCTTGTGGTCAGGATTACTTCTCCCTTTTCTCTCCAAAACTCTATAACACACTCTATACTAATGTCTCTTTATCTTTTACAGACAACTTCAATAGTCTTAACCAATCTGGATTCGAAGCAATACATTTTTCAAACAGAGACTGGCCTTTTGTGAAAACATTTCATAGGACTTTGTAAGACATTTACAAGGTGGTTACTTCAACAAGTTTTGAAATTAGCTCTGTTTATAAGAAAGGACTTTATTTATCTATGTTTACAGGCTATCATCTTTAAAATAGCTCTCCTGCAACTTCTGGAATGTGTCCTGGAAGTCTTCTTTTTGAAGCATATCAAGCACATTCTGCGATTCGGACTGGATCTCCACAATGGTGTCAAAATGTCAACCTTTGAAATGGATCTTCGTCTTCGAAAGAGGGCAAAGTAAGGGTGGGTGCGAATGTTGTAACTCACATGTGAAGAGAGCTTCACCACCACTGAGAAGCTCCATGCTGCTAGATCTGAGTTTGAGGCTATCATCTGTCCTCAGACCTAACTACTGTTTACCCATGTGATTCATGCGGGATTAGGATATTCTGGTGATATCCTGGGGTAACCCTGGACCATCAACTGTACTTTTTGTCTCACACTGTTAACCTCACTGTCAAAATCGGAAGGATTCGTCCATTTTTCTCCACATACTGTAGACCACTCAGGTGTTTGGTCAGTCCTTTGTTTATTTCGAGTCTAAACTTCTGCAATGCCCTCCTGGCAGGTTTGCCTTCTTAATTTCTCGCATTCGATCCCACTACTCCGCTCCCTTTACTGGTTCAAATTATTATTAACACCATTTAACATCAACTGCTACACTGAACTGCCTGCCACCTAACTCACAGTATGAATGCAGATCAATTCCTGCTTTCTGTTTCACCCAAATAAGGATGGGTGAGTCCGGTTCCTCTCAAGGTTTCTTCCTATCTCAGGGACTTTTTCCTTGCCACTGTCGCCCTCGGCTTGCCGATCAGACCATTTTGATTAATACATATTCACATTTAATACAAGCTTAAATAATTATTTTGTGGAAAGCTGCTTTGCGACAATGACAATTGTTAAAAGCACTATACAAATAAAATTTAATTGAACTGAAAATTCATATCACTGATGCCTGCCTACAAAGCCAAAAATAGCCCGCCACCCACTTATCTCAAAGCTTTTATCACACCCTGCAGTCCACCTCCTTCCCTCCAATCTTCCTGCACTGCTTGATTGGAACAACTCTCTCCATGCATCTGCTATAGGCTGTTTTTTGTTCCAGCAACTAGGTGATAGAAGAAACTTTCCTGAGATATCTGTGAGGCTGAATCACTGGCAATCTTTAAACAATGTGTGAAGGATTTTAGAGATTTGGGTAAAAAAAAAAAAAAAAAAACAGTCTTCGACTGGTGGTACTTCTACTCTATTAATTGATGGGGACTTATGTAAGTCACTCTAGATAAGGGCATCAGCCAAATGCTGTAAATGCAAAGTAAATGTAAATGTAAAACCTCTGAAGGTGCTGTGGCATTTGGCACCAAGATGTTAGCAGCAGATATTTTAAGTCCTGTAATGTAAGAGGTGTAACCTCCATGGATCAGATTTGTTTGACCAGCATATCTCACAATCAGACCAACACAGACCAACTCTTTACTGTATGTTTTTTCAAAGAATTTCTGAACAATTTTTGCAGTGTGTCAGAGCACATTGTTCTGCTGGAAGAGCCCTTCAAATTCTCTAGCTTTCAATGTCAGTCATATTTTCATTAAAAGGTGGATACACATGGGATACAGAACCCTAATGATGCTGGAACAGGCCATTGAGACTGATGAGAGAAAATAAAAGGTAGCCTTCCTCATGCCATATCCAGTTTATGATGGAGAAAATAATTTAATAATTGAGTTGGAGAATTAGGTTTCCCAGAAAAGGCCATTAAAAGAAAAATGTCTGAAAGAGAAAGACAGGAATATATGAGGGGTGTTCAAGTAAAACAGGCCCGTACAGTCCTGACCTCGCTCCGAGCTATTTCCACACAATCCAGATGTGAAAACAATGTGTGATCATGGCTCCGGCATTCTGAGAAAACTTTCTACCTTGATGGTATCCAAGCACTAGTGAAACACTGGGATAGGTGCATTAGTGTAGCAGGTGATTGTAAGGAAGGCGAAGATATCATAGTGCCGTGTAGGGTAAGGGAAGTTCAGTGGTTAATGTCTGCTAATTGTAAGGTTGCAGGGAAGGCAGGTTCACACCACCAAATTGTACCTGTTGGACAACGTAACCTTCACCTGCTCAGATGTATAATGAGATATAAATTGAAGCAACTTTGGATAAGGGTGTCTGCCAAATGCTATAAATGTAATGCAACACACAGTGTGTCTACCATCCATGGATTGTGAGTGATATGAAAGAAGTCACTGCTTCTCCTTACCAGTGTGGAAGAGGTCAATGACACAAACTTCACTGCAGAACTCGTTTTACGGATTCAGCATTTTCACATTTCTTTGTACAAACCAAAAGTATTCTTGATGATCCAACATTGACTAGGACTGAAATGATCAATGGTAGAAGATTAGCTCTGTTTACAAGAAAGTATTTTATTAATCTAATTTTACAGGCTATCATCTTTAAAATAGTCCCCTTGCACAGCAATACAGCGCTCCCAGTGGTCCTGCCACTTCTGGAATATGTCCTGGAAGTCTTCTTTTCGAAGCATGTTAAGCACCTTCTGCGATTCGCGATGAAAGCGACCTTTGATCTGGATCTTTATTTTCAGTGGAGGGTGAAGTCAGGGTAGGTGCAAAAGTGAGATTTTGTTGTTTCCTGTAAGAAACTCACAAGTGAGAAGAGCTTGGTGAGCAACATGGCATGTGTTTAAATCACACGTGAGGATCGCCTGGACTGTTCTGTATGACACACCAAAAATGGCAGCAGTGTTGTAGATTGTTCTCTGATGATCATCATTCACAAGTTGCAGAAAGTTGCGGAAATCTTTTAAAGCCTGTGACGACCTCTGTGTCCTTTTTTAATTTATCATTGTGTGTGTTGTACTGTACATCGTATGTTGCTGCTTTAACGGTCAATGAAATATAACCAGAAGAAGTTCTAAAGCGCCCGGTATGATTGTACACAAAACTGTGTAAAAGATTACATACTCACACATTCTTGCATGATTCTCAACATGCAATATTTATCCCTCCCAAATGCATACAGTAACTACACACTTAATGTTTAGCAAAGATTCAGTAATAAATAAAATGAGCATTCATTAGAAACTCAATACGGAAACATTTAATTTACATTCATATTAAACACATAACTGTCCCGTTATGTGAACTTGAGAAACAAATTCTTTCAATATTTTTTATTTACTGTGTTTAAACCGTCGCAATAAAATGACCACTACAATAAATACACAGAAATTCTACAACAGGCCTACAGTAAAGTGAGAGATGCTTTACAGTACATAAGCATGTCATTTACATTGTACAGCACATGTGAGTGGAAGACCACATGCAGATTTTAAGACAAGGCTGCGTTGCTCTTAAAACAGCTTGCAATATGCAAAAACAGACATCTCACACTCCCCATTTCTCATTGCAGTGTGACGGAAAAGCATGCAGCTGAAAAGTATAAAGCAAAAAAAGTATTTCCTTTTTCAGCTGACCAAGTGTTCACAGGAAGCCGCAGACGTGCCGCCAGTTGCAGATCTTCACTTTCTTCAGAGAGGAGCCACACACTAGAAGAAAAGTGTCTGCTGTTAAATTCTAATGAATTATGAGAGGGGAAGAAATATTGTTAGGTAATGGTCAGTGAAATTTTCTCAAGGAAGCCAAGGGAAGTCACTTTGTACAGACTGGGGGACCTGGAGCCTATCCCAGGAGACTTAGGGCATGAGGTTGGGTACATCCCGGACATTGTGCCAATCCACCAGGCACGCACACATACACTATGGACAATTTGGGAACACCAATTAACCTAACCTACATGTCTTTGGACTGGGAGAGGAATCCGGAGTACCAGGAGGAGACCCACCAAGCACGGGGAGAACATACACAGCACACAGAGATGGGAATCGAACCCTGGTGGTGCAAGAGCCCAGACTGTAATTGTCATTTTACCAGGAAAGAAAAAAAAAACCCATCTTGTTTAACAGTTTTGTTTTGATCATCTTCTCTGTGCTGTTGCTAACTGTCACGTGAAACCGTGCCCAAACATGTTGCAAATGTGTTGTGAAATGCGGTATTGCACTTTTACCATCATATCCGAAGGCAAGTTGGCTTCACTTTACTAAAGAAAAAAATCTAAATATTTATCAACCAGATAAGACAATCGTCATAGTGTCGTCAAACTGTGATTTGCTAAAACCATGCTAAGAGGAACCAGGGTGACGTTGGCTTCCTTTGGTAAAAAAAAGAAAAGAAGAAGGATTGACCAATCAGGTGAGGTGGCTGTCATACCGCCAACAAATAGTGAAGCCAGATGTCTATGTCACAGTGAAGCCAGCATTCTATATCACTGTTAGCAGAGGTGTGTAGTAACGAGTTACATTTACTTAAGTAACTTTTTGAAAAAAAAATAGTTCTATGAGTAGTTTTACAAAAAAAAAAAAAAGGGATCTGGACTTTCATGAGGAAAATGATGTCCACACTGAATGTCTATCTGGTACTCCTTACCTTTATCTGTTGCCTTGATTAGCTGCAATTTACTGTAGTAGTCTTTTTTTATTGCGACTGTTTAAACCCCAAAAATAAGAAGTATGGAAAGAATTAGCTCCTCAAATTCATAGAATGGGGCATATAAATTGTGTGTCTATTAAATATTTTGATACAATTGTAAATTAAACAGTGGTACAATGACATATTGGTTAGCACTGTTGCCTTGCACCTCCAGGGTCCGGGTTCGTTTCTCCAGGTTTGATTCCCGTCTCTGGGTTTCCTCCAGGTACTGTGGTTTTCTCCCACAGTCCAGAGACCTGCAGCTTAGGCTAACTGATGTTCCTAAATTGCTCGTAGAGTGTGAATGAGTGTATGCCCTGCGTCCAGGGTGTTTTCCCCCGCCTCGTGCCCTACGTCTCCTGGGATTGGCTCCAGGTCCCCCATGACCCTGTGTACAGGATAAACCGGTATAGAGGATGAGTTAGTAAGTGAGTGTAAATTAAACAGAGGCACAATGGTGTCTCTAAAACCATGAGTCAGTTAGCACTGACCTCGAGGATCGAGGGTTTCATTCCAGCCTTGGGTCTGTGTGTACAGAGTTTGCATGTTCTCCCCGTGCATAGTGGGTTTTCTCTGGATGCTCACAGGTCAAAGACATGCAGATTAGACTAATTGGCTATAATAAATTGTTTTTAGTATGTATGTGTGCCTTGTGATGGATTGGTCCACGGTCCATAGGCTCCAGGCTCCTGTGATCCTATACAGGATAAGACTTTAGAAGTACAGTACGTCATGTTACATTTCATTGACTGTTAAAGCGGCATTGTAAAGAAGAACATGTGGCCATCTCAGTTGAGAAAGTTCCTCAAAAATTTCCCCATATCACACCATAGGTAATGGTTGATTTGATTTCCAAACAGGTTGACGCTTTCTCCATATCTACGTCAGATGCTAATTCAAACACTCCTGCTGATGCAGAAGAGAACAAGAAGAGATAAGAAGAAGAGCAGGTTTGAGATCATATGAGGTCCTGTGTGGAAGGCTGTTAAACATGGGACATTCACCTCCCACTCCTGAAGAATGTACTGATGACATGAAACATTACTCTTCCTTGCCACTCTTCCATAAAGGCCAGATTTGTGGAGTGCACGAATAATAGCTATTCAGTGAACAGATTCACCCACCTGAGCTGTGGATCTCTGCAGCTCCTCCAGAGTTACCCCAGGCCTCATGGCTGCTTCTCAGGTTAATGCTCTCCTTGCCTGGCCTGTCAGTTTAGGTGGACGGCCATGTCTTGGTAGGTTTCAGTAGTGCCATACTCTTCATTTTCGGATGATGGAGTGAACAGTGCTTCATGACATTTTCAAAGCTTGGGATATTTTTTTTATAACCTAACCCTGCTTTAAACTTTCTCCCTGACCGGTCAGATGTGTTTCTTGAGCTTCATGATGCTGGGCTTATCATCTTTGCCACTTTGTGTTGGTCCATCGCATAAAATCCCAGTAAAATACATTTACATTTGTGTTTGTAACATGACAAAATGTGGAAAAGTTCAAGGGGTTGCATAAGGACTGTTTGTTCACGAACAGGTCAAAAAGGTGACTGGCAAACTTCATGAACATTGGAAAATGGATCCTTGTAAAGTATTTCAAACAAAATAACTGGAAAGATCCATGCTGGATGGACCCATAATAACCATTCCATGCAAGCCCCTGAAAAACCATGCTGATACAACTTGGAATGAGGTTGGCCATTCTTTTGGTGTTTATGTCATATTATGGAGTGCTTCTAACTCAGAGCACAAATAGACAAATATCACAATGTCTTATAGGTGAGTAGGTCAAACTTGCAGTAAAGAATGATGATGATGAGCTACTGAGCTGGCCCCTGACTCCTGAATAGATACATCCAGATAGAAATGGCACACTGTTTAAGCATGCTTAGCCTTAGCACAGTTCTCCTTTTTATAGTTACTATTAGCCTATTATAGGTGCATCCATTCAGGAAACTGTTCTCTCCCCCGGGAATTGTTGAGTAATGCTAAAGTATGCTTTTTGTAACATTTTCTTTGGTTTAGCCTTACTAGCCAAAAAGCAGGAAATGTAATGGAAATATTATATCTTTTAATCATTTTAAGTCATTTTGTACTGTTACAGTATGATTTATTGCTCTTTATGTCAATGAAAGATCAAAGTTTTTTTTTAAGCTGCAAGGTAGATGCTAAATGAGTAGCCTAAGAGGAAATTGAGCAGCAGCCCTCCCTTCCTCCTTTTTGTCTCTCTTATATAAGAGTAGTACTTTTGCAACTTTAAACAGACGTTATTCCTTCGATTGAATTATCAACTCGTTCTCATTTGGCTGATCTCCACCACAGGAAAAGGGCAATTTATTCAATTGGTAAGTTATCATGAGCATGAATATATTCCATTTGTTACTGCTTTCAGTATGTTAATGGAACGATATAAAAACAGAGCTTTTCATTGTCTACATTATGTAGACTCAATAAGTTTGGTTAAAACCAAACAGTCACTTATAGAAATAATGGTATGATTTCCTTGATCTTTTCCTTGTTGCTGGAGTAAAATGAGTATAGGGTGTTATGAATTATTATTGTCTCTCTTTTATTTAAGACTGTACATATCATGCATATTGTAAGGTAGCTCAGTAAGCCTTATGGTTCAAATATAAAAATACCACATTGTACTACATAATACTACATTACATCTTACATAAATATAAAATATACCTTACCTTAATTTCTTTCCTATTAAATATATTATTTTCTAACATATTGTATTGCTGATAGTGCCATAATAGTAAATAGGAAAAGTGATATGTAACTTGCTGACAGTTCTTTTTCTGAGAGAATAGGAAGTGCATTAATAGTGCGATGAATTAATATTTTACTATATACGCATCATACAACAGAGAAGTAGGTTTATTCTGTGTTGCTGCTTTTAAATAGACAGATGATTTAAATAAAATGTGTTAATAACTGCTTAGTAGAATGAAAGAAAGAAAAAAAAGAAAGAAAGAACGAAAGAAGGAAGGAAACAAAGAAGGAAGGAAGAAACTTGGCTCAATTACTGTAAACCCTCAATTGCCCAAGTTTGCCCTTTTCTTTTATCTGATATAATATGTAACTTTCACTTCAAACCATGACTGTTTTATACTTCCAGAAGTCATTTGAATATACAAATAAACTGGGTTTAGTTACTCATGAACACTGTAAAGGCAGACTACACGCCCACTTTAAGGTACAAGATCCAACCATCAAAAAACACGTAACATTAATTTACATTATTAAGACAAAAACCCTCCAGTCATAAACTGGACTATAACAAGTGGGGAAGCTGATCTGCATTATGGATAATGTATTCTGTTCATTTTTTTTGTTGTTGTTAGAAAAATAGGGACCAATCAGCCACTTTGTAAGAACCAGTATCTAGTCGCAAGCCAGGGTTCAACCTATGGCCTTACCTGCTGATGCACAAAGAAAAGGAAGCAAAAGGGAAACCACTAGGTTGAAGCAACAGCATATCTTTCTGACTACCAAAAACGCAGGTGTATACTTGCTCAGGTGGTTAGAAGAAGGTCGAATGCTACAATGTGTATTTAAGGAAGAACATTTACTGCAAAGTATGAAAATAATAATTTATAACAACGGCAAAGCAAAGGTGTTTCAGACATGGAGAAATCTTGAAAAGTTTTTATTAATATTGACAATTCTGTAATTTTTTTAGAACACAGAATTAAAGACCAGCGATAACATTATGACCAACCTCATAATATTGCATAATGCAACCAAAACTGTGACGCAGTGGATGTTGACACATTTTTATGGCGAAACGGCATTACTTTTTTTTTTAGCAATTTGAGCTAGCTCTTCTACTGAATTGAGCCTGCCTTCACTCCCCACCTGCATCAGTAAACCTTGGCCACCCATGAATCTGTCTCCAGTTCACTGGGTTTCCTCCCATTGACCACTTTAGGTAAGTCCTGACCATTGCAGAACAGGAACATCTCACAAGGAGTTGCTCTGACCCAGTCCTCCAGCCATCACAATTTGACCACTTATCAAAGTCAATCAAGTCCAAATCCTTGCCCATTTTTTCTGTCTCCGACACATCAACTTCAGGAGCCAAATGATCACTTGCTGCCTAATGTAATCTACCGTTTTCCAGACACATTTGAATTGAAATACTGTAACAGTAGCTACAGTGAAAAGGGCCAAATTGTAACTGTAAATAGGTATTATAGTTTTTTTTTAATAGTTGTTTTGTAATAGGGAGTACAGTACTGTATGTGTGCCTGTAGACAATGATTGCGCTGGCAAGAAATATGACAAGATCACCTCTTTTTGCTATCCAACTCTTGTATGCATATACATATGATTTACTCCATATTTATATACTTTATAAAAGTCAGAGGTGTTTCACAAAATCCAGTAAAATTAATTTAAGAAGGAAGAAAGCAGACCATATTGTACCGTTTCAGTTCACTCACATTCTGCATAACAATCTCACCATATTGTGAAAAAGCATTTACTCATTTGACTCGACCTAGAGTTTAGTCTGTTTAAGGTAACAGTAGTAAGGCATGTTAATGCACTTAGCATAAAGACAACCTGACTGAATTGAGAAAAGAAGTCCTTCACTTCATTTATAAAACTTCTATGAATCAGTATTAGATGTTGTAGAACCCAAATGCAGTATTATTTTAGATGCTTTTATAACACATAGGTATTGTATGTCTTTCATTTCAGTTTTCTTGTAAGAGGATTCTCGTTTGGAACAGCACCAGTTATTGAGAGATGGAGATGCATAATTACCTCAATAGCTCCTTGTTCACTAAACCTGGTTCTGTGGACAACAAGACGGTGTACGAGATATGCAACCACATACCCGAGGTCATCATTTTCTACATAGGCATGCAGATTTGTAACATGGTCGTGGGGCTCCCAGCAAACCTCATAGTCCTGTGGCTGATCCGCCACAACCAAAGAGACACGTCCACATCAGACATCTTCATTTGGCATCTGGCTGTGCTGGACACCTTCTTCTGCCTTATAACTCCACTGGAGATTGCCAACCTGCTGTATCTGACCACCAGCAGCACCTGGTATGTGCTGCGTTTCTTTTACGGTGTCAAAGACCTATCGCCACTCTTCCTGGCCTGCATCTCTCTGGACCGCTACATGGCTGTTCGCCATCCCATTATCTTCTCCAAGCTGAAGGACCGGCCCCATCGTCCTGTTTGTGCCGTTGTTGTGTGGTTCATCATTTTGTTGCATGGCATACTGAAGTCTCTGAACACCATCACCAACTTCGATAAAGTATTCACAGTCATGATCCTGGCCACATTTGCATTCATGGTTTTCTGCAACATCTCCATCCTGTGTGCCCTGCGGCAATCCGGTCCAGGCAGGGACGTCATGCATCCGGTCAAGAAAAGAGCTTTTATGATGGTGCTCATTATTTTAGCTATCATAGTCTTTAACTACTTCCCTCCCGTAGCACTCTTTCCATTTAAGGAGTATTTTGCTGCAGATAAGTTTAAATGTTATGTCCATTACATAGCGTTTGGCTTCCTGAATGTCAGCAGCAGCATTCAGCCTGTCTTGTACCTGTCGAATAAGAAACCACAATGTCCAGTGTACTGTAGTGAGTGCTGCAACACTAAAGAGAAAGACACTATAATTACAAATGAGTTATCCACGGTGTGCACTACTAATAAATAGATGGTCCAAGGGAGGGGGAAAAAAAAGATCATCCACATTTGATCACAAGTTTTACAAACTCCACAACCAAAAACTTGTGAAGACACATTATAGTTTCAACTTGATGTAAATTCTATTTGATCAGCAAAGGTATAAATTCGTAATTAAATTAATAATTCAGTGTCTTAGACTATGTAAAAAGATCCAGGCGATCCCTCCTCGACGTCACTCACAGGTTTTCTGAAGTGTGTTTGTGAAGATCAGTTGCAGTTGCTCTGATCTTCACCACCTTGGCAGGAGCAGACTCCGCCTAAACCCCAGGTAATTCAGAAACAGGCATATGGGGAAAGAAAACAGTGGTTCGCTGTCTACTTATGTAGTACTTAGTAGTTACCACAAGTTGGCTAGATTCGTTTTAGCATAGCTAAATGTTTATGTGGCTTGTGTTAATTTGTATGCTAATGTCACTTTGCATTTGATTGAATTCCGTTATCCATACCCTGCACTTCATCCTGTGTCAACTCCTACATTTCTTGTGGTAAGATAAACTATAATAATTCCACTTAGCTGATTAGCTAAAGTGATGCATAGCAGACAGCTATAGGTTTGACACATATATTAGTGAGTGACAATATTAGTTGTCACTCAAAGTAGCCAAGCCCCAATTTTATGTCTTAATATAATTGTAACTGATGAGTTGCGTAAAAATTTGGCTCTATGGGGATTGAGTAATTTTTAAAGCCAAGTGAAGAACTGCATGTTCCTCTCCTTTCTGTGTTTTTTAGAACCAGAGGCCGGCCATTTATCATAAATGGCAAAAAAAAAAAAAAAAAAAGATTCATTGAAGTGTTGACATGTTATGACATGTCAATAATGTTCTCATATAGGAAAAAATAGAACTAAAATGTGCAACATTCCCTTGTAATCAAGGACAAGGATTACTTTGTAATCAATATGTATATATGTATACTGTATAAACACTGATGTGAAAAATGAGTCATAAGTAAAAAGTCACATATGAAAATACATGACCATAAAACCAAACATCAGAACTCTTGTTGTTCTATTTTATGCTTTTTTAACATTGGCTAGAAAGTACACCTACAGTATGCAGAACCAAGAACAAAATGTTAGATATCAATCAAAAAGTATTCTAGTGGTGACTGATAAAACCAAAAATATCATATCATATACACTGCTGTGGCTTTACATGTTGTTTTTGCGAGAAACTATACCTAACACAGAATTTGTCATGATATATGTTTGAAATGAAGCAAAGACGGTTTATCTGCCTGCAAAACTGTGCATTATACATATGTAATCTGGAGTGTCTTGCCAGGCTTTTTCTGCTACTGCTGCTCGTCTTTTGTTTTCATTAAAAGAAAAGCATGCTCTTTTGGGTTGGGTTCAGGTGACTGACCCAGGCTTTTAAAAGATCTTTTAGTTTATTTTCCTTTAAAAGCGATTGTGGCTTTCTTGGTATGTTTTCCCTAGTAAAATTTATCCTACTACCTCTATCACCAGTCACACCATCGATAAACACCGCTGAGTCATTTCCATTTGCAGCCATACATGCCCATGCTTCCACCATCTTTGACAGATGATGCAGCATGCCTTGGATCATGATTTTTTCCTTTCATTTTCCCCCTAATTTATTTAACTGGCCTTTTTGTTTTTGACTGTTATTGATTTGTGTGAAGGAGGGGATTCAGTGAATGCATGTATAGATTGTGGCAGAAGCATTTCACTGAGTATCATACTGTGTATGGTTGTGTATGACAAATAAATTTTAATTTGACCTTTTCCAGAGTGTTCCTGATTTGACTAGATGTTTTGAAGGCAAACTTTCCGCTCCCTCTATGATGAACTAGTTTGTTTTTTTCACCCTCACGATTTCCATATTCGCTTTTTTTTGTTTGTTTCTTTGTTTTTTACATATCATATCATTTATGGTAGATTTTTTTTCTATGCAGGCTCAAGAACAAAATGTTAGATATCTATCAAAAAGTATTCTAAAGAACTTCTTAGTGGCGGCTGATAAGACCAAAAATATCTTATCATTTACAGTACATTGCTGTGGCTTTACATGTTGTGCCTTTACATTTTAAACCTAATTTGGGAGCAACTGTACCTAACACAGAATTTGTCGTGATAAACTGTATGTTTGAAACCAAGCAAAGACTTCATGCTCATCCTGTATTACAATACTTAAATTTGTTCAAAACATTATGGTGCAAAACTGTGCATTATACATATGTGACCTGGGGTGTCTTGCCAGGCTTTTGTCTTCATTAAAAGAAAAGCATGCTCTAGTGGGTTGAGGTCAGGTGACTGACCCAGGCTATTAAAAAGATATTTTAGTTTATTTGCCTTTAAAAGCGATTGTGGCTTTCTTGGTATGTTTTCCCTAGTGAAAAGAAAATATATATATATATATATAAATATTTATATATATATATATATAATCTTCAGTAGGACATTTCAAATACACAAACAAAAAATTGTACCAACAGTTAAGAAAATATACTAACATCATGCTTTTATCAATTTTTGGAATTAACTTTTAAACATACTTTTAAATAATTGTATTATAGTACACTTTCCAAAAATATATTATAGGAAATACTTTGAGTGAAATGTTTGTGTAATTTCCAAAGCAGACTTATTTAAACTTTTTTTTTCAATTTAATTTTGGCATATTTTAAAAATATATTCTCGAAATAATCATTGTAACAATGTACAAAAAGTATGCATTAGAATACAAATTTTAATATATGGTAGTCTCAGATCAAATGTATATGTTTAAAAACTGTATTCTGTGTGCGCTGTTTTCTGATTGGTTCCCCAGTCCTCCGCTTCTAGTTTGAATTTACGGTTTGAAGCTGCATCATTGCGTGCATATGCGTGTATGATATAATAAAATATATTTGCATTAACCACAAAGTGTACTCTTTTAATATTTGTAATTGGCTAGATGGATAACAGCATGCAACTGCTGCAATAAGAATATATTCATAGTATATTATGTGTGTATTTGTAACACAGTAAGAAAAATGCCATAATGTAATTATAATACATTAAATATATACATTAATTTCATTAATTACTGTCAGGTATGTATGTTAGTACACACATAGCAATATACTTACCAAGTGTACCAAGTATACTTAAAGTTGTTCCACTTTAGTCACTAGTTTGGCTGCAAGTACACTTAAGTATGCTTTGGCAGCTAGAATTTAATATACTTAGCATACTTTTTTTTTTTTTTTTGATCCATCTGTATTGTAGAGTTCTCTGAATAATGCTCTCCTTGCCCAGCCTGTCAGTTTAGGTAGACAGCCATATTTTGGTAGGTTTTAGTTGTGCCATATTCTTTTCATTTTCAGATGATGGATTGAACAGTACTTCATGAGATGTTCAAAGCTTTGGATATATAATTTTTTTATAATAATCTAGCCTGCTTTAATGTTTACACCTGACCTACCAGATGTGTTTCTTAAGCTTCATGATACTGGGCTTATCATTTTCCTTCCACTTCACAATTATGTGCCACTTTGTATTGGACCATCACATAAAATCCCAATAAAATGTACGTTTGTGGTTGTAACGTTGAAAAATATGGAAAAGTTCAAGCACTATATGTTCACTAACAGGTCAAAAAGGTGACTGGCAAATGTCCTGGACGTTGGGAAATTAATCCTTGTGAAGGATTTCAAACAAAATAACTGGAAAGCTCTGTGCAATGGCTCGAACAACGGTAGCTATTGATGAGGATGATGAGGATGAGATGAGAAGGCAACATAAATATATGCAAGCCACTAAAAAGCCATTCTGATCCGATTGGCCATGTGGTTCTTTTCATGCATATGTCATATTATGGGGTGCTTCTAGCTCAGAGCACAATGAGACAAAGGACAATGCCTTATAGGCAAGTAGGTCCAACTTGCAGAAAAAGATGAGCTTCTGAGCTGGCCCCCGACACCTGAATAGTTACAGTATAGTGCCCTCCATAATTATTAGCACCCCTGGATAAGATGTGTTAAAAGCCTTAAAATAAATTCAGTTTTTATTGCAGAAGCATATTGTCACACTAAAAACTGTAGAAAAATATAATGTGAATATAAAGTGAATTTTAATGGGGAAATAAAAATCCCTGACTAACAAATAATTATTTTTCATAAAATAACCTGTTCCACAATTATTGGCACCCCTAACAATTCCTAAAAAATAAATGTAATTGAAGTATTTCTGTCATTTCTACAGTAGTTTACAAAGTTGATCAGAGTATCTAGGAACATTTAATTAGTAATTTATCACTTCCTGCTTCCCTGGGGTATAAATATAACGTGACACAGAGGCCATTTCTCTTATCCACTCTTCAACATGGGAAAGACAAAGGAACACACCATTCAAGTAAGGCAGATGTGTGTCGACCTTAACAAGTCAGGCAATGGGTACAAGAAAATAGCCACCCGCCTGCACCTGCCCATATCTACTGTGAGAGGAATCATTAAGAAGTTTTAAAAAACTGGAAAAGTAGTAAACAAGCCTGGACGAGGACGCAAGTTTATTTTGCCTCCACGCACAGTGAGGAGGATGGTAAGAGAAATAAAAAATTCTCCAAAGCTCACTGTTAAAGAACTGCAACAAATGATAGCATCTTGAGGTCACAAAATCTCTAAAACAACCATCAGACGCTATCTACATGCCAACAAGCTCTTTGGAAGGCATGCAAGGAAAAAACCTTTTCTCAGTCACAATCATAAACGCAAACGTTTGGAGTTTGCTAAGCTGTACTGGGGCTTCAACTGGGACCGTGTTCTTTGGTCAGCTGAGACCAAGATAGAGCTTTTTGGCAACAAACACTCTAAGTGGAACACAAAAGATGAATATGCAGAAAAGCACCTCATACCCACTGTGAAGTATGGGGGAGGATCGGTGATGCTGTGGGGCTGTTTCTATTCCAGAGGCCCTGGGAACCTTGTTAGGGTGCATGGCATCATGAATGCTTTGAAATACCAGGACATTTTAAAGCAAAATCTGGTGACCTCTGCCCGAAAGCTGAAGATGGGTCGTCACTGGGTCTTTCAGCAAGATAATGACCCAAGACATGTGGCCAAATCTACATAGAAATGGTTCACCACACACAGAATCAAGCTCCTCCCATGGCCATCTCAGTCCACAGACCTCAACCCCATTGAAAACCTGTGGAGTGAGCTGAAGAGGAGAGTGCAGAGGAGAGGAGTCAGGTCACTGGATGATTTAGAAACATTGTGCAAAGAGGAATGGTCGAAGCTACCTCTTTATGTGGTACCTAATCTTACCTAGAAACATTATAGGAGAAGATTAGGTGCTGTTTTGTTGGCAAAAGGGGGTTGTACAAAGTATAGGGGGTGCTAATAAATGTGGCACCCATGATTTGATGTAAAAGAATTATTTCTTAATGTGGGTTTTTTTTTCCCACTGAATAAATGCACTTGAATTAAAGGTTGGAATTTCCCTTTTTTTTCTATTGTGGTCCTATGTTATTTAGAACAAAACTGAATTTTTTAGAAGCTAAAGATCACATTTTAACCAGGGGTGCCAATAATTACGGAGGGCACTGTACATTCCAGATAGAAATGGCACATTGTTTAAGCATCTTTAGCCTTAGCACAGTTCTCTTTTTTAATACTTACTATTAGCCTATTGACGCATGTTCTCTCCCCAGGAATTGTTGAGTAATGCCTAAATCATTAAGTACACATTTTGTAACATTTTCTTTGGTTTAACCTTACCAGGCAAGAAGCTGGAAATATATATATATATATATATATATATATATATATATATATATATATATATATATATCATTTTGTACTGTTACAATATGATTTATTGCTCTTTGTTTCAATCAAGCTGGTTTCAAGCTGCAAGGCAGACACTTAATATACAAAAAAAAAAAAAAAAAGGGTAGCCTAAGAGGAAATTGGGCAGCTGCCTTCACTTCCTCCTTCTTGTCTCGCTTATAAAAGAAAAAAAAGTGGTACTTTTGTAAGTACCACTCTTAAGTAACTTTTAACGGACATTATTCCTTCCATTGAATTTTCAACTTCTCATTTGGCTGATCTTCACTACAGGCAAAGGACAATTTATTCATTGGTAAGTTATTATACGAGTATATGAATATTCAATTTGTTACTGCTTTCAGTATGTTAATGAAATGATATACTGTAAAAACAGAGCTTTTCATTGTCTACATTATGTAGAGTTAATAAGTTACAGAACAGTAACTGACTTTTAGAAATAATACCAAACTGCACTTTTCCTGGTTGCTGTAGTAAAATCAGTGTAGAATGTTAATAATTATTATTATTTACCTTCTCAGACAGTCAATATCGTGTATATTTAGTAAGCCTTATGGTTCAAATATAAAATACCACATTACCTCTTAATATACAGCTTAACATCTTACATAAATATATATGTATACCTTAATTTCTTATTACAAATGTTATATTTTATAACTAAAATATTATATTGCTGATTGTGCCATAATAGTAACTAGGAAAAGTGACATGTAACTTGCCCACACTTTTTTTTTTCTGAGAGAATAGGAAGTGCACGACTAATTAATCTTTTACTATATACGCATAGTAGCCTACAACAGAAGTAGGATTATACTGTGTTTCTGCTTTCAATTCAATTTGTATAGCGCTTTTAACAATTGTCATTGACGCAAAGCAGCTTTACACAATCAAAAGAATTATACAAGTTTGTATGAAATGTGAATGTTCAAGTAGATGATTTCAATAAAATCAATTAATTGTTTACTAGAAAGAAAGAAGAAATTTACTCAACTACTGTAAACCATCAATTTCTCAAGCGTGCGCTTGCCTTTTATCCATTTAATATGTAATTTTTACACCAAACCATGGCTGCAGTATACGTTTAGAAGTCATTTGAATATACAAATAAACTGCATTTAGTTATTCATGCAACACTTTAAAAAGTGCATTTAGTTCGTCTTTAAAGGTAAAGTAACGTGTTCGAACCTTTTTGGCACGAGCACGAGGCGTGGTCTTACAGGAAATTGATTTAGGATAAATTGGGAATGAAATGGTTAATGGACTCGGAGGGGGGGGAAAGGGACTGGAAAGATGTGCAGGTACAGGTCTGTGGGCAGGCTGGTGAGCGGTGGCGGCGGACAGAGTGTCACCGTGTACCGAGCTACTGTACACTCCCCTCTGTGTTTTATAGCGCTGGGCGAAACCCGGGATCATTAACGGAGATAGCTTACCAGCCATGCCTATTTTCGCGGCCCCGCCCCTTCGCACACCTCCATGTGGGGAAGCTGATCTGCATTATGGAGAATATATTTTAGCAATCTGTATTTAGAAAAATAGGAACTTTGTATGAACCAGTATCTAGTAGTAAGCCAGGGGTATACACCAAAAATGCAGGTGAAAATTTGCTCAGGTAGTTAAAAGAAGGTGGTCTCAGGAAGCAAACCTGTTTCAGACACTGAAAGACGTAGTTTTTATTAGCATTCACAATTCTGTCATTTTTTACATTAGGTTTTAAAACAATGCTTAAGAATTAAGAGGTAAATTAAGTCTTAATAGGTTAATGAAGTATACAGCGATAACACTACGACCAACTGCATAATATTGCGTAGTGCAACCAAAACTGTGACGCACTGAGAGAGGTTCTGACACATTTTTATGGGAAACAGTATTAACCTTTTTAGCAATTTGAGTTAGCCCTTCTATTGAAATGAGCCACGTGCATCAGTAAACCTTGGCCACCCATGAACCTCCCTTTGATCACTTTAGATAAGTCCTAACCACTGCAGGAACATCCCACGAGGAGTTGCTCTGACCCAGTCCTCCAGGCATCAAAATTTGGCCCCTTATCAAAGTCAATCAAATCCAAATGCTTGCCCATTTTTTCTGTCTTCGACACATCATCTTCAGGAACCAAATGATCACTTGCTGCCTAATGTATTGCTGTCCATCCTTTTCCAGACGACCCTGTATTGAGAGACTGTAACAGTAGCTACAGAGACAAGGGCCAAATTGTGACTGTAAATAGTTATTATAGTTGTTTTAAAATAGTTGTTTTGTAATAGGCGAATACAGTACTGTATGTGTGTCTGTTTACAATAATTCCACTGTCAAAAAATCTGACAAGATGTTTACCTCTTTTTGCTATCCAACTCATGCATATGATACGAGTATGATTTACTCCATGTTCATATACTTCATAAAAGTCAGAGGCGTTTCACAAAATCCAGTAAAGTTAATCTAGGAAGGAAGAAAGCAGACCATACACAGAATCAGTATTATATACAGGAACCTTTAGATGGTGTAAAACCCAAATGCAATAATATTTTAGATGCTTTTATAACGCATATGTATTGTATGTCTTTCATTTCAGTTTTTTTGTAAGAAGATTCTCGTTTGGATCAGCACCGGTTATTGACAGATGGAGATGCATAATCACACCAATAGTCTCTTGTTCATTAACCCTGGTTCTGTGGACAACAAGACGGTGTACGAGATATGCAACCACATTCCCGAGATCATCATTTTCTACATAGGCATGCAGATTTGTAACATAGCCGTGGGGCTCCCAGCAAACCTCATAGTCCTGTGGCTGATCCACCAAAACCGAAGAGACACGTCCACATCAGACATCTTCATCTGGCATCTGGCTGTGCTGGACACATTCTTCTGCCTTATAACTCCACTGGAAATTGCCAACCTGCTGTATCTGACCACCAGCAGCACCTGGTATGTGCTGCGTTTCTTTTACGGTGTCAAAGACTTTTCGCCACTTTTCCTCGCCTGCATCTGTCTGGATCGCTACATGGCCGTGCGCCATCCCATTATCTTCTCCAAGCTGAAGGACCGGCCCCATCGTCCTGTTTGCGCCGTTGTTGTGTGGTTCATCATTTTGTTGCATGGCATACTGAAGTCTCTGAACACCATCACCAACTTCGATAAAGTATTCACAGTCATGATCCTGGCCACATTTGCATTCATGGTTTTCTGCAACATCTCCATCCTGTGTGCCCTGCGCCAATCCGGTCCAGGCAGGGACATCATGCATCCGGTCAAGAAAAGAGCTTTTAAAGTTGTGCTCATTATTTTAGCTATCATAGTCTTTAACTACTTCCCTCACGTAGCGCTCTTTCCGTTTAAGGAGTATTTTGCTCCAGATAAGTTTAAATGTTATGTCCATTACATAGCTTTTGGCTTCCTTAACATCAGCAGCAGCATTCAGCCTGTCTTGTACCTGTCGAATAAGAAACCACAATATCCAGGGTGCTGTAGTGAGTGCTACAACACTAAAGAGAAAGAGACTTCAACTACAAATGCAATATAATTACAAATAAATTACAGTGTGCACTACTAATAAATAAATGGTCCAAGGGAGGGGAAAAAGAGACATTCCACATTTGATCACAAGTTTTACATATTCCACAACCACAAACCTTTGAAGATACATCGTAGTTTCAACTTGACGTAAGTACTATTCGACCAGAAAAGGTATATATATATATAAGTAAATTAATAATTCAGTGTCTTAGACTGCGTAAAAAGAACAAGGCGATCCCTTTTCTGAAATGCGGTTTTGAAGCTCTGTTGAAGGAGCTCTGGTAATTCAGAAACAGGCATATGAGGAAAAAGAACTCCGTTATCCATAGCCTGCATGCCATCCTGTGTCAACTTCTAGATTTCTCGTGGAAAGATAAACTATAATAATTCCACTTAGCTAAAGTGATGTATAGCAAACAGCTATAGGTTTGAAACCTGTATTACAGCTGTCACTCCAACTGGCCAAGTCCTAATTTCGCATAATTTTATGGCTTAATATAAATTCAACTGAGAAGTTGCATGAAAATTTGGCTTAAGTCATTGGGGATTAAGTCATTTTTAAAGCCAAGTGAGGAACTGGATGTTCCTCTCCTTTCTGCGTTTGACTCATTTTCTTAGAACTGTAGGCCGACCATTTATTGTAAATAGCAAAAAAAAAAAAAAAAAAACACAAAAACTGCAAAAAATGTTACAACATGACAAGAATTAAAATATAGGAGTAAAGGACAAGGATTACTTTGCAATATATATATATATATACACACACTCATGTGAAAAATTTGTCATAGTAAAAAGTACACTTACTGTATGAAAGTACATAACCATGAAACCAAACATCAGAACTCTTGTTGCTTGTATTTATATATATATAAAACATTTTATGCTTTGTTAACATTGGTTAGCAAGTACACCATTAAAAATCAACATTTAGGGGAACCATTTATGGTTTCCGTAAGAACCCTTTAGTTTAGTCATGATTTTATTTTATTTTTTGTTGCAATAACAGACTGTATAATTATTTGTACCAAAAAACTTTTTTTTTTTTTTACACATCGTATCATTTATGGTAGAATTTTATTCTATGCAGAACCAAAAACAAAATGTTAGATATCAATCAAAAAGTATTCTAAAGAACTTATTAGTGGTGGCTGATGAGACCAAAAATATAATATCATATACATTGCTGTGGCTTTACATGTTGTGCCTTTACATAGCCTTACATTTTTAAACCTAATTTGCCTGAAACTGTACCTAACACAGGATTTGTTGTGATATACTGTATGTTTGAAACCAAGCAAAGACTTTATGCTCATCCTGTATTACAATACTTAAGTTTGTTCAAAACATTACAGTTTACCTGCCTGCATTATACATATTTAACCAGGGGTGTCTTGCCAGGTTGTTTCCTGCTGCTGCTTGTCTTATAGGAGTATATTAAAAGACTTCATTAATTGTCTTCATTAAAAGAAAAACATGCTTTATTGAGTTGACCTTTTAAAGGATCTTTTAGTTTATTTCCCTTTAAAAGCGACTGTGGCTTTCTTGGTATGTTTAAGCTCCGTTATCCATTTGACTCGATCTCAGCAGAAACTAGAGCTTGGTACACTTCAGAATTTATCCTACTACCTCTATCACCAGTCACACCATCAGTGAAGACCGCTGATCCATTTCCGTTTGCAGCCATAAATGCCCATGCTTCCACCATCTTTGACAGATGATGCAGCATGCCTTGGATCATGAACCTGTCCTTTTATTTTCCATTTTTTTCTCTTAATGTTTTAAACTGGCTTTATTTATTCTTGACTGTTATTGATTTGTGTGAAGGAGGTGATTCAGTGAATGCATGTCTAGACTGTGGCAGAAGCATTTCACTGCGTATCGTACTGTGTGTGAGACAAATAACATTTGGATTTGACCTTTTTCAGTGTTCCTGACAATGTTTTGAAGGCAAACTTTCTATTATGACCCCTGACGATCACCTCATTCGCTCGCATTGACACTTCTTTCGACTGCAGAATTCTCATGAAGAGCTAACAAAAGCATATTCAGCATTTGTAATGAACTCCATTCAACTCATTTAGTCATCTTAATAAATAATAAGCAGTTTTAATGCACATTATTAGTATTTCTGAGCTTTAAAAACTATTATAATTTCTAAAGATTTAATAATCCATTATTGTTAAACCTCTTGAATTAAAGCTGAAAATCTGCCCTGAAGCGTCCAGAGGAAGAAAAAAATAAAAAATTCTCTTGAATATGTAAAGATCTGACTGTACAAATATAATGTTTATATTACAAGAATTGTAATCACTTAAGCACATATCCAGTTATGAGCAAAAATCACATTTGAGTTTTTTCATTAAATTTATTTTTGATGGAATGACAAATGCAAGAAATGGCCTCATTCCTACTAAATAAACAATACTAACCATGACAATGTACATATTTTTAGTTAACATTACAATCTATCCTTTCTTGTCAAGGGGAATTCGCAGTTAAAAGAACAGTATAATGTGCTCACTTTAAACTGATACTGCAAAGCTACGCTTGTCAATACCATTAACAAGTCTACAGTCATATTCACAAGGTTAGATGTCTTCTAGTTCACATGGTTTGTTTATGCAGACTTATAGAGAAGAAGCACAAACAGGAACAGTGAGAAAATACTCAGTAATGCTTGCCCTAAAATGCATAAAAAGGTAAGAGAACTTGAAAAAGAAAAAACAAAAAACACATATGTATGGAAAATAAGCAATGTCTCAAACATTTGCAATCTTTTACAAGTGTGAGAACTCAATCACACAGACATTGGGGGGAAAAAAGTGTTCGCTAATAAGATCACAAAGTATTAAAATACAAGAACAAAAATTCAGCATTTCTGATCAGTTTGTTACAATTAGTCACCAATCAAAAAATCATGAGTCCTTCTATTATGATTAATGACAGTTATTGGAGGTATAACACTGATTATGTAATTTCATTCAAAGCATAGAATTCATTTTCCAGTGAGAAGTTGCCAACATTGAGGCTTCAGCAGGGAATCAAGGATCAATTTTAGGCCCTTGTGAAAATGCTAAAACGATCCAACTAGTTTTCACTAGTTTTCAAATATCAAATAAGAACAATGTAACAGTAACTGAATGCTCTAGATTATATTATTCAAGATCATTTTCATTCTCTCGGCATTTAAATTTTTTTGTTCTACTGGGCTTATATCTGTGCAACTTTTATATATATATATATATATATATATATATATATATATATATATATACACACACACACACACACACACACACATATATATATATATATATATATATATATATATATATATATATATATAAAAATGGGTCCGATTGATACAGTTGTGGAATAGTTACGTGACAAAGTAAAATGGACATAAACCTAATCGGATTACTCTGAAATCAGACACCGGCTGTCAAAACGCTGGTGATGTTCCTGCGCTGCAGGTGGAATAAAATTTTGAAATACACTTTTCTACTTTTTCTCCACTTTTGGAGATAAACACCCTCTTGAACTGTACCCATGTGTGAGATTTGTGCAAAACAAACATTTGGGTTCAGAATAGTTATAGTTTTCAGAGCTATATATGGTGGGGGGGGGGGAAAATCAACATTTTGCTGTATGGAGGTTTCATGAAGGGAGATATACATTGTATATGTGTATGTGTTTATGAATATAGTATCTGTATACATATTAGAGATGGGGGGGGGCACAATTTTTTTTAATTACAGGTGTGCTCTAAACTATTCAAACATTGACAGGCAGCAGAGCATCCTATGTGAGAGGAAAATGTTTTTAGAATTGGAACAAAACAAACAAATAAAAGAAAGTAGTTTTGAATCTGAGTATTTTTAAAATAAAATCGTGATACTCTATCGTGATAGAAGCACCCAAGTATTGTGATTAATATTATATTGGCAGGTCCTTGGTGATTCCCATTCCTAATAATATATTGTACTTGTTTTGTTTGTTTTAAATAATATTTTTTTTCCTTTAAAAAAATTTCAGGAAACAGATAAAAGCAATATTCTATCCATACGGTGATCAGTCATAATCCTCCGGGATTCCATTTATACAAGCTAATATATGGTGTACTTTTAGGGAATGTCAAGAATTACAATTAAAACACCTCAAGCAACCACACTGTTGATTTGGAGACGGAAGGAAACTGGAAATTTTAAAAATAAGGATCAGGTCATTTCTATTTCCTTTAACCTGAAAACACCACAAACCACTAACTGAATTTAACCTTATTTTATACATGCCCACCGTAATAACTTTTAAGTAAAATGGGCCTAATTTGTCCAAGCTGTGATGCTAGAAATTAAAATATTTGTATACATTACCTTTCAAAACTGTGCAATAAAAGGCTGTTCAGCAAATTGAAATGTAGAAATCTCACACACATCTCATGCCATTTGGCCAGGTACAACTATCTGCAACATTGGCCAAACTGGATGGTGGTTCATTTTCCAGTAAATAGATCAATAAGTGTACAGATGCTTTAAAACATCATTACTAAACGCACAAGTGTGACGTCACAGCCATCCATAGCCGAAAGCCCAGGGGTCAAATTGGTCATGCTCTCTGGATGGTAGAGATGGTATACTACCCATCCACATCTGAGAGCTATGTACCGAGAATGAACCACCATCTAAATTATATTCACTCAAGGGTAGTGCCCTTCCACTGGAGAATAGGCTAATGGGTGTTGTTAAAGCGGCCTTAAATAAAGGGTTACCTAATGATCTGGCCATCATGTGTTGGAATGGATTCTTCATTCACTCCATCCCTTCCAAATTTTGTACTTCATCACCACCATGAAGATTTTGTTCTTCCAATTCCATCTGCAACGACTCATCAGGACGAATCAGTACAGTTTGCTCTTTGGCGTGGAGCTGCTCGTGTCTTTTCAGATGGCTGGCCCTGCTAAAGCTTTTCTCACAGCGTACGCAGGTGTGCAGCTTCTCCCCGGTGTGGGTGAGCTGATGGAGCTTGAGGCTGCTGGCCACCGTGAAGGTGCGGCCGCATATCCCGCATTCGTACGGCCTCTCGCCTGTGTGCATGCGCATGTGGATGCTCAGGTGGCCGGCCTGACTGAACGTCTTCTCGCAAAGGTCACAGTGGTACGGGCGCTCACCCGTGTGCACACGCAGATGCGTTTTGAGATCGCCTTGGCTGTTGAACCGCTTCCCACACTGACCACAACAATGAGGTTTTTCTCCACTATGGATCCGGAGATGAATCCTAAGGTTGCCGGCGCTGGCGAAGGTCTTGGCGCAGACGCTGCAAGAGTATGGTCGCTCGCCCGTGTGCGTCCGGAGGTGCACTTTCAACTGGTTGTGTTCGGTAAAGCGCTTGGAGCAATGTGGGCAGGCGTAGGGTTTCTCGCCCGTGTGGGTTCGTTTGTGGATCCGGAGCTGGCCCTGATGACCATAGCTCTTTCCGCACAGGTTACAGGAATACGGTCTCTCGCCCGTGTGGGTGCGTTGATGGTTCTTCAGCAGGTCAGCTCGGCTAAAACCCTTGCCACAGTAACTACAGATGTGAGCTCTCTCCGAGCTGTGGGTCCTCATGTGTATGTTAAGTGACGCCATGCGACCAAAGCTCTTCTCGCAAAGAGCGCAGTGAAAGGTTTTGCTGTCTTTTAGCTCCTTTGAGTCTGGCAATTCGGTTGATTGGAAGATTTCTATAAATCCCTTGTCAGGTTCTAAAGCCAGACCAACGTCACCATCGAAACAGGCGCCAAGCACGGGGTCCTCAGTTGGGTCTTCAACATCTTCCTCGGACACGCTGTGTGCCGATCTCTCCGATTCATGGTGCCCCAAATCGCTGGCTTCGTCTTCGCTCATAGTACTGCTCATGTGCTTATTGGACACCATGGTTACTTGAATCTCATCGTCGCTGGCTCTGGAGTGATTTGCTGGAGATCCAATGTAACATTCTGAAAAGTGTTCCTCAGACCCTTCTACTTTAATCATCTTAGCTGTGAGGTTAACAGGGGATTGATGCTTTAACGGGTGGCCGTCATCTTCATAGTCCGGGTCTAGCTTTACAAAAGGTACTGTGGTACTCAGCGCTCCTTCGTCTAACTGATGAGTTCCACGGTTGGTTGGAAGCAGGCTTTGTTTCAGTAATACAGGCCTAGAGCTTCTTGCCGTCTTTCTCCAATTTTCCTTCTGTTTCTGAGAAGCTTTCCCTGGACCCTTATGTACGAGTAAAGTTGGATGATGAAGAAAAGTCGATGTTAAATCTCCATCGGCAATAACAACCTCCTTACTCACTGCAAAGTAAAAGAAATAAGTAAATAAATTAAAAAAATAGTTTGAAACAGTCAACGTGTTTAGTCTTGCAAGGTATCGCTAAACAACTGGATAAATTTGTCATTGAACCTGGTGCAGAAGTATTTAGTTTCACAGGAACAGGTTACCTGACTAAAAGTAAGAATGACCAATCCCAAAACTTCTATACAGCATATCCTCATACAGGGTCATAGGAGTCTGGAGCCTATCCCAGGAGACTTTGGACACAAGGCTTGGGACACCCTGAACAGGCGTGTCAATCCACTGCAGGGCACACACATTCACTACACGCAATTTGGAAACGCCAATAAACCTAGTGTGTCTTTGGATTGTGGAAGGAAACCCACCGAGCACGGGAAGAACATGCAAAATCCACGCACACAGACTCGAGGTCGAAATCAAAACCTTGACCCGGGAGATGCGAGGCCACAGTGCTAACCATTTGGCTTCCAAATTTTTTATTAATTCAAGTGACTTTTATCTGACTCTAATATAGACAAGTACGTCCTCTGAAACAGCATATATGAGCACATCACATCTGTGCGTATGTTATCTGGGTTAACAGTTAATCGGCTGTTTTTATTGAGGTCAAGAGGAAGGAAGAAAGCCAGGTGCCACATTTTAGGGTTTTAGCAGCTATTGTTAGCACTGCTGAATTGTCAGTGAGTGACCTAACGCATGTGGAGGGGTAATAAATCGCACAGATTCTAATCTGACGATTCTCATTTGATATATATATATTTGAGCCACTTCGGGCTGGTAATGTGAATGAAGCCAAAACGGAGATGGACTGGGCAGAAACCAAGAAGTGTCACAGTCCGGATGGGAAGTGTATGGAATAAAATCACTGTCAAAAATAATCGTGCGTAAAAAAAAGATTTGTGTGTAATTCTGTGTTTTGTCCGAGTTGGATTCCAAAATCTACGGCCACGACTCTGACCGCTTACAGACACAAAACTCGTTTTTACAACTCCTCTGTTACACGGACGAATTGCAAAATTACGCCTATGAATGTAGTGTGTTAGACCGCTGTCAAAAATACGTCATCAAGGCCACATGCACAGGCATTAATATCCGTGGGAAGAAGGATCGATTCGGTCACCGTTTTAAACCACCGGCGCCAAAATGGCATATCAGCAGCCGAGCGCTCTCTCATCGTCTCAGGTAAGTTTTCTTTTTTTTCACAGATTCGTACATGTTTAAGAGAAGTAAAATTACAGAGATGTTTTAACTATAGCAGGTAAGATTTTAGGAGTTTAAAACGGTGGCAGGGCGCATGCGCCTATCAATTCCTCCTCCTTCGGATAGTAACGCCTGTGCATGTGGCCTTGATGACGTATTTTTGACAGTGGTTTAACACACTACATTCATGGGCGTAATTTCTCAATTCGTCCGTGTAACAGAGGAGTTGTAAAAACAAGTTTTGTGTCTATAAACGGTCAGAGTCGTATATTTCAGAGTTGTACTGTAAAAAACACACTAAATATCGTATTTGTAAGCTGTCGTGGCCGTAGATTTTGGAATCCAACTCGGACAAAACACAGAATTACACACATCTTTTTTTTACGCACGATTATTTTTGACAGTGATTTTATTACATAGAAGTGAAGGGTATAAATGATAAGATCTTAAACAGCTGGTATAGAAAAAAGGATGAGGTGATGATATCCTCAGTGGCCTATACTCCAGCCAGGAGCATCCCAACAGTTTGACCTGACTGCAAGGATTTTACTACTAGAATCAGTCGGGTTGTGTAAACTGTAGATAACATGTTCAACAGTTAACTTACTTATTAGCCATAACAATCGATCACATCTTTGTTCTCTCATTGGAATGAATATATTCTTTCGTGTCGATGTTTGTTTGCCCCACGCTGGGGTAACATTAGGTCACAGGGATGAGAGTCACCAGAGACCAGCAAAACATAGGAGCCAATTTTATTTGTATTGTGATTCTGTAACAAAATTCTACAACTATCCTGATTCTATATAATTTTTTTTTTACTTTCTTACAATTTAACAAATTCAACAAATAATTTGCTCCTGCTACACAGCACACTGTACTGCCTGCCAATGTATGAAGAGTGCCACCTGTAGGACCATAGATTAATTGCAACATACTACCACCTCAAATGCAAACACAAATTATAATTAAAAACTAAAAATATTTTTTAAGAAAGTTTAGAAACATCAATTGCAACAGAAAAGAATCATGATGCGCAACATTTTTTTTTTACCACTCTCAATTAAATGATGTTTCCAGAGGGGAAATGTTCCTTCCTTTCCTGATTAGTAAACTCTCTCACATTTGTGTTTCCTTCAGACTTTTATTCACTGGGTCTTTGATGGAGTAAGGGGCATCGATTCGCTAACATTTCACATTATTATTTTTATTATTATATTTCTGTCAGATTAAATGCTTTATAGTAAGAAGAATCATTTTGCGCATGTCAGAAAACTCCTCTGACTAAATAAACCCATTACATTAGCATCCATGCAAATGGTTAAAATAACTAGAATGATTTCAATGGGATTAAAATTATCAATGCTAACCATTTTTATGAGCTTGAGTCAGAAATTATCCGACTAACTTTCAGAAAAGTTTTGGAAAGAAAACAATCTCGTCTCTTTTCAATACACTTTGTCCATCAACAAGCTTAGGTATCAATGTTTAAAAAATGTTTTAGGCTAAGCTGCAAGCCACGAATGCACCGCTGTCTCCAGTTCTTCATCAGAAGTGAATCTTTGTCCTCGTAGGGCTGCTTTCAGGGACCAGACAGGGGAAAGTCTGATCGAGTGAGATCAGAACTATAGTGAGGATGCTTTAACATCTCAAAACAAAGTTTTTGCAGAGTGTAGATGGTGTGGGCAGAAATGTGCGGACATGCATCACCATGCAATATCACGATGTCCTTGGATAGCGGTTCTCTACAATTAATCTGAAGTTTTGGCTTCAATAAGCATCTGACTGCACTGTTGATTTTTTAAACTTTTTCCATAATGATGTTCCAAAACTGGACCCTGAATAGCCCAGAAAACTTTAAGAATTCTGCCGTTTACTCTCAGGCTCATAGTGATTATATTACACAGTCATACTCTCATCATCAGTAATGATTCTCTTTAAGAAACTTTCACCTTCCTTAGAGTATCATTCCAAGTTTTGTTTGCAGATATCCAAAACTCCTGGTTTTGTCCCCAGGTACACCCTCAGACCCCCAAAAAAGAAATTAAAAATTATCACTGCACGCTGCACTTTCGTGCAAATCACAAGTGGGGCACCCATTTTTGCTCGCACTGCTGTTATAAATGAACTGATGTAACACGTTCACACCTGCACGGCAGTGACTCAAGAGACAGCAGCCTTGAACACAAAGTGCTGATAAGACCCTTGTTAATAATTTATTAATTAACTAGCAGAAAAGAGTTTGTAAAAATAGTTAAAAGGTTGAAGCTGAAAATAAGCTGTAATAAATCAGCTTTAATGTAATCGTAAAATAAAATTTACCTAGCAAGATTAAAAATTTACTTTCATTTCATCTTATAACAATCAATGGGAAAGGGAGGATTTAGAAAGGTTTATGTTTACGGCAAGTTATGGTCCATTATGATACACTAATGTCAGTACCTGTCCTTGATGGGAAAAGAGTTTGAAGAAATAGTTAAAAGGTTAAAGTTAAAAGCTGATCAGTTTTAATGTAATCTTACTAGCTCAGGTTGAAGCCCACGTACATGTCTGTCTGTCTGTCTGTATGGGTGAAAACTCTGCCAAACTTATTAATACAAAGAAATACAATTTTGTAAGGTTGAGTATCTTATGCCTTGTTGACGCCAAGTTGTACTTCTTTCATCATCAGCCAAATACACTCCGTGTTTTGTAATCTGAGAGTGAATCACAGATGATAAATCGAAAAATATTAAGATTAAGTTTCGTCTTAAAATGCTAACTTAACAGTGCGTTAAACTTCACTTATACCACTTCAGCGCTACTATTTCAGCAGTGAAAATATTAACTGCAGTACAAATATTTAGTTTAGCTTTTCTAAATAATATCTATTAGTGCAGGTGTTTGTTTACGTTGAGCAAGTAGCTTATTTTAAAGTAGATTATTAAAACCGGCACATTACTGTTCATAACATCGCTATTACACAACATTTTGATTTGACTTATGGTGCAGGTTAAATTTCAGGCAGATAGCATTGTAAAGGTTTGATTAAATTCTGTCCAGCTAGTTTTGCATGATGCTGTGACATAACCTGGTTGGACAGACAGACAGAACATTTTCTGAAACTGGTTTCTGGTCCTCCAATGTATGAACTGGAGAGACATCATCAAAAGAGTAAGTTCTGACTTATGTATAGGTAAAATCTTTTTTGTTTATATTGACTACTGTATTAGTCATGCTTTTTATCACGTGATATTTACATTTAATGTTGTGTTTCATGTTTACTTACCTTTATGTATGAATGGTAAATTTAAAGAACAATAAAACATTACCAGTTTGTTTCTCTGATGCACATGCACCTGTACCTACTCATGCATTTCACACACCTGTTTTCACCTGACATGCGGTGGCCTCCTGACCTCGCAGCTTTTCTCTCAAAGTCTCATTTTCGGATGTAATGCGCCGGATCTGTCCCTGATACTCGGCCAGGGTCTGATCTACAGAGTCCAGGATGTTATCCACAGTCGCCCTGAAGATCTCGTTCAGAGAGGACTCCAGGAAAGCCTTCAGGTTCTTCGAGTTCATTGTTGCAACTTAAAAGTCACAAACGAACGGAAAAGATAACCCGTTGTGTTGTGTGACTCCTAAACACGCGCACACGCACACGCACACTCTCACTCAGACACAAATACACTTCCAGAGCTCTCTGCTCGCACTGGCTAGCTGGCTAAGCGAAACCTTTGCGTTTTTAGTGACGCAGAACGAAAGGCGGCTGTGCAAAAACAGCAATAACAATCTAGCATTAAACTTGGGAAAGTTTCCGACATGAACTCGGCATCAGTGTAAACTATTTTGCTTTAATTCTTAAGCTTGTGCAATAAATGCAAACAATTCTGATAAACTGCAGGCGTCGCTAAAGCCTGACTAGTTCTGTGGTTTTCGGATCTACATACAAACGCGCTCCACGCACACTCACGCCCCCTGTGCTGCGGAGGACTTACTGCAATATATTTTTATTCGATACACTAACCGGTTTACTGGTGATTCTACGAGGGTTAGTCAAAAATGATCCGCACTCCGGTTATATTAAAACCTCTCCTTTGTCTTATCAGGAGCGCTTTTCCATTTAAGTCTATTGTCTCCCCACGTGTGAACATGTTACATTTGTACCTGCAGTTTGAGCAAAAGGTAATGCCCCACTTGTGATTTGCATGAAAGAAGAGCAGCATTCAGTAATTAATTTTATTTTTAAACAACTCAAGGAAAAGCATAAACAGAAGTGTTCGGGTTATGTGCAATGTGTATATATTTAAGTTCGATTCCCACCTCTGGTCTGTGTGCATTGAGTTTGCATGTTCTCCCTGCACTTAGTGGTTTCCTCCGGGTACTCCGGTTTCTTCCATGGTCCAAAGACGTGCATATTATAATAATTGGCGTTCCTAAACTGCCCATAGTGTGTGAATCAGTGTGTGAGTGTGTGTATGTGCCCTGTGATAGATTGGCACCCAGTCTCGTGCCCCAAGTCTCCTGGGATAGTCTCCAGGCCCACTGCGACCCTGCAAACCCTGTGCACACGCAAACCGAAATACATAACCTACAATATAAAAATATTATATGAAAGTTATTTTAATTAATAAATATAATGGTAAATATTTGCTTTAAAATGCTATTGGACAAATGTATTCACCAACTAAACTAAACCGACATATAAAAAAGTTGTTTGTGTAAATATACACATAAATTTACATATCAAGATGCATTAAACAAATTATCTGTGCTCTCACCAAGGCTTTAAAAGTGGAAAACAGGAAAATCGCAGGAACACTTGAAGGCAGCATCATTTCATTTTGCTATATTGCCCATAATTAAATGCATTGGTTGTTTATCTGGTTGCTTAATTTGACTCTCAAAGGTTAACACATTTGAAATTGTATTGTCTACATTGAAAAGAAAAAAATAATAATAATAAAAAGCAAGGCTAATTGTAAAGATTGAATCAGTGAATCAGTCATTTTGTCTCCCTCTGGCGGCAGTGATGTTCAGAGTGGGCGTGGTTTCAGGACGCAGGTTGCTTTAATAGACAGGCCAGTGAGGGCGTGTCTTCACCGTCACACTACCGTAATGAACAGAATAGCTATACAGCAGGCGTTTTTTGTTTGTTTTAAATCCGGCTACGGATATTAGTCTAGGCATTAATAAGTGGTTTAATACGGTATTGTGCAGCCAGGTGTTTTCTTTGCTGCTTTTTTTTTTTTTACCTTTCCAGGTTATCTTGCTGTTGCTTTTTCTCTTATCAAGCACTGTTCTGATGAAGATGAAGATAGGATAAAGGACTTAATTGTGAATGGGCAGCACAGTGAGTGTGTTTGATATCTTGGAAGGATTCCCAGGATAGAGCTTAGTGACCTGCTGTGTTTATTTGCAGCATGACTGAGAAGCATTCAAAACAAAGGGAAGTGGCAAATAGACTGTTCAGATCAGCTTGAGTCCGGGTAGTTTATGCTCACATTTTGACAGGTAAGTAGAAACTAATCTAATTCCTTCAAGATCATATAGAATAATTCAAGGTGGACTGTTCTGAAATTGTCCAATATCTGCAATATCACAATAGGTTTGAGGTAATACTAAGTTGATCCCTTTTTTTATGTCTTGGTGATTAGTGCTGTTATTTTGTACTTCCAGGGTTTGGGGTTTAAATCTCACCTCCTGTCTATGTGCATAGAGTGCATGTGCACATTCTCTTCCAAACGCATGGATAGGGTTTTCATGTTGCCTATTGTGTGTGAATTGTCAAGTCAAGTCAAGTAGGCTTTTATTGTCATTTCAACCATATACAGTTCAGTACACAGTGAAACGAAACAACGTTCCTCCAGGACCAAGGTGCTACATACATGTAAACGACATAAATTAACAACACAACATAATGTTAAAATCTGCGTTGTAAATTTTTTAAGTGAACCTAAACTATCAATTTCTATACAAAAAAGAGACAGCAATAGACAACAGACAACAAAGTGCACGTGCAAATGTGCAAACGAAGAGCTACATGACAACAAAAAATAACAACGTAACACATTACATTAAAGAAATACCTTTTTAGTGATAAGGTACGAGTTGAGGTAGTGGAGAGAGCAGCAAGTAAACAATTAACATAGTGTTCAAAAAATATTTTGTGCAAATAGCAAAGTGAAATGAATTATTGTGCAAATATTGCAAAGAGCAGTTATCCTATCTGGTGGGTATGAACAAATTAAGGTGGTTGTAGATCAGTGTGATTGTGCATGTGTGTGTTTATCAGTTCAGTCCGGATGTTATTTATGATGAATTGCTGGACCCCATTCAGGTTGTCCCCTCCTTATGTCCTGAGTTTCCTGGAATCAGCTTCAGGTCCCACGGCCCTACCTACATGGGATAAACTTCAATGAAAATGAATGAATGATTTTGGGTATTGACATACCTTGATCCATCTTTAGTCATTGTTATATTCTGGTCAGGTGTATTGCGATTGAAAAGTCTATCCCAGGAACACATGAGGCGGGAATACACCATGGATGGGATTTCAGTCCATCGCAGGGTGAGCACTATTCACACACGTCTTCACGTGTGCACCTACACAAATTTTTGAAAAATTGAACCAGGGTCCTGTGCTACCATTATATGTTGTATTGTGAAACATAAAGTGGCGCAGTGGTAATAGTCTTGCCCTATCATCTGGAGATCACAAGTTTGAATCCTGAACTGGGACAGCTGGGGCCAATCCCAGCTCAGGAACGGATCGCACTTCGATCCTCCCTTGATTGGTGCTTGTAGTCTTAATGTGGGTGTGTGAATGATAGTTGGGAATTGGCTATTACTAAATTGGGGAGAAAATCCAGAAAAAGAAAAGAACATGGACAAGACAGGTTGTATTTAAGTGTTTTCTTGATTCAACAGGTCTGGCAGTGATCAGGTCTGGGTGTGACAAGTGAAATTTAAATTTCAAGCTTTCCAAAAAAAAAAAAAGAAGTGTTGCTAATCACAGTTTATTCATGATGTAGCAAGGGGCTATTACTTTTTCACCTAGGGCCAGGAAGGTTTGGACAGCTTTTTCTGCTCTTAGAAAATAAAATCATCATTTAAAAAACTTGTTTGATGATCTCAATCATTTACAGTAGGTGTGACAAATATGCCAAAAAAGGAAGGGTGCAAATACTTTTTCACGGCACTGTACTGACATAATGTGCATAGAAAGAGCATTAAATAAATATGCCAGTAGAAGGGTGTTAGAATTAGGGTTAAACTGTCCCATAGACTGTAAGGTTTTCATCTTCACTCCGACACCAGATTACGTGTTTGTTGTTAACACATAACCTCATGGAAGCCAAAGGTTATAATAATTTTTTTTTTTAAACAAACACAGAATAATATGAAGAAGCAAGGTTAGGGCCGATTGTTATCTAACTCAGACTTTAGATTCCTGCAGGCTGTTAGTGGCCTTTTTCAGCTCATGTTTGGTGTTCTGGGGGAAACCCAGTGAAACCAGTAGAACCTTATCAACTTCATTCTTCGTTGGTATTTGTATTAATTCTTGAGTTTCGGGACAGCGTCAAACCTGATACAGTTTTTTAAGAATCATATCAGGACATCTGTGTGTCATTCTGTTTTCCTGTCTATCATGCTACTAATGCAGAGTCATCTTAACATAAACCATGTGGTAACTTGGCCACATTTGCTTTTGCGCAATATGATTGTTTCGAGTTTTTAGACTTTTCCCTCTCTCTCAGTTCCTCATGACTCATTACTGCTTTAAAATAGACATGTGAAATTAACAAAAATAAATCATTTGTTAAGGCCATGAGCCATGAGGTTAAGTCATCTGATCGGTCTACAGGATTAAGCCCGAGTGTGCTGCCACACTAATACCCCGCCGCGAGACTGGCCCCTGACAGGACGTGTGTTGAAATCACACAACAAGCATTGTAAGATGTCAAGACGAGAGATCTGCGACTGGTTTAAAAACTGACACGTCAACTCGCTCATCGGCCTGAGACGTTGGCTAATCGTTGTAACTCTCAAGTTTGTGTGTTATACAGGAAGAGCTGAGGTGAGCACCAGCAAGAAATAAAGTGGGGATGGACCCGGATGTGGGTTTGATGAGGTGAACTGAGCTTGAAAATTTGTTGTAGATTCTGTCTATGGCAGTGTCAAAAATTATATTTATTATTAACTGATTAGGAATCATCCTTGGAAGCAATTTTGTTTAAAAAAAAATTCAGATTATAAGAATCTACTCGAATATACATCCTCAATCCAAAACCATATTAACCTTCATCTGCCACTCCTTTTTTTTCTTTCTTTCTCTTGTTCTCTTGCTGAAGTGGTTTATTTGCAGCCAGGAAGTGGAACTATGCCTGTGTGACGCCTGCACAGAAAGTCATTGCAACGCACATCCGCTGTGCACATCTCAGAAAGGAGTACGAAAGAAAACAGACCTGGGTTATGGCTATTAACTGAAGTTAATGAAGAAAAGTTATAAAAGAAGGTGAGTCCGAGACGAGTTATTTTGTTATGCTTCATTTCAATTACAATATACCGAGTTATAGCGTGTACTCAGTGGTGAATGTAGTAGTCATTAGGCATGAAATGAGATGTGTTTCATATCGATGATATGATCGAAGATTGAAGTATATCATTTTTTTTATATCTTGACCGGCGTGGAATTCATTACTCTACAACAGACTTACTGATCCTTCATTATCAGCATCGCAGGAAACCATTGGACATCAACTCAGACCTCAGTTTCATACTTTGTTCACTTTTACAACAGTATCTATATCAACATATCATGATAATATATTTTTATTGAAATTGTCATTGTATTTACTTTGACCTTGTTTTATGTCATGTACTGTAAACAATCAAGTGATATGTTAAAACAGCATGTTTGAAAGGCTCATGCCGGGTCTAGGATACGTGCTTCTGTTGACCTGGCACGTTTTTCTACATTCTTGTAGTTCCACTTGACTGTTGGTATTTTGGTATTCAAATCACATGGGTTAGGTTTGGTTTTGCCCTTTACAGTGTCATGCCTAAGCGTTAAGGATTATGTACACACAATGGGAGTGGATACATATGAATTTATCTGTATGGTGTTTGTATTTACACAAAGAAATTTGATTTGTCCTAAAATTCAATTAGTTCGGAATTCCTGTTTATATAATATGAGTGCTTTTGAATCTGTAATTGTATATACTGTTTAGTCCATAATACAGAATACTGTTCAGTCTGTATATTCTGTAGGTATTGTTTGGTACTGTTTAGTCCTTTTGTGTTTTAAATACAAAGGGAGAATGCCACAAAAAAGAAATCCATAAATGATGACATATACGACTATTCAGTAAGGAAAAGGTAATGGCACGTATCTAATGTGGCGGTCTTGGTGAATCCTATAGTAGCTGTTTCACTTTAGTGGATAAGCTGCCATACTGGAGGATTTGTTGAACGATGTATTTCCATCATTTAGTCGTTTTTAGATTTGTTTTTTTATACCGTTTTGTGGGCAGGGCTAAATGCAAATCATATGTATTATGCAAATTGTACATAAATATATAAGTTATAGAATTTAACATGGTTTAAATATCAATAACACTCTAGTGTTGTTTCCCTGGACTGATAGAGTTTCTGTGTTAATTCATCTCAGTAGTAAAAAAATTCATATATCTGTAGTTAAAGGTGCTTTTAAGTGTCTGATTTACCACTAATCACTCCTAAATGTTTGTGTGACCTACAGATGGACGCATGCTTTACGGTAATCACATAGAATCAGTTCCTTAAGAAGCCATGGAGAGCCATCTCATTCTACCTGCATCGGATGATTTTACGCCAGAAGAGCCATATCTGGAAGCCAAGCTATACATAGAGAGGGTGGAGCAGGAGAATCACCGATGCCAAGAAGAAATCCACAGAGAGAGACCCCATGAACTGTTGGAGATAGACAGTCCCGAACAGTTAGAGCATGGGGTTTCCATTACAATGTACCCTGTTAGGGTTCCCAGCATGCATTTCAGCTGTGCTACAGTACAATGGGATATGCCACAGACTCCTGTAGATGCTTCATCCAAAGATTTGGGTTCAAGTGCGATTAACTCGAGTTATGGGTTGAGTATGGACTGGGTAATCAATCCTCCAGCCTTAGACATGCCATTGTTGAGCAAGGAGGAAATGATTGATCCGGAACCAGAAGAAGAGCCAGGACAGACCGATGATGACGTGGAGCAAGAGCCTGCTATAAGTATAGAAGTCGACTCTTGCCAGGTATGGATTAGCAAAGTTCTTGGCGGCCATCTTGGAAGTGATCCATGGTCTCAAGTCATTTCCAATCGTACAACATCTGTTTACTTAAGCTGATTTCTAAACCTGCACCCTGTGGACAAAAAATTTGAAATCATCATTAAAATCCGATAAAAGAATTTGTGAATAATTCACTTATAGTGGCATCATAACATTTTATTTCAGGTTATTGTGCATGCACATTTCCGTTGACTCTATTTGATTTGTGTTTCTAAGCTACTTGACAGAGGTGGAATATAACTGAGTATGTTTACTTTATTACTGCACTTAAGTACATTTTTCACGTAATAAATGTACTTAAGTACATTTATTAGAGGATACTTTTCACTTTTACTTCACTACAATATCCAGGAAATATCTGTACTCCTACTTAACTACATTTCTGCATGGCGACAAGTATTTCAAATGAGACGCGGAGCTTGTTGCAGACGCCGCCGAAAAAAGGACATTCCCCAATAGGGAAGTTGGGGGGGGTTGGGTGTGAGGGTCTACTTTGGAAAACCCTACTATGAGCTAATGTAAGCTCTGTACTTTGACTACTGACTAAGGCCGTACAACTAAGGCCGTGCACTTTATGGCTAACACGCAGCCATGTTTTAGCTAACCCCATCCAAATATAGGTAATCTGACTGTTACTGATTATTTCCAGGACAAGTTATCTTGCTTTGGTTGTAAAATTAAACAAGACACATCATGTACAGTATACATCATGGATGCATTCTAGTCATGCGTCAGTCAAAGTGCTAGTTTTAAATAGATTATGCTATGGAACGTATGGCTAATCTGTTTTTACAGATACGATCATGAAGCTACTCCACAACAAGCCTTATTTTCTCTGTATTATTATTATTATTATTATTATTATTATTATTATTATTATCGTATTGAGTTGACAGGTTATTGAAAAATTATGACTATATTGAAAAGTGTGTCTGCTGATTTTTGCCGTCTGAAATATGAAATATGAAAGCCGAAGTGTAATATTTCTCTTATGAGAATTTTCATAATATTATTCCAAATTTATTGGATAATGAAAAAAAAATCCTTTTTTAAATGGATTTTTTTGGACTATTTAAAGGTTACATTCACATAAAAAAGATGCCATTTTGAGTATTAACACTCTCCCTCATTCATATTTCAACCAATGGCCTCCATACTGTTTCTGGTACTAGTCAAACAGGAAGAGTTGTGTGGTTTAGCATGTAGAGCAGCAACTCTTAATATGAGTACTGGTGAGGTGCTGTGATGAGAGGTGAAATTGTTTCCATGTCTGCTTACTGCCTACAGTTGAGTGCAAAAGTTTGCACGCCTCATTGGTTTGTCTGTTTTATGTCAAAAAAAAATTTCCTACAAGAATAACAACAATCAAACAGTATTATGAAAGGACACTTTTCAATTGAACTCTTCCTTTTCAGACCTGATTTGTTACAAACAATTGCTAACAGATTTGGCCAGACGACTGGGCAAAGATTTGCCTAGAGCTATGACAGTGATTTTTTGCCCACAAAATATTTTGAATATTGCAAATGTGCTGATACAAACACTGTTCAGAAGATAAAAATGAGTTATTAATGTAAAACCTTTTATTATCTTCAGCGTATTAAAGTAATGCAGTATTTTAGAGAATATCTGCATCACATCCAAAAATGGAGGAGGCAAATTTCTGACTATATTTTTGTGCTATGCATATGCTGACGCACCACTGAACCACATTGTTGCGTTGTGGCTGTATATTGAATTTCCTTCTCTACTCGTGGGTGTATAAACTTTTGCTCTCAACTGCAGTTTGAAAAATACCATAGTTATATGTTTGCCAATGATGTAGTCTCTGATGTATTTACTGTATGATCAATTTACATATATAATCTGTATATCAGTCCATATCTGTCTCTCTGTCCCTCTAGCAATATAATTAATTTATCATTTCTTGGTTCTCTTTATTTTAAAACCTGATATTCATTCAAGTGTGCTTCAGTTTACTGTGTCCACATTTCATGTTTGTTTTTTCTTCTTACAGTTACATGATCCACATACAGAGGTGAATGTTTGTGCGACACTATCAAACGAAGACGGACAGACACCATTTACAGGTAACATGCATCTTATTTATTCAATGCATCACTGTCAATTTGGTAAATATATTGAAAACATTTATATACATTTGCAGTAGCAACTACGAGGAAGGGAAAAGGGCCCATCAGTGTTGAATACTCAGCTTTTATAACACAGTACGCACCTCTTGCTATGTGACTAGTGATGTCGCTTCCTGTTTTATTTATGTCTACCTGGAGGCATAAATGCACCCACTATAAATTTCCATTTAACTCTCTATTGGGCGGGGGGTTTGGGGAGTCACCACAGTACTGCACACAGCATTTAAGGTTTTTTTTTTCTTCTTCTTTTTTTTAAACAAAGGGTTAGTTTTAGGTCAAGTTAATATTTAAATAACCTTTTATAGTTTAATGTAATTTTATAGATGTTTTGAAAAGTGCTTGATATTTGGGGTTATATTTTCAATGTTTACAAACATCCTTCTTTTGAAGAATTATGTGAAGAATGCTTGGTTAGCCATTATTAATGGTTGAATTAAAAAATAATAATAATAAACATTTTTTTCTTTGTGTGCTGTGTGGTTGGGGGTTATAATTTGGGCCAAATTGATTATAATGAATTTGGAACTAAATAAAAGATACACCTGAAACTAGCACAGCATTAGAATTTTTATAATTTTAAAACAAGCCAGGAATTTAATACCTTTCATGTGAAGGAAATTGAAAATAAATACACAAATAATTCAAGACTTAAACAGCCATGACAAAGTTAAATTGTTTTCCTGAGCCCAGGTGATGACTATTTTATATGTACACTGAGATACACTGTATATTCTGGAATATTTATTTATTTATTTATTTATTATGATTTTTCTTTTTAATTAAATTTAAAAAGTAAAACTTTCATATATTCTAGATTAATTACAGCGATGATTATGGCTTACAGCTCATGAAGATAAAAAAAAGTATCTCATAATAGAATATTTCATATTGAGTTTAAGGAACTTTTCATACAGTATACTGTAAATTCTGTGTAGCTCTACGTCTAGTTCAGTATCATTTCACAATCATGGGGAAGACTGCTGACTTGACAGTTGTCCATAAGATGATCATCACTCCCTAGGAAGGGTGAGGTTGGAGTCAGTGCATCAAGAGCCACCACGCACAGCGTGTGAATCACCAGTGAATTTACTTATCAAAGAAATCTAGTCTTTGAGTACACCTCAGCGTTGCCACAGGCTGAATGCCTCCATGCCGTGCCGCATTGACGCATTAAGCGTTGCTAAAAGGGGCCCCAAACAAAAAAATTTATCTCTTTTTATAATAGATTTTTGATTTTCTTAAGAAATATTTAATTTGACGTGTAATGAACCTAGGAACCTTGTGAAAATTCCTAAAATAAGGCCATGTCTGTACATGAGTTATCTTATTTAACTGTATTCTAATCTCTTTTCAGAGATCTCACAGGCACCAGAAGAAAATGATGATGGTGGATTATTGGACTGTGAGGAAAATATTAATGAAATGGAAAGCCATCTCTGTATAGAGGACCCAGATATCCTGCCAGTTCCTGAGGAAAATATTGATGAAATAGAATGCCATCTCTGTATAGAGGACCCAGAGATCCTGCCAGTACTGAAAGTTCTTGAAGAATCCAGCAGCAACTTTGTGCTTTTGCCTGTCCCAGAGCAAGTACTTGAAGACATGAGAGAAACAAAAGATGGAGTGGAGCTCAGTTCTGAGGCTGAATTTCCACCTCCTTGTGAGGAGGACTGTAGTTCTACTCAACAGTCAGAAACAAATGACCCAGTCCTAGAACAGGATTCAAAACAAAGTGAGGAACCTGATCTAATCCAAGAGGCAGATCCACCACAACAAAGTGTAACACCAGATTTGGTCTGCGATGCTGTCAAGGCATTAAAGATTGAAGATTCTGAAAATGTGGAGCCGATTATAATCGCTAATGATAAGTTAGGAAATGCTGAAAGATTTGAGGAGATGCAAGAATCTGTGTTGGAATTCGAGCAAGAGGAACCAACCTGTGAAGAGGTGATTGAAAGTACAGTGGAAGAGGAACTTCACAGACACAAAGAACAATTAATACAACAATCAGAATGTTCAGACGAGTTGGAAAACTCAGAAGAGTCGAAGCAAGAACTTGAAGAAACTTCAGAAGAGACAAAGGAACCAAGTTCTAATGAAACAGAAACATTAGACCAGTCAAGTCAGACAAAAAGTACAGTTGATGTAGAACTAGATCAAACAGAAATTCCCAATGAGACAGAACCCTTGGACCAACCTGAAAGCTCAGCTGAAACAGACCCAGCACAGCTCTCAGAATTGAAGGATGGTGAAGAAGATGCCTCACTCATAACAACTCAACCAGATGAGCTTCAGCAAACCGAGCAGGAAAACCCCACCACCTCAGAACAACATGAGAATAATGACAACGACAGTGTAGGACAAACTGAAGAGGTCTCATCCAAGCATGTACCAGGTGCAGAGGAACAACCGGAGGAATCTGTTGAACCTAAAGTCCCCTACAAGAATGGAAACATAGAAGTTGCGGACCGAGAGGAGGCGCGTAAACTTGCGGAGAGACTTTACAAGCTTGACAATGTTCAGCGTACAGATGTGGTTCGACATTTGGACAAAGAGTGAGTTACTGTTAAGCACTGATTCATTGCAGTAATAATACGGTTTAAAAAGGTTGCTTCCTTCATAGTTACCAGTCAAAAGTTTGGGCACACCTTCTAATGCAATGTTTTTTTTTTTTGTGATTTATTTTCTACATACTAGAACATTACTGCCCATTTACAGTAAAACTATGTAATAACACATGTGGCATTAGATAATTAAGTCACAACAACAATCAAGTGAACTGGAACAGTTCTTGCAAGAACAGTATTGTCAAGTGCATTTACAAAAAGCATCAAGCACCATGATGAAACTGTGTTTAATCCAATCCTCCAACACCCCCCCCCCCCCCCCCCGCCCCAGTTTTTTTTTAACCATTCCAAGGAATATACCCAAAATGATTTGCCTTATTGTAAGGAGATCACGCACAGTCATCTATTACCAGTACACCAAGATGGTGGAAGGGATTGTGTTACACTCCATTGTCAGTCACAGCCATGCTTGAGCATATGTGAGCACCTAGAGTGTGTTCAGCCACGCAATGAAATTATGTAATAGCTGGTTTTGTATATCTTTGAGGAAGCATGCTCTAACACTCATCCGGACTGATTGGTAGCAGGGTGTGATGAATAGATTGGTAGAAATGGCGTTTAAAAAAAAAACTCATGACATTTGGCAAAATCAGGTAGGATGTGTTGATGAATAAAAACTCTAGTGAATAAGCTCCAACGACTGCTCCTACAGTAGGATAAGAAAACGGTAGGATAAGCAGTAATGAAGTCAAAATTTGCTTAATTGTTATTAGAGAATATTAACATCCTAATCAGATAACAATATGAAAATTAATATAGTCTTAATCAACTATTTGCAAATATTTGTTACTTACAGAATGAAGGTAAATCCAAGACCTCCATTATTGGTTTCTATTTTGTCTTATTGGTAAAGACTTAAATGTATATATTACTCCAAAAACGTATGTGCATATGCTTTTTTTATTCTAGCAATGAGTTCAGTCGCGTTGTTGGGGAGGAGTACCTTAAGTTCTTCGAATTTATGGGCCAAAGCTTGGATGAAGCTCTTCGGTGAGATTCTCCATCAACTTCAGGATACTAACTGTAGTATTTACAATACCTAAAACTAAAACACGACCTTGTCGTAACCTTGTTTTGTTTTCATTCAATTTCTAGGTCTTTTCTAAAGGAAGTGGTTTTGATCGGTGAGACTCAAGAGAGGGAGCGAGTACTCGATCATTTCTCCAAGCGTTACCAGCAGTGCAACCCTGAGACATTCTCCTCATCCGGAGCCGTGCTCACGCTCACATGTGCCGTCATGTTGCTCAACACAGACCTGCACGGACAAGTACGTTCCATTTCTAATTAATAGGTTGGAACCAAAAAGCTTAAAATATCGTTGCTTTTGCTTTGTAAACACTGCTTTGTCCTCCTCCTGATCAGAATGTTGGGAAGGCCATGTCTATGGCCGACTTTGTGTCGAACCTGGATGGGATGAATGAAGGAGAGAATTTCAGTAAAGACTTACTGAAGGTAAGCGAAATGCTTTTGAACCTATAGTGTAAATAGTTCAGTTCAAAAGTTTGCACACCTTCAGAATACATGATTGATTAATATGTTGTTTTTTTGGTTTCATTATCACAATTAACAAAAATAGGCAAATTTGTTTTTTTCTGAATGTGTTGTATATTTTCTCTAGCCCCACAAATTCCTCCCTGCATACCTGTCTTTCTCAAACATTGTTTGGAAACCAAAATCGAAAATTGTTACACTTTTTGCTTTGGGTTTGTTTGAAACGATTTTATTTTATTTATTTATTTATTTTTAGAACTGTTTCTACACATGCTTTTTTTTTTTGACAATTAAGATTTTTTTGGTTTGTTTTTCATATAAAAACCAGGGGGCACAAACTTTTGCACTCAACTTATAAAAAAGGTCTTGAATCACTTTTATGGGTTTATTTACTTTGCTGAAAAGTTTTATTCTTTGATTCTCAAATCATTTCTGAAAAACAAATGTTTTTCTCCACTGATTGATTCTTCAAAAATGTCTTCCAGTCCTTTTATAACTCAATCAAGAATCACCAGCTTGAGTGGGCAGTGTGAGTCCATCTATGATTACTGTTCTCATCATTCCTTGCCTTGAGTTAATATTTCCTCCGTCTTCTAATCCTGGATTTTTGCTTGTCTTTGCGTCTAGAGAAGAGAAGGAACTGTTGACCTCAATAACCTTGGAGCAGGACTCGGATCCGGATGCGGCTCTTCGTTCGAAGAGTAACCCCTTCCAGGACCTGGCCCATGACAAGAAGGCCACTGTGTTCCAGAAAGGCTTCCTGAAGCGGAAGGCTCATGCGGACATAGACGGCAAGCGCAGTGAGTTCTCGTGATTTGATTTAGCTTTAAGATCACTTCTTCACGATGTTCGCGATGTGTTTAATGTGAATGTTCTTCCTCTGTGTGGCAGCTCCATGGGGAAAGAGGAGTTGGAAGACGTTTTATGCAGTGCTTAAAGGAATGGTGCTCTATTTACAGAAGGTAGGAAGTTTTTCTTTAACAATTAACTGAAGAATAAAGGATTATCAATTCACAAAGTCATATAGTTTTTACAACATGTTTGAGGAACCAGTTTGGAGCTTATACACAATGTATACACAAGCAAGCAAAAAATGGTTTGATCCCATGTGTTTGTGGGTTTCCTCTGGGTTTTCTGGCTTCCTTCCTCACCACTGCTCTGCTAACATCATGCAGAGCACGTCTTACCTCTTTCACTTTTCTTGGTCTTGGTGACCTTATCAGATACAGTTTAGAGTTCTGGGCTTAAGTTGTTTTCCCCCCCAGTTTTCTTAATGTGTTCTTTTGGACTTGTCACATGTGAGGGCCATTCAAATCAAGCTGGGTCTTTTCATTGGCCAGAATAACGGAACACGGTTCTAAGAATGGGAACTCCTTTTATTTCTCTATATAATCCCCTGCTACAATAATGCACTTATCCCAGTGTTTCACTAGTGCTTGGATACCATCAAGGTAGAAAGTTTTCTCAGAACTCCAGAGCCATAATAATACTGCCTGCTTCATGTCTGAAACCCTGGCCTCCTGGGAACACCTTTAATGACCCAATCATGTGGTGTGAGGTGGCTGTAACTCCCAGCGTGTAATGTGAAAGTGCTGTCTGTGAATGATTGTGTGTACAGTTCCCACAGAAAGATGCATCTCTTCTGCAAGGTGACGACAAGTTATCCATTGTTTTTCAAGGATCACCCGCTGAATGTTTACGGGAACGACTGCAGTGGGCTCATCATGCAGCTGTCATTCATGGACGTATGGCCTTCCTTAAGACATTTGCACCTTTTCAAATGTTTTACTATGGCTAGGAATCTCATCTCTGTACCGTGCTTGAAGCCTTCTGAAAATATCAATCGATTTTACACCTTCAATCCAGAGCAATGTCATCACGAGTCCTGATTTGACTTGATCTCATTTAAAAACAAGAACAGGGAAACTTCAGTCTAATTATATATCTTTGGGAAGTTTAGGTTTGAAGAGGTAAATTTTAATCACTTTCCCAGGTGAAAAGGTAAAAATACAGTTTGTGCCCCAGGGAATAATACCATATGACAAGCCAAAGTGCATTATGGGGCATATTTCATGCAGAGAGATCATATGGCTGGCTTTCATGAATTATTAATTCTGGAAGTTGTAATCACCTGACCTATGTATGGACATAATGTATTTAATTTCTTATTCTTTCTATCTGGCAGGATGAATACAGGAAGGATTGGCAAAGCTCTGAGGAGGTGCTCAGTGTCCATCACGCGCTGGCAGAGAGAGCAGAGGACTATACAAAGCGGCCTCACGTATTCCGCCTGCAGACCGCAGATTGGAGGGTCTTCCTGTTCGAAGCGCAGTAAGCATGCTGGCTCAAAACCCATCGAGAATCTTAGCTACACGACAATTTCATGTCTCCCGTTTGGTAAGGCATCACCGTCTCTCGTCCTCTAGATCTACTGAGCAAATGAACTCCTGGATCGGACGTATCAACCTGGTGTCCGCTCTCTACTCATCTCCTCCGTTTCCCGCTGCTGTTGGCTCTCAGAGGAAGTTCTGCAGACCCATTCTACCCGCAACACAGTCTGCGCTCACTCTGGTACACACAGCTTTTTCAAGTTTCCATCATTTTATGTAAATTTGTACACCATCATTTTGAAAGATACCAACTCGATGTAGCTCAGTGGGACTGCACAAGCACCATATGAGTCTCAGCTGACCTTTGAAATGCATTTTTTTCCATTTATAATGACCAAGATCTTGGGTAGTATGCTTATATGCACCTTATCTTTAATTATAGACTGACTTGCAAAACACATCCCTTTCAGGCTATGATTAACAGTTCAAGGTCTTGCTTAATGGATTTAACAGTGGAAACTTGGTTGAATTTAAACTCGACACCTTTCACTCAGTACTCCAATGCCTTTACCACACGATCTACCGCAGTCCTAATTTTAGTGCAGTGTTGTACATATTGGTACACTGCGGTCAGTATGGCATCATTGTGATAGCCCAAATTAAACGCTATTTATTTTAAACCAGAAGTGCCAATGATCATGTCCAGTGGTATTCTCTTATAATGTCATGGTAACAGACGTAGCTGTTAGAAGCAGTCTGACGCACCGCAGCTGCATTTAAGTATGCATAAACCACAATTCAACCTCAAATTCACCGCGTCATGAGCCGCTATGCTTCTGACTCGCGACTTGGGTAAAAACAGAATCGTGTTCTGCCTCGTTCTTGTACTGTCGCTGCACCATTTTGGGGTTTTGAGTCTGATCATGAGAGTAGTTCTGATCTGATCATGGGGGGAGTTTTTGTAATGTTTAACTATGAATTGGAGATATGTGGATATATGTTTTTTGAGTGTACTTTATTGTGCAAAAGTCGTGAGCCATTTTCCAAAGAAAGATATTTCGGAGGGATAGTCCAGGCTTGCTGAAACACTTTTTTAACTCTCATTTTTGGCAAGATTTTGTCTTTCATTTTCAGTCCGGTCCCTGTACCTAACCAGTTTCAGAGGAATGTGTTTTGTTTGTTAAGTCCTATGAATCATTCAAGCATAAAAAAGCATCCAACTTAAGGCATAAACCAGTGAGAAACTGGTGCAAATGCTGACAGATGATCAGTCCGGTAATTAGTACTGTATTCTGGTGAAGCTGAATGCTGAGTGCACTGTAAACCCAAATGAGTTGGCAAAACTCAAAAAATTTGAGGTAATAAGTTACGATGTTTCCAATTTTAAGTAAACAGAGCTATCAGTTTTTGAGTTTGTTGTACTCATTCATATTAAGCGTTCTTTACTTGTATTATTGAGTAGCCTAACTCATACTATTTAATAGCAATTATAATTTTTTAGCTGTTGCAAATCAAATAAATTGTTGTTGGTCTTTCGGCTGCTCCCGGCAATGGGTCGCCACTGCAGACAATCCGGTCCGCACACAAGCTTGGCACAGATTTTACACCAGGTGCTCTTCCTGATGCAACCCTCCCATTTTATCTGCACTGTAAACCCGATTATGAAATTTAACAAAATCCAACCATAATGTTTTATTCTTCTTACACCAACAGTAACAATTTTACTTCGTACAAAGTGACACAATGTATATTATTATTATTAGTAGTAGTAGTAGTAGTAGTAGTATTAATAAAGTTTCTGTTATAATTTATAATAGCTATAAACAATTCCGATCAGGATTCAGCTTTGTTGAGGTGGAAAGAGTTTTTTTTTTTTTTTTTTTTTCCAAAAATGTATCTAAGTATATGTTCAAGTCTTATTTTTTCATATTTTACTCAAATTCCCTAAAATGATCTGCTGTCTTAGGCAGTCGTATTGCTTTTTAAGTACTTTCTACTTCCACTTCTTGATAAGAATAATATGAATGTTTGTGTACTCATGTACTGATTTAAGGCATTCGTCTAATCATCATACAGAAGAAGTGAAAACTGAATAGAGGGAAATTTCTATAGTGTTACAAAGCCTGTCTGTGTGCAACACAAAACCCTGTTGTCTGTGTGTGTGAACAGGAGAAGCAGCTACAGTCACATGCCGCCATGCTGCAGTCGTTTCAGGAGGACCTGAGCGCGTTACAGCAGTCGGCACAGGAGAGCCGCAGGGCAAAAGCCAGAGAAGTGGAGGAGCACAGGCAGAAGGAGGAGTACCTGCAGCATGAGGTTGGTGGTTGGTGGTCCGTGATTGGTTCATCTCGAAACTCTTTAATCAACCAAGTGAATCCACATGCAGAACTGCTTCTCATTGGATGTTTTTCTGTTTTTGCTCCATCTCTGACTGTCTCTGTTTCACCTTTCCGTCTTCACAGCGATGCCGTTACGAGGCTTACGTTCACATTCTGGATATCTGGCAGACGCATGGAAAGTCCTCCGAGACGGTCAGCGGGACAGACCTCGCCAGTTTCGACCAGGAGCTATGGAAAGGAGCAGAGAGCGAAGAACAGGAGGACAGTGACATAGATGGAGGGTTGAAGAGATCTCATTCCAGTCCATCTCTTGAACTTGAAGTAGCTAGTCCGCCTGTGGTCAAAGTGAGGCGTAACATCTCAGAGAGACGGACTTATCGCAAGATAATCGTTCCCCGACGTAACAGGGAGGTGTAAGACTAAAACCCGAACTGTTAGTCTCAAAATTTTGAAAAGGACTGAATGTTACGTAAATTCTTTATCAGTTCCTCAGTATCAGAATTCCTGTCTTTAAAGAGACTTGCATTGAAGAATGCCCTACATGCAAACATAACAATATGGCCAATGTTTTCAAGCTAACACCACACACTCACCTTTAAACCATTTTCACAAGGACAAGGCTTCAACAACCAACATTTTATTTATCCACATCTGCATGAAAAACGTGGCATTTCCAAATAAGGGAACAATCTTCATAATAGCACAGTGTCATATTAGTGTAACATTTCTGCAATTTACTCAGCAATTATTCTGAATATACACTGAAGCTTGTTTGACGAGAACTGTAATGGTTATTAAAATAAATGGTTTTGATTCTAGCTATTATATATCTGTGCCAAAACAGAATTATACACTGATTAGCCATAAACATTATAACCACCATGGTTTTGGGTTCGCCTTGTGTCAACGAAGTAGTTCTGGCCCCTCTGGACGTGGCTCGACAGGGCCTCTGGGGTGTGCTGTGGTGTCTGGCACCAGGATGTTGGCAGCGGATCCTTTTGAGCACTGTGGGTTGAAGAAGGGGGCGTGGCGCTGTGGATCAAAATAGTTTGTCTGGTCCATCCCATGGCTGCTCAGTCAGATTGGTATCTGGGGAGTTTGGTGGCCAGGTCAGCGCCCTCGCGCTTTTTGCCTGCATAGTCAAATGTGGTGCACAGGCTGTTCTAGTGCCTTTCTGTAGTGACCGGCATTAACTTTCTTCAGTGATTTTTCTGGATTGGCGGTTCTGAGGGATTGGACTGTAAGGGCTGGCATTCGGTCCCAGTGGGCATGGATGAACCTTGGATGCCCATGATCCTGTCACCGGTTTGCTGGTCTACAGTTGGTTATCACTGTTGTTAAGTTCACATGTCAGTGGTCATAAATGTTATTGCTGATCAGTGTATACCAATATGACTTTTTTATATTATGATATTGCTGCTTTCAGGAATTTATTGGTTTATATAAAACATTTCCGACGCAATTGGTATGAAATTGTTATCCGTTTTTTCAAAATCATACAAAGTAAAAACAGTCCTTGGGGCAAACTCAAGAATGAGATTTTTGGCTCTTGTAAAGTCCTCATGAAGTGAAAACCCTAAGTGAAAAAAAAAAGCTTTGTTCATTTCAAATAAGTTCCACAGAATTTTATTCAATAGAATCTTCATTTCATTCAGTAAAAGTGCTGTGGTGTTTAAGATATCTGGGTGTCTGAGGGAGGGAAAACTGATTCAAGATTTCTAAGTTTTACGAGTTTCATTTGCCTTCACCACACCGCGCCCTTGTGAGGGAATGGGGAATCCCCCACCCCCGCTTTACGCTTCCCCAGAGCGACGCCATTTTCCCTTAAAGGTATATAGTGCAGTGATTGTTTGTGTCCACAAGGGGGAGCCGGTTGCTTGTTTGTGTCCCATATAATCCAATTATCAGAAAGGGCTTAACTCGGATCACAACGTTTTTCTTTAAACGTTTTCCAATTTATCTCCCAAATCTAAACTAATATTTGTTATAGTTTATAATATTTGTTTTTTAAAAAGAAACTTCAATGCACTGTGTAACCTGTGACATGATTATTCTTCTTATGAAAAAACGTCACATTTACAGAATGTTTTTATTATTTTTTAACAAATTCACTTTTCAGCCTTTTTTAAAGTTATGTTTTGCACATTATCAGAAATGTTGGTTGAACTTTGCTATAAAAAATTTTAATTAAGCAAATAAAACAATGATGAGTATTTTTTTTATGTTAAATGAAATCCTGCTTTTCATTTAAGGGGGGGGGGGGGGGTTCCTAGGGTTTATTTATTGTTTTTGCATCTACAAGGGTTTTTTTTTTTCCTAGGTTTACTTATATTGATAATTGAGGGTTCTTTGCTCTTCTATGTGAAAAGGAAACCCTGTGTTTACGCTTTTTAACCACACGGCTGGGTAACTATTGAACAGAACACACGCTGAGTTAATCTCGCCAACAAAATGAGCTGTTCCTTTTACACAGCACCCGGAGTTGTGCATTTAATCCAAATTATTATTAATGCCTGCGGTAATAGTTTTGGAATTTAGATTGAATACACTTTAATTAGGCTAATGCATGAAAAACAGCTCCTTATACACAGTATGTATCTATTGTATGCTTATATTGGGATACTTGTATAAAAAATTAAAAAAACTGGAACTTTCCCAAACCACATACAATAGTTTAAACCTTTTTAAGAATGAAATTAGGAATCTTTTAGCTCTTTTCAGACTCAACCTTTCAACATTCAAGGCTATGCTAAGAGTATCGCTGTTCATTGTGGTCATGTACAGTAGTGTTGAATTTATGATTAATTTTATACCACAGCAGCTCTGACGAGCTTCTGTCTGCAAGGCAAGTTGAAAGTGTATAAAAATGCACTTATTCTAATACATTATATGCCCACAGTAACAGCTCATTCACTGGACCATGATGGCATAATTCAATTAGAAGCTTTCTGTAAGGAGCCATTATTTAAGTCTATTTAATCTTTATGCAACAATAAGTTCACTTACAGTGGCATTTTCTGATTTCAGTAACACAAGTTACTTTTTTTTGCCATATTAACTTCAAGAGAGATGCAAAAACAGGAACTGAGAAATAACTGTTAGCTTTAACCTATATGATTCACAGGATTGAATTTGTCTCTGGGATGTTCCACAAGATTAAATGTAACTTTAAATGCTTAAAAGTGTGAACTATTATTCAAGAATGCATTAGAAATTCTTAGCTTATGCACACTGCAATGAATGCTGATCCTATAAGGAAATAAAACACTTTAATACATGATAATATTTGAAAATAATTAACTTTGAGGTGGTAACAGTCACTCCCCTGAGAGCTGGTTGCTGATTAATTGCTGATTATTTTCCTATAACAGTATGTCGTGTTTCAGTGAGTATAGTACCAGTCAAACGTTTGGAAACAAGTTTGAATATTTTTTTTCTACATTCTATAACAATACTGGATTTTTAAAAATTATAAAATTTGACATATGGCATTGGGTAATTATTTAACAACATCAAGACCAGTTGTTGTTATTTTAATACACAAAGCTTAAATAGTTCTTGCAGGAACAGTATTGTGTCAAGTGCATTTGCAAAACCCATCAAGCACTGTGATGAAATTGTCTCTCATGAAGACCTTCCCAGGAAAGCAAGACCAAAACGTACCTCTGCTGCAGAGAAGAAATTCATTTAGAGTTACCAGCCTCAAAAATCACTAATTAACAAACAGCACCGTCAATTAGAGCCTTTATAAAGATTTTACAGTACATCTCAATATCAACTGTTCATAGGAGATTATTACATATTTTTCGATACCTTCGGCATTGTTTTACATTGTAGGAAGAAATAAAAACCAGGAATCAAGTTATAACTAACCTTAATGAAAAAACAACTCTGAAGCAAAGTTGAACTTTTTACAATGCTCTGTTTATTTTGACATGAATTTAAATCTCCTTAGAGGATAACTGAGGCATTATCTCAACAGACCACAAAGAAAAGCCTTTGTCCTTTTTCCCACGGTGTGAATTTGATCCATTCATTTGATGCACTTATCTTATACCTACACTTGTCAGCCATTTCTCCAAACAAACCTGCAATTTAGGTTCCGCTTTGTAGGAGTACAATTACCGACTGTATCTCATCTGTTGCTCAGGACAATTTGTCAGCTGTCCTCCACTACATCCATCAATAGACTACTGCAGACCAGATGTTATTTGATGGCTCGTTCTCAGCAGTGAAGTAACACAGTAGTACTGTATGTCTGGGCTGCATTCACAAATATATCAGGTTTTACATTACTTTATATAACACCCATATATTCTATGTCTATATTCTGCGACTTTTGTCTATGATGAAAGATGTCTACAATAAGAACCTATATTGTATCTTTGTTCATGTACTGTGTTTGTTATTTATCTAGTTATCTGTAAATCCGAAGCACTGTTGTTCCATAGTTTTTGATTCCTGGGAGATGCTGGGTGTTGAGAATTATCTACTATCTAAAAATAAAAAATATTTGCTCAGTGATGCTCCGATGCATTTATTGACTGTAGCTCAATTATGTAAAAATGCCTTCACATAATCATTAATTATACACTTACAATGACCTAAAGTGGATATCATAAAATTATACACAAACATGATACAATAGCCTTTAACTTTTAATGTGATATATTGTAGCAACCAACTTGCAGTACTGTGAAAAAGTCTTGAGTCACACTTCATTTCTTCATGTTGAAGGATGTAAATGAAAGAAATATCAACAATTTGTTTTTTACTGTAACAGGCTGCAACCCTTTAAATATACAATTTAAAATTGGTTGTTCATGAAACAACTTCAGCAGCAACCTCATTTTCTCTCTCATCTATTCCAACCACTCAGCATTCAGCATCACCAGTATAAGAATCAACTTCCTGTTCATCTGTCATCTTTTGCACCAGTTTCTCACTGGCTTATGCCTTCTCCAGCACATTTCAAAGATTGTCATTGGGGTTATGGTCTTTCACTATTTAAACCAGATGAATCCTGACATCATTATCTTGGAATAGGCCCATGCCAGCAGGGAAGAAAAAAAACCTGGTCATTCAGTATGGTCAGGTAGTCAGCTGACCTTGTTTGGGGACAAAATTTTGCTGAACCTAGACCTGACCAACAGAAGAAACCCCATATCATATTATTGCCCCCACAGAGATGTACTGTATGGTAGGCACTAGGGATGATGAGTGCATCACTTCATCTGCCTCTGATCTTCTAAGCTTATCCCTCTGAAACAGTGACTTTGGGCTCAGTAGATCTTTTTCTAATGCTCAATTCTTTATACTCCCTAGCAAATTGAAGCCTTTTTCCGATTACCTTTACTGAAGCGGTTTTCTTAAGACTGCACAGCTGTATAGTCCCGATTCCTTGAGATCTCTTTACATCATGCTTATGTAAATGCTTTTACTTTCACTATTAAACATTTGATTTCGCTAATCATTTGAGTGATTGCCCATCATACTAATTTAAAATGTTTTTCCAACCACATTTTTTCCTTGAAGATGATGGGTTGCCACTTCCTTCTAGGTTATAATAATGCATTTTACAGTTCTTAACCCAAGTTTAATAATTTTTAGAAATCTGCTTAGTTGTTTTCTTTTCTTGATGCAGGATAGTAATTTGATTCTTCTGGAACAAAGTACAGGATATGTCTTCTGACTTGGTTGTTTAAGAAATGAGAAGCTGTTCACTGCCTCAGTTGGGGTTAAAGGACTTGTAATATAACACTCAGTCCTTTTGGGTAAGATTCTGCCAAATTAGCAAATCCTGATAGATACAAATACTGTATACAAATAATGGCTAAAATAGATTGGGATTTGGATCTATGATTCCTTCTATTATGGCTATAATTATGGCCAAGAAGTTCTACCATCAGGCCATACAACCTTTGCCACATGGTTTGGGATGATCACATGTAGGTTTTGGTAAATTAGGTGAATTTAGATAAAGCAGGATCACATGCAAGGTGTGACCTGTACTTGCCAGATGTTCCTGCAGCTCCTTTAATGTTGCCTAAGATCTCTTACTTTTCTGTCTTGTACTTTTTGTCAATTATGGAGCTTCGTCTCATTCTTGGCAGTGTCACAGTGGTGTGCCTTTTCCTCCACATGTTAATACTGGCCTTTGTCTAATGTCTTGGGCATTTTTGGACCCGTCTCGAAGTCCATTTCAACTATGAGATTCTGTGGCTGTTTTGTAAGTTTATTGAGAACAGTGGCTGTAGCAATCGGACAAAACCAAGTGGATGGTGGAAAAATAATACATATACAGCTGATCTTTAGTTAGGGTTAATCAAAAGCACTTTACATAAAAGTGATGGTCCATGTGAGATAGTTACTTTAGAATATGAGTTTAATTGAAATGTGGAAAATGTACAAAATTATCTACTATGATTTATCCATGATTTCCTTTTTTCTTTTTTTAATTAAGTGTTTTATATTCAATCTAGGCACATTGATCCACTGACCGTAAGACATTTAGTTAGCCATTGCTAGTGCACATGTCACATCCATAGCACTGGCCATAAGCATATATTGAAAGGTTGCTTAAGACTACTTGTTCAGTTTTTACTGCCACTTTAATATACTTTAAGCTAATTAATGTCTGATAACAGACAATAACAGAATGATCTGGAACAAACGACCTGCTACAGTATTTTCACAAATCTGATATCTGTCTGAATGGATCCACTGTATGAGGAAAAGACTTACTTCCTTTCATTTGACCAACCTGCCATTAAGATGCTGAAATGATCATGACTGGCTGCAGGAATGACTGATTGTACCTGTAGGCTGTAGTATTGTCCAGGATGTGTTGGGGCTGATAAAGATCTCGCGACTCAGTATCAGATATGCTAAACACAGGCTGTTGATGTATAAACAAATCTTAAAGAAAGGCCCCATCACTCCCTCAATGAGTCAGAAAATGACCGAACACCCACTCAAGATGAATTATATGCACTTTTGTTTTTACTCATCACTATGTGAAAGCAAGAACAGTTATTTAGGCATAAATACAAAGTTAATAATCAACGTAGTTTAGTTAGATATTAGATTGTGAACACAGCATGGGTTGTGCATACTGTACACTTCTTTAAAATACCGCAGCCATGGGCAGGTGTTTGAATATATTTTCTACAGATGAAGACAGTATACACACTGTTTTCTTTTTTAACCTGAATTTACACTGCACACCCCCAGTGTTCTTTTTTTTAAAAATTGAAACAATATTGAAAATGAGTAAAGTTCTAAGGAGTATTTGTATATATAAGGTATAGTTTTGTCCTACATCATGCAATAGATATTTCACAAGCTAAATTACAAAATTCAGCTAGTAAAGAACAAGTAATAAATAATAACTAAATACAGTACATTAATTATAAGCACTCAAGTGCTGTAAATATGGTAAGAGAACCGTGTTTTCAGGATCTAATTTTAAGCTAAAAGCATCAAAAATCTTCAGGTTTAGACTCTATTGATTTTACCTATTACTTTGTTAACATTTTTGAGTTCACTATTTTGTACCCTTTGTGAAATTCATATCAATAAGATACCTCGCAAGTTTATTGTAAGGGTATACAAACCTTTGCACTCAAATAAATCTGTATTTGGTTAATTTTTCCTTCATGCTGTCACAGTTTCAGTTATGGCTTGTTGGAATATTTTTTTATGTTTGCATTTTAAAGTTAAGGAGGACTGCGAGTGTGCTAATACTGTACATTTAAAACTAAATTATTTTTTTTTCTTTTAAACCAAGGAATGCCATCTGTGCTTTTTAGTTAGCTTTCAACCAAAGTCAATTTCCCACTTTTTTTAAAAACTTTGCTCACCTTGTTTCTGTTGTATTTATGTATCGATTCGATTCCTGAAAAGAAAGAAACCAGAAACCAGTAACCCCTTTTAGATATAAATAAAGTTGATTCAGTTGAATTCTATACAAGGCCCTCCTGAAGCAGAAACAGTGTAAGGTCATGACTAAAGCAGCTGTGGCGCGTCTGTGAAGCGTGACCGCTCCGCTGCCTGTGAGTGCCGTCCGGTTGCTCTTCTCTGCCTGTGACTCTGGTGATTACAAGGAGCCTGGGTTGCTGCTGAGCCTACAAGCACCATGTTTTTGTTCGCTCCGTCTGCTTGGCTGAAGAGCTTTGTGGTAGCCTGTCAGGCCTGGTTGAGTAATTAAAAAGGCGCGCAGAGGTTTGCCTTCATTAAGGGCTTCGGCTGGTACTTAACCGCTACAAACAGGGTCCTCTGACATTCTTTTGCACTATGGCTATCTTTGTGGCTCCTGACTAATCTGTCTGTCCTGAAAACACCTGACTGTTCCAGCAGTCTTGTCCTTTTCGTGTTCTTCTTCACTCTACCATATACACTCATATAGATTACACACTTTTTTTTTTTTTTTCTTTCATTTTCTTTAGTTTTTGGTGGAAATATAAGAAGTGATCAAATCGAACCAGGATTCATGATAAAATCAATGTGTAAAACTGAATGGCATTTACAGAAGACTTCAAGCAAAGTATGGTGATACTCTTAGCCACTCTTAGTGAACATTTTAAAGGAAGTCGTAAGTCCTCAGTTGCTTAAGTAAACAATCAGCGAGTTTGTTTGTGAAGGACAAGTCTGTTCTGGTGTTCTGCACAATCCAAAGTCCCGGTTTGATTCGAACACCACAAATAAATTCAAAGTTCTCTTTTCACTTCACTTCACTTCACTGTTTTTCCAGTTAACCATGTTAATTCATTATAATGTGATATGATTTTTACCTCAAGTTAGTTAAATTGGACCGAGGCTGAACTCCTTCCCATTTCTGTCACTGAAAGTCCTCCAAGGATTTTAAACAGACTGTCTGTTTGTTGTTGTGGCGTCCACTTGACTTTTAAGATCCTTCATGCTTCATGGTCTAAGTCATTTGGTTCTCAACTTTTTACAGCCTTTAAATGTGAGGTCAAACCAGTTAATAACTATTAGAAAACAATATCAAATGTAATAACATTGATAAAAGCAGTTTGGCACTGTAACCAAAAACAAAATAATAATAATTTTTAAAAATTGCATGCTTCATGCACCTCACTTTGAGAACCATTTCTTCACTGATAAAAATATCCAGGCTGATCTACTTAAAATAAATAAGGTAACTTTTTGCATCAGATTATTATGTAGTTCAAGCAAGACTATTCTTTGTATTTACTACTTACATTTCTTTATGTAAAAAATATTTTTCGCTAGTAAAGTCTACTTAATTTTGATAGTTAATTCTATGTAATTTCGCAGGTAAACCCTACTTAATTCAAAAAATTTCCCTAGTCATTGTTTTGTGTCCATGATTTACTTAACTTTAAGAGTTTCAAATATGTATTTTTAATTGAAATGTAACTTTTTTTTTTAAGTTTCCATATTACTTAGAGTGGGGCCAACTTTGTTTTATTAAATGTCCTAGTCTCATTTTAAAGTTACATATACTCACATTATCTAGTTACTAACTATAGGCATTTCTTATATATTATAGTTAAAATACCAGTTGTGTAAGTTTGTACTTTGAAGAAGTAAGAACACTTTTTATTATGTGCATACACTCCTGAACATCCACAGTTCCTTCAAAGTGCACTTGGTCCTGAATCCACAACATCCACAAGGTCGTCTTCTGCTTGTTAAAACTTTTCGCGCACGAGGTGAAACAGAATGCTCCAAAGAGTTGTTTCCTACCGCAATGAAGCTTGGGTACACTTTTAATTTGATACGGGGTGTCCCACGCTTTTTCCATGGGGAGGCAGTTTTATTTAAACAGAGTAAAATGAACAAGATTATTGTTTGTTGTGTGTGTGCACTTAAAAAGATTGTCAGGGATTAGGAAAAAAAAATGTGTTAAGGAAAAAATGCACATTGTCTTGTATTCTGAACAAATGCTGATTAATTTCTAACTTAGATATATTTATGTAAACGTTCAAACTTGATTATTTATTGTTAAGTACACAGATTTAATAATACTACATTTACAACATCTCAGATTTATTTTTTTCAGTGTAGGTCTAGGTTTTAAAACACAAACAATCAGGTATGATTGAGAAGATGGCATATTGTCACCAAAGAAAGCATTAACATCTGTAGATTTGATGGTACTGTATGTTATTTAGAATTTGATTTTGAAACCCTTGTATTTCTATTCAGCTGATTAGGATATGCATTCTCTTTTCTTAATTTTAATTTAAGTAAAAACATAATTTATTTTTAGTATTTTATTTCTTGAGCAGATCTAACCACTTATCAACCAAGTTCCATTTTCATAAACCAAATTTTTTTTTTCTTTAGCACTTCTTTCAATCACAGTTGATAAAATACCTGCCTAGCTCAGGGGCATGCGAGCTCCTGACCTGAGATTGCCCTCGCCAATCGGCCAAACTGCTTCCACTGACAACATTGCCTGGAGTGAGAGGCACCGTGTCTCACGTACACGTGACGTCCAGACTACACACTGTGCTATGCCCTGTTCTTGACCGGATAAAATGGACTGGAAGCATCCTTTAGCAGGAACATCCCATGGCATGTTTATGAGTATCATGTGTACACAGACAGATGGCACATTGGACACAACTGGAAATTTGGTTTATTTGTTTACCAATGTAGATAAATGGGATATCAGGATTGTAAAATTCCAAATACATAATTTTGGTCATTCAGATCATAACGCATGTGGGTGAAAATGAGACTTTTGAATAGAAATCCAAGTCATATTTGCAAAGGTTATTCTGGGTTCCATGTTAATTAGCAATATGTGTCAGCTGGATAATAACCATGTATTTAATTCAGATAATGTGGGATGTTTTTATCTTTACTACTTGACCTACATTTCTGTGCCAAAGAAACTCAAATTCAGTCTAGTACCTGACCAGTTTCTGAGGATTATTTTTTGTTTGTTAAGCCACAAAATTACCTATGATAAAAAAACATCTAACCTAAAGGCATGAACCAGTGAGAAACAGGTGCAGATGATGACAAATGATCAGGCTAGTGATACTAAATGCTGATTGGCTGGAACAGATAAGAGGAGAAATGAGGCTGCTGCTGAGGGTGTTACTCACATTTTTTAATTGTATCTTTAGGCACTTTGCAGTCTGTCAGAAAATTTAAACATTTGTTTCCATTCCTTATTTAGAAAATTTAAACTACATAATTTTATTTAATTTACAGTAATATGAAGAAATGAGGGGAGCCTCAAGACTTTTGTACAGTACTGTATTTACAGCAACATGTCATTATTACAAAGTAGTTACATATAACCAGAATAACATGTCAAATATATGGATATAGCTAGGAATTAAAAGAATTAAACTTGTATTTGCAAATTATTCATTTGATTTAGCATTGTTGTCTCAAAACGCTATCTCCTGAAGTAAAAAAGTTAGTCTTTAACTACTCTTCATTTGCTACTAGATGTGCCTGTGACTTCATTTGCATGGAATTTAATTGCACACTCATAAGAGCTTTTTAAAAAATGTACAGTGCTATCTGTTGAATTTTGAGATGAACTAATGATTTTTTGAAGGTAGATTTATATATATATATATATATATATATATATATATATATATATATATATATATATATATATATATATAAATATATAGCTATATATATTTATATAGAGCTGAGCGGATGAAATAAAGCCTATATGTTACCTCAAGCTCAGCCAAATACACCTGTGAAAACCTCATTAAAATTAATTCTGTAGTTTTAACGTGATGCTGGCACAAACAAGCAGACAGACAAAAAAAAAACATTTTGATATATTCTTTTACTCATCTTACATCCCTCCAAATAATTTTTTTGGAAATATCTTGAATGTACAGAAATGCTAATGTTACAGTTTTATTATATGTATAGATGATGCATTCCAGTAAATGCAACTATACAATGTAAACTTGAACAAAATGAAGTATTTTAAGGATACATAGTACGAGCGTCTTCAAATGAGCACAAGACAGGTTTATGAGGGTAGTTATTAGAGACAAATGTACAGCATGCACTTCACATTATTTACTGAAGGATACTGTATTTAGGGTATCCATGTGGGACGATTCAGACTGACATCTCTATGATTTGATGCTTGGTGTTCTGCCAACAAGCTCTCTATAAATGGCCATCAAAACACAAGAGACAAATTGAGCAGAAGCGCCAAGAATCTCAAGCTGGGAATTTCATGTAGCGTCCTCCATGTTTACACAAATTTTGATTGATGTGCAATTGTGACATAATAATAATAATAATAAGAAGAATTATTATTATTATTATTATTATTATTATTATTATTATTATTATTATTATTATTATTATTATTATTATATAACTTTCTCTGTTTCTGTCGTTGCCATTAGGTTGGTATTAGGTTATTTTATAAAGTTAGAATTCCTGTAATAAAATTCTATTGGACCAATACTGTCTCCACGATAATGTTGAAACAATGACCCCCAAAAACAGTGTTGCAAATATAACTTCAAAACATAATGTTTTTCATTTTCTCTCTCAACCGAAATAGATCTTTCCCATACTAAATTTCCATACTAATTCAATGTTTTATTTAGATGTTTTAAGTCAATGCCCTGACCTGTACTCAAACCCTGATCATGGCAGTGAGGACAGTGAGAGCTAGCCACTGTTTCACTGGTTTACCTGGTGGTCCTCCTACTGGGGCCTGCCTGTAAATGTATCTATATTGCTTTACCAAACAATGAGTGGCAAAGAATACCAGACCACTGCCATTAAAAATATGTAAGTAAATAAATAAATAAATAAATTCTAGTATCAGAATAATAATAATATGAGTATGAGCATGTCAAAGATGTACAAATATGTACCAATGAACTATGGACATAGAGCGAACAATATTATATTAGTGTACATTAGTATAAACATTTATCAAAGCTACAGTATATTTTGTACTGTGTGAGTGTAAGATGCCTAAATTGTGCGCAGTATATTGTAAGTCACTGACTTTCAACCTTTGTACTGTTTAGCAACCTTTTGTTTCTCTTCCAAATTCATAGGTTTTGCTGCTTCTAGGAGCCATGATGATACGGTAATATTTTAGAAAGAAACCCGAAACACAACGTTGTGTTTTGTTTTGGGTGGATGACATCACAAACTTATTACAACTACAGACAACGTCATCCATTGTTGTGGGTTCTGTTGGAAAGGTAATCACCAGTGTCACTCCCTCAACACTGCTGCAGGAAACTGTATCACTTTTCACTTTACTGTGCTTGTATTCATTTTCTGTAACTGCCTCTGCCATATTACTGTAATTCTCAGCTGAAAGAAGATATATTTACATTGTTACATGTAAACCTCTGTACTTGTGTTCATACACACGTGGTTTACTATACAAATGCCAAATAATGATTCTAGACTTTTGATTCTTACAAGCAGGTGTTGACACTTGCTTTGGAAAATATTTCAAATCAAGCAAAGAGTAATATTACCAGGTGAGGCATTTTTTTCCAAAACTTATACGTATTTACCTAAAAATACCTTCCATATACAGTAGAACAATGAATACTTATTATGAATGAATACTTATAATGAATAGCGTAATGTTCTATAATAATAATAATAATAATAATAATAATAATAATAATAATAATAATATATAAATATAGATTATTAATAAATATATATTATTATTAGAGACATATAATTATCCTTGATGATCACATTTAAAACAACATGGTTCTGAATATATATAGATAGATATAGATATAGATATATATACACAGTATATGTACGGGAAAACAGTTTGATCAAATGCAAAGTAATCAGTGATATTATTATTTCAGATTAAAGACCCCTGTTTTTCTAATGGAAGTTTTACTTCTTTCTTCCTCTGCCAACACTCCCTGTTCGGAGAGTGAATTATAGATGAGAAATTGAAATCAAAAGTACTTCGTATAAAGATTACGTTTTGTCTTACACCACTTCAGCGCTGTTATTTCATAAGTGAAAATATTACCTAATTGCAGGAAAAATAATTCAGTTTAGCTTTTCTAATTAATGTCTGTTGGTGCAGGTGTTTGTTTACATTGAGCAAGTAGCTTATTAGTAACTCATTTTATAGTAGATTGTTTAAAGTAGTAACATAACTGTTCATAACGTCACTATTACTCAACATGTTGATTTCACTTATGTTGCAGGTTAAACTTCAGGCAGATGTCCAGGTACGGCAAAAGTTAAATTTAATTCTGTCCAGCGGTCGATTTAAGATGCGCCCACAGTTTTCTGCATGTCTATTACGCTGTCAAAACTTGCAGTGTACAGTATAATCTGTCACATATCTGCTCATAATTTCCCCTCTACTCAACATTTTGATTTTATGGTGCAGGTTTAACTTGGCAAATACCTAAGTACTGGCAAAGAAATTAAATTCTATCCAGCCAGTTTTCCGTGATGCTAAATACATACATACATACATACATATTTTACACATACATACATACATTTTTTTTCTAAGACTGGTTTCAGGTCCATCATTAAAAGAGTGAGTTCTGACCAATGTACAGGCATTTATTTTATTTTAGTTATATACATATCACTGTATAGCACAATGCTGTTGTATTCTCAATTCTCACTTAATCTAAGACATTATCACTGCTAAAGTAAAAAAAAAACTTATGCAATGACAATGAGCCACATAACCAGATTTTATGAAATTTAAATGTTGATATGGTGATTTATTTATTTATTTATTTATTTATTTTGTGCGAATGTATTTCTTTAGCAATATCTTCCTATAAGTTTCCGTGCTCAGTTTCTCATGAGAGCAGATTTTTCTTCAAGATAACATTTTTAAACATGTATTTATACAGTAGGGCATTAATGAAATTTTTATAAATAGCTATAAAAAAAATATAAAATGCATAATTTTTTCTCTAAACAAAGCTTTGGAGCTATTTTTTTAGATGAACAGCTACCTGTATGTCTTACTAAATAAATAAAAAAAAAACCTTTCAAGAGTCAAAAGTTCAAACTAAACAACATTTCCTAAGGGCTACATTTGATACCTGACATTTTCCAGCCAGGTAAGAGTGTATGAAAGAGTAAGTTTGTGTGTAGAGGAGGAAGGAGAGAGAGATAGAAAAAGAGAGCGAGAGACAAGTGCTTTGTTTCGTTTGACTGCTGTGGTGTCTCTAGTCAATAGGACTTCCTGCCCCTGGGGTTCTTGGCAAATGAACTGGTCACAGGGAGTCATTTAAATTCTCCACAGGGTTCTTTAGAGTTTCCATTTTTTAAAACATGAGTTTGTTTATTGCAGAGTGGTTCTTAAATTTCATGACCTTGTGGCTCTTGAATGTCAAGAAATATTTTTCTTTCCAAATAGCACCAACACAGCAAACTTCTGCACCATACACACACACACACGCACACACACATATACACTCAGAGGCAAAAGATTAGTGACTTAGATTTAGTGCATTGGTTATACACAGGCCTTGGACTATTCTCTATGTAAAAAAAAAAAGAAAGGAATTTCAAACACAATGTTTTTTTTTTTTTTCACTTATTGCTTTTGTCTATAAATTTGTCTGTAATTGTCAACACAAAGGAACAGGGTTTCATATTAATGAGCTCTGTGCAACGAGGTTCCCGCACTCAGTCTGGGTTAAGTGTTTCACTTGAAGCCAAAATAGCCATCGTCACTTTTCATTTCCCTTCCAACACTGGATGACCTCAGTTAGTTCCGAAGCGTCTATTCATCGTTTCCGCTAACAGCATGGTTTAATTCATTTAAGCGAGACAAATATTGTCCAGCAGACAATGCTAACGTGGAATTTTAGGTTTGATGTTGATGTCAAATGCCCCAATTCAAGATTACAAATGCAGAAGTTTCCAGCTGACTAGCCTGGAACAGAAGAGCGTAAACTCTCAGACGGTCCTTCCACTCATTGTCCCACACGGCGCATGAACACACACAGACCAGACTGCCTTTTTGGCAGGATCTACTCAAGGGGCCTCTGTGCATCTCTTATTTGGACGCTGTAATGTAGTAGCACATGCGCCCCCTCCAAACACACACACACACTTTCTGCCAAAGGTAGTTACCCTGTGCATCAGCCCCATCCTGCTGGCTTTGTTCTCCCTCAGCTGTTCCGGCCTGGTGCCCGTATTGTGCTGCTGTGCTCATTACTAGCAAAGCAATGGGCCACGCCACCTCGCTAATAGGACAGAAGAACTAGACGTAGGGAGGGGGAATGGCAGGAACAAGGAGAAATGCTGTTAAAAAAAGACAGAGCTGCACAATATGTTGTTTGTTAATCCGGTTTAAGACTGTGTGATTTCGGGTGGAGTTTAGTGTTAGTACTAGTCTCACTTTATGATGTGTTTCTAATAAAATCTTGGTTGAATTCTAGTACATGCAGTGTGATAAGGTGCAATATAGTTCATGGAAGGTTATATTATAAAGATCCTCAAATGCTGCATATGTCATCACCATTGCAACTACCGTATTCATAAAGTAGCGATATAAGTAGCTATAATATACAGTAGCTTAATCATATAACATCATGTTATGCATTCAAGGATTGCTGATTTTTATGCAAAGTTATTCTATTATGGAATTTTTTACCTCTTGTAGCTAAATCAGAATCGAAATCATACCTTGTAAAGTTGGCTTCAGATATCATAGTTTCTTTATAATTATATAGTCTTATATTCTTATGTGGGATTTTAGGTGTGATAGAAAAATATATTTCGGTCATATGTTGATCTGTTTTATTATACAGTAAATTATGTTATTTAATTGCAGTATATTGCACTGTAACTACAAAGTTTCAGGAACTTAATCAGATAGGTGGTAGATGGTGGCACGTTCTACCCTTGAAGTAGACCTCGGCTCTCATAGCACCGTCTCTCTCTCTCTCTCTCTCTCTCTCTCTCTCTCTCACTATGAGAGCTTCATTTCAATCAACACTGTATAACACCTTACAGTGCTCCTGCCCCATCGTTTCCCACTCCATGGCTTAATGCCCTGGACACCCTGCTTAGTGCCATGCGTCCCTTGAAGGCAGCGTTCTTTTTGGTCCTATATAAAGAGTTCTTACTTTAAAAGTACTTTTTTGTTCATGCTCATTTTGAGTATCATTTCGAGCACTAAGCTAAGGGTGTGCAAGTACAGTATGTCAACTCATTTCCACTCGCTCAAGCTTCAGAAAAGCGAGGGAGTTTTGAGAGAGTCGAGCGTGAAACAAAGGATGGCTGGAATAAAAAGCCAGCACTGGGGTTTAATGAGCTTAAGAGGGATATCATGCAGCAATTAAACATGGTGTCAATTAAATAGTGCTCCATTTAGCAGATGGAACAATTTAACTCAAAGCCAAGATCAAAACCCAGTGGTGGTGGCAAGAACACGACACCGATAAGCCGAATACGTTGCCCACAATTAATATTATGCTGTCTAGTACACTTAATTCATTTCTTGAAAAACTCTTGAAAAACATAGTGTTCTCCTGAGAAACCAGGAGAAAATAACTCTTGGCAAATTGTCAGGCCTAAAAAAAGGGGGGGGGGGGGGGGGGTTAATGTATCAGACCTAAAAGCTACAACTAATTAAATACCTTCTTTATTAATTCTAATTATCTGAGTCTTAAACTGGGTTCCTGAGTTACTATACGGTTGTATTGTAGACAATAGAAGTCCCATATCTATATATGTCTACCATCTACTATATGTATATGCCAGGATTTCAGTCTATGTAATGTATAAAAGCCTTATGTCCTTAAGTTATTTTTTAACAGCAACTGCTAGCTCACAAACCTGCTACACGTGAACTAGCTCTCTATTTTTCAGTTTGTTTCCCCATGTCTCTTCACTGACATCTATGTCATCATTTATATCAATTTCGTAGTAATTTATGTACTGTATAGCCAAAGTGATACCTCTTGAAAAAAAATGTAAGTCAGTGTGTTAAAGCTCTGAGATACTGATCGGAAGGTCAGCGGTTCGAGCCCCAGCTTCGCCAGGTTGCTGCTGTTGGGCCCTTGAGCAAGGCCCTTAATGGTTAGCACTGTGGCTTTCCTGTGAATCTCCAGGGTCTTGGGTCTGTGTGCATGGAGTTTGCACGTTCTCTCTGTGCTTGGTGGGTTTCCACCGGGTGCTCTGGTTTCCTCGCAAAGTTCAAAGACATATAGATTAGGCCTTTAGTGTGTGAATGAGCATGTGAGTGCATTATGTTGGATTGGCACTCCATCCAGGGTGTACCCCGCCTCATTCCCTAAGTCTCCAGAATAGGCTCCAGGCCCCCCGCCCCCTGCGAACCCCTATACAGTACAGGATAAAGCGGTATAGATGATGAGTGACTGAGAATTGTTTATAGTTTGGTGTTTTCTAAGGAGGTGTTCATTTAGCATTTATTAGTGAAATCTCCAAAGCCAAGCCGGCCTACATTCATCAACACACTCTTTATTAAATAAAATTCAATGATATCGGTTAAAGAAATGGGAACATACTCAGCAGCGACCTCATTTCTCCTCTCGTCTGGTCCAGCATTCAGCATCACCAGTATACTAATCACCGGACTGATCATTTGCCATCATCTGCTTTTGTATCTCACTGGTTTATGTCTTAATTTAGATGTTTTATTTTATGCTTGAATAATTCATAGGTCACTGTGTGGCTTAACAAACAATAAACAGTCTTCTGTAACGGGTCAGGGACAGGGACTGGACTGAAAAAGAGAGCCAAAAAATTCCTTCATGAAGTGAAGGTGGATTGAATAACACCAACTATCAATTATAACCCGTAAACTGATAACAGGTTCTTGTGCCCCCAAGGCTCAGCTATGTCTGTGGGAACTAAAGGTTTGTCCCATCTATTTAATGCTCGCAATGATAGACAGGTATCAGAACACACAGTCTGCTGTGAATGGGACTTAGCAAGAAAAGACTTTAAGGTTTTTGCTCCAGCCTTCACGGGATGCATCAGACAATTAAGTTCAATTTCCGTAGGCCTCACCCTGCAACCCGCAGCACCCAAAGGATCCATTGCCTACGTCCTAGTACTGTAGACCAAGGCACACAACCAGATGTCTTATAATATGGTTTGGTGTCACATGTGTCCAGTCTCTATATCCAATAACAATCCAATAGGTATATTGTCTTTGATAAACCGCCCTTGGTTGTAAATACTTATGTATATGTGTGTGGATGGTCCCCTGCAACGGCCTAGTGTCCCATCTATGATGTAACCCTCCAATCCACCCCCACCCCCAGTCATTGTACCTATTGCCGTTTGAAACAAATTACAAGGTTCCATGAATTTGGATTATGGTGGATGGAATGAAATAGGCCTAATGAATCTTTGGTCATTTACACATGATGAAATTCAGCACATCACAAATTCTACATGGTTTCTTTATGAACATCTCATCACCACAGTACAGTGAATTGATGAATAAGAGAGTAAAAGCTACTAGCCAGTAGTAGTGCAGGAGACAGGGTTTCTCATAAAAACTGGTGGGCTGCTACTGCTGCTGTGTGCAGGTGGGACACTCACACCGCCGAACCACAGCCTAACTAAAGCCGCATGCATCATAATGAGGAGCAAAGGAGGAATAATTGCAAATAAAAGTAGGCGATGCAGAAACTAATTAAACAGATGTGTGGATTTTTTCGGGATCATTGGTTTGATCCTTTTTATGTGTTAAGTTGCTGACTTGCAAAAGGACCTAAAAACTCGATATGCTTTAAAAAAATAAATAAATAAATAAATAAAATAGAGAGTTATTCTAATGAGGTTGATGATAATTATGATGATGATGATGGCAATGATGATGACAACCACAAATTATACCATTAATCAATTAATAATTTTATAAAGTTATTTACCAAAGTAGTGCTACTATGATTACAGAAGTTAATACTATATAACAGTTTCCCCCGTTCATTAAACCCCCACCACAAAAGCCAGAATTTGGGTTGTCATGCTTTATTTCATTAAAAATAATTCTGTAGAAATTGATTAATCATATCTTTCACAGTACAATAAAAAGCAATAGTTTAATCACAGATCTTAGCAAAACCATTTGACAACAAATTATGGGAGGGAGAAAATAAAACGTTTTCTTACAACTTCTCTTACAATGTACTAATTCATCCCCATAAAATCCACTCCTAATTATTTGTAGCATAAAAGTTTTTGTTTTTTTAATAAGGGTTTTTTATTTTCTACATTATTTACACATTATCCCACCGAAATGACCAGCAGGCAGTTTGTAATGGTATTTAAATTGACAACTGATTTTGTTGTTTGTTGCTGTTGCTGAAAATGATGATCAAGCTGTTTGTTAGAAGAAAAAAAATAATAATAAATGCATGAAACTTGGAACCACTGCAAATGCTACAATCCTAAAAGGCTTATAAGGCCAGGGAAATGAAGAGAAAGAGGAACAAATAGAAGAATAGAGCATGAGGAAGAAAAAAAAGCTGGCTGTCTGGATTTGTTCTTCATGCACCACAGGTCATGAACGCAGTTAAGGTCCGAAAGCAAACTGCAGTAAGATCTTTGGCCGTTGCGCCATGCATTTTGTTTAAAAAACCTGGGGCAAGACATGATGGCTGTTTAAATAGACGGTTAAACTTGTGCATTTGGTCAGTGAAGTGAATAAATAATCAACCAACGTCTCAGGCAACAAAACATTTTGTCCATGCTGGCCTGTTTCTCATGTCCTTCAAACCCTTTTCGCTCCAGTCACTGAAGAAAAGATGAAAAATCCACTTTCTTTCTCTTTTTTCCCCTTTTTTTCTGGATTTGTCCACAAGTTGTACAGTTTGCCTGTTAAATAGTGGATCATAATTATATGCCATGTCCATTGCATACTCAGAAGGGTACTCTAGGTGGGATGAAAAGTTCCTTTAATAGGCCTGGACTAGAACATTTGTGGAAGATATGTGAAGTTAGATGTGTATCGCTTCTTTCTCAATATTTGATCCTTTGCTGCTAAAGGTGATCGTATGCAGTGGTGGTGGGCGGAGCTGTACGGGAGGCGGAGCTGTAGTAATATGGTGAACCTGCATGGGAACACAGAGATGTGATAGATAAATAATTTCACATAATAGGAAAAAAAAAAAAAGAAATCTATAAGTGATTGAATGCATTTCTTATTGGATAAAAAAAACATAAAGCTCCTTAATATTTCATTAACAGTTAAGTTAAAAAACAAAGCACTGTAGTGTTTCTTTTTTCTTTAATGTTCTATATGTATGTGTGTTATAATGATATTGTTTACCAAACAAATGTCATGTTTACATTCCTCTTCACTTAGAACTAATTTGCTCATGTTAAATATTGTAATTAAAATACTAATCATGTCTTTGATAGCATCAATATCAAAGTCATTAAATGTTGCCTTTTTATATATATATATATATATATCCGGTTCTTATCTGTTCAGTAATAAATATCTTCCTTTTTGTTTTGTAAATCAAACTAAATTGTACAGCCACTGAATAGCAGTTTTGCTAAAATAAATAAATAAATAAAATCTAATCCAAATAGGTCTAAATCTCTAAGGGGCAACCCAGGAACAAAATGATACAGCGTCTAGAAGATATGAGGATCCTGAAATCTTAAGTGACCCAAAAGGGGCTTCGCCCTCTTCTGGGTGACACTGAAAAGTACCATTAGAAATAAATTACACTTTTACAAATGTCTCCTTTGAAAATCATGCAGCATAAAAGGATTTTCATTTCGAGCAGATTGTCTTAGGTATAAATAGAACCAAAAAAAATGTGGCAATGGATTGCTATGACATTTGTCTTCTAAAATAAGAAAGACTTTTAATTCATCGTCATAAAATCCAAGTCATAGAAAGTGTAACATTAAAGAATCTTCTCATTTGATCATTTGTTGTAATTGCAGCTGTAAAACACCACCAGGTTCAAAGTCTTGTGACTGTCCTTTAAATGTCCTCTAAAAAGGCTGGAGAGAATGAAACTACCGTTTTGCCACAGTCTTAGGTATGTGTGTAAGTCTGTGTATATATGTGCGTGTGTATGTGCGTGCGTGTGTGTGTGTGTGTGTGTGTGTGTGTGTGTGTGTGTGTGTGTGTGTGTGTGTGTGTGTGTGTGTGTGTGTGTGTGTGTGTGTGTTGGTGGGTGGGTGGGTGTGAGAGAGATCCATTGGATGGCATGTGACTGAAACTATGTGAGAGCTGTGTGACACAGAGGTCTCCTTTACTTTGTGTACAGGTCATCAGTAATTTTCCAAACGTCCTTAGAGAATAAATTATAGTTTCACTCTGGCGTGGGTGCTACAGAAATCAACTACCATACTGTAAATAACTAATGATGATGGTTTTCAGAAAATGCTAAAAAATAAAAAAGGAAAGTACACAGTGCATACTGCATTTGCTGTTCGCATGTCTTTAAAGTAGAATCTGTGCTACTTTGAGGTGTCTCACTGGCTTACCTAGTAAGCTGGAGTTGGTGAATCTCCATGCGTCGCTGTAAGCTGTGTATGGCGAGTGTGTGTAAGTCTGGCCTGAGTACTCTGCACCTGTAAAAGACAGAAGGTTTATTAGCACACTTAAAACACACATGCTTGCACATCATGTCTGCAAGCCATCATATCTGCTATAACAGATCATATATTTCACATTATAATATAATATAAGTGACACAGTAAGACATGGATGGATAAGTGAAACTTTGATGATAACTTACCACCCATGTTTCCATAATGATATAATACTCAATCTATATAATAATATAATATTTCAGGACGTATAGGTGTCTTTAAAAAACCTTATGTAGCCTTTTAAAAAACAAATTTTAGTGAAATTGTAATTTAATATTGATGCCGTTTTTTGATTAACCTTAAAATAACTTTCTTATAATGTTTTGTCTAATGGAATATGTTGTGAGTAACCGTATAGAAAAAACAGCTTCATAAAGCAAGCAATATCTAAACTTGTACATTGGATGAATGTTATTTTATGAACTTTTAAAGAACATTATAATAAGGTTTTGTAGTTTATGTATCAAATTGCTACATAAGTCGAGAATTATCTTTAAATGGATTGGCACAGACAATATATAACATAATGTTTCTTAACATTTCTACAACATTGCCACAACATTTTGAGTTTTCTGAAAAGTTCCACAAATGTTAACATAATTTCTTTTTTGTCTAAATGGGAATATTGTGTATTATATTATATATAAATTGTAATATTAAGTAACACAACAGCAAAAATGAACCAAAGCTTAAGTCAGAACCTTGGAGTACAAAAGAGAATCTAAAAACATCCATGTTTAGTGTATCATTTATTTTTTTATTTGTATTTTTTTTAGGGGGGGGGGGGGGTTAAGATTTCAATATTAAATTGAAATTTTTAAAATTCAATTTTACGGTACAAACATTCTTACTCTACTGTAAATATTCTCACGTATAAAATGTAAATATATTTGTGACTAATCAAATTTAATGCCCCCTTGCTTAATACAGGGTGTGAAAAATGAACAATAACATGCTTCACCATGTTAGCTATACCTCATAATTAATTTGTGAAAAAGACAAACAATAACAAATACTCTTCTTGGTTAAAAGCGCTCTGTCATATTTTAATTTTTTATTTTTGTTACATCATAACTACAAATTTGAAGAATGAATTTCAATTCAAGAGATGAACGTAACCTATTCTAGATTAAACACTCAGATGGGACGAGTAGCACTTTAACTTAAGTGAAAAAGACATTTCAGATTTATTCCTGCTTGTAAATGAGTTCGCCTGATTTATCAAATATTGTCGTTTAATTTGAAGGGATCATCTACTACGTGGCTGCTTTTGCACTCTCTCTCGTCTGTGAGGTTTCCCTGGCACTTACGGATGCCTGTTTATACTTCTTCCTCTTTAGCACATTATTCACTCGGCGGTTAAGAGCGCCATGTAAACCATTAATCCCGCAACCAGGTGGAAGGCTGGGAGGGTAAAAATCCCACCGCTCACTGGTGCGTACACCTTGCCTCCTCCCGGCGTCCTTTCTTAAGTGTCACCCCTAACAACCCCCCCGCCCCCTCTGACTTCACCAACACTGCCGCCACCACTCTGCCATCTTGGCTTCCTTCCTTCCCTTGTTGTTCCTCTTTTAGCCCTTCTCTCTTTCTCTCTCTCTCTCTCTCTCTCTCTCTCTGTTGCTTTTTCTTTTTTCTTTTCTTTAAACATTCCAATATCTAATTGGTAATTATGTCAGCTGGATTGATTCCCCCATGCTTAGCTTCTCAAACTCCTCCCCCACCACCACTATGAGGCTCGGGGAGTAATTGTTTATGAACGCTTCCTCTCAGCAAGCCCACCAGAAAAAATAATAAATCAGACCCTCTCATTTCGCGCTTCGAAGAACAGACTTCAAATAAAAAAAACAACAAAAAAAAAAACAGAGTGGCTCCCTACACCACACCACACCATGCCGCACCACACCACACCACACCTAACACCACAGCAAATGAGTCCCTTTTTCTGTCCTTTCCATTAACAGTCGATGTACATGTAAACATATACACGTGCTGGATGTTTTTTGCACTTTATTTTATGGAAGAATAAGACCTCTATAGATGCCAGCCATTGCTATTTCACTTTTCCCTTTGTGTGGCCTCAGAGTTCCCATGGCAGTGTGTGGGCTGGTTGGCGTCGAGGGCGGTGGAGGTTACGGGCATCAGGGTCCGCCCTCTGGCGCGAAGCAGTTCACCAAAGGGATCAGGGTACTCATTAACCTACCTCTCCTTCCTAAGCATTCTTGCTCACTCTTTCTTCATCTCTATCTTTCTTTTAATCTCTTTCCACTAAACCACATTATCTTCTCATCATATTCTCTCCTTTTTTAAATTTTGGATAAATGCACAAATCTACAAGGTTCGATATTTGCCTTAAAATCCAGATTCAGGATGAACATTTGTTCCAATTTGTAAAGTGATGGAAGATAAAGTGTGTGTTTTAATACAGAAACGGTACTGTACCTGCTACCATTCCTGTGATAGCCGAGGTCGAGTAACCTGTCTGTCCGGCTGATGGGATGTGTGGAGGATATCCGGGGAGCGTGGAGCTCACCATGTCTCGCCCTGTGTGTAAAAATTTTTTTGAAAAAGCTTTTATTAGCAGTTTATGCTGTGTTAGGTTGTTTTAGCATGATAAAGATAGATTACGTTGCAAAAATAAATTTGCTGATGGGACTACAGTTTCTACAGTACACTTAAATTAGTGTCAAGTAAGGCAAAATAAGATGTGACGATACGTACAAAAAAAAAAAAAAAATCAATAAACAAGTATATGCTTTGGCACATTGGTTGCTGTTGAAAAAAAAATTTAACTTATGGACTTTTCTAGCATCAACAGCACATCAAATGGTCATTAAAAATACACAGAATGGTGTGATGATGTAAACCTGGGGCTGATTTCTTTCCAGCCCAGGCTGTAGATTTATGCAGCTCATCAATGACATGTGATTAAACTGAGAGAAACTCCCCTAGATTTGATGATATTTTCCTGAAACATTCGTAACCCATCGTGTTCAGTAAGAAGGCACACTTACATTTCAATACAGTTATGGCTGTAACAACATAATAGCTAGATAGATGGAGGGAAATGGTATCTAAGATGTTTCTTTTACCTGTGATGAGAGACTGGCTGCTGAACTGGCTGTACACTGGTGCATGATGGGGAAATGAGTTGAAGGGATGAGAGAAATGCATGGAGCTGTTGCCGCCGTTACCCACAGACACTGGCGATGGAGCAGAAATGGCGCCCATTTCCAAGAACGCAGAGTTGCCTATAATGTTGGGCGAGGGACTCGAGCTAGCACCGTCTGGTGACATTTCCTGTTTCAGGCAGATGGGAAGGGGCTGTAGGGCATCTGAGGTGGAGCCGTGCAAGTGATGGAGAGGCGGGAGAATGAAATAATGGTGTTAACTTAAAAAGAAAGTGAAGTGGCGATGGGTTTTCCAAGCAGCAAACACAATTGTGATTCAAGCACATGAAATAATGGACAGCCTTGATTGGCACATGATGTGATATGCAAACCAGTGCACCTGCTTTTATGGGTCATCGTAATTAGCTAATTTTATTTCATAATGCATGAATGAGCATGAGAGGGTAAAGCCACCCACTTAGCACAGTGACCGGCTTATTCATGCATAAGATTATTATGACAGGTATTGTGTTGAGAAGTAATTGGGTCGGTTTTAGAGTGGGATTTTTATCTAGCCAATCATCACCTGTCACAACCGCGTAGCCCTGGTGTGCTGCTAGGTTTCGGCCAATAGCGGCGCTGGATGTTGCGAGGCTGGCTTTGCCTTCCTCTAAACTTCCGTTGAGGAGAGACAGGGGATAAAGTGACTGGAAGGAAAAAAACAGGCAGAAAATAAAATAAACAATTGAATAATTAAAAAAAACTTGATTTTTGTTAATATTTTGATGTAAAAATAGATCCTTGATTATTTTATTAACATTTATTTTTTCATCTATTTCTTCATGCCCAATCATAATGGTTAGTGTAGACATTTTTTGTATTTAAACAGATTTGATATACATCAATGTATATCACACTGTATAGTTAATGCCATCTTCTATGTCCCATGTACCTGCTCAGTCTTGCCAGTTGTGGTGGAACCAAACGTGTCGGAGGTGTAGTGGTGCCTCTCAAAGCCACAGTCCAGGTGCTGTGGTGAGAAATGTTCAGGTCTCAGCTGTTTCCTGGGTCCACCACCGCTACCCTGAGAGTCCACGCTGTGCCGACAGCTCTCCTGGTCACCTGGGAGAACGGACACACCATCAGATAAGCAAATGAGTCAATGAGTAACTGTTTGTTGTCACTGGAGTTGGTTGGTGATGGTTACAGTACGTTGGTTTGTATGATTACCTTTGGCATACTGGACAGAAAAAATGGGGGTGGGGTTGGTTTCTATAAATAACAATGTCATTAAAGATGGACGACAGTTATTTTTATTTGCAAAGAATAAATGCAACTAATGTCCCTAAACTGTAGCTTTGCTAGAGACTGGGGTGGTTGTTTAAATTCTAAGAGTATTTCAAAGTACACAATTAGATGTCAGGGCTCACAGTTAAATAGAGTCATGTGACTGTAAAGTGTTTGCCTTATTATTGGAAGATCATGTGTTTAAATCTGAATGATGGCTTAGCCATTTATAAAAAGAGTTTAGAAAGCGAAACTGTTCATCCAGATTGGGTTGGGTTGCATTTTAAAACATGCATCTTCATGTATTTCTAAGGAAGCACATTTAAGCCATTCTTTTTCTGGCTGGTAGTTGTTGTCTGACACGGGAAAGCTGGCAAGTGGCTTGGGAATTAGTAACTAATTTATAGAGAAAAAATAGGAAAATCTAAAAAAAGAAAAAGAAAAGACATATTTTTAAAGCGTTTTGACCCTCAATAATGACAAAGTATAATAATAATCATAATCATAATCATAATCATAATAATAATAATTATTATTATTATTATTATTATTATTATTATCCTCTATTTCTATTCTCTCTTTTGCAGAGATGGAGGCATCTATAAAGATTAATAGGAATCTAAATTCTCATTTTCATTTTTTAAAATCATATATAATCAAATAATTATATGATTATATTTATTAAGTAGTGTGTACCATGATACATTTAATTAAACACAATATTATTTTCTTTTTTCTAAACAGTCATAAAAAATGCCTTGACATAATAAAGATGTACAAAGTACAAGTAAAGTTTAGTATCTTTATTAGACAGTGTAGAACAATGTTGTTCAATAAAGTGAAAAGTGAAATTAAATAATACCATATTTATGTATTTTATTGTAAATACTGAAAATATAAAAAAATATATGAAGCTAATAACAAGCCAATATGAGTTTTAATTTTTACTTTCACTCGCTCACTCTATATACTGCTTATCCTGTGTAGGGTCGTGGTGGTGGCGGTGGTGGTGGGGTAACTGGAGCATATCCAGGGCAATTTGGGGGGGAACTAGGTGGGGTACAGCCTGGATGGGGTGCCAATCCATCACAGGGCACAAACACGTGCACACTCACACTATAGGAAATTTGGAAAAGGCATTTATCCTAATCTGCATTGTCGTGGACTATGCGAGGAACCGGGAGCACCCGGCGGAAACCCACCAAGCACGGAGAGAACATACAAACTCCATGCATATAGACCCAAAGGTGGAACATATTAGGTTTATTTATTATGTTTACCTGCTACGGCCTCAGATGCACTTTGATTGCCAGCTGATACAGCACTTTTAGCCGAAGCATTGTTAATTTTTTTTTAACTACATCATCTTGAGAGGCAACAGTTATCTATTATCCAAAGTAGACTGTGTTAAAATGTAGTGCAAGCTTACTGTCGTCATGACTCCTCTTGCCTTCTGAGCTGGCCTGTGGAATACCCAGAAGGCCATTAATGGAGTAGGTGGAACCCAGGGAGTCGGACTGAGGCGACTCGGGTGGGGTGACCGCGGAACTTGGAACTGAGAAGATATAAAACAAGCATGAATAAATATGAAAGGCTGGAAATGATTAACGGAGTTAAAGCTTGGGAGATCTTGAGTTCAGTGCCTGACTGTGGAATTAATGGCACCTACTTAGTGTGTGACCTGGGCTGAGGTTCTTGCTGTCCAAGGACACATTAAATGGCTGTTGCACCTTGGTCCGGATGATCCTGAAACATGTCGGAACCAAGGTTTTAAATGTTAGAAGATACCACATCAAAACATGAGCTCCATTCATTTTATTTTCAGTGTTTTTGTGCATTTGTTCTCTAAGTTTTACCTGTTTATGGAACTGACGCTGGGCACTGTGTCGTTGTCACACACTCCCTCAGCCAGGAGCCTGTCTCGGATCTCCCAGGCGAACATGGTGGGATTCTGCCGCTTGTACTCTGCTATCTTGTCCACCACTTTTGGGGTAGCAACCTTTGGCTTTGAGCCACCAATCACTCCAGGTTTTATGCTTCCTGTCTCATAGTATCTGAGATGGGCATATTCGGTTAAATTGTATATGTAATAATAAGACATTTCTGTTCAACGTTATGAACGTTCACACATTTCTATGAATGTTAATAAATGAGTAGGTATATGATATGTTGAAGAGCCACATTGTTTACACCTACAACAGACTTATTAATATTGTACTAGGTATGTGGGTGTCCCAGCACTATTCATATGGGCAAATGGCACTTTTTAGGACTTTTTTTAAAGCTTAGTTAATATTATATAATTATTTCATATCACCTTTAAGAATACATTTTACCAAAGATGATTGATTGAAATCTATGGGATTTCATGTCTTATTGCTTTTGGAAATTTCTCAAATACACTCTCATCTAAAAATTCAAAAATTCGCTCACCTGCCCAGGATCTTGCTGACGCAGCCATGGCTGACCCGCAGCTGACGGGAGATGTCGCAGGGCCGAACACCCTGGTGAGCCATGTCCACAATGCGCTGCCGGATGACCTCTGGGAGCGGGCGTCCATTTACAAACATGCCGCCTAGTTGATTAAGACCCCCATGCCCTGGGGGAGAGAGGGGGATGAATATACATAAATGTCATGGTACCTGTACTGGACCTGATTGCACTCTAGAAGGCACTGATCAGTTGGCATGAAAGTACACCTGGTATGTGGCATGAGCACAGACTTGAGAGATTTATCACGCAAATGATGACAAATTAATCAGCAAATGGACTGGAGAGCCATTTGTGCAGACAATAAATATGTTAATTTATTTAAATTCTTTAAAAAGACCCTGAAATATATAGTGTGAACAGAAATTAAATATAAATTTAAATAAAATAAAATAAAAGTTTATTTCTGACTCACAAAGGCTTAGGCATAGCCTAGAATAAACTACAATTATTTGAATAGCCTGAATATGTTTCACATTAATCAGACAAATTATTAAACATAGTATTATTTAAAAATATTTAGTTTCCATGAAAATGAATGTGTATGTTACAAAAAATGTTTTTTTAAAACGCCTATGAAGACTTTGACACAGACAAGAGTTACCAAGGACATTTTTAAGCAGTACTTTAAAGGGGAAAAGTAATCATTTGTGTTAATTAGGGCCTATGTCTTCTAAACAATATGAACTCTGTTACAACTTCAAGCATAAAAATGTGTACAAACAAAAACGTATGAAATGTGATTAATGTTTGTCAGAGTTAGTGGCATGAGGTTTTCTCACGACTTAATTCGGGTGAAAACGAATTCGCTTTTATTACTTCGTTTTTATTACGTCCTATTGGGCATATGCGGAATCGGAACTTTTCCCCATAAAGGTTAACAACTTATTATTATTAATATTATTACTGTTGTTGTTGTTGTTATTGTTATTGTTATTATTAATAATAATAATAATAATAATAATAATAATAATAATAAATACATGATTAACTATTATTATTGTTATATAAAACATTAATTTTATTCGATTTGTAAAAAAAAACATTGTACATTGTGTAAATTAAATTCATATGTATAAATTCTTCTATATAACTTCTCATATATAAATTCTCATATATATATAATTCTATTTTCTTTATGTATAAAGGTTTTTTTAAACAAATCTAATAAAACATATTAAGTAATAGTTAGTTATTAAATTAACATCTATGTCTAATCCGAAAATGTATTTAAATATATTTTTATAAATGCTCACACACAAAAAAAAAACCTGTGTTTATAATAATACTAATGTTATGTTTTAAATCGAGAAATCATATACAGAATAAAGCAGCCCTTCACTGGTGAGCATCAGTAACTCGCTTAGAATTTCGTAGCTTTTAATTTCGCCTATTCAGTACCTTGTGTCTCCTTTTAGCTCCTATCCCCCCCCCCCAGCTTTCATTTCCACATCAAACGGCACCATTAACGCTGCTAGCCGAGTGTGTAAAACTCCTCGCCAAGCTTCAGCAAGCGGCAGGATATTAAAGCGGAGCCTCCCCAAGGGACCACCGAGCGCGCTTACACACACACACACACACACACACACAGCATGGCTTGGAATCTGTCTCATCATTTATTTCACAAATTATCAAAAACAATTCTTTGTTATTATAGATATATATTAATTAGAATATGAGCGGTAGAAATATATATGCGGTGCGAATCGACTTAAAAATGTACTATGACAATGAGTATGCCAATGTGAACCATATAGGCCTACTTTTTCTTTAATAAGAATAATCTGAATTATATCTTTAATATATTAATATGTGAACTTTAACGCTGCTGCTAACATTTGGTGAATTTGATATGATTCATAAATATTTAAACCTGTTAGTGTATTTATGAAAACAAAGCGTTAATACACAGTCAATCCAGCTAATAAACGATACAGCTAATAGCATACAATCAATACAACTGTCTCTAATATTATTTTAAGGGGGAAAAGGTAGAATGCCCTTTAAACACATAGCACAACGTTATCATTTGCTCAAAAATGCCATTTCAGAAGAAAAGCAATCTTGTTCACAAAGATAGCCCGTAGTAACAGGAACACATCACAGGCTAGAAATAAAATGTCAGAATTAAATGTCATAATAGGCTAATTTCCCTTTGGGACTGATGAAGTATTCTTTTTATAATTTAACCTTACAGATTACAGGACTACCTAATACAAAATGGTCAGTTTCAACCAGGATGACTTGGCTTGTTATTTACTTAACAATAAAATAAATAATTCAATCAGTCAAATTGCCAGTGGGCTGTTTCAATGTATTATATAAATACAAATATAACTATTTTAAAAATATAACCATGCTTTAAAATATTAGAGGTACCTAATTTAATAATTTCTCTTACTTTAGCTGCATTTTTAGTTTTTGTGTCAGGAGTTAATGTTAAATATTATAGTCCTGAAATGTGATCGTTTTCACGCACACAATGGAGCTGAAGTTTTAATCCTCAAAATTATGCCCGCTGGTTTTTTTTTTACTTAAAAACTATCAAATCAAGTATAAACTCGTAATGAAAATTAAGCAACCTATACAAAAACAAATATTTATTTATTAATAAATAATGCGATAATTGAAAAAAAACATATAGTTGTCTCTCTTAAAACCATTTTGAAGAGTTTAGTGTTTAAACATGGTCTGGAAAGTATTATTTGTTTTTTATATTAATTAATTAATTAACAAAATGATTAGAAATATGTACGTTTTTACGTAATTTCTTTAGCGGTTTTATGATTTCTTTGTTTTTTGCGTAGAAATTCTTGACATTTGGACAAATTAGTACATTTTAATGTGGCGTAGAATATCAGGAATATGTGTTATTATTTATAGCGAATTAACCTAGCTATTTATGCAGACATGGCAGTTAGTATTATGCACAGCTTACATATCTTAAACATTACAGAAAATACAGTAAATATTTGAATTATTTAGGTTACTCCTTAGACCTTATTCCTTATAGCCTATTTTAAAGCCTGTTTTAGACATTTAAAAACGATGCTATAAATTTTAAACTGCACAGAATAGAGATGTAATTCGTATTGTTTACCTCTGCCGGTTGGGTTGGACATTGCTCAGTGCTGTGGGCCGCTTTACTCCTGGGGTAAAAGTCGTAGTGTCACTTTAATTTGGTTGCTTTTAGTCCATATGGGGCCTCGCCTGGTGTGGATACTCTCCTTTAAACGCTCTGCAAAAGGACATAGTGGTCAACATTGATTGTCTAGTTAAAAGAAGTCTTATTGCTGGATGTCTTAATCTGTTTTAATGCCATGCCGCATTTTTATAGGCTTGGATGCCTGTTCGTTTATTATCCTTGTTTCAGCAGTGTTTCGAGCACAGGTTGTCGAGTTTGAATTAAAGCCCGTTATTACCTACGCGATTGCGTTATTATGGGCACTAGTTTTAATTGAGATGACTTAGCTAAAGTTTTGCAATTATTTTGTTTTTACATTACATATGACTATAGCCTTTGCGACCACGAATAATCGATTCGATCAGTCGATTAGTCATTGAAACGAAAGCCGGAGTCAGAAAGTCGCGGGGGAAAAAATCAAGTAAATGAATAAATAAATCACAAGCAAATGTAGTTACCTTCTGCGTCAGACTTGTGTGTAATGTTCCAGGGCAAACGCGGAGCGTTCGGAACAATTCTCGGATTATTTCCTCAAACGAGTTAGAAAAAAAAGTGCCTGAGCTTTTCGAAATAAGAGCACAGATGTGCAGGAGCAGCTGTCAGGCGTGTGTGTGTATATGTACGTGTGTCTATTTGTGGTTTTATCCCGCCGCCTCTCACAGCACCAGCATGATGACGCGATCCAGTCCTACTATTGGATGATGGATGTGGATGGGCGGTCCGTTTGAGAAAGGGGCGTTGTCTCGGGTAGAGATCTGTGGCCAGCCGATTGATTCGGTAACACGAGCTCGCGCAGTGACCGAACGGATACGTCAACGTGTGCGGAAATATTTGTCAGTGATCCGGGCTGTTTGCGTTCAGCCTGTCTTTGATTAGATTTCAGAGAAGATGTGACACGACTCCCGGGGCTGTGTGAACGCCGCCTCATTTAGACCTACGGCGTGCATTTTTACACACAATTTAGTCCTTGATTTGCAGCGATGTGTCATTACTTCAAATAGGCTCTATCCTGAACTATCCTGAACTATACACACCTTCTACAACAAACTACCTTCTTCCAACAAACTACCTGCATTTATGTTGTGCACGAGTTGTCTATTTTAATCATAGATTAAGATCTTATCCATTTTGAACTCTAATAATAAAAACAAGAGATTAATGTACACTTCCAGAAAAGATATAGAACATTCCTTTGTCTTTTGTATTTTTAATATAGAACACAGTATACCTTTAAAAATTGACTTATGGTGTATACATAGGCAGGTAGCTTGTTCTAAATGGCTTTTAAACCAATTCATTAAATGTGCACCAAAAGATAATGTACTTGATGGTGCAATAAAAAGAATGCAGATTATTACTTTTTATTCTATATATTTTTTTAAATCTAAGCTGTGGAAAATGCACACAAGACAAGATACCTTATTACGTCAATCAAAAGATTTCAATATGCACTCTCTCGTAAAAAAAAAAAAAATGGAAAACCAGCACCTCTCCTTGTCAAAAAGGGTAGAGGCAATATCTTTTGTTTCATTAACATGTATATTTCGTAGTGTGCATTAAAGGGGAAAAGATTTAAGGTATATATGATACGCTATATCAAATTAACATAAAGGTAAAAGGGGGTTTGGCGTCCTCTAAGTGCACAGTCACATATTATTATTATTATTATTATTATTATTATTATTATCACAAGTTTAGGTGAAAGAGCATCACAGGACTTGTTTTCCTAACTGTGTATGTTTATAGCCCTCGTTATTTTTAGGCACTATTCGAAGCTAATTCTTCATCTGCACACTGAGCAGAGAGAGAGAGAGAGAGAGAGAGAGAGAGAGAGAAATCTAGTCAGCGGGATGTTTGGACTCCTGTGAATTTTGACACGGTTAAGCTTGTTCTTACACCTCTCTAAAACAAACAGAGCACCTGAAAGCACTCCCTGCTGCTTATCCCCTATTCCTTCACCCGATCCGCAGACGCGAGTTATTGCCATCTGGCGCGTGCGGCATAAATCGTCTTCATATCTTCATAAAGCGCATCGTACGTCTTCATCGACTGACTTCAGGTAAACATGTTAGGTAAACAAATCACATGGTACTTGAATATTCGGCAAAAGTGAATAAATGTAGATCACATTAAGTATATTTTCTAGTATAAAGTATAGTATAGTGTGTGTATACTGTAATGTGATCTACACTATGAACGATACAAAGTGAGTGAGGAAAATATTCTTCGCAAATATTTCCTTCTCTAAGTTCTTATCTCGATGCCCCACCAAAAGCGTTTTTTCTTATTCAAGTCGTGTGGGGCTGCAAGACAAAAGTGTCCGTGTTTTGAAATAAATACAACAAAGTCAGGAAGGATTAAAGCAGCACACATCATAACAAAAATAAAGGTGAAAATTCCCCTTAAAGTGCAGACAGAGAGAGAACGAAGGGCACTTGCCTGAGGACGAGCTGTGGGCGAGGGACAAATAAAAGACAGAAGCAAAGGTGATCCAGAGTTTAACATGGGATTAAAACTCTACGATGGTTATCTAACCTGAATATAAAACGATAACAAATAAAAGTGTACCATTTTTCTTGCAGCGAATCAATGATGTCACTGATTTATGCTGTGAATAAATTTTCCCAACTGTTTCGGTTTGTGAATAGAATATTTAATGGCAGTCGGAAAAAAAAAGTTGCAGAGTGAGCTAGACGAGTAAAAGTTTAACTTCTCTTTAAGTACTGGTATGAGGAGTGAAAGAGAAGCTGGATTCGTTTTTTTTTCTTTTTGGAAGTATAGAAATAGCTTCATAGTCATACTTATTCATTATTAATTGCAAAACTTTTTATGAAGTTTTAAATGTGTTATTTATATTAAGTATTATTACCTACTGTATGTGTACATGTGTATGTGTAGTGTATGTGTATGTGCAGTTATTTACACAGTATCGTTTCCATTTTGTGTTTTTTTAAATAACAAATTAACAGATATAAAAATATAATAAAAAAGTGGGGGGGGGGAGTTAAATACCAATATGTATTTTACTTTTTTTTTTTTTAAACATTTGTGACAGTGGTGTAATCAAACAGAAATTTAGAGGCCACTTGTTCGGACATGGCAAACATTCATTTATACATTAACTTATGCAAAGCATAAAAAAGGGCAAATTTCGCTTTTAAAACAAAACACCTGAAGTCTGAAAGGTTGACCTGCATTCCACAAAGAAAAAAAAGAAAAGAAAAAAAAAACAGGAAAGTGTTTGACAGAATTAATGAGCCAAATTAATAAAAATACAAAATGCACAATATTTGTTAAAATATTAAACGCTTAATATTTCATTCGGATAATGTGAACTCATTTAATTAATTATAATAAAGTGAAGCCTTTTTTTTATTTATTTAAAGTTAAATTACTGCATGTGTTTTAAAAAAGTGAATCTGAAAAGGTTTTACAGCCTGTAGTGTACAATAAACTAGCTCTGTTCAATCAGTGAACTAACTGAGGGTTAGAGCCAATTTCCTGCTCGTGTGTCTATGCTGAGTGGATGGAGATAAAGTGAAACCTCGGAGTGATGGTGACCTGCGGGAATGAGAAGCGTCGGGCGTCTCCCGAAATGCAGCTCCTGCGGCCAGGCAGCCTCGTATGGAAATAAGGGGGCAAAGGGTCATGTTGTTGAATCTTTTAGTCCCAAAACGAGTCCACAATGCTGCTATTGTCAGGTGCATTGAGAGCGCAAAAGCACGGAACATGAAAGAGTTTAGCCTATAGCCTGTAGCCTACACTACACCCCATACTAGAATTTACAGGAGCTCTGTTATTGCCTAAAATAACTGATTAAATTTTACAACAGAAGGTAATTTTATTTCATTCTTCTAATAAGGATAGGTATATCATATATAAGAAATATACCGTATATCTAATATGCACATTCAGGGGGGGGGGGAACTGCACCTGTCCTTTCAAAAGTGTAGAAGCAATATATTTTGTTTCATTATAATGTAAAAATCGCCTAAACATAGTATACATTAAAAGAAAAAAGATTTAAGGAATATATGATACACTGTATCAAATTAACAACTAGGAAAAATATAATGTGTGTGCTTAAGGATGACTCATGCAGCAACAAACAAACCCTTTTTCTGAGTGCACAGTAACATATTATTATTATTATTATTATTATTATTATTATTATTATTATTATTACTACTACTACTACTACTATTACTACTATTAATACTATTTAGGAAAAAAAATTGACATTCACACTTTCATTCACAAGGTGTCCTAGGGAAACGTACAAGTGCCCCTTTAAAATCAAACCCGAAAACACACTTTGAGCACTAGCCTACACAGTCCACTTATAATATCCACTTAGTATATTCCTATACACACTATACTACACAAAATATCCATTCCACAACATTCCACAGTGCATTATTTAGGAAGCCTACACTGTTCTTTACTCTTTTTATATATCATCCCCTAAACAGCAAAGTCCATTATGGATGTCATGTATGGTCTGTTTTAGGCTTTGTATGCTGGGCAATCATCTGTGCCTTTGGCTATTCCTGGAAAGAATATATTATTTTCAGACTGTACCCTCTATGATACTTTTAAACATTAGCTAGGCATACTGTAGTACTGGGATTTCATATGCTGTCAATAAATGTGCAATAAAAAAAACATATAGGCCTATATATTCAAAGCAGTAGTATGCAGTAGACCTGTCTATGGTGGCTAAATCTGTATAAATCTTTTCTAGACAGTACTGAATAATGCACAATGCATTTTGCCATTTCTAAGGAATAGGGTACATGGCTTGTTACAATTTTCTATTTGGCACTTAACTGAAAGACAAACCAACATACACAAATAGCATATTTCCAAACATGAATAGTGTTTTCTCCATCAAAAATGGTTTTATGGATTTTAATAATGAAAAACCAGTAGTTAAAAATAAATAGTAGATTTTGCCTACTGAGATTTAACATGGAAACATGGCCACACCCTGGCTGATTTCCCGCCCTTTTCCTTTCCTTGCTTGTGACGCATCTCCTTTGCTTGCCTTCACGTGTCACTCGGTGAGATGAATGAGGCGCGCATTTAACCCCACTTAATGGCAAGTTTTATAAATCTACCCGCACGCTTGTCTCGTCGTGGTCAACGAGTCGAGATGAGCCAGATAATTAGATCATAATAGCAGGCGAACCGCCTCAGTATTGATGAGTCCATTAGCTTTTCGCAAACATTCGTTGGTTCTTCAAACAAGGCCATATCCACTATCAACTTTAGATGACTATCACTTACCCGAATGTCAATTTTGTTGGTTTGTTGTTTTTTTTTAAAGAAGTTTGCCCTAGGATAGTCCAAACAAACTTTTTCAATTAGAGTAGCCCATTATTTTTTTATTCATGGGGTTATATATCTTTTCCTTTCTGTGTAATTACCTGTAAAATATTTTCATGTGTAACATGAAATACGCATAGATAGGCAAAAATATCCGATTTTCATCTAGAAGTATCTCTTTGTTTTTCTTCCCTCCCCACACACTCTGCCGATTTCACTAGTTCAGCTTTTTGGCTTTTCCAGTTAGTCTTTTTTCTCTTTTCCTCCAACCACCCCTTCTTTTACCATCTGCTCCTGACCCGCCTCTATTCGGTGCCCATCTTTCTCTCCTCATCTTCCTGTGTTTTGTGCATACTTATCCCCCCCTTTATCTTTGTCTGGGTCTGGTCCAGCCCTCCTCATTGTTCCCCTACTGCCTCCCATTTCCGCTCTGGGTTTTGCCCTCTAACCCCAAGCCCTGTTCCAGTCTAACCCCCTGCTCCCCCAAATCTGGTCGTTCCACCACAGGTCGCTCTCCCCCAAAGGTCTGCGGTTTTTAGAGCTGTTTTCTGAGAGATACCCCCTCCACAGGCCACTGTGTTATGGCCTTTGTGCAAGCCACAATGGTGCACAGGCATTAACAGCCATTAGCAAAAGAGGGGCTCAGCCCTCATTGAGCTCTACATGCTCAATTTAGGATCTTTCTGACCTGACATTCTTATGTGACGCTCAGTTCTGCTTGCAGTTTAAGGTTAGAGGTTATAGGATGAGCTCCTGTCCAGGTTTATAATGAGAATAGATAAATATGTGGAAAATGGCAGCATAAATATATATTAATGTAACAGTATGTCTAAAAAGTGTTTTGCCCATATTCTAGTCCTCCAAATCCTATGACATGTTATATGACCAATAGGGATAGAGAGTTTTTTGTTTGTTTGCTTGTTCTGGGTGAAAGGGTGTTAAACTTAAAGAGACATTCAGTTGATTGACAGCCCCTCTTCTAGGTTGTGTCAACCCATGGAGAGTTACCATGGTAACTTACACTACACTGAATAGGATACAGTAAAGACAGATTAAGTTTTATTTGTATTTGTTTAGTTAACTATTGGCTTGGTGGGGAGGCTTTCTTACATTATTTAAAAGCGCTTTGATGCTAACGTTAAGTTAAGATATTAAATTGATTATGAGCAATGTTTGTTTTTTATTAATTAAGACTGGTTATTTAAATGCTATTGTTATATTTGTTATATAATATAGTATAATAAAAATTGTTATATTTGCTATGCCTAGGTAATATATGTGTAACTACTATATACACTAATATAATCATAATTCATAGATTTACAACCACCTGCCTAATATTGTGTTGCCTAAACAGCTCTGATCCAACAAGGTGTAGACTCCACAAGACCTCTGCAGGTGTGCTTTGGTATCTGACAGCAAATCCTATAAGTTGAGAGGTGCGTCCTACATAAATTGGTCTTAATTGTTCAGCATATTCCACAGAAGGGTAGATTTGGGATCTTAGATCGATTTTAGATCTGGGGACTTTGGAGACAAAACCAACACCTTTAACTCCTTGCTATGTTCCTAAAACCATAGGTTGCAACAATATTTAGGAAGGTTGTATGTGTCAAAGTAATATCCAAATGAATGCCAAGTTTTCACAGTAGAATATTGCCCAAAACATCACAATGCACCAGCCAGCTCTTCCCCAGGTAAGTGACGCACTCACACACAACGTGATCCAGTTCTGATCCTCATGTACCCACTGTAAGTGACTTTGGTGGTGGTCAGGGGTCAACATTGGCACTCTGACCATTCTGTAGCTATGTAGCCCTTTACACAGAAAATTGTGATGTACTCTGTGTTCTGACATCATTCTGCACCAGCAACATTTTCAACATTTTGCACTACAGTAGCTTAGAAACTAGCCTATCCTCCCCACATGAATTAATAAATCTTGGGTGCGCATGACCCTGTCGCTAGTTCACTGGGTGTCCTCCACTGGACCACTTTTGGTAGACACTAACCCCTGCATAATGGAAACACCCCACAAGACCTGCCATTTTGGAGATGCTATGCCCAGTCTTCTAACCATAACGATTTGATGCGTTTATCAAAGTCACTTAGATCCTTAAGCTTGCTCATGGTTCCTGCTTCCAACATATCAGCTTCAAGCACTGACTTTTATACTAGTCTTGCTGCCTAATATATCATACACCTTCATATGTACCACTGTAATGAGATAATCAATGTTATTCACTTCACCTGTCAGTGGGTTTTAACATTATGGCTGATCGGTGTATTATTTAGTAGCTGCATTGAAACTAAAAGGAACAGGACTCACCTTAGGACTATTTTGAAAGGTGCACAGAAATAATTGCTTCAATCACACCACTGGGAGGAGCAACCTTGTAGAACTTCCACAGTAGCAGCAGCAGCAGCACAGACATTTTCAGTGGATGAGTGTGAGGTTCCTCATTGGATGCTCATGGGATTTTAGTGAATAAAGGCACCTCTACTATTTTGAGGCTGTGATAACCATTCGAGGACACTCAGGGCAATACATTGGGTCCAACTGGTGAAGTGGACACCATTTGCAGAATAGTTTCCACACAAGCCCCATGTGCCACTTCCCATTTAATTTAGGAGCACATCTGGACTCTAACTTGTGTTGGCTTGTGTGGATTAGGTACTGAATTCTGTGCAATATGGGAATCAGTATTATAGGGGAAAAAAGTATATAATAGACGGTAAGTCCAGTTATGGCCCAGTGGACCCTGTCCCAGCTGGATGTCTCATCTGCCAAAAAGAACCATAATTACCAGCGTGCTAGCTAAAATGAATAGGTTCTTCTACATCATAGTAAACATTTCCCAGATTTGGTCTACCAGTTTTGGGTTCCTTATAACACTCACACCAAACCAGTTCACAGCTCAAGAAGATGATTCCAGAACCTGTGCCCTTTAATTCAGGGCTTCCTCTGTGACAGGCCTAAAGAGTGATTCTATTGCTGATTTGCATACATTTAGTAGAGCAGGATTTGCTAAGAACACTTCCAAGTTGGTCAAAAGTTGCCCCATGTACCATTGGCCACAGAACCTGTGTGCTAAACAAAGCCACCTGACTTGAGACATAAGAAACTAATTTCCTATCATTGTACTTGCTGGGATGGAAGTCGATCATGAGAGTATTTCATTTCAACCTTTTATTGTCTATACCTCCAATACTAGCCTGTACCAGCCTACACTGCATGTCTTTGAACTGGAAACTGGAACACCCAGACAAACTCCACCAAGCACTGGGGAAACATGCAAACTCCACACACAACAGATCAGAGACCAGAGACAGGATCCAAAACACCAGCCCTGGAGGCACAAGAGGGCAATGCTAACCAGTAAGCCACCATGCTGCCTGAAGGGTTTTCAAATAATGTGTATTCTTCAGTTTCAAGTTGCAGAATTAAGCTTAGACATTAAAAAAATAACCACATTTACTATTTTAAGATAAACATGATGTATTCAGGGGTACGTTGTCTTCTTTCTTGTCAGAAAACTCAATTTATTACACCACATCCTCACCATGCACGCCGCTGTCCAGGGACAGTTCTTTTTGACATGTGTTACTTGTCACCTTTCTTGTCAGCTCTGTAGTACCAGCTTGGTCCAAACAAGATTTTAATGATTACGTTGTCAGTTCTTGCTAGTCAGACAACAGGGTTCTGACACAGCTGTAGATTCAATTACACAGTTAACATGTACACTGTCAAATGTTTGTCAGCCCTTGTCTAAAGCTTGTGATCTTACTTTGAAGAGCAATACATGGACCTAAGGCAGTTTTTTTTTTTACCCATTCTTGCGCTGGACTTTCGTGTTTTAATCTCATGAAAGCTTGTAAATGAGTAGATAAATTAAGTCTGATTTGCTGGCCACTGGGAAAACATTATAATGTGGTGTAAGGGTACTTGATGACCATCATTAGGAATCATTGTCACATTGAGTTGATTGCTGTCATGGAGGCGCCATAATTAGACTTTAAATTAGCAATCGCAGAGTAATGGGTCATTTCCTGGTGATCAGACTGGCATTTTCCTTTAATGGCGTGATATTACTTTCCAATATATTGTATTTAATGCAACTTTAAGAAATCAGACATGTTGAAATTAGACATCTTTGGCGATATAAGAAAATAATCCCAAAGGGAAATAAAAATCCAGCTGCTACAGTACATTACATAGAGAATAACTGTTATCATTTTGTGTATAGTAACTGATGTTGTTCAACATCATGGTCTCTCAAAACTATCCTTGTCACACATTTATATTAATACTTTTAACTCGAGCTTAAGACAGAACCTTCCTGGACTTCAGAAAAAGATTGAGGATTTCTGGCACGTTTGGACACATCTTCAAATTCAGCCATCTTACCTGATTTTTATTTCTTTCTACATTCTGAAATGCAAAAATCTCCTTTGAACAGTTGATATCGAGATGTAACTGATACTTATTCTCTGCAAAGCCTTCATAACGACTCAAATTTCTAGTGCTTTTAAATGGTGATTTCTGGTTACTCTAAATGAACTTCTCCTCTGCAGCAGATGTAAGTTTTGGTCTTGCTTTACTGGGATGTTCTTCATGAGAGCCAGTTTCATCATGGAGCTTGATGGGTTTAGCGTTTAGTTTCATATGCATTATATAATAGTTTTTCAGTATTATCCTAGAATTTAGGAAATAAATAACCTCACAAAAAAGGCTGAAATAAAAGGTGTGCCCAAACTTTTGACTGGTACTGTAGCTGGACCTTTAGTGATGACAATTAGGTGGCATAAATATTCAGGGGTCCAATCGAAATAATTTGTGGGTGGCAGTCTGGAAAACTCTTTGCAAGGGTGAAATTTTGACATTTTATACTATGCAATTCTAAAAACTACTGAAATTTATTATATTGTTGTTTTTTCCCGTGAATCTCATCATTAAGATCTCTTCATTCATGACATGATGTACATATAGAAGAAAATATTACAAGTTTACAATGAGAAATGATTTTTCAATGTATCATGTTTCAGTATCATCCAAACCAGTCTCCTGAGGTAAAAGTCACTTACAACATTTAACCAGCTGGAGGCTTATCATTGTCTCTTCACCTGACCGATTGCTCAGCGACTTGAGATAGGATTTTGAACGCCACACATTTGATTTCACTATACATTGCCACCCCATCCAGGGTGTGCCCCATTAAGGGTGTACCCCACTTCATGCCCAAGGATTCAGGCCGCCCATCACCCTGTATGCAGGATAAAACGGTATAGATGATGAGTGAGTGAGTGACAAAAATGAGGGCATTGGTGGCCCTATGGTATGCCAGTCCCAAGTCTGGATAAAATGGGAAGTTTTCATCGGGAAGGGCATCCAGTCATAAAACCTATGCCAAGCTGTGCAAGTTGTGTAGATCAGATGGTCCGCCTTGGCGACCAACAACAGGAACAGTCGAAAAACCACCAGCAACAGATATGATACAAAACAATGCAGTTTTTGATGCCTTTCTTTAGGTTCTTCTTAATTAAAACCTATACATTTGAGTCACCATTTTTACTTAATGTTTAATTATGTTATGCATTAAAATGTCAGGACAGTACAAAAACTCAATCTCACCCTGTTTTCAAAAGCGTCTCTTCTCTTGTTGAATTATGTTTTTTTTTTATCTTTCAGTCAGCTATGTTTATCACATTTATCGCATGCAGTAAAACAAGAATGTGCTTGATATGCTAATTAGCTGTGCATGTGTTTGAAGTCATTAGGTTATAACAAGTGAGTGAGCCTTCGCTGCCTGCTGCAAATTTATGGCCAGGGAACCCTGCGGAGATGACGTTTAACGATCCGACGACATTTTTTACAAACGGTCCTGTATAATTACGATGTAATTGGCCCTTTACAGTTGTGTAATTCACTACCAAGCGCACTGTCAATATGTTGTTTGTTGAGGGCGAGAAGGAAGGTTGGACTCGCTGACCCACATCGAGTAGCGGTGCCCATGTCAGCAACTCATGTCCGAACCAGAGTAGAGTGTTTGTATGAGTATGAGGACATGATGTTACTTGGTGTCCGAATTGGTCAAGGGCTCTGTTGGATTTGTGGTACTGTCTGGGAGAAAATAAGTTGTAATGGTAAGAAAATGACAGTTATGGAGAAAGAAACAGAGAGAGAGAGAGAGAGAGAGAGAGAGAGAATGTTTCTTGCTGTCTAGCGTGTCAGTTGTGTGTCACCGGCAGATTTGCTGGAGCGGAAGCAGATCTTTTCCTTCAGTGACTCTATTAATTTACCTCATTTATCTTAGCCCCCCCTCCTCCTCCATAAGTACTCTAGACCACAGTGAATGTATGAGTGTGAGTGTGCATGTGTGAGCTTTTGCCTCTTCACACGCACCAGTGTGTATGTGTGTATGTATGTGTGTGCATGAAAGAGAGAGAGAGAGAGAGAGAGAGAGAGAGAGAGAGAGAGAGAGAGAGAGAATGTGTGTATCATAGGGGATAAAAACACAGCAGCTCCCCTTTCCATTCCCAGAGGACAAATCCGTAGCGGAAAAACTCATTTTCCTGCAAATAGTTTGTCAGTCGAGCTAGAAGGAGTGATAAATTATCACAGACGCTAGGTGAGGGAGGGTGAGAGGGAGCGCTTTTAGGCCCTGCCTCTTTTCCTTCTCTCATTCTCTCCCTTTTTCCTCTTTCGGCTCTTGTTTTCTCACATTCACTCTGTTTCCCCTTTTCATCTCCTAGCCTTCTTGTTCTCTCTCATTTCAAAGCATCATTCAATCAACTGCTTGTCCTTGTTGTCTTCGGCGCTGTTGTCCACACAAGTCAAGTGCGTCTCTAATGTCCCCTCTCAAGCAATAAACCGACGGGCAGCAAAATGGATTTGTTTTTCGACTAGTAACACATCAAAGAAATAATAATTCTGTAGAGGGAAAGTGGTGGGATGATGAATGGCATTGACAGCTAGATCACAGTGGAACAATGGAGAGAGAGAGAGAGAGAGAGAATGAGAGAGACTGGGAGAAGCAAAGATATACATATGGACAAAGACAGATTCACAAAAAACAGAGAGAGAAAAATACCTGAACAGGTATAAACATCTCTGTATCTCTGATACTGCTGCTATGAAAAGGTCTACCAGAGCATGAATAGAAATCTAATGCCTTGTATTTTTGAATTCTTGAATCTGATTGGTCAGAAACGCTGATATATTTTTGATCACAGTAGTTCTGGCCCTAATTCAAATCACAGATTTATATTTATTCATTCATTCAAATCCAATATCATCTACCATCACACATAGGTACTTGTGTGGTGGACAATTTACAAGATCTAAAATCAAATTTAAAAAGAAAATTGTCATGGCACAAAGGGAAAGTCATATTTTGGGTTTTTCTAGGTATGTGTTAGCTTAAAGTGTCACAAAAATTATCCTCACTGTTCTTGATGTCCTTCATTATTTGCTCTGTCAAGTCATTTTTGTTTTGATCACCATATCTCATGATTGATGTTGATCCTGATTATGTCCACTTGTTACTTTTTTATTTATATCCCAGTGTGTTTTTGTCTTTTGGTAATGTCATTGTATTGGTTCTTTAAGTATTTCTAAAAGCTGTTAGTATTTAATGGCGCTGTTGTGTTATATTGTCTGTAGGTGTTTTGATCAGTACCTGGAATATGGACAATAATTCGTAGATTTGCGTTAATAAAACACACATTTTATTTATGCACTTGAATGCTGCCTCTGATCTTCACCTGTGTAGATGCTTAAATGGAAGTGACAACATAAAGTAAAATAGGCGAAAAACAAATTAGAGAAATGAAACACTTTGGGATGAGCTGTTACTGAAAAAGAATACATTTCAAGATGATAGAGTAACTCTGCTTTTGCAGCAGGACTGATGTTGATTATTTTTCTATGACTGCACAATCTTAAATCCTTTATTCCTTTCATCCAACCATCAATCCATCCATCTAAAAATGCCTGTGGTCCAACTAGGGACCGTTGAGGCCGATGGTGACCATTGTATTTATTCTCATTTGTACGATTGCAATAGGATCTCCGGTCAACATTCATGCTGTATGGGCAATATGGAAATGCCACTAATCCTAATTTGCATGTCTTTATACTGTAGGAGGAAACTGGATTACCAGCAGGAACCCCACAAATCACAGGGAGAACATGCAAACTCCATGCACACAGACCCGACGAGAGAACCGAACCTGAACCCTGGAGGCTTAACCACTAAGCCGACTCTTTATTCCTAATTTAATCAATATCGCTACAATCTCTATACACTGTAATAAATGCCAGAGCTTAATGTTATAGAGTTAAAGTGGTGAACCTTCATTTTCTAATATTAACAGAGCTGAACATAAAGTATGCGACTTTACTCCGAATGACATTTAAACCAAAGTGTTAGAGAATCATTGTGTTCTGTAGACAAATGTACTGTAAGATCGGACCCAAATACCAACAAGATGATAGAATCGACTATTAAAGAGGAGTTAAGCATTTTAAAGACAGGTTTCCGCACTTTTCATAAGGAAATAATAAGAATTCACACAATCCAACTCACAGAAAGTTACAAAATGCTCAATCTATTCTTTTGATTACATACATTTAAAATCCAACAAAACTGCTCTCACTCTTGATAATGCACGACAAGATTGGCTTGAGTGCAAAAAGAAAAGAAAAAAACCCAAGAGCCAATTGAACGGAAACTCATAATAGTTACAAAGCTGAATCGGACGACTGGTCAAAACTGTTGGCTCCACTATTTTTTTTTTTTTTTAATGATGCCGTTCACTGCTTCATTTCCCTTCATAAATACAGTTTAGTTAGCCGAAGTGATTTATGAAATCTTATCAGGGGCCATTTGAGCTGTAATCAAGCAAAGGCCCTGAGCTGTGACAAGCCTTGTAGATTGCATTACTTTTATAACACAACTAATACACTCTGTATTATTGGACTTACTTTACTTTATGAATTTGGACAAAAGTGTTTTAAAAAAGTTACAACCCGTCTAGGGTCATTATAAGGAGAACAGGAACATGTGTTCTGAAGTAGATGTAAGTAGACAGCAAAATGAAATGTGTATGAGGGAGTTTGGGTCAAGAAGGAGTACTTGGTAAGGAAGAAATAAAGTTGCAAATAAGGTGCATTTAGAGTGACAATTTTGCAAATACACACACATGAAGAGTTATAGATTTTTTTTGTATTTTATGTGTTCTGTCTAGCTCATACACATACGCAGACATGAACGGAATAAGTAGACAATAATAGTTATAATATAATAATAATAGTAACAACACATCTAGGCATAGAATGAGAAAGTTGCACTGAACAGATCTTCAAATGTCTTTCAGAAGACCCAAGTCAGTCGGGTTGCGTCTTAACCTTTTCTTTAACTTGATATATAATTCTGAAGGGGAAATTTCTAAATTCTTTGTTTCAGTCCATCCTGAGATCGACCAACAATCGCTGATCCTTTAAAATTGTTATTTCCAGGCATGCATAAATATAGGTCAATTACAATCTAAAAAGAAGAAAACACACAGTAGTCAAAATATTCCTGCCCATACACTCACACACACATTGTCTGTACTGCTTTATCCTGTGTACAGGGTCATAGGGGGCCTGGAGCCTATCCCAGGAGACTTTGGACATGGTACACCCTGCGATGGACTGAATGTCTTTGGGCTGCGGAAGGAAACCGGAGTTTCCAGAGGAAACCCACCAAGCATGAGGAGAACATGCAAACTCCATGCACACAGACCCAAGTCAGGAATCAAACAGTGTTAGCAGTGTCGATCCAAGGCGACACTGCTAACGACTAATCCACCATGCCACCTCTGGTGCAGAAATTACATCACAAAACTATGGGTTTTACAAAACTATTTTTTAAATACCAAGTTTAGTGCAGATCATAAGAAACATTATAAACAATAAACTTTACTTTACATTGCATCATCTGCCTCTTCTCTTTCCCAGTTTCAGCTTGACATTAGTTCGTTTTGGATATTATCTTAGTACAGGGATGTACCAGATGAGGTCATGCATAAATGACCTGTATAAAGTTCTGTGTTCCCATGAGGTTATAAGAGAGTTTAGAAATCTCAACTGAAGAAAATGACATAGCAGACATAACCAGGTGTATCAGTTACAACAGCTTCCCACACACAACACATCTATCTTATGTCTCCTGTACACAAAGCGACTAATTGTTATCGAATAAAAATTGTTATAGACAACGGGGTGTGTCTGTGAATAACAATTTGCCCCCTAAAAACGTGAAATGGCATTTATCTCATTTTGCTATCAAACATTCTATTTTACAGTAAGCTTCTTCTTTTTTTGTTTTTGTCCATGTCACACCTTCAAATTTCACCTCATACAGCATCTAAAACATGCTAACCTAACCCCCTCTTTGGATAAATGTCAAAGGCATGAAAATTGCATTATCTTTCCCAGCCACAGGCATGACAGATGCTTGTATATAGGTACATATTAACTGTACACGAGCAACACTAATTCATTTCCAAGGTATTTAAACCTGTCGTCTGTATAATCGCTGTACCACTAAACCTTGTCTACGCTGTGTATGAAAATATCAAGGACATCTGAATGAACCCATACAGCATTTGATACATTCTGTAACTTACTCAGCTTGTTTGGTTTTTTGTTTGTTTGTTTTTTTTTTGCACAAAAGCAAAAAAAAACATGCTGCGAAAGTGAACTTCAGTGCCATCGTACTCGTACTAGTTCGATGAGGATTGCTACGTTTTATAAACCTTACCCACAGAGCAGTTTGGATTGGTTGTGCCCATTATAATGGAGGCACACGAGATGGCATGGCTGTAATTGCAATCATCATCAACATCATCATCATCATCATCATCATCATCACTACCAAAACCATAATCATAAACATAATCATAATCATTATCATCCTAATGGCAATTGTAATCTCTGGCTGAAATGCTATCTTCATACACCTGCTTTATTTAAATCCTAACCCAACACTTTTATTGGCGCATATTCATTTGAGGCACCATATGCACACTTTGCTGTTAATCGTATCCCCAGATCTCGGTTTTTTTTTATTTATTTTTTTAGTTGTTGTCGCTTTTCTTTTCTGTTGTCGTGCTACTTCATTTTATCAACCCCCCCCCCCCCCCATTCGTTTTTTATTTTATTTCTCTCTTTCTACTGTCTCTCTGGTGATTGATGGAGTGAACGGAGAGAGGCACCGGAGCGCAGAGCAGCGTGTGGCCACTAGTCCGAGACACCATCCTCTCCCAGAATGCACCGGGAGAGCGTGTGAGAGCGAGGAAGGAGAGAGTGTGGACCGGAGTGAAGGAGCGAAGAATAAGAATGGGTGGAAAAGAGGGAGGGAGGGAGGAGAGCGGGGGTGGGGGGGGGGGGGGGCGAGAGAGCGCGCGCGAGAGAGAAAAAGAGCGGGGGAGAGCGCAGGAGTGCACGAGCGAGAGAGGGGAGCTCAGCTGAAAGCCGCAGACTTAATTCTATGCATCATTAAGCAGTCTCACTCAATGCAACATCCCCTATACATCATCCACGCTCAGTAAACACAACGATGACATTACATTAGCAAGCGCAAATGAATTTTCTTTTTAGAGGGAAATTGAGAATACTCTCTTCGCGCTGTCTCTCTCTCTCTCTCTCTTTCTCTCTCCTGGCCGCCACGTTGTGCAGGCACTCGCAAAAACTCCAAGCACAAGCCATTAAAAAAGGGGGGACTGTTTAAACAAACACAAACAAAAATGTTGTGTCTCCTCACTCACTCACTCACTCGCTCGCACGCGCGCGCGCGCACACACACACACACACACACACACACAATTTTAGAGTTGTCCTAGTATTTACAGCCACAATACACCCAGTAGTCTGAATTTATTACCTCTCCATGTTGTCTCATATCTGCCTTTTTGCCGAGCACTAAGTGAATCCGTCGTGCACATTCTACTCTACACACAACTCTTCAAATAGGGACCGACCTGTACCTTTCTCACGTCTATTAGATCCCTCTAGGATGGTCCCATGCATTAGAGCTGATCAAAGGTGATTAATTTCACATAAACAGCATGGCACGGTTTAGTGTGTGTTTAATTCCTTTTTACACCAATTTGCCAACACTATCATTATTATTTAACACTGACATGGTACACCTTTTATTTTTCTTTTATTGTATACATTTCTAGTTACATTTAACCTCGTGGAATGTTAGTTAGCTCCTGCAGCTGTAATCGATTCTTCCGTAAGAAGTCGTGCTTTTTTTTTTTCTTTTTTGAAGTTAATTAGAGGAGGGGGGGAAATGCAGCTTCTGATTCTGGAGACTCTTTCCATAAATGCCACATTACAACTATTACACACATTTTTACATTTTGTTTTCTTACTCGTCCTATTGCCATGTCACATATAAGTTGTTCAATGAAGAATTAGGAATGTGCATTAGAATAAGAATATGAATTGGAACTGTGCCTGTTACTGTAGTAACACTGTAGGACTACTGCCACTATAGAAAACTAATCAAGGCCTTCTGACCAATCAAATTCACTGTGACAAATTAAGGCACCATGTAATACCTTTCTTTAAAAATGCTGTTAGCTTTCTAGAACAAAATGTATTTTAGGATGACATATTTGCATGTGCAAAACGGGGAAAAAATCATGGGAGTCTGCATTTTATGTTTGCACTGTGAGAGTCTCTTATTTGGCAGAAATCACAACTGACGTTGTGAGTTCCTGCCCCCAAAGCGTGACTCTTTGTGTGTTTGTTTAATGATCTGATTCAGTGGCCGCAGGACTCGCACTCATACCCGCATGTGCCGCGGTTTAAACCTTCCTACCATTTTCCCTCAATTCCACTTCCAAAATCTCATCCCTCCTCTTTCTCAATATCCTCTACCTCCTCCCATTCTGAACCCGGCTGATGCGAATAGCATAAATTACCAGGCTAATCAAATGAATAATTATGTTTTATTGCACAGATTATGTCTTTTTCTCCTCAAAAAGAGGAGAACGACGTCTCTCCTCCCCATGCCTAAAGTCGATAGAACCTATTAAGAAGTGGCTATAGATCATCTCGTCTGGGCCCGGCGTGCCATTCGGAGAGCTATTGAATCGGTTACAGTAAGGTAACCCCCTTCCTCACTTCCCCCACCTCCTACCCCGGATTTGGCCAAATGTAAAAATCCATTTTGCCGGTGCACACATGCATAAGGAGGCTGTCATTTGCACTGTGTAATGGCAGCAGCTCAGTCTTGCAGTAAGAGCTGGTGAGAAAGTCGAATGAACCCCCTCCTCCTCCCACCCTACCCACACCCACACACACAAACAGCACCCCCTCCCCCCCATCCCCCATTCACACATACACATGGACAGAACAATTTTGTGGGAAGCAGAAATCGAGAAATTAGAGCGACCATGCAAGGGTCTGGGTTGGTGTGAAGGGTGTATCTGACCAGGCTGAAGTCAAAGGGAGTCTGGAGTCAGGGGTCAGCTGCAAGTCAAGAGCGTGACTTCTGACCCTCGGTATTGGAACGCCCCAGCAAGCCAGACTTCCCAGAGATCTCATTTTCCTTCCAGAAAGAGGACATGATATATAAAGGGGTGTAGGACTTTCATGCTGTTTGCCATTTTCCTCTGCTTCCTGGAACAGGTTCAAATTTGATCTAAAATGTGCGGATGGTACACAGGGTAAAAACTAAATGATACATTTTCCCATTAACCCATCACCTAAAATACCAGATATCACATTTTAATTGTAATTTTTATTTCAGTTTAATTACTTTCTGTATATTGGGATGAATTTACACTTTGCACCATATTATAGCTTAAAATCTGACCGGATAAAATTGTGTGGATTCTACAAACAAAATAGCAAATAACATTTTCATCAAAAGCCAGTCATCTAGAGCTGTTTCATTCGATGATCCCACTAGCAAACTGGTGACAGGACCAAAGTCCTGATCCGACCACAAAGAAAAGCTAATACAGGACAAGTTGCTGAAAAAAGTAAATGCTGGCCATGACAGAAAGGCACCAGAATCCCCAGTGCATTACAGCCTACCACACATCAGACAAAGAGCCCAATACCACTTCCCCAGCCTCCAAACTCTCCAGATCGCCAATCCATGCAAACATCCAAGTGATGCGTCAGAAAAACAAGTCTGATTCATGGATGTTCCACTCAGCAACCCACAGCACCCCAAAGGATCTGCTGCCATCATTCTGGTGCCAGATGCTATAGTACACCCCCAGAGGTCCTGCGGAGGCAATCCACTCCAGTGGCACAAGGGAAACCCAAACCCTATGTGGTTATAACGGTAATGTTTTTTAATGTTACAGGTGTAACTAAAATCTTTAAATCATAGAGATGTTTCATAAACAAGATATAAAGTAAATTAATTTTGACTCCATCGACCCCAAAACAGTAAGTAACAGTAAGAATAGTGAGATTCTACAATCTTTTGGAATATTTGACATTTTGGCATGTTCTTCTACAGAACACAGTTGTAATTGTTGTTCTGTCTGCATCTTGTCACAGCAGCCACAGATATAACGACAGCATGCCACTGCAGTGCAAATCCCCAGAAGTGTTTACGTTCTCGTTCATCTCCATCTCTGTCCCCTATCTATCTACCCATCTCTCGCTCTCCGTCTATCCGTCTCCACATCTTCAAACAGGAACAACAGCTCCCCTGCCAGGCCCCCTCTGAGCGCTCTGGGGTTGACCCAGGCTGAGGTGCGAACTCCCCGAAAAACACCCCACTCCCAACTTTTCCTTTTTTATGGCTTCGTCTGTGATTAGAGCAAGAGGACAGTGTACTCCATAAAGTGGCTGTCAAGAGGGAGAGACATCAAAGCCGAGCTGGCAGGAATGCCCGTCATTCTTTCGATGTTCTATCACTGCGGCATGCTGCGGTGCAATCAGAACAGATGAGGCTGGAGAACAACAAACTCTCGGAGGACCCATGGTTCATGTAGTGCTAGGGGATGGCTGTGTCTTGCTGTGTATAACTACAATAAATATTATTATATGGTTCTATGGTTATTGATTCTTAGACCCTCATAATTCTATGGTCATAATATATAATGACAAAAGAACCCGGAGAACCACTGGCATGATCGTCGAGGACAGCGGTGAAGATATTATGGTCTTTGAGAGTCACATGATTTTCACGTGTGAATAATCACACAATTCCCATGTGATGTGTCTAAAAAATACAGTATGTTATGGTTAACACATTTTGCCATGTAATGGATTTGCATAGGTTTTTATTTTCACATAGGTTCATAGTATTTTTTTCCACACAATTAATGTACTTTAACATAAATCAGATGTTCACTTAGAATTATGTTTTAAAGCATAACACATTTATATTTCCATACAATCATTTACTTTGTTACTTTTTTTACACTATTTTTGATTTTTATTCATCGGATTCTCCCCCAGAAGATTAACTTATAATCTTGTTATTTATTCCACAGCTGATTTATTTTAAATGCTTTTTTTCCACAATATTTTTTACAGGCCAAAAATCATAGTTTTGAAAGATATGAGCCCATCAAAATTTACACTCTCAATATTGAAGTGAAGGAATATAGGAAGACATTAACTACTGCTAACTAACAACAGCTCTATATTTAATATCGTCCTGTTTTGAACATGACAATAAATGCATCAAGTTATACATCACCTCTTTGTTCTTGCTGTTGGATTTTAGATGTTTTTTAATTAAATGATCCAAGTGATTTATTGAAAAAAAATCTGACCTCATGACTTAAAAAAATAATTTTCTGAACTAATGAGAAAATAAAGATTTTTACTTTTAATGGATTTCGCTTTATTATGTAATATCTATGTGAAGGATCTCAAAAATCTCTTTTGTAATTGAGAAAACAAAGAAAATGCTAAATGAAGTTAAGTAACTGTTTTAATTCTCATTCCCCTTTATGTGTGTTTTTGTTAGGGGTGGAGATAATAAATGGTGTGTGTGTGTGTGAGTGTGTGTGGGAGTGGACTGGGGAGGGACCTTTGCCGGATGGTGCAATTATATGGGAGTAATGATGTTTATTGTTTTTAACTCTCATTGTCAAAATGTCAAAACAGTAAAGAAAGGTGTGTATCGTGACCTGAATTGTGTTATTTAGCAGTCAGAACTGATCAAATATAAGTCATTTAATAAAAAATTAAGAAGTTTATGTAAATAGAAAAAAACAAAAGTTTTTATTATTGCCAGCACAGTAGGGTAACTTCAGATGTATATATATATATATATATATATATATATATATATATATATATATATATATATATATATATATATATATATATATATATATATGCATGTGAAACATGTGAAGTTATGCCCTGAAAGTCTTTATGAATTCACGTAAACATAATCTGATGATGTGAATATTATGTGATCACACGCATAAAAATTATTATTATTAGTATTATTATTATTATTATTATTATTATTAAAATATAAAATGACAACATATATGTAAAACCAAAATAAACACACATACATGAATGTAATGATTAAAATGAAACAATAAAAAATTAAAAATTAAAATAAATTTTAAAATCGTGACAGAAAGAAAAACACATTATTTACCTATTTTTAAAAAGCTAGCATGTAAAAATAAATGAATTATATGTCTGTGGTGGAATCACATAAAAATGAAATAAAAACAAAATGAACTACAATCAATTAAAATAACTTAAATCACATAAAATACATACGTTGCTATAGAAATGTTCACAGATAGATCAGTGAATTCTATGAGAACCTTATAGTTAAAAAATAATTTGAATAAAAGACATGTAAAAAAAATGTTGGCAAAAAGCACAAAGATGAAAAATGGAATGAGGAAGAAAAATTACATGCACTTCATGAAGATGAACTAAAATATAATAAAGAATAATTTAAGAAAAATACATGCAAATATATTCAAAACACATGGACTACATGTGGAAAATTAAAATGTAAAAATTATTTATGCAAAAATAAAATAAAATAATAATAATGTAAAAAAAATCACTCTTGTAAAATAAAAACACAAAAAAAATAAAATGACAATAAATTATTTTTTTTAAATATCACATGTAAAATAAATGTAAAATATCCTGCCATATTTTCTTCCATCAGAACAATTTATTTTTGCAAATTGCAATAAACAATGTAGGAACTTCACATGCTGAAATTATCCAGGGAGTTTAATAGGACATGTTTTACATTCTGGGCTAAAATCTTGACACTCAGGTTCAGGTGCGCCACCTCGTGGTGAGGGTGTTTCTCATCTCCAGTGCTTCCTTCTATAACAAACACCATCAATTATCCATTTGTTTTTTGGGACAGATTTTAGTATAGGCTACACTTGAAGGGAAAATCTATTAGAGTTTTCATTCATAACAAATAACTATGCACAAGTAATGCTTACAGCAGTTATTATGCAACATTAGCAGCATATTAATGCTTTATTTTGTGTTTTCATGTTATCTCATAGTGTTTTCTTCATCATCTAATAACTGAAAATGAACAAGATAATGAATGATTATTAAGACCATTGCAAGGAATAAATAAAATAGCTGTGTTAAAATGTTATCTTTAGGACACAGCTCTGTTTTACAGTTTCAACACCAAAGTACCAAGTAGTTATGGTAGGGATAAAAAAAGATTGCATAGTAGGACTCAATTATACTAAACTAAACACTATTAAAAGTTGGATTTGGGCGTATTAAATTAGACATTATGAAAAGGAAAAACATGAAGCAAATGATGTGTACACAGGATATTTAGATATATTAAAGTTTTATGTAAATAGTTATCAAATATTGTTATTATTTCATACAGAGCCAGATATATTTGCAGAAAAAGTAGTTTATTAGGATGTAGACATCTCTTCAAGGGTTCTTGGACATTTCAGTTAATAATAATGTGTTACTGTCCAAACATGATTCTAATTAGAAAATTTTCTGTTAAGAATTATTTCTGTGTTAAGGTCAGATGATAATAATATACAAGGAATAAAACAATGTTTTATGAAAAATAAAATAAAATAAATCAGTGATGTGATGCAGCCTGGTGCAGAGCAAAATTATGCCCCAGAATGCTTTATTCTTCTGGTCCATAAAACAATGTCCATGAAACAAATTAGTTCCTGTTCTCACTTTTGTTATAGCAGCTATAAACAGTAATTTCCTCATTGCTCATTGATAAGACAAGAAGCACAGCATGACATGGTACTGGGAAACTGCGAAGTGTAAATTCTTCTGTTCTGAAGACGTTCCTGTGGCACTGAAACTGGAGACTCCTTCCATGAATGTGTAATAGACTTCTCTTCTCAGAAAACTTTATCATTTTGATTATTCAATGTTTTTCATTATTAAATAACAACACATTTCTTTTGTTTATCTGGTTATTACTAATATTAATTATGAATAATGGTATTATTAATAGTGGACCAACATGATAACATGTTAAAATTAGCATTAATCTGACATTGGAAATTAAAATACATCTAGAATACTGCCAGAGCTGCTGTCATAGAAAGGAAGCAACACCTTTTGATCAATTAGAATCAAGAATTCTAACAGTGCTTTGGTAGTAAAGGTGATACAAAGAGAACACTAGGCTGCAGTATTCAACTACTCTTAGCTATGAATTCATAAATGTCCACATGTACTTAAGTGTTTTCCTTATTTAATAAAATAAATGGTTGTAATAAATAATACTCTTGCCTGTTCCTGCTTGGTCAGATTCAGAAATTTCCTCAATTGTCTGTTTCCATTTGGTTACCTTCATATTCTCAGTATTATATTGATTTTTTTTTTTTCACCCATTCTCGTGCAAGCTCTGTTGGATTCCTATGTAGATGTCATTGCTGTAGAGTCTGGAAACATTGATCACAGTGGAGGACACAGAATATCTCTTTCCCAGCTCCCTGCCAGGTCATCAGCCTCTCCTTGCCTTTCGTAGGAGGCTCGCAAGAGGGCCTGTGGGAAGTGTGAACGTCCCTTGATTTATTGAGCTCTGCAGGCCTCAGTGCCTCTCACCGTCAGCCGGCTTATTTCGCACAAGTGGAAACTTCTTGATTGCTTTGCCCCCTCTTTTATTTGGCAATCATAGACAGTTCATTAGGATTGATCACGGCTGGAGTCCTACGACCCCCTCAGTGGGCGTCTGTAATATCTTCTTTAGAGGTTACGAGACCCAAATGCTGGAGCATGTTGTTTTGATTTGTAGTTAATGCATTCAGAGTAAATCGGTTGTTAAAAATAAATAAAAATAAACAAATAAATCAATAAAAATTTTGTGATGCAGTCAAGTTAACCTTTGGATACAAATGGCTTAACCTGCTCTAACAGCTATAAAATAATAATAATAATAATAATAATAATAATAATAATAATATATATATTTAAACTGGAAGACAGTTTCATTGCATCATCACTAAAAATTGTCAATGTCAACAGCCTATATAATGCTGACATCATCAGAACACCAAAACACCTCATGATTTTGTAGCTACACAATATTTTCTGTTCCCCTGTACCCCCTGAGCAAAGCTATTTTTTCCAACTATGCAAATAAACCACTTCCTCTATATGAGCATCTGTCTTTTCCAAAAGCTGAGGGTAGATTCACCTTGAGGCCTTGTTACCCTCTCTCTCTCTTACTCAGACCTCTCTCTTATTAAACCAAGCTGCATATGGAAAAAAGCAGAGAATGGCAGTAGCCTATTGGTGCGAGTCAAGGCCAGCCCAGGTTTGTTTTTTATCACAGCAAAGCACCCAAACCATGTTGCTATGAACTGAGCTATATAAATGCAAATGCTATTGGGCATCTATTAGAGGGCTTGGGAGAAAGGGGGCCGTATGTAAATGTCCTATAAGAGGCTGGGGCACTCATCCCGAGCAGATTACTATGGCCCCTGATGAAAGGCGGGCTAGCGCAGGGAGAAAGTGCCAGGGCTTTGTGGTAAATCATGGCAAACAAGGTGAGAACTTGGGTAATTGAATAGTTTGCGTCTGTGTTTGATTTATTGCATATGCAAGAGCAAGAAATTGCTGTATTGTGCATATGGATGGTGGAGTTTTGTCTGAATTGTATGTTCTGTTCAGTGAACGGGTTTTGACTGTGATGTATAGCTCTCAAAAGGTGGAATCAACTCAATGAGGCATTTTGGCAGGTGACATTATAATATGATTCCGAAAGAAATCTCTGTGATGTCTGTGTGTTGCACTGCACCACATCAACACTATCACAATCACACCACGACATCAAGCTTTTTTTTAACATATTGTTCAATCTTAGACTTTGCTTAAAGTCAGATGCATTGTACAGGACATATATACACTACAATAAATGCTCTTGAACAAAATACAAATACTGAACTGAACCAAAGGTCATCATGCCTATAAGATCTAAAGTACACACTAAACATGTAGAAATATTAAGATTGAATTAAGATTCAGTTAAAAGTTGAAAATTTGATATCCACAAAATATTGTTATTTGAACAGGTAGATATTATAAAATAGTAAATAAAAATGCCTTGTTGTAAAATATGGCATGGTGTCTGGTAAGAGAATATTATGGTGTGTTGTCCTAAAAAATCATGTTAGTATAGACATTCATTATCCATAAAATATTGTATATCAAAGTCTGGGAAGAAACAATGGAGTGTATCATGGTTGTATCAAAAGTAAAAATAAGAGAAAAGAACTTAATGTGTTGTAATGAGGAACTCTAGGCATTGGTAAATTAGCTGTGGTGCAAAAAAAAACACTTCAGGCTATGCTGTTATTGGAAAATAATCACCTTTGAGCACATAATACATTACACAGAGTGGTCATTGATTATTTTCCTATAATAGCATTCACTCATGTCGTATTCTTTACATGTTACACAGTAGAGGATTTGTTTCCAATTAAATATGATGTGATTAATTGTTCTTTAAATTGTCATAAAATTTAATTTGTGCTGTTTATTTTTATAGCAGTTTAAGAGACTTTCTGCCTTTGTGAACCGTCTTCTGTCACATACTGTAAATTGCGCTTTTCTTGGTTTTAATAAACTCCAGGATGCCGTTTCATCCTGAGCTTGGGTTACTGCCAGGGCAGATTTTCACTTTATCCCTGTATTTTGCAAATCTTCTCCCACCTCCCACATTGAGTGTGCAAGTTGCCCTGAGATGGCCTGGTGTCCCATCTATAGTGTATTCCCACTTCTCTTCCAATGTGTTCCCAGGATAGCTTCTAGATTCTCTCTAAGCAGGATAAAACCAGAATCCTAGATCGTATAGTTAGCTACCCTGAGTTTGATTGTTGTGTCAGTGGGATTTTGGAGAAAATTAAGTCTTTCTTTGTCACACATACAGTACATTCCAGCACAGTGATTTTATTTTCATATCAAAAGAGTGCAGGGTGTGCCATGATAAAGCAGACCTGGAGCTGAGAAGGTTATAGGCAGTATTGTATCTTGAACCTTTAACCTTTTGATTTGTAACCCAGAGACTTAATAGCCGAGCCACAACATCTACTTTTCCACGTCCTTCCCATATTTGTGTTGGTTTCCTCCAAAATTCCAGCTGCTGGGGTTTGGGCATTTACTCACCTTTATACAGGGTTGCAGAGGGCCTGAAGCCTATCCTAGGAGACTTAGAGCACAAGGCAGGGTACACCCTGGACGAGGTGCCAATCCATCACAGGGCACACACGTGTACCCATGAGCATTCACACATTACAGGTGCAGTATCTGCATGTCTTTGGATGGGGAAGAGGAAACCGGAGTACCCTGAGGAAACCCACCAAGCACTGGGACATGCACATAGACCTGGACCCCACTAAGTGGGTTTGGCAGACGAGAAACCTACCACTGCCTACCACCTATCACCAATGCTCAGTGTTCTATTGAATTAATAAAAACTTATAAGTAAAAAAATTAAATAATTTAAGACAATCGCCTCAGGACTGGTGTGAAAGTGTAGCTAGTGGAAACATGAGGAAGAGTCGCCCCCTACAGCCGAGTTGCTGTGCGCTCTTGTAGGTTTTTCTTTCAAAGGGCTTGCCTCAGTGCAACTCGACTGGAAACAAAAATATGTCGTTCGACCTGTGTGTCGGTTATTCTGCCTAATAATTGGTTTTTTTTTATTAATCACATCTATATGGTTTCCGGAGCATTCTTAGCGAAGATGAGGCAGAAAACGCTGGGTTCTGTCGTGGGTTTGCTTTGCACAGGGACCTGTTTGGCGCAGGTAAGCCGAGCTGTGCGCGTTCAGAAGCGGCCACTTGTGTAACTCGAGCTCCGGGCTCACAGCTGGAAGCAGGCCCTCTATTGTGCACTGGTTTTGTTTTCGATAGAAAAACATATTGGGTACAGAATACCAATGGATATAAAGATTAATAAGAGAAGGATGACATGACATAGAGGGTTAACTGGCTGTTTTTGTCGGGGTTTTTAATGACGCATAATGTTTGTTAGTCTTTATAGGAAAGCCATTTTTAGTTCCTTCTGTTCAATTCTAAAGGCTAGCGGTGTTAGCTTGACACGGAACTAGCCGGCTAACGGTAAAGGCATCAAGGTGAACAATAGCTCGGTTGTTAGGAATTCTGAATAGATGTTTGTAAAAGTTGACATTCGCCTTATGTCTATAGTTACATTCCTGGTTGGCTAAAAATAAATAGGTGAACTGTCAGCTTGTACAAGATTCATATTTTTGTTTTTCTAAAACTATTTATTTATTTTTGTTAGCTAGCAAGCCGGGTATAATAAAGGAGAGTAACGCTGCTTTGACTGTGAATTAGCGAGCTGGCTAACTGAGTTTACTGGGTCAAGTTTCTGGCACAACCTGACTTTCTCAGGAGATATTTTTTGTCGAAACATATTAATTTGACTGCAAAATAAATGTTTTGCAAATGTATGTTCTCGGTTTCATTCTTAGGATTGACAATTAAAGTCTTCCTTTCTGAAATGAATTTGAATCATTAATATAATAAATTAATTATTACACTAAAAAAACACATATTGAACATAATAAATACATAAATAATTTAATTTAACATTTTTTGGGTTTTGTTTGTTGTGAAACCTGGTTGGAAAGCAAATGAAAAACACATTAAAGTTTAAAAAGAAATTCTGCTTCTTTTCTCTTGTAAAGAACATACAAAACAGATGATGATGATGATGATTATTATTATTATAAGGATAATAACAATAAAGATTATATTATACACATTATAGTGGACAGCATTTTTTACCTTACAATTAATGCTTACGTTTCCTCGACAAAGTGTTTACAATTACAATTGGCATGTTTAAGTGGTCCACTTTAATGTTCATGTCCACATGATGCCTAACTGTTTTCTGAATTATTAGGGAAAATGATCCAGACACCTGTATTTTAGTGCAATTATCTGGTTATTTAGTGCATATAAACATGATATTTCAACAAAGTGGTGATAGTCATGTCTTATAAATTAGAATTGTTTTTTGTGACTTACTAATCGGTCAATATGAAGTATACTATGGAAGTGATGGATAAAATATAGATGATCAATGTTTAAGATAACAAAACAGTATAAATCTGATGTCATTATCTTCGTTTAATACCTAACCAACTTCTTTTAGAATTAAATTGTACTTTGTTTTTTATTATGAGGAGTATATTTAGGGTAACGACTTCACTGTGTGTGTTTTTTTTTTTCACTAGCATCAAAAATCTGATTCTTGTTATTTACTGTTGTATGCTCTTATTTTACTGCTTGTAAAAGCTTATATATGAAATTTTTGGTTCTTTTACGGTCATCAAACTATTGGTAACATAATATTTTAACATAATGTGAATATTGTTATTTTGTATGTGTTAGTATTGTTATTTTGTATGTGTTAGTATTGTTATTTATGCTTCCACAGGGCAAGGAGTTCTGTTTCGGGGTGAACAATGAGAAGTACAGATGTGAGATGGGCTACTGTTGTGGCGAGACGGAGTGCTGCACGTACTACTACGAGCTGTGGTGTGAGTGTCGGACACTGCCCTGCTTTGTGTTTCTTTTCTTTTTTTTTCCTCTTGGCTTTCTGATGTCTTTGTTAGGCTGAATTTGGAACAGACTGGTACACATGAGCTGTACAAATGTTTACTCTACAAATGTTTACTGTAATTTTAATCATTTTGCTTTTAGGAATCATAAGCAAGAATATGTAGTGTAAATGGATTGTTAGGTTTCCTAAAAACAACAAAACTAATGTAATGGAATTGATTAAGCATTTAAAAAAAAAAAGTAAAACATTTTTAAAAAGAAACGATCTATATGTGTGTGTTTGTTCAGGGTTCTGGCTGGTCTGGACTCTCATCATCATGCTGAGCTGCTTTTGTGCATACAGACATCGGCGTGTTAAGATGCGCTTGCAGCAGGAACAGAGGCAGAGAGAAATCAGCCTTATGGCCTATCAGGGAGCCTCCAGCTCTTTCATTCCTCCACCGCCCCTCAACCTGCGTAAGTCTGACTTTCTGACCAATGATCCGACCCCCCAGGTTCATTTTATTTGACGGAGAATGCTTGGCCAGGAGGTAATCTAAAAAGTGTTTATGTTTAAGTCTTTTTATATCGTTGAATTCTTCCACCTCAACTCTGAAATCACTGACCAAACTGGTGTGCACTGATTACAGCTGTACCAAGATTACAAGGTTCTGTTTATTAGGGGTTTAATTGCCCACAAAGGTGTGTATGCGAAAAATGTTTTCTGTTAGAAAGCAGTAGAGCTTGGGGTAGAGTTACACATGAAGGTTAGTATACATGTAATACTTCCCACATTTATTTTCATTTATGTAAATGTTATTTATATACCCTAGGGCTTAGTGGTAAACGGATAGATGGACAACTTCATTAGTCCCTGAAGCGGAAAGGTTTTGTCATCGCTGCACAACTTATCACATAAGCATAAACATGTAGTGGAGTTTAGAGGCCAGTCATTTTTATCGCTATCTAACTGTCAAACGTTATACACTACAAAAACACTAGTTTGATCAAAATAACACCTTCAATTAAGATGGATAATTTCAGTCAATATTCAATCCTACATGCTTTTACAGAAGCCTCATTCAACAATTTAACAGTAGTAGGCACAAATTAATCTCTTAATCATTCTGTATTGCATCTGGCATTGTAAACCGATCACTCGCAGTGCGTTTCAGATTATTTAAAAAAACGCCAAGCAAAGGATGATCCTCAGACTAAAGTATGGTCTGTACACTTCAAGTCCTTGTCTCGAAAACAGTCCCTAATGAACCACGGGTCAACCTAATTATAGACCCAGCCTTTTAATGGACTTGTTAATCCTGTTCAGATCGCTGGCAGGAATACTGTTACCCCAACATGTCACTACATAAACCAAAGCACTAATCACAAAATTCTGATAAATATTTTTAAAAGTCTTACTAATCTCAAAAGATTAAAACAATCTAAATTGTGCCTTTTAAACACAGCATGAACATTCTTACGTTAGTTTAATTTTCATTTCCACCATATGTACTCTCAGATATTTATAAGAGGAGAATTTCAATCTGTCAGTCATCACTACTTTATATACAACCAACAAGACATCGGAAAATATTTGAAGATAACATGATGCCTGACCATGCCTGCAATCTGCTGTAAAGTAAATAAAAATGGTGACGCATCTGTTCCCTGTGGAGCACCTGTTTTATTTAAAATTATATCTCTATTGTATCTCTTCTAAATGATATTTCTATAAACTCTGTTGTTAAGTCTAACATGCTGAAGTGTTTATATAAGATGATCTAGAATCTACAATCTAAAATCAATAAGTTTTGTTGGCAGGAAACGAATTAACTGCTCACGAGAAGTCAAAGAGCATAATATGGACAACTATCAGCTGGCTCAAAATGACTGTGACTCAAGAATAATCATGTAAAGCAATACGTCATTCACATTAAGTTTCCTCTTTTACACAAACTGCAAATAATCGAGAAAAAGGCAAAGTTGACTAATGAAAGTCTGTAAAATCTACTTGTTTATATTGATTTACTTTAAAAAAATAGAATGAGACAGTACTGTTTATATTAACATAGCTTAATGTTGAATTACATGACCGAATTTTGCTGTAAAGCCACAGATTTTTCATTGTTTGCATTTCCCCTGTCTCACACATACTGTGCAGCCATGCTCCCATGCATCTTCATGTAAACCCTGTGTTTCCTTGTTTGCTATGATACTGTATTAGATAATGTATTGGCACTCTTGGCAGAGATCACTAGATCCAGTGAACTTGCTGTTTCTTGTCCTCAGTTTTCTTGATAATAGAGAAACACCACCTTATCCTTACCAAAGTAAATTTTTATTATTCTATTTTTTTGTGGTGTGAACTTATTCAGGTTACGGGAAGGGAGAAGTAACATATGCAAAGTTTAGAAACTTTTTTTTAACATTGATGTGGAATTGATTGATTTTTGGAGTGATTTCTGACGCACTGTCGAATATGCACAAGAGTTTTGTTTTCATGTATGTAATTCTTTTTTTCCAAGTTTTGTTTGTAGTATCGTTGTTTTGTCTTTCACAATCTTTTCTTCCTTCCCTATATTTCCCTTTAGACCCTTACAGCTCTAAATACCTCGGGTAACTGAACTGACACTCTTTTTCTTTCCATTTAAGGCTTCTGGACAGACTGCAAGCTCCCTGACTATGAGGAAGTAGTAGGTCACCCTCCCACCCCTCCTCCACCATACTCCGAAAATCCTCCAGAAAACCCAGCGTGCGCTCAGCCGGCTGTCAGTAGCTCAGCATCAGCCGTGGTCTTGGAGGCAGCTCAGAACGAGAACGGCGCTTGTGTGCCACAGGAACAGAACCTCGCAGCAGCCGCGGCCGAATCAGAATGCACAGAGCACGAAGAGCGGGAGATCCCTCTGGAGGAGGAGCTGAACACCAGACGGAGACACGTGACTGGCGACTCGGGTATCGAGATGTGTGTGTGCCAGCTGGACACGGATGAGTGCGCCGGGTTGGAGGAGGATGAGGGCAGGATGTGTCAGGTGCCCAGTGGTAGCTGCTGCTCCCAGAGACAGGCTCTCAGACCCAAAGAGATCTCACCCTCACCAACATCCAATGGAGATCATGTTGTGTGACTGACATGATGCAAAATCTTGCCTGAAGTTGAAGAGCTGTTGGCTTTGTTGTGGTTAGTTTTTTTTTTTTTTTTTTTTTCTCTCTTCCGGCATGTTTTGCCATTCAAATAACAAACAAAAAAAACAAGGCCTTTGCTCTAATGTTAACAAATAACAATAACAAATTTAGTTTTTTCTAGAGAGGATTTTTTTGTATTAAGTGGGTTGAAGCGCTCTTGTTTTTGCCATATGTTTTGGATAAAATAAAAAAAAAAGTGTGAAGAAAGAGCGAGCCGTGCTTTGAAGCTACTTAATGTTTCAGTTAACCAAATATCTCACTCGTCTTCGTGGCCTGAAACAAGGACATTCCCCTCTCCCTTCCTTCTGTGCGACATTTCACTTCAGCCATGGCGTCACTTTCCTTGCACCTAGGCTGGAAAAAAACTGCCTGCACACTTTGTTTTTCACAAGGCTCTGCTATAGATATTGCAGCAGTGGGCCTGACATCAGCTGAGCCTCATCCCTCAGGACAGGGCCACATGCTGAGGATCAGATAACCGTAAGAACACCTTCTGCAGGAGAGCACCAGAAGGACACGATTACACACTGTGCTTTGCATACATGATACAGCATGTCCACATTGGTCCTGAAATTTGAAGATGACACAGCGTCGAGTCATAGTTTTGAGTTAGTATTAACATCTGTTTGATTTAACAAAATAATGATTTCATATTAACCATACACCAGCAAAACAGCAGCACTACAGAAAAGACTCCCCCCCCCCCCCTTTTTATAACTATTCCATAAATTAAATAATAATGAGAATGCACATGGTATCACTCAGAGCAGGTGCATTGCTCGTCATTCAGCATTGAAGATTTTGTCTTATTGTGGAAAAGAGATGAGAAAACCTAGGCCTTTTTAATCAGGCTGCTTTCACAATATGGGTTTTTTGCTTTTGTATTACAATGGAGCAGAGAATTAGGAATTTGACCCTAAATTCTTAAAAAGTTAAAATAAGTACTTCAGATTTTTTTTTGTTATGCTATATTGCCATTATAAAATATACAACACGACATCCAGACTCATTTCTCACCAGCATTCAGTCCATCTTGTTTTGTTTTTTTTCTTTTCTTTTTCGCCTATTTAAATTGCAACCTAAACTTTTCCGTTTCTCTTTTGAATCTCCGCTGCAACTGAATGAATAAAATACAAAACATGCCCAGGTCTAGTGTAAAAGCAGCCTTAAATTAAAGTTCTCAAATAAAAATTTTGTTAAACAATTTCTACCCATCTTTGGGTCTGAAGCCAGCATATGTGATGAACATGTCGACTGCTGCTCCTGTTTGTTTAGGAGTCACACTGCCATCTCCTCTTTTAGCTCTCTTGGACCATATGCCTGTAAAGTTAGCATCTGTTTAAAAAAAAACAACAACAACAAAAAAACACTTTGCATCTGCCTTTTTGCAGATTTAAATATAATCCCATGCATAAAAATCAAAGGGGGTTAATAACATCTAATAACAAGGATTTTTTTTTCCTGACAAGAATTGCATATGTTGTGTTTTCAGAAACTGTGGAAAAGTGGACTGATTATTTTTCAATACATCAGCGTCAACCTTTTAACATGGGCACGGATTTTGTAATTGCCACTTGAGAAGGGATTCTCACATTTTTATACCATGTTTGTAATGTATAAAACAACTAAGTTGCTTTAAAGGAGTACTTCAGCTTATTTTTCATCTTTTTACCAATTTTGTAGCGTGTGTGCGATTAAAACAAACGGGGGGGGAGTGGATGACCTGTTTATACCAAACTTATTTTTAATGGCAAGCTAAGGGTGGTGGTTGTTGTTCCATTAATGCAAGTGTAAAATTGTTAATAAATGTGCATATTTCCTTCAGCAAAAAGGCAAAAAATAGTTTTTTTGTACTTTTCAAGCTTCATTTGCGATCACATTAGAACGAAATGCGTTGTGGGTTTTGCGCAACAGTGCGATTCAACAAATGAGGACAAAAGTCTCTCTCTGGGCAATTTCAATGAAAGAGCTACTTATCATGTTGTTGGATCACACCTGATGTTGGCAGGATTATTTTTGTTTTTTGTTGCTTGAGGCACACCTGGAAATATTTCTTTGTTGTTGTCACCCATGACGTTATTCACCAATCTCTGTTTTGTGTAAGCAGGTTTTGAGTTGTGTGTAAACTGTTTTTGCGTTCTTTTCTCAGTACAGGGGAAGGGGTTAAAAATCTTTTCCATAGTAATTTTAATCGCGCAGACACTGCAGATGGCTACATGAGTATGTGTGAGATAGAGAAATTACATGTCGCCCATATGAAATGTGATTCTGTTCTGTCCCATATTTCAGGGAATACAGATAAAGCTGTATTCATGTATTTTTTTCTTTCTTTCCGTTTTATTTATAAATTCGCAACTGCACTGTGTCCGAGTACATTCTTTCAGTTGTCTATGTACAAGATCCGGGCCTCATTTATCAATCTTTTAGTGAAGTTGTTTTTTTTTTTCATAAGCCAAACCGAACTAAAAACTCTCGCCAGATTTACAGGAGTTTAAGTGATGCTGAGTTGATAAACGCTGGTTGTAAATTAATAAGCATGTTCACGGCAAACCCAAAAATCTTCCAGTAACGCAGTTCAGCCCATGCGGCGATCCGGCTGCTTGTGCACTCTTCTGTAAATGCTCTTCTGAACAACTTACTAACTCGGTTTATTCATATCCACATTGATAGCTGAGGCCCGATGATTTAGTTTGAACCACTTGATATTTCAGCAGCTTTAAAAGACTCGCCAACATCAGCGATCCTGTGGAACACATGAAAAAACTAAATGTTGGCGCGTAAAAAAAATTGGAGCAGCTCAACTCTTGCTTTCGCCTCCTTCGTTTTGAATCCACTTTCAGCTTCACCACTTGAGTGCACTGATCGTCTGTTATTAGCAGTTGATCGGATAAAACAAGCCGTTTGTGTGCGTTGAATCTTATAATTTTGCGTAGTTTTGTGTGTATTCATAACCTGCGAAGATGATGAAGTTTGTTAACGTGGTGCGGAATCAAGACGGAATAACGCCTGAGTGCAAAGTTGCTTTGCTGGTTGACTGTAATGCTAGTCAGAAGCATACGCGTATGCCGGAGCATTTGGCAGACGAACTGGTGCTGCTGCCTCATTGTTGTAATGGGAAAAACTTGTGTCTTTTCGATTTTAATCCACGCAAGTCAAGTTTTTTTTTTTTTTTTTTCTTTTTTGGTTAGCGTAGCTGTGCTCTAGAATGATTTTTGGAAAATTCCACGTTAGGTTAAGAGCCTGAGAGGTGTAGATATTAGATTGAGTTTTTCTTTCATATTTTAGTTATAGTTAAGGTTTTCAGAATTTCAAAGAGAAAACGTGAAGGTGCTTTTTGTGTGCTTTCAGTACTGTAGATATATTTTTCATTTTTTCATATTTGTGGGATATGACCGCTAATTCTTGCCAGGTAGAAAAGAATATATTTGCACAGCATTCACCGCCATCATTTTTGGCAGCAGCAGTGTGTCAATTTTTTTTATTATTGCAAATATTAGGCTTTGATAACATTGATTTAATCATGTAAAAGATACAAAATGTTGTCAGGATTGGTCTATGCAACACAATGGACTTTTTTAAATGTATTTTTTTAAGTGTTTTAATTAGCTAGCTTTGTAGGTAGGCTCACTGGATTCCTCTCCAACATACAGTATATAGTATGTAGCTCAGTGCTGTTTCCTAAGAACCATTCACATGATCTGGCAGTTATTTATTTATTTATTTTTATTTTTGGAAAGTCAAAATTTGAGAATCAAAACTTTTTACATGTCAATTTTGACCCAACAAGCCAAGTTGTCGGAATTTAGAAATAGTATGTCCAAAAGAAAGATTGAGAAGTCAGTTATTTAGATTTTGAGAAGTTAAAATTAAGATAAGACAAAGTTAAGGCAATTCCTGCCATTGAAAGATAAACTTTAATATTTTATATAATTCAGAATTTTGAAAAGTCACTGAACAAAGAAAATATTTGAGATTAGTCACAATTTTGAGAATAAGAGAACAATTTTTTTTTTTTTTAGGCAAGTCAAACCTCTGATAGAAGAATTAAAAAAAAATTGAGCTTGTAAGACAAAATCTTGACACAACTCTGCTGGCAAAAACGACAGGAAATTTTCTTTTCTACTTGGCGGAATTGTGCTTCCATACTGGAATGACCGTGGTAGATAGAGAAAAGTTTGCTGATGCATGTGGTTGTGTAGATGCAAAATTGCATGTCTCCTTCTTCTGAGTAGCAGTAGGATCTGAATGAGGTTCTTAGAGAATGAAGCATTAAGCTTCCTCATATAACCTGTGGCAAGTTATATCGAAACAGTAAGGTGTTTATTATTTTTTTTTCTTCTAAATAAAAGGGCTAGTAGGTCATTTAGTTTTTTGTTAGGGTTTAAGGAAACGATTGTACAATTCAAGGCCACTGTTTGCAATGGGCGGTTGTTAAATGGCCGCCATGTTTCTGTGTGTGTGTGTGTGTGTGTGTGTGTGTGTGTGTGTGTGTGTGTGTGTGTGTGTGTGTGTGTGTGTGTGTGTGTGTGTATGTACTTAGAGATGTGCAATGATGTCTCTGTTTCTCTCTCCCTCTCTGTACGTGTGGGAATACGTGTAGTCTATCTGGAGATGTGTGTAATGGGGAGAATTGCGTAGCATGACTGCGTGTCTCTCTCTCCCTGGTCATGTTTCACCAAACAGGTTAAACGTGGCAACGGAAACCATAGTGACGGATCTGCAAGTGTTTTGACCAAAGGTTTAGAGCACTGATTCTCAAAATGTAGTCTGTCTTTTTTTTTTTCTATTCTTCTTTTTTTTTTTATTATTAATATTATTATTACTGAAAAAGCATCAGAATTCAGTTGGAAGGATTTCAGAAACAAGTAATGGCACCTTGTGTTCTGTTGGCTGTTCGTTCAGGAACAGAAAGCTTTGTGGCCCTGTGAATAAACAAAACAATATTGCATTTGAACCTGTTCAGGGATCTGTGGACTTCAAGGAGTCCCTGAGTACATAGCGCTTCAGACCTTGTAGGTTAAGGGGGAAAGTCTCGCAGCATTTCAGGGAAGTTCGGCTTCTGGTTCTCTCTCAGCGTGTCTCTCCCAAGAATTTAGCCCTGATATGACTCCTTTTCAGTTTCCATAACACATCCGATGGGGATGTTTACACTCATCGTGCCTTGTTCTTCACAATGAAGCTTTCCCGAGAAAAAATTCCCACCTCTCTCTTGTCTTTATTTTTGTGTGTGCGTCTATATACTTCTGTACTGTATCTAACTATAGGCTATGCACCGCAAATAAGAAAGGTAAAAGCTCCCCATTGGTTGTCTATACAAGCAATACTTTTCTCAGTTCACATTGCACTGCATCCAGGTAGACTTCGAAATGAGACTTTGCTACTACGTTCTTTTTTTTTTTTCATGACGGCTTTTGTACATTTTATGTGTCTTTCATCGTTTCAGACTGGGGGGGGGGGGGAGGAAGAAAAAGAAACAGCGATGAGCAAAAAGTTTCTGATTTTAAATAGCCCTTGTGTGTTGTACCCCCTGTCATCCTGAACGTCTGTCCGTCCACTTCATGCTGTCGTGGTTCGTTTTCCGCGACGTTGCACACGATGCACACCTTTTGTGTTGATCTCTGAACTCATCCTGTTGTTGGAACCGGTTTCTACTTTTTGTCCATCCAGTTTTTAAGTGACTGAAATCCGAACCGTTGCCTCACAGGACAGCGAGTTAGACGTGGCTTAACAGAGCCACATCCTTATGCAAGCCTGTTCAAGAGCTTGTATGATTTTGAAGGGTCTGTTTTTGTAAAGCCATTTTTCTTGATACTCCCATCATGAGTAGGATGGAATTTCTGTCACACATCAACTGACTATTTGTTAGCTTCATAATCCATAATATCATTAAGTTCTGATAAATATAAAAAAGTACACATTTAATTTCTTTGTTACTTATTTGTTACTTAGAAGAAGAGCACAGAACTGTTCATTTTCTTTGTCGCTGTCACTTAGATCAAGCCAAAAAGAAAAAAAAGGATGGTGAAATGGGGGGAGAAAAAGAAAAAAATCAGGAAATCACTGAAGTGTGTGTGGAAAATTCTAACGCTTGGGGTTAATAAGAAGTCGCCTGTGTACTCTTTGTATTTTATTTTTGTAATAAAATCATACAGCACATGGCTGTCTACCTGATGTCTTTATTTGCTCAAAATGTCAAGCCTGACTCGATTACATGACACTGAGATATAATTAGCAACATTACAAACTAAGGAGATATGATTTTTTTAACAAGCATAAACATGTCAAGTCAAGCTCTTGCAAATGTATATTATTTTATCAAGAACTTTAGCGAAAGCAACTGCGTGTGTGTCATTGTGTTTCTGCTGAATTTCCTCTGAGGAACTCTGCAGCTCTTGGCACAAACAATGAAGTGATCTTGAGTCACATTTAAAAACGACGCCTCAGACACACAAGTTGACCTTTTTGGTTCTGGCACATAGTCAAGGAGAGGCTAAGCTCATTTTGTGTGGAAACGGATGGGAAAAAATAGGGAGAACAAAAATGCTTCCCACGTCCATGTTGACTGAGTGTTATTTTAAGATGGTAATCAAAACATATAGACAGTAAGTGAGCATTTTTAACTTTTAGCCACCTCTAGTGGACAAATACTTTTTAACCTCAGTACTGGGATTACGTTAAGTGCAAGTTAGACTCATAATGCAACATTTATTCAAATTTATGTATAAGTAGGATTTTCTCCAGGCACAGTCAATAATTTTTCTATTAAAGCCTTTCCCAAAGTATTTTATTCTCCTTCTATTATAGCAGTTCACCAGTGCAAACATTTCATTAGACACGTAAATCTACTTTAACACTGCCTGCCCAAAAAAGAAAGAAAAAGTCACCACCTGGATTTAAGGAGCGGGCCCAAGCACCTTGTGGGCGAATGCATTTAAAGGGGACATACCAATACCAGTATGACAATTTTAGAATAGAGGGAAATTTTATGTTAAGACCTGAAAAAAGCCCCGGATGGCCGGGGGTGGGGGGGGGGGGGGGGGACTCATCGCACAGTGATGTCATTCAATATGATGTCACAGGAAATGATTAACCACTTTTTAGCATAAGTTTAAGGTGTTGTCACAGCTGACTTGTTTGAGATATCAAAAATCCCTCTGCAATTTTGCATCCTTAATGTATTGAGATCACATAGGCCCAGTTTGTTGGGGATCGTATAAATGTCCTAGAAGGAGTACTTCAAAATCTACCGGTTGCGTTTTGTAAATTACTCAAAATAATTGATTTACAGGTGAGTAGATCCCATGACATGAGTAGCTTCTCATTTCTTAAACAACCATGTCAGAATACATATCAAGCAAAGAAACCAACTAAGAAGATTCCTGGAACTACTAAAATTTGGTTAAGAAAATAAAAAAATGCATTATTATTAGTGGTGAACCATAAGTTTTGAGGAAGAAATGTGGTTGAAAAAAAAAGTTTAATTGATGGTGATTGCAGATCACTTAAACATTTGGCGAAATCAAATTGTAAAATAATAATAATAATAATGAAAAAATTACTTACATTTAATAATGAATGTAAGCACTTCCACACACAATGTGAATAGAACTTAAGGGATTAGGGATAAACAGCTGTGTAGTTTTAAGAAAATCACTTATCATTGAGGCTAATCTGGAAAAATGCTTCAATTTACTACAGAGCACAAAGACTTGACTTGATGGAAAAAAGGTCCTGTGGTCTAATTAGTCTAGGATCATCCTGTTCCAGAGTGATGGGTGCTTGTAATTATGAATGTTAACTGTTATAACATGCAAATCTGATAAAAAAAAAAAAAACTGAATTAAACAATGTGGCTTGTAATGTAAATGTAGTTTTACGTCATATTGATTCATGTGTGCACTCAGTTTTTGATTAAAACAAACAAGTTGAAAAATTCTAATTAAACTTTATTCATAAAATATTGTTACACACAATAAATAGGTTTCCTTCACTGTTTTTGCTTTTCATACAATCAATGCAGAGTGCACAATAACTGAGAACATTCAGCACAGGAACACACAAGACACACTACATGCAAAACACAGCAACTGTCAAGTCAGTGCCCTATATAATCAGAAATAAAAACATTTATCTGTTTGTTGCCCATAAAATCACAGATCTGTAAGAATTAAAACGGTACATTTTGCTGCCCTCATCAACCACTTAGTGATGACTGGGTTATATTTGTTCCCTTGCAAAAAACATTTGTGACCGATCATATCTGCTTTAATAAATTTTAACAGGGTCTGACTTCACAGATACAGGATATATATATATATATATATATATATCTGTCAGTAATTTTTAATAAAATCATCGGTCATGATGCAAATTTTCCATCTTGTACTGTAAATTCTTTGCTGACAAATATTTTTAGTACCATAGATTATGAACTTTAATGCTGGAGCTTGTAAGCATGTCAGCCTGCAATATTTGTGAAAATTGGACAAATTGGATACATAATTGTTAAATATGTACTTAAATCTGCTACTGATTTCCAAAAACACAACTTGTATAAAATTCCAATAAAATGAGCCTTTTCTGGGTTATTTTACAGTTATACCACCCCCTAGTGGTCAAACTGTGTGATGATTGTTTACAAGTTTTCTAAAAATCCAGCATGGTAATCACAACATATGGATTTAATTAGGATTAACTAACAATGCAAATACCTTAGGTGATATATTTTCACAGACTTTTTTTCATATAATTTGAAAATGACAGATTTCAAGTATAGTTCCATAAATATCGGAGCTGTAGTGGTAAAAGAAACACAGTAAAAGGTAGTTTTCTATGTACAATTAAAATGCATTTATCTCATATGAGAAATACTTTCAAACGTATAAGGCCCTGCTGGTTTGGGAGTTAAATCCCATTTCCCATGGTGCTTAGCTCTTAGTGTTTAAAACTTGTCTGTTCTCACAGTTGAGTCTTTCATCCTACATTTTCTTTTCTGTGGACAAATCCACATCCGCTTGTTCAGCCTGCACTGACAATAGGACATTTCGGCGCTCGAAAGCCCAATCCACAAGTGCCACAGTAACTGCGGTCGCAACTTGCCGAGAGCTCAATACAAGCGTTTGCGTCGGCTCTCGTTCCAATGGCTGTAAACCACAAGGCCCACCACGATAAGAAGGAAGAGACCCAGCATGGAGAATAGCACGGTGAAGAAGATGGCGATGCTGCTCATTGCCTCTCCTTCCTGGTAGGCTGCGAAACAAAGCAACAGTTTAGTTTAGTTTTCAATTTTAAGAAGTGGGTAATCTGAAAAACAAACTTACTTCTTTTTTTCTATATAAAGGGTGTTTAAATCAAACTGGGACTTGGAATGAAATTTCTTCTAAATCAAGGTGTAAAACTGATCGACATTTACAGAAGCCTTCAAGCACATTATTGCGATGAGACTTTCCGCTGCAGTAAAACATTTGAATGGTCCAAACATTTTAAAGAAAGCCGTACGTCCGTAATTGAAAATCATGGCTGAGGGGGCCGTTTGTGGGAACCGTACACACAGACATTCAGCAAAACCACACAGCCATTTCAGGAACTCGACTAAAAGTTATTGCCACATCCCCTGTACAGCCATGACCTCGCTCCAAGCCATTTCCACATGTTTGGGAGTTCCTGGGAGGCCAGTGGTTCAGACGTGAAGCAGGAAGTCCGATCATGGCTCCGGCGTACTGAGCAAACTTTCTACCCTGGATGGTATCCAAGTAGTAGTGAAACACTGGGATAAGTGCATCGGTGTAGCAGGAGATTATAAAGAGAAATAAAAGGAGTTTTTACTCTCATAACTGTGTTCTGTTATTCTGCACAATCAAAATCCCAGTTTGACATGAACGCCCCTTGTAGTTTTAACATGCACTCAGCCTCATTTATCAACTGTTTTTAGCAGAGTGTGGTTGGTTAATCTTTTTTTTCTTACACATACTTTTTGAAATGTTTGGGAAATACTAATCTGTCCCTAATTCTAATAATCAATAAATGACCTAATGCATACACGGCATACTGTAGCTGAGGTACATTTAGTTATGCACAGAAAATTCCATAAAAAGGCAAAATGACTAAAACAGCTCGGAAACTGCAGCTACTCCGCTATACGCACGCAGACGCACACACACACACACACACACACACACACACACACACACACACACACACACACACACACAGCCTTCTTCTTAAGGGAACCAGTTATATTGTTCTAATTGAAAAGCTGGTTGTACTGTATGTAAAGTGCTCTGAAAAAAGTACTGATGTTTTTCTCTTTTTTTTGCATATTTGTCGCATTGAAATGATTAAGATCACCCAAAATTTTTTCTATTATACAAAGATAACCAGAGTAAATACAAAATGCATGATTATTTCGTTTAGGAAAAATTAGGGAAGGGAAAAAAGCTGTCCAATCCTACCTGGCCATTTCATTTATGCTTGAAAACCCTCCAATGTGGCTGAATATGTGATACGATTCTGAAAAACAGAACCGGCTAAAATTCCTCCACAGCGACGGTTGATTGAAGTTGTTGTCACCAAGGCTGGGATGACCAGTTTTTAGGTTTAGGGGGCAATTCATTTTTCACACAGGGCCAGGAAAGCTTATCATTAAATTAAATCGTAATTTAAAAATTGCTTATTCTGATTATGTTTGTGTAATATTAAAAAATTATTTGATAAACTGAATCATATGACAAATATGCAAAAAAAAAATCTGGAAGGGGCAAATACTTTTTCACAGCACTGAATCTTATAAAGGGAGTAATTTGTTTTTATTGCTTTCTTCCACAAACTTGTGATTGTGTCAATCTTGACAACATAATATATATAACTATGGCGATTTAATTAGAAGTCTATGAAACAAAGGTACATTAACACGAACTCGCGCTTTTGTAGGATAAAAGCTTGATAATTACAAACACTTTACTTCTTATGTAAACGCTTCTAAGAACCAATTCAATCTGTAATATGCTAGGAGTTATTAATATCATCCGTATGTTGTTGTGTAGGATGAACTCTATTTGGCCTTACTCCTGATTAACTCCATATTGTCCACGCTTGGGACTGTGACCTCTTCATCATCGTCTTCCTCTAATTTACTCCGGAGTACTGTCAGCTGGTACAGCTTCAGAGAGATGAGATCGTGGTTGTCTTTAAAAAAAAAAAAAAAAAAAATGTCATATTAAATACTGTGATGTCATGTTTTAATTATATTACTATTAACAATGTAGGAAATCGGATTCATTCATAAGACATATCGATAGTATGTTATAACACATACATAACACGTTCAGACTGCTGATATTTTAATCAAATACTCAACCAATAATAATGCTTTTAAGCATAAGATACAAGCGTATTGTACTGTATGTACTAATGTAGTATATATGAGGGTGAGTCAAAAAGGATCCGTCCTCTGGCTGTAGAACCTCCTCGCTTTTCAATACACTTTGTTCATCCATCAACTAGCTTTCATATTCCCTGATTAAAACTTTTTTAAGTACAGCTGTCCTTAGTTCTTCATCAGAAATGAATCTTCATCTTCGAACAGGTGAAAATCCGATGAACCAAGATCAGGACTATAGGGAGGATGCTTTAATACCAGAATGAAAATGAAAGTGTTTGCAGTGTCAACAGTGTGGTGCAGAAGTGCGCGGACGGGGACGTGCATCGTCATGCAAGATCATGATGCCCTCGGATAGTAGCCTGCTGTGTTTAATCCGAAATTTAGCCTCGAATAAGCATCTCACTGTAACATTGATTGTTGAACCTTTTTCCTGATAATGTATCAATACTGGCTTGTGAAAATCACCGAAAAATGTGAATTTTCCAGCTGATGGTTAACTTTTGAACTTTTTCATGATCAGCGATTAAGGATGTTTCCGTTCCAAACACTACTGTTTATGTTCTTCCGTTAGTTGTTTCTAACACCTTCAGACCACAAAAAGCGAGTCACTGCACGCTGCTCTTCTTTAATGCATATCACAAGTTGGGTGTCCATTTTTACTCGCCCCTCAATTACAAATGAACTGATGTAACACACTCATACCTGCACGGCAGTGATTATTGAGACAATAGGCTTGAACGGAGCAGGCCAACAGAAGTTTTAATATAGCCGGAGTGAGGATAGGATAATTAGTAGTCTCAGAGAGTGAATCGGTCATTTTCTCCTGGGCACGTATTAGCGCAAAGCATTGCAAAACCTCTGTAGGTTGTGTACAGGAAGCGGTTCTTCTCATGAGTCTTCTAGTCCGAGTCGTTCGGTCTTTTGTCATGTGACTCTCATAGACGCTAATAATAACGATTCGGACCAGAAGATATGAGAGATGAGCTGCTCATTCTGATTATCGTGTGTCCTTAGCGGCATTGTATTTGTGTATGTAGACATGTTGAGGGTCTGTTTATTGAAAATGTAACATTTTATTTTATTTCTGATCAAAAATAACGAAATGAACTAAATGACTGAAAAAAAGATTCGTTCATCCAAGCAGGCAAAAGAACCAAAGACCGTAGACCTCGTCTCCAGATTGTTATATGCAGATTATTAGAATTATATTAACATACATTCTTATGCAAAAGTTTAGGCACCCCTTGATAAATGGAAAAAATGCACAATATTTTCACCAAACATTGATGCATAGTTACTTCGTATGCCATAAAGTGAACAAAAATAAAAACATTATTATGGCACTGAGCAAAGGTTTGGGCACCCCAAGAGTTCCAAAGTCTAAGATTCTTTTTACAAGGTTTCAGACCTTAATCATGTCTGGATGAGGATTACATTACAAGCATGTTATTAAGAAGATTTCATGCCAGCATAAAAAAGCAAAATCACAATACAACAAACACATGATGCTGCTTTTCAATTAAGACATGTATTCCAATATGTCTAGAAACATAATGATAAAACTTGAAATGCTGCGAAGGAATTATGTTTACTTCTGCCACTTAGATAAGATAGATAAATTAGTCTTCAGACTTATTGATCATAACTGAAATGATGCAAAAAAAAAAATTGCTTTTCAGTGAGGTGTGTTATCTGCATGTCACTAATAAAAATGGAATAAAGCCTGTGATGTGTTGGCTTCACATGAATTTCTATAATGTCTCACTGCTTAAAAGATAAAGTGACATAACAGCAAAATAATAACGGTTTTGCTTTTCAGTATGCTACGTTTTCTTACTAGTAAAAAGAAAAATAGGTTTTTTAAGTTTTGTGTTTCACATTATTTCACCAGCACTATTTTTATCCCGTTTTGTATTTATACAGACGAAGAGAATATTTCACCCGAGAGGTCTCCGGTGATGGCCGAAGCGCCGAAGTAGTAGCCCTGAGGTAGCCGCACGCCCGGGATGTCCAGGCAGTCCCTCCATTCATGCTGACCATCGATATCAATCATGACCTGCACGGAAACAGTAGCAGCCGAAGTGATTTAACAATCCACGCGCTTAAAAGCTTGTCGTGTTGTATGGAAGATTATCCTGCGCTTCTCACCGTGAGTCTGCGCCGGACGTATCTGATGAAGATGAAAGTGTCGTGCTTGAGGTTGCGCACCATGGCGTTACAGCCTCCGAGCTCTGTCGGTCGGCCGTCACGCTCGTGATCGTAGCTGATCGTGCCGTTCCCCACCATCGCTAATATGTACGGGAAGATTCTCTGTAATGCACAACCATCAGAGTAAAAGGAGTTAAGTTAAACAAATATCTCCCTCTTTATAGAACATGTGACCATTTCATAACATCAATCAATATTAAATCAACACCTTTTGACAAGTCAGATTTGAGAATTCAGGAGTGCTGTGGTATTAATAATATTTGTGTAGCAGTAATATTATGATAACACAGTAACTACATTATAAACTCCTGGAGAAATTATTACAAAACAGTGACGACGGTTTCTTTGTAGGCTACAGGGTTCATGAGAGGCCCACACCTCTATCCTGGGTCTGTGTGTGAGTGGAGGGAGTGTGGTTTAGCCTGGTGGTCTTAGCAATAGCCCTGTCTGCACGGGGAGAGCCTGTCTCCCCCGCAGAGAGTGTAACATGATCTCATGCATTGACTTGAATAGGAAAGTGATTGTGTTGGTTTTTAGCCGAATATCTGGGGAGCCATTAGTGCTAGAGCTTTTGTTTCTTGATTATTTTTGCAGAAAATAAGTTTCATGTTTTTTTTTTGTAGCCATTTTTCCCCCCGGCAGAGTGTGAATTCAATGTTATCCTATGAGGATTTCGATTTTGTGTCAGATCCCAAACAAACCTTAAAAAGTCTCAAACTGTTAAGTCAAACAGCGTTTTGTAGGGCGTTTGCAAAATTTAAGGAGAATGAGTTTTTTTTTTTCCCTGATTCACCGTCTCTACACTGCAAAATAAATTAAAAAATAATAATTTTCTATGGAGAGAGTTCGTAGACAGTTCATTATTCACTCACTCATCATCTACACCATTTTATCCTGTATTCAGGGTCACGGGGGCCTGGAGCCTATTCCAGGAGACTTAGGGCACAAGGCGGAGTACACCCTGGACAGAGTGCCAATCCATCGCAGGGCACACACATAGACACACTCACACACTCATTCACACACCAAGGCCAATTTGGGAACGCCGATTAGCCTAACCTACATGTCTTTAGACTGTGGGAGGAAACCGGAGTACCCGGAGGAAACCCACGAAGCACGGTGAGCCCAGTTCATTATTATTTTATTACATTTTTTGAGGACTTTAAATTGCCCTAATAGTTCAATAGCCATACTTGTCCATACTACACAAGTAAGTTGGATTGAGAATGTTAACAAAGCAAATGCAACTTAAGCCAGACATGTACTGTATCTACAGTATATCACAGATGTACCTGTGTGCGAGGGGTGTACCTTTTCTTCTGAGCCTAAATGCAAAAGAAATAGAAAAACAGAAAATCACAAATTACACATAAGGATAAACACGATAACCTTGATACACTCTCTTCTGATATTGAATTATAGGAACTACGCTATGGACGATCAGAATAAAGCATCCGACAGCACTGGGGTATGACAGGAAATATTATCAATTCACCGACTCATACCTCTATATGTTTTTCCTCGTTAGGGTAAGTATCTATGAACACACCCAACCCTGTGAAGAAATCTTTATTTCCGAACACTGGACCTGTAATGATATGAGCGGAAAGCACTGAAATGATTCAGATTCTGTGACTTTATATCGATTACTGCGTCTCATCATAGGCATGGTGATTTACCTTTCAGCGTGCGCTCTTTTGTGTACCACACCGCCATTCCGTCTCCGTTCAGATTCTTCTTCCCCTGTCCATGGATTTTGAAGTGCACCTGCAGTTCCCAGTCTTTCAAGTGACACGGCTTGAAAACATCATTAAGGGTATTAATGCTGTGTAGTACTCTGTAGAACAGGTTTAGCAGGGGATTATATAGAGAAATAAAAGAATGTGTTCTCAGAAATGTGTTCTGTTATCCTACACAATCAAAAGTCCTGGAGTGACCTGAACACTCAAAATGGAAGGAAGCAAACCTGCAGTGCACCAGATACCAAATTTTAATATTTGCGCCATGTAATTTAATATACATCAGTGTGTATAAAGTGCCCAAAGTCTGTTATATTGTACGTGTGTGAGTGTGGTGGGTGCTGGAGAAATGATTCGGCCTCACTTGTTTTGATGAATCTGTCCGAGGTCAGCTGATCCTGCTGCGTCACTGGGATACCCCTTACGATTTAAAACCGCAGTCTCGTAAGATTATAAAGTGGAACCAAAACACTTACGCTGTGTTTAATGCTTTACACTGTATATTTTCGTCAAAGGTGTAGAAGATTCACTTTGCTGGACTTATGAACGAATCTGACTTAAACATGCTCCCGAAATGGAACTCGTTTGTATGTCGGGGACTTACTGTAGTAGGGATTGCCTATGTAGCGAGTGCTATTAGTCTGCAGTTGCTTACCTTCCATTACACATAGCATAATATAAGGATGAGAATCACCAGGGAGCACCCAATATAATATTATCATGCTTTGTACTGCGATTCTGTAAGTATCACAATTTTATAAATATTGCGATTTAATCTTAATTTTATTTTTTTACAAGTCTAAACAGACTTAGCAAATTATTTGCTTTTACCACACAGGATTATGTGCTGCATCCATAGTTTACAGCACGCCACCTGCAGGTTTAAAGAAAATGAGCAACATTTTATATAAACCTAAAATTAAATTGAAAAAAAATTATTTGGAGTGAGAATGCCTCACTCCTACACATAACTTGTCTCTCAAACGACTCGAGATACAGTGGCACCTTGGCATGCGAATGCCCTCCCTTATAAACTTTTGCCTTAAAAAGAAATCGGCATTTTCCGCACACAAATGAACGTACCGAAAACTGAACACAATGCCCACTAAGCTGGCCGTTCATCTGGGAGCCGTTCAAAACTTGTTGGGGTCAGTGAAAAGCCAAGGGAAGTGAGTTTACGAATTGTATATATATATAAAAAAAATTATATATATATTATACATATATATATATTCAGTCAGCTGCTTCGAAAGAGTCAACCCATGATATCAATGTTACCTTTATCACGTGTTTAAAAGCTACGTGAATTTTTTGCATGTTTTTATAGACATACTGACAAGAGACACACTACAAAGCGGCACACATGACTTGTCACTTGTTACAGGGAATGCAGTCTTAAAGCTCAGAAAAGCATTTGAAGATTGTGAGTTCAAATCCAATGATGCTACAGTCAACTTTGCTCGGACGTCCTGAGGGATCAACCCTCATCAATTACAGCGACTACAGTCAAGTATGTCCACTGCGCTTCCTATTATTGTGCATCAAAAAGATAATGGTAAAATGCGGGTGCCACGGAGGAACCATATGATATTGGAACCACATGATTCACCCTCATGAGGAACCATATGATTCACTCTCATGAGGAACCACATGCCTCACCTTCATGAGGAACCACATGATTCACCCTCATGAGGAACCACATGCCTCACCCTCATGAGGAACCACATGCCTCACATTCATGAGGAACCACATGCCTCACCCTCATGAGGAACCACATGCCTCACCCTCATGAGGAACCACATGCCTCACCCTCATGAGGAACCACATGCCTCACCCTCCTGAGGAACCACATGCCTCACCCTCCTGAGGAACCACATGATTCACCCTCCTGAGGAACCACATGATTCACCCTCCTAAGGAACCACATGATTCACCCTCTCTGGTTGGCAGCTGTTTAAGGGAGAGCCCCAAGATGGGAGGGAACTAGTGATGGGAACTTCGAATCATTTCAGTGACTCAGTTTTTTGAATCTCATTCATCAAAATGAACTAATCGTTTTGAGTCATTTAGTTAATTTCGTTCAGAAATAAAATAAAATGTTACATTTTCAATAAACAAACCTCCAATGTCTAAATATACACATTTTGGCTATAGTTCCAATAATTAAAATATTACAGTGCAGCTAAGGACAAGCTCACAATTATATCTTCCAGTCTGAGTCATTCATTTGAATCTGTTGCACTGCACAGCGTCTATGGGAGTTACGTGACAAAAGAGCGAACGACTCAGACTAGAAGAGAACCTAGTCTGAGAACCGTTCAATTCTGTTTCCTGTACATAACCTACGGAGGTCTTGCAATGATTTGCGCATGCACGTCCAGTAGAAAATGAACGAATCACTCTCCGAGACTACTCGTTCTTCTGAGTCACGTTAAAGCTTCGTCCAAAAAGAACGAATCGTTCATGAATGACCCATCACTAGAGGGAACTGGTTATAACCGACAAGTTATCGTACTGATTCTAAATGTTGATATTCATGTTGCTCAACATGGATTTTTTTTTTTCTTCTTTAATGCATGGAAGAGGCCTCAACATGGCAGCTTAGTGGTTAGCACTGTCGCCTTAAACCGCCAGAGTCAAGGGTTTGATACCTTCTTCTGGTCTGTGTGCACGGAGTTTACAAGTTCTACCAGTGCCTGATTGGTTTCCCGCGGGTACTCTGGTTTCCTTCCACAGTCCAAAGACATGCAGATTAGCATTCTCAAAATTATCCGTAGTGTGTGAATGACCGTGCGAGTATGTGTGTGTGTGCTCTGAAATGGATCCGCGCCCCGTCCGGGATGGACCCTAGGTCTCGTGACCCTGTAAAAAGGATGAAACGCTAAAGACGAGTGAATGAGTGGATGGAAGAGATGATGCTCACCATGCGGCTCCACACTGCCCCCTGCTTGCTTTGCATATCCGGAGTGAGTCGCACCTGATCCGTGGTTACCATGGCATCCCCCATCAGCTCCCAGTGCGAAGAGCCGGAAGAGCCGATTCCTGAGTCAATCACAATCAGAGTCAATCTGTCAACTGCTTGAGTCCCATGATCACACTAGACCACTCAATGTTTCTATAAAAGTGCCATGATTTAGACTCGCGTGCATGAACAGGACATACCTTGGTACGGCTTCGACAGCGAATATTCTCTCTTTAGAAACTCCTCCATTTCGTGCCCGTCATCAGACAAGCAAGGTTTTAAAACAGCAGCGAATATCACACAGAGTATCCGCATAACCGGAGCCATCTTGCAGACACACACTCTAACCGCTGTCTATATGTGTGTGTGTGTGTGTGTGTGATTTTAGCGAAAACGGAAAGCGGCGGCCATCGTGTTTCTAGTACATTCCTCTAAGCTCTTCCCATTGGCTGAGCTCATTACATGGCGCATTCCTATTGGTGCGCCCTCTAATCAATCAAATCCTCCACTCTCGAAAGATCCAGCATTTCTACTGGCCGCTGAGCTTAAATATTACATTAGCTTATGAATCATTTATTTAAAGGAAAGCGCACGTGCAAAGATAGGACGATACACATCAACACACATTGTGATTAATTTTATTGTAAAATATTGCATATATGTATATATATTGAATAGATAGATAGATAGATAGATAGATAGATAGATAGATAGATTACTTTATTAACCACAAAGGGAAATTGTATCTTTAAAGCAGCCAGTTCATGTATTATACAAAAAATAACAAGTAACACGAATTGCATTTTTCTAATTGTAGCTTAGTGGTTAGCACTATCTCCCTCGCTGTCTGGGTTCGATTCCCGCTTCTGTGTGCATGAAGTTTGCATGTTCTCCCCATGCTTAATGGGTTTCCTCCGGGTCTTACGGTGCCCTCCCACAGTGCAAAGACAAGCAGATAAGGCTTATTGGCATTTCCAAATTGCCCATAGTGTGTGAATGAGTGTGTGAGTGTGTATGTTTGCGTACCCTGCGATGGAGTGGCACCCTGTCCAGGGTGTACCCCACCTAGGCTCCAGGCCCCTCGTGATCCTGTATACTCCCGTATAAAGCCATATAGGCGATGAGTGAGTGAGTGAGTGAGTGAGTATTTCTCATTCTATTTACAGTGCATTGCAAAAGTATTCATACTGCTTGAACTTTTTCACTTTTTGTCATGTTGCAACCACAAATATAAATGTATTTTATATGATAGACCAACACAAAGTGGGATATACTTGTAATTGTAATTTTAGTTTTACAAATAAAAATCTGAAAAGTGTGGCATGCATTTGAACTAGTAGGCTTCTGAAGTTTTTTATTTGTAAAATATATTTTTAAAACATTTATCATTTTTCTTCCACTTCACAATTACGTACCACTTTTTGTTGGTTTATTACTTAAAATCCCAATAAGATACATTAACCTTTGTGGTTGTAACATGAGAAAACGTGGAAAGGTTCAAGGCTTAACTTTTGCAAGGCACTTTGTTCCTTTTATTTGCTTATAAGTAAAAAGAATAACCTCAATTGTACAAATAATGGCAGCATGGTGGCTTATTGGTTAGCACTGTAGCCTAGCATCTCCAAGGTCCGGGTTCAATTCCCACCTCGTGTTCGCTCTGTGCTTTGTGGGTTTCCTTTGGAGACTCTGGTTTCCTCTCACAGTCCAAAGACATGCAGATTAGGCTAACTGGAGTTCAGAATTGCCCGTTTTGTGTGTGAATGTTGGACGCCACAGTCCCAAGCTGGTCTACAGAGGTTCCAACATGGATGTACAAATAAAAGGCGTGTTCAATTTTCGGCAATTTGAAATGTCAAAGCCTCATGCGGCCCACCCAAACCTTTAATCACGTATCTGATTAACAAACCAGACACTCAGAAGGTATTTCTCTAAATCTTTTTTTTTTCATTTCATAAACAGCATGGTAATAATCTATCCACATATGCATAATGTGCAAATAATAATAATAATAATAATAATAATAATAATAATAATAAACAAACAAACAAACAAACAAACAAACAAAGAGCAAAAAATTAATTTTAAGCCCGTATTCTGTCTGATTTACACTGGGCAGAAAAAAATGGTAATAATGATTCTTCATTAACAGCTTTCCCTTGTCATTATTTTGATTGTTTATTATAATTCATAATCTAGTGATCTTTCGCAATCACCTGAAGTTCCACCACGAGCCACTAGGGGGAGGTCTGCAGCCCACACATTGAGAAACACAGTTCTATAATATTTTGTATAATATCTTTTGCTGAATTATATTAAAAGTTTAGAATGTAAAATTCACTGCACTCTGGGAACTTTACTGACTTTTTACTGACAAACCTATTTATGTATAAGGAAACCAACACTCGTTTAAAATGTATACATTTTAATAAATAAAAAAAAACAGTTAAACATTATTCTTAATATTATCGCCAGTATCGTATTAGTAAAAAAAATAATATATACGACTTGTCTTTTTTCTCTCTCATTTATAACATTGTACACTAGTCAGCAGTTGGGGTGGAGTAGAACACACCTAAATTTCATTATTACACTTCATTCATTTAGCATACCATTAAATAATGAGCTACAGATATAGATATATCTAGTCAGTTGCTCCCAAAACAAACAAACAAACAAACAAAAATGTGTATGGCTTATAATTCCATAACACATTATCCTCCTCAGTCCCAAACATTTAATGTATAATGTTCCTTGTGATTTCTTAGCACTATTGGTTAGCACTTAACTACTGAACTTGATCAAGGATGTTTGGCTTAGTGGTCCTAAACAAATCAGGACAGTGGAGGTCTCAAAGAGTTAATATAATTAATTTCTGGTCATCATAAGAAACAGTCTGAACTTTCTTTATGCTCTTTTTTCTTTTTTTTTTATTTTGTTCAAGCTCAGTGAAACCAATCATCACTTCCGGGTTGTATTACGTAACCAAGACTAAGGGACTATCTACAAATTATAGTCTGGTCAAAATGTTTTGTTGGGCTCTATAGTGCAAATTATTATTATTATTATTATTATTATTATTATTATTATTATTATGGCCCAAGCACTATAGGGTGCGCAGGACCCTCTTGATTATTATTTTATTATCTTGACCATAATAATAATTATTATTACACATGCACTCAACAAATATTTAGGGCCTAATCAGCCCTATATAGTGTGTGACGTGTGCAAGTTGTGCGGTGCACCCGGGTGGCGATGGCTTTTGTAGGTCTTAACACACTCAGATAACACACAAGTTGTGCGGTGCACCTGGGAAGCAATGGCACAGGGTGTTTGGGCCCGCTCATCATTGCTTGCAACTATATTATTATTATTATTATTATTATTATTATTATTATTATATATTCTTAAGTCCCAGTAAGCCTTTTTAAAATATCTATTTTCCTGCATGCTATAGGTGATTTATTTAATGTTTTTTAAGTGTCTATTAATTACTTTTGCGTCTATTAACCATTAATAGTGCAACAGCTATTAAACATTTTATCACAATTTTTTTATACTTTATTAATTTTTTTAAAAGCCTTTGTTTATTACATATACATTATTGCACAAAAAATATTTTTCTTGTCCCATCTTAGGAAGTTGGGGGTCAGAGGGCAGGTCAGCTGTGTTACATGGCCCTTGAAGCAGACAGGGGTAGTTAATGAAGGTCCTTACTCAAGGATATAACAGTGGCAGCTTGGTTGAGTTTAACATATACATAAAAAAGACACATAAAATGCCTTTTGGGTTATGAAATAAATATGATGCAGACAGTTGATGTGCATGATTAATGTGCATGACTTGCAGCATTGCATAAACCTAGTAGCATCGCTGAAGATTAATTTAATGCAAATTTGTGTGTAGTGTATGAAAAGCACATGAACTGCTTGCATTTCAATTAGTTTTTTTTTTTGTGTGTGAACAATACTTTGATTAAAAAGTATTTTCTTGGCAGAATCTGTTAATGTTTGCTTGTGTTGCTTTCTTTTCAACTCTGCGTCAATAAATTTTTTTCTCAAATATTATATCGAGCCCTCGTTATGCGAAAAAGTAGTTTTTTCTGAAAAGTTTATGAATGTTGGTGAAAATAAGCATATTTTAAAAATACTTTTTTTTAATTATGCATTTTATGGGGGATTTGTCATGCTATAAAATAAATATTTTACACACAGTTTAGACTTTCAGGCATTATTTGCATTATTTGTATTACCAAAGATTAATTTCATGTGAAATTGTGCAAAGTGCATAACATTATGTATATTTCAATTTACTGTTCTTTGTGAGCTATACCTTGATGAAAAAGTATTTTCTTGGCAAAATAATGTTTCTTTCACAAATATTATATTGAAAATATGCATACTAAAAAAAAAAATATATATATATATATATATATATATATATATAGGTTTTTAATTGAATGTAATTTAATGGATATATTTCGGAGGATTTGTCATGCTATACAAATTTTAACAAACTATTATTTTACACACAGTTTAAACTTTTAGGCATTAATATTATTGCATATTTACTGTGATTATTTGAGGTTAAACATATAACCAGCCATCTTTAACTCTGTAGTAGTAAGTGGCGACGCCGTACATCCGGGTGTGTAATTTGTAGACGGTCCCTTACGCGACAGTGCAGCGCATTGGGCGACGCTGCTGCAGTAACGAGTGTCTTCAGTCAGGACTGTGATCTTTACACACCAGCATTTTATATGGAAATGTACTGACGCGGAAGCAATGGAGCCCCTACCCGAGACGCCCGAGAGTAAAAAAGTCGACATTTACAGGGACACATGGGTTCGGTTTCTGGGTGAGTCTAAGTTGGCGTGTCCGAGTGTTGAGGAAGTTAAAGGAGACTGTGTGAACATATAAAGTATACTGAATGCAGGTTATGAAGGAAACCGATGATATGTCACTTCTTGCTTGTACGTTGCCTCGGTTAGGGTTGATACTGGACATAAACTTCATTAAGGCAGTCACACACACTAACAGAAGTTTCATACTAACTTAATTCTATGAAGCCTGCTTAATGTCAAGCAAGGTCAGTCATGGGGTGCCAAAACTTTTTAGCACCCAAGGAAACGTTCTGAAACTCACACAGCTTTGTTTCGTAGTTAATAAAATGCAAAAAAAATAATAAAAAAAATAAATCTAATAAACTTCTCATTTTAAAAATATTTAATATTTGACATTAAGTCAATCTTTTTTTTATTTTATGTTCTATAAATAAATCAGAAATTCTGTTTGACCAGAGTAAATACATCATACGCTGAGTGTGTGTCACAGGCGATCCTCACCGGCTCTAGCAGTAGGCAGCTTCGTTGTTCTTTTTTATGTCATATTCGAGGTAATAATATACCTTTATTTGATTACCATATCAGCACTGGGTGAGCAGAGCCACGGGTAAATCTTTAGTATAACTATAACCTTTATTTCACTAACGCACATATCCAGCTTTTCACACATGCTTGGATACCATCAGAACTTTTTCTCAGCTTGTCAAATCCATGATCAGACTGCCTGCTTCAGTTCATATCTGAAACACCCCCCCCCCCCCGCCCCCAGGAACTCCTAGAACGCCTCAAGCATGTGACCCGTTTACATTTGAAGTGGTAAAATGTTGCCGTTCCTGTATAATCTCGCACTCTAAACTATTCACATAACTCTAGGTTAATCTAGAGCGTGGATCTTTCCTTTAACTCTTTTTTTTTAATACTATATTAACAGAGTAATCTAATTTACTGTACGCTGAATAATGCTTTTAGGAACACTGACATTTAGTCAGGGTGACTTTGAAATCCACTGTGTTACTAAATTAGGTACTGCAGTCTACATTATTCACCACGATACACACAACACAACACACAGTTCTCTTAAAGCTGTAATTTTGTACTGTTATGTGAAAGTCGGTTTAGTCAAAGCGCGGTCACGTACATATTTGGTTAGGCAAAAAAGGCATACTGGTTCAGACCTGAAGGGTCATTGCTATTGAGTGTGGTGTTTCCTTTAGCAATTCGTATAGATCCCTTCGAGTGCACAAGTGAATGAGGATGCGATTTGAGACACAGTCTCAGCGGCATGATGCATGGCCAATCCACCGGAACGTTTTCGAGAAACCTGAGAGCTTGAGGGAAGCCCAGACAACCACAGAGTCTCCACCTTGATAGTAACCCGTGGTTTTCGTCGTAGTTTCTTTGAGGTTTAATTGATGATGTGTCTATTCTGTGCTCCCATAGGATATTCCAACGAGGTGGGCGAGGCATTCCGTGCCCTGGTACCTGTCAGCCTGGTGTGGGCGAGTTACGCTCTTGCTACGGCATATGTGTCAGCTGACGCTGTGGATAAAGGCAAGAAGGCAGCTGTGGTAAGTCGAGATTAGAGATTGAAAAAGTTTTATCACAAATTGTCTGGCAATTAAAATTTTTTATACATTTTTCACTTGTGTACATTAGCATTTGATTTAGTTCAATGTTGCAGTTCCTCTATATTCCTACAGGTGGTGTGCCCTGAACTATTCGGCTCACGGGCAGGTAGCAGAGCATCCTGTGTGGTACAAGCAAATTATTTAACAAAATCTGAAAAACATGTAGGTGGCATTGTGGCTTAGTGGTTAGCACCGTCGCCTTGCACCTCCAGGGTCTGGGCTCGATTCCCGGCCAGGTTCGATTCCCATTTCTGTGTGTTTGGAGTTAGCATGTTCTCCCCGTGCTTGGTGGGTTTCCTCGAGTACTGCAGTTTTCTCCCACAGTCCAAAGACAGGCAGATTAGGCTACTTGGCGTTCCCAAATTGTCCGTAGTGTGAGAAAGATCATGTGTATGTGTGTGTGTCCTGCGATGGATTGGTACCCCGTCCAGCGTGTACCCCGCCTCGTGCCCCAAGTCTCCTGGGATAGGTAGGCTCCAGGTCCCCCTCGGTATAGACGACGAGTGAATGAGTGAAAAAATTTAATATTGTGGTGTCAGAATATGAATAAAATCGCAATACCAATAAGAATAATAACGTATCGGTTGGTCCCTGGTGATTCCCGTCCCTAGTGATAAGTGTTTAAGTACCTGTGAGACCTGCTTTGGCAAATATATACAGAGAACGGTGAGCACAGTATGGACTGCATTGGTATAAAAAAAAATACACATAGTGGACAGAGTTTAGCCGTGGCATGGTTGTTACTAGAGCAGAAGAACTGTCAGGCAAGCGCAGGAATCTAATCTAATAGAAATATACGGTATACTGTACAACAATCGTACATGTCACAGTGTAACAATATAATCGCAGATCTGTTGTATAGCGTTTTTTTTTTTTTTTTTTGTATAAGACAATGCATACAAGATTAAATTGTACAAATGGAATTGTGTGGAAATTAACTTCACCGTATCTGCTGTGTGTGAAGGCTCACGGTGATCAGCCGGGGAAGACGACGCGTGTAGCTGTGGCCGTCGTGGACACGTTTGTGTGGCAGGCGTTAGCGTCCGTGGCCATTCCTGGCTTTACCATCAACCGAGTGTGTGCTGCTTCTCTCTATTTGCTGGGCAAAACCACGCGGTGGCCTTTACCCATGCGCAAGTGGACCACCACCGCCATCGGCCTTTCTACTATCCCCTTCATTATCAAACCCATCGACAGGTCTGTCTGTGTTTTTAATCGAAACCTTCACGTGATTATACAATACACACAATCACACAATTTATTTTGGTAAAATTAATATTAGTACTAAAAAGAAAAGGAAATTCAATAATCAATTAGGAAACAAAGCATAATTATTCATTTATACTCTGCTCACAGTTAAAATTCTGGACAACATTTCACTATTAAGGTTTTTTTTGAAAGATTTTGTACCGATTGCATATCAGTTTTAAACAAGGAGTGTGTATGAAATACACACCATGATTGCTTAGCACATTACAAATAGTTGTATATATAAATCTAAACATATGAGGGTTGTTCAAGTCAAACCGGGACTTGTGATGAAATTTCTTGTGAATGAAAGCGTGGAACCGATTGACATTTCCAGAAGACTTCAAGCACAATGTGGTGATGAGACTCTCAGCTGCAGTAAAACATTTGAATGCAAATGTTTGAAAGAAGGCTTTACATCAATGAATGACGATCCAGGCCGAGCTGGCTCTGAGCCCACTGCAATCGTTTCCGTAAAAAAATTCTGCAAATAGAACGCCTCATCCTTGAAAAATGATAGGTAACTTGCGTAAGAGACGCATCTGTAAAGGAGTTCCTGGGAGGCTAGGGTTTCAGACATGAAGCAGGAAGTGAGAATGATCATGGCTCAGGTGACTGAGAAACTTTGTAGCTTGATGTCTCCAAGCACTAGTGAAACACTGGAATAAGTGCATTAGTGTAGCAGGAGATTATATAGAGAAATAAAGCGAGGTTTTAACTCTTATAACTGTGTTCTGAACGTCCCTCATACATATGATGAATGATTAGAATATTTTTTGTATACATTTTCCTGAAAGCAAGGGGTATGAAGACTGACCTATTGATGATTATGACCTATTGTTTTTAAATTTAATTTAATTCAAACCCCCCCCCCCCTCCCATTTTTTTAATGGTGGAAATAATTTTGGAAGCGACTATAAAAATAAAATTGGTCATAAATGTTCATTTTGAAACAGTCATATAATTTCATTGCTGTTCAACAGTATGAACTGATCACAACCTTGTAATTTTTTCAGCCCTCTAATGCATTTCTGAAATGGTGCGTGCGTGTGTGTGTATGTGTGTGTGTATGTGTGTGTGTATGTATATGTGTGTATGTATATGTGTGTATGTATATGTGTGTGTGTCTGTTTCTTTTTTTCTGGTTAAAGGTCTGTAGACTTCCTCCTGGACTCCAGCTTGAGGAAGATGTATGGTGGAGGAGAGAAGCACGAATGAAGCCGAGGCAGCTGATGTACCGACGTCCATGTAAAACCTCAGCAGCAGGGACAGCTTTCTATTTTCATCATATCATTTCACCATGAAGCACAACCTCATCAGATTTCTTGGGGGGTATAACGATACAGTAGTTTGATATGAGGCTCTCAATCTGAAATAACAATTTATTAGAATGCATAATCAAGTAGGCCGCTTATCATATTTGTCATAAAATACAGAATACAGTTAATCTTCAGAATTAATCAGACAAATGTACAAAATTAGAATAAAATTTTTATACACTCCTTTGAATTACGGATAAGAATCAACACTAAAGGTGATGCTGGAAAACAAAATATGGCGTCTTTAAAAAGTCATTATGTGTGTGGCTGTACTACCTTCAACAGTTGATAGGGGTTTGTCAAGAACTAGAGTCTCTTGCACAGGATCTCTCTCTCTCTTTCTCAATATATATATATATATATATTACAGTCTTGAATAATACTGAAGATTTCAAAACTGACATCATAATAAGGAAATTATATATTTGGAAATTGCATATTTTGGATGCCTTTCACCGTGTTTTACAAAGTAATCCATGGAATGTGAAGGTGTGTGTTTTTTTTGTTGTTGTTGCTTTGACTGGTATTATAGAGTCATTGTATAGTTTGTTGAATGAAGATGCATTTATTTTTTTTTTTTAACTGTATTCAAGTTTATGATTTGACAAACATGCTTGGGGACAGTCAAGCCATTTGAAATTTTGTTTTGTTGTTTGATTGAAAATTGTGAAAGTGAGTTATGAATTCACCTTCATAGTGAAAAATCATTGTGTTCTGAACAATATCAAAAGCTAATAAACTATTTTTTTTATTATTGTTTCACACTCGGGACCACAAAAAGGCCATGTCACATCAACCAACTATATATATAACTGATGCATAATATTTGTCTAAGTTGTACCTCAATGCATTATATTGAATTTTCAAGATATTTTTCGGAGCAGCTTATTGAGATGTGAAATTTTGATAGTTCACTATGCAAATAGACACCAAGCCATAAGAAGCAAAAATCTACATTTTTAGTACATTTCTATCTAGCAAAAAGTTGGCTATGATGACAAACACACAAATAGTGAATATTTTAAATTCTGTAGGTGAATTTAATTACTTTCTATTATCTGCAAATATTTACATATCTTATTCGAACTATATATGCATCTATAACTACTGTGGAACACGAGGGAATGAGTGTTTATTTGTTTACATGTTATTTTTAGGTTTCTTTTTTTCTTTTTTATACTTTAAAGAAAGTTAGTTTTCATGTTATGGGGCATCAAATATATCAGTATGAAATCTGACAAAGTTAGACGGGTTGGTTTGTTCGGACTCATTTGTTAGCTGTATTATGAGAGCATTTGAGAGTTTTATTTTAAGAACATCAGGGTGATGCTTTCGTTTTAACCATATTTTTTAATATGTAATAAAATAAAAGAAATGCTGTACCAAATTCCACAATAAAATGAATTATAAAGAAACTAGGCTGCTACTTGAATCCTACTGGAACCTGTTTACTAGTTCAAAGTGTGGCTCAGTCAATGGACTCAGTCTCTTTTACATTGAAAAAAGATAATATACAGTATATATGCATTGCTATTCCGTTTATTTTTAACAGAATAAAGATACTTGACATTGACATTTGTTTAACATCAGCTTGTTACTCATCTCTGGCAGGGTGTGGCTCAGCAGTAGCTCATTTACATAGATACCCCGCCTCGTGTCCTAAGTCTCCGGGGATAGGCCCCCTGACCCTGTATACAGGATTAAAAGTGGTATAAGCGACGAGTGAGTGAAAAACACATTCAGTGGAGTAATGCAATAAATAGAGTTTGCTTTTTAATAGTAAATATGGGGCCTTTAAAATACAAGATTTCATAGATATAGACTTTTGGGCCACCCTTTGACATTGCATGTAACTTAATCCTACTACATCAAACTGATTATCCCTCTGTTTATTGTTTGTAAAATTTAATTTCACGTAAAATGCTTAACATTCAAAACTAAAACGGCAGAATTCCAATACACTGATTTTTCATCGTAATTCAATGAGTTTCAAATGATCACTCCTCTATGAATCATCATTTTTTTCTCCCCTCATTTTATTTAATAAAGATGCTAATTTAAAAAGTCACATGATTAACTTTAAAGCGTTATATTTTAAGCTCTTAACATTTTTTTTGTATTTTCCACCCAGACATGTTTCTCTACTGTCTAACTTCCAGCATTGTAACACCTGATTTCACCTAGTTACTCAGAGGAGGTCGGTTCTGAGAATGTGATTGGTTAATTGAAACAGCCCCGCCTCTGGCCTCGTCTTAAGTACAAGGAATGATTAAGTTAATTAGTTTCCTACACCACTGTTTCTCTGGTTGGCTTGAAGATGGTTTTAACACAATGTGTTCTGGTGTGTGTTCTTTTTGTAGCCTCTACCTTTGGACAGAAAGGTAAAATTGCATAGTTATATGTTACTAGACTTTCAGTTTTAAAAGATACATCAAAAACAGAATGTCACAATCAATCCCATAACCCCTTGGGTTTTAATATTAAATAAGATTTCTCTATTTGGGGATTAGCAGAGATCGATTGATTTGTTTGACATGTACTTATTATTTGTGACCTTAAAAGCCTTCTTTTGGTCATGCGTCTAGTGATCGAGTGTACAGATAATGCAGTCACTATAAAATGGAGACCGAAGTTGACCTGGGTTGAAAAGTTGGACCTTTCCAAAGCTCGTCTGGGGAGTTGCCCACCCTCGAGTTTCTCTGTGGACGATGATGCGCTGCTGTTTTCTGTCCTGCTCAGTGACTGTGGTTTTAGGAGACTGGTAATGTGCTTGTTCTGTTTTGTACATTTTGTGAAGTTTTTCAGACATCCAGGCCATTTGAAATTTATGGCAGTAGTAATAAATCACAGTAGCTAGTCTTGCTGTGTCAGATCTGAAAATCTGAGCCAATACGTTTTGGTTGTCATGAATCATAGATGGTGTGGCTGTCTCAAATTCTGGCTTAAATCTACTTGATTAGTTACTTCCTCACAATGACTTTAAGGAATAATCCCTCTTTATTATTTATTAACTTGCAAGACATTAGTCCCCACCCCCATTCGCCTTTTTGTTGAACTACAGTACTTGCATTTTGGTTCATTGGTTTCCGATGCCGCTTGTAATGGTACGATTCAGCCGATTTAGTCCTTTTAATCTGTCCAGCTGTCCAATCTCATCGTTACACTTGCTTCAAACTGTTCAGTTTTCATGGTACTACTGTGAAACCTAACAATTATCACTGTTTGGTACTCTAGGAAAACGGTCACATTAAACACAATTAACTGAAACTGCTCTAGCATTATTCCTCTGTTACCTTAGTGTACACCAACTATCATTAACACCACAGTCTCTCAGCACTATTTCAGTATAAACCTGTGTGTCTGGGTGGAGTTTCCCTTTAATGAGCTATGAAAGCTTTCCTGTATGATTAATGACCTGATTGGAACTGGTTTCGTCCAGGTGAGTGAGGACAAAGTGACGTACACCAACGTGCTGACTTACAGCTTTTACCCTGAGCTTTTTGCCATTACTGAGCCAGTGGAGTGTGTTCATAACATGTAAGTATTGCATATTTGAATAAAGTTTTGATTATGTAATGTAATGGTAGAGGTGTTGATTCACTGTGCTGGTGAATATTCTTGAACAGATCTAGCAATGCCGCAGTCATGAAAAACCTGAAAAAGGACCTTGTCTTCAATTTGGAATTGATGAACAGTAAGTGACGGATCTTCAGTGCTTAGTAGCGCTTCATGTAAAATTTGTTGAAATTCTGCAAGTTGCCCAATTTTGAATCAATGAAGTTGTATGCAGAGCTGAGCATGGTTCATTAAAAAACGTAATTAGAACAGTAATGGAAATGCCATAAGTCCTGCAAGCTAGCTGCTTCACAATCAAATCACATTTATCCCAGTACGAGTAGGATTCCTGATTCCCATATCCTTGGTGATTAACCTAACCATAGCCAAACTTGTAACCAAAATACAATGCTACCATATTAAAGTATTTTGTCTATCAGGGGCATTAGCACTTTGAGCTGGCTAACTTCGCATGCATGCTCTGTGGCTGTAAATTTCCTGACATCAGGTTGTGAAGTTAAAGTACATTTTCTCCTACTGTCCAAAAAGCTAATCTAATAGTGCATCTAAAAACTTGGAATATCATGGAAAGAATTTAAACTCTAATCCTAAAGTCATTGCACAATAAGTGAAAAACTTTTTCCCGCCTTGTGCCCCAAGTCTCCTGTGATAGGCTCCAGGCCCCTTGTTAAATAAAGTGGTATAAATGATGACTACAACCAAACCATCAGAAATGTACAATATAAATTGCCCAACTTCTAAAAAGAACTTGACAGGTATTTGGTCAAGGCTTCTTTAGCACAAAAGACTGCATCGGTGTAATGGGGTAAGGCATGGAGGTGATCAGCTTGTGGCATTGATGAGGTGGTGTTGAAGATCAGGTTGCTTTGATAGTTCTGCAAGACTGCAATGTTCACTTTACATGTCATGAATCTAGAACAACAATTTGTAGAAGCTCAAAAACATTCGGGGAACTTGAAAGGTTTTTGCCACTTGAGCACCTTTTAAAGCTACTTTGCTGTTAAACTGCATCTTTTGCATAAATCCTTTGCATCTGTAGTAAATTTTCATAGCTCTTACACTCCATATGAAAATGCCATTGGTTCACAACCGTTTTGTTCTATAGGTGATTTTAATGGGCCTGCTCCATCCACTACATTCTTAGTCGGCACCAAAATTCCCATTCGGGCCAGAGTGGAACACCAGGGACCAAATCCTGTGTGGATTTACCTGCAGCGCTGCATGCTAGCAAATGCTCCAGACCTCGCTCAGGCCACCCAGCTACATAGACTTATTTCTGATGGCGGGTAAGCATTGTTCAGTTTCGGGTGGGAGATTTAAATCTCCTGATTTAAGGACACTTAGTCATATATATATATATATATATATATATATATATATATATATATATCTCTGACCTAACAAAATGTACGTATGTGACTGGATTTGTTTAAAGATGTCTCGCCGAAAGCAAAGAAGGAAATGCAACTTTCTTGCCCAGAAGAGAACCTTCGGAAATCCGCCTTTACTTTCAAGCCTTTAAATTTGTCTTGGGGGAACAAGTGAGGATTGTTCTATATTTATAATATATAAAATGGCTAATATGGGTTTTATAATTGTTGGCTCTTTTGTAATGAGAAAATTATAAATGGCAATTTTTCAGGTTTTCCTTTATTGTGACATGTCTACATGGGATCGTCAGAGCTTCAATGTTGATAAGAAAGCCTGCCAATATTTGAAGGACCAAAACAGGTAATCTGGACTGGGTAAATGCTGGTTATTCCCATAAAAACTGTGCACTTGTGCAGAAACTTTTAAACATCCCCAAGAGGTGTAGATTTGATTTGATTTCTTCTCTTCCCCATTCTAAAGCTGTAGCTTGTTTTAAACATGCACTATATGGACAAAAGTATTTGACCAAACCTGTTAATTGATGAATTCAGGTGTTTAATCAGGCCCCTCATCCCCAGTGAAGGTCAATCTTAATGCTTCAGCATACCAAGACATCTTGGACAATGCTATGCTTCCAACTTTGTGGCAACAGTTTGGGGAAAGCCAACGTGACTATACTCTTTGCTTTGTGCACTGGAGCACAAAGACATGGTTTGGTGCGGAAGAACTTGACTTAGCACAGAGCCTTGACCTCAAACCCATTGAGCACCTTTGGGATAGACTGGAAAGGAGACTGCAAGCCAGGCCTCATCATCCAACATCAGTGCCTGACCTTGTAAATGCTCTACAGAATGAATGGGCACACATTCCCATAAAACCACTCCACAGTCTTGTGGAGCACCTTACAAGAAGAATGGAGCAAGAGGGGACCAACTCCAAATTGACGTATGTGTTTGGATACGATGTCAATGCAGGTCTGGCCAAACACTTTTGTCCATATAGTACATTTTGAGCTGTTGAGGGCTTCATTGGATTGTCAATAATTTCAGCCTTCTAAAGTTGCACTACAATAGAAATGGGCAAACTGAGGAACATTTTAGAAACAAGGGATTTCTCAAATTCTTTGGGTACTTGGGCGGGCGTGAATTAAGCACTTTTTCAATTGAAGCTATTTCGATGAAAGATTAATTGTCCTTAATGTTCTAGGTGGGAGCTTTTGGACGATCCAGCCCAAAGTTATATCTGTAGCTGCTGTGACTCTTCTTGTATTCATCGAACCTCCTTTGAGCCTGGTATTGTAACTTTAGTATCAGTGTTCTTAATTATTTCAGTTGTGATTGACTTATCTTTTGATCTTTTCCTCAAGGGATGGATACACAGCAGGTTCTTGGGCCTTTTACAATGGTCGATTTTCCACCAAGTGGAGATGACCAAGGTCTGTGCATGTCAGGTTAATATTGGGGGGAAAGAGAGCATTCTGTGCAAATTATGGTGGTGTATCTTTAGGATGAGTGATGATTGATTGATTGGGTACTGAGTCTTTGGCGTCAAAGGTATTGGTAATGGAGCATTGGGAAGTTTTTAGTTTAGTTATCGGCTTCCCATTTGATTTTCCTCCAGGGATCGATACAAACCAGATTCTTGGGTCTTTTACAACGATTGCATCTCCACCCAGAGCATCAGGTGAGTACGCATTCTGGTAAGCTGAAAAGGACTGTATGTGTTAAGTGAATACTTACGAAAGAGATCATAGCATGTGAATTGTTGTGCGTTTAGGGCCGGGAGGATTTCCTGTGTGGATTTTGGCGCTTGCTGTCTGCCTGGTGCTCATCTTGAGCGCCGGAGCCGTTGCAACGAGCTACTACTTGTGTTTTTGGCGGGGTGGAAGGCTGGGATACCGACCAAGTCGAGAACTTCTGAATAAATATTAAGCTTGTTGATTTAAATGTTCTAAGAGTTCTTTGTGATCGAGTTGAAAGGTGGGTGCAGGGTTGTCACCACTGCTTTTGTTTCAGCCACCAAGTCATAAAAAGCTTCAATTATTCACACAGGAGTAATGTCAGGGCAGCCCCATGTTTACAGCAGCTGGAATGTGAGGCTTATGAATACCATACTAGGCCATGCATTGAATCCACAAGGGGGCTCCACCAGCACTGTCTATCTCAATCATGCTTCTGTCTGGCTAAGAACCTGCAGGAACAGTTCAGGCAGCCAGCATAAACATGAGCTGGCAGCCCTCCATTCTCTGGGGACGATCAAGGCTGAATTTCTCAGCAGAAGGGTGTGCAAGGGAAAAGACAAAGCACAACGAAATGGGGGAGATTTGGGAGTGAAAAATCCTATCAAGTATGCATCTAGTTTTTCTTGAGATGATTATGTGAACATGTGGGTTAATGATTAGCAGCATTTTAGCACTACATCTTCTATTTCATTTGTTTTAAATTAGACACTGATTTAAAGGTTCCCGAAAAGACACCTTGTTCCAAATATGCCCAATCAGGTTAATGGCCCTTTACAGTATAATTGGAGAGAATCTCCAAGCTGGTTTCAACTTTTGTTCTGAATGGACTTGTGTGCAAGATGGATAAATGCAAAATTGGGTTCCTTATATTTATAATCTTGTAAAGTCAAATTCGAAACTCCTTTTGAAATTTTTTAACATCAACATTCCTTCTCCTATGCTCTGTTTGCTCCCACCCTTCCACCTCCTCCACCCTGCCTTGCCTTAGGGCTGCCTCCGTGGCCTCATTAGAATAATGGGAATGCTGCTGCGACGGGCAGGTCGGTGGGGAGAGAGAGCAGGAGAGAGAGTAATGTTTTAATTCGCCTGCACGAGTGTCGGGCTCCGGCTGCATCCAAACATTTATTATGAGGCTCCCTTGAGCAATATCACGTCGCATTAGGAGGCCTGAGGAGACAAAGAGCTGATGAATTGAATTAATCTGCAGAGCTCCGTGATAGATGGGCCTGTTCAGCCGGGCTGGGAGAATGGCCACATTGTTCATCTTTCACTTCAATGGCCACAGAGCCACTTTGATTTGAGCCTTGTATTGAAGTCCACAAGTGGGCAAGGAGGGGTCCCTTCTCACTCCTGCTTTAAACATGGCCACAGTAGATTTACTTACCCTGCTACAGTCTAACATAACTTCTCTACGATGGATGCTTTTGTTTCACAGGGAAAATGTTTTTTACCTTCACTAGTTCTGATTTTTTTTAACTATTAAAGGAATAATATACCTCTTCATCTAATCTTCATTTACCACATCTAGCGTGTGTTTTGTGCGCAGTTGCCGCAACCAAGAATCTCAGCATGCTGTTCTGTAATAATCTAAACTGTTCTCAGAATAAAATAAAATGTTCCCCCAAATGAGGATGGGTTCCCTGTTGAGTCTGGTTCCTCTCAAGGTTTCTTCCTAGAGTTTTTCATTGCCACGTTCGCTCATCAGGGTCAAGCTGATACAATAGTTATAGTCCATACAGTACATACTTTTTTTCTGTTTATGTTCTAATTTTTCTCCTTAAAACTGTATAGCTGCTTTGTGATGTCAAGCGTTAAAAGTGCTACACAAATTTAATGGAATAGAGTTCCTGAAATGTCAGTAGGATGTCTCTGCCCATCACTCACTGACAAAGGTGAAGATAAAGGTGTTTGAGTGTGACGGATGTCTATATTGCTTTATTCTGTATACATGGTATACACGCTTATCACAGGAGATTTAGGGCATGAGCGACGGGCAGGGCACAATTAGCCTCCTGTGGGAGGAAACCAGATCACCTGGAGAAAACCCACCAAGCAAGGTGGAGAACATGCGTACTCCATGCGCATAGACCCGAGGCGGGAATCAAACGCGGACCCTGGAGGTGCAAGGCGACAGTGGTAATTGCTACTCCACCGTGCTGCCATCTTGCTAAATGTTTTTTTTTTTTTTTTTTGACATTGGAGCATCTCAATAATAGAATCATTCCGGATATTTAAACTTTAAAAAATTCTTCCTGCTGAAAATGTCATGCTATTTCTGATATGCACCTAGAGCTTGATTATTCAAAGACTCTTTCCTCAAGAATTCATTTGACAAAATCCAACAGGTGCCTCCAGACTTCCATTATGAGCAAGTCTGATGTAATAATTTTCACTTCTTTTCTAAGTTCAAGGGAATACGTTAAGGTTCTTGCTCGTGGTACTTCTGTAATGGTGACCCGTTAAGATCAGAATAAAGGAACGAATGGCACAGTATTTAAACAGTCCTGCAAACTTTGGGGTTATTCAGACGCCGAAGTCTTGTTTTTACACCTCGCATATTTGCTTTGCCAGGGAAAGTGATTCTGTGGTCAGTGGGAAAGAAAAAGAGGTTATCCTGATGCCAGTAATTTAAGGAAGTTAATTTATTGGGGTCAGTTTCTGGCTCGGACTGGTCCGTCTGCCTAATGGGCGACACTGCGCTGCCCTTACAAATGCACTACAAGTTCGAATTGATTTTTATGTCTGATGATGTAAAAATAATGATTTACTGGGACACGGGAGAGGATTGTTGCAAGTTCATTGTTGCATTAATTTTTAACAAGGTTTTAAATCATTTTCACTGTCTCTGTAAAAAGTAGTGGACAAAAATGGAGGGGGGGAAAAGCTTGTACATTCATTCAATTTTCGTGTATTGTAACTACTATAAATGGTCTAACTAGCATGAGATATATATATATATCCTGTTGTATGTCATGCTTCTCTGAAAATGTTACTGAAGTACATACAGGTTATTTCCTCGATTCTTCTTCAGAAGACCGGCTGGTTTAAGTGTTAAAAAAAAAAAAACATTACATGAAAGGGAGTTCTAAGAGCAGAAACACCTTGTTAATGAAAGCGAGCGGAGAAGTGGTTGAAGTTGAGAGGAAGGCTATGGTTGTTTGAATATTCCCACTTTACTATTGTCTTGAGCAGAAAAGCATCTCGCTGAACCCACATAGGGTTCCACTTCAGACTTTCAGAAACAGGAGAACAAGATATGTGACTATAAGAGTTGTGTCTATCTGTCTTTAGGGACATATTTAAAGGTTCTATGTTAAACACTGCAAAGTTTTTATCTATACCCATGAGTGACCACTAAGAACCTTTAACTTTCCGATGCACCTGTTTTGACGCATTGTTTCCAAAGGGCATATCATTATTTATTTATTTATTCATTGAATTTCTTGTATCCAGCATGGAAGGAAGGAAGGAAGAAACTTTGGCACCGAATAGTACAGGCAAATAGTAATGTGTATATACATCAGTGCAAATATTGGCATTATTCTACTTACAAGGTGCAGGTTAAATAAGATTAAAGAGATACAGTAGATTAGATTAGATTAAAGATAAACAGTAAATGGAGTAAATGTTATGTACCAAGGCTATGCGATAAATATGTGCAGTAACTAAAGAACTGATAATGCTGCAGAATAGAAAACGGATATAACCAGGTAACCAGATAAAAATTGAGCAGGATATATACTGTACAGCTCTGGAAATAAAAAAAGAGAGACCACTGCAAAATAATCTGTTTTTTTTTTTTTTCTTATAGGTGCATGTATTGGTGAGATGAACAGTTTTGTGATTTTTTTTGTGAACTGCTGACAATATTTTCCCAAGATCATGCAGTATATGCCCAAATTGCCCGTTGTGTGTGTGTGTGTGTGTGTGTGTGTGTGTGCCCTGTAATGGTTGGCGCCCCATTCAGGATGTACCCCACAGCTAGCCAGCTAATTAGGTTTCTTAGTTAGCTAGTTATTTTTTTTTTTATGTTCATTTATGTTGTCATGTCAATCTGTCCTGTCTCAGCTAGCCAGCTAAGTAGGTTTCTTAGTGAGCTAGTTAGTTTATGTTCATTTATGTTGTATTGTAGCACCATGGTCCTGGAGGAACATTGTTTCGTTTCACAGTGTACTGCACTGTATATGGTTGAAGTGGCAATAAAAGTCGACTTGACTTGACTTGACTAGTATCTACTACAGTACTGCGCACTTAGTAAAATGTAGTATTTACTATAGTAGTTGAATACAAACTGTAATAAAATGTGGTATTTACTATAGTAGACTATAGTATTTTTACAGTAGTTTACTATCGAAATCTTACTACTGTAATGTTCCGAAACACTACAGTACATAATAGTATTTTCTACTGTAAGGTTACATAAAAAAAAAAATTGTGTAACTGAGTAAATATACAAACTGTAATTTTGACAAATAAAATAGAAAATGTTCAGTTACTTAAGAGCGCTTTTCTTTCATACGTTTCATCTCTTTGTACAGATAAAGGTCACTATGTAGCCATAGAAATCTGTAGAGAAGTGTGAAGAAGTACCTTGTTTAAAAGAGTTATGGGCAGTTAGTCACATGAAAAAACATGTACAGAGATACATTTACTAGGATCTTCCTTGTCAAGCCCTGTAAAGATCAATCATTCATATTAGACGAATATTGGCTTCCCTATTCTTTGAGAATACAACAATCTCCACATGGCTTCGACAGCCTGTCATGCAACCAAACTATGAATGACTTCACTGATTCTTTTCATTCTGGCCAAAGTGGTGAGAAAAAAAAAGCCATTTTCAGAAGGAGACAAATGTTTGACATATTGTTGCTGTTGAAGTGGCACAACGCAAATGCATCAAGGCATGTGGCAGCAGATTCGAAGCAGAATGCCAGCAGCAGTGTCTGAGGCCTCCACTAAAGGCGTTTGCATTCTGAGATATGTCCAAACTGGCGACGTCCAAACAGATGAGTGCTAAACTGTAATCCGCTGAGTGCAACTAATGCCAAACAATTCATCTTAAGCTTTAAACAAGGTCTTTTTTCCTTGATCATTTAAATCCACTCCGAAAAAAAAAAAGACTTGGTGGTATTGATGAGGAATGTTGGAAAATACATAAAATTAAACAGTCACCATATGCTGGAAATAACAACAGATCAAGGGAACTCTATTGGGCATGGCAGGCTTCCTGCAGCATGCGAGGACCTTGGCAACATTCCTGCATTCTTTAAAAAAAAAAAAAATACAGACATGCATGGAATTAATTAGGAGCTCAGTTGTAAATGAGAAAGGATACAGAAACTCATCCTCTATAAAAATGATGGAGCGCTTGTAAGACTATCTCAGAATAATGGTGGAACAATATAGGCAAATTTCTCATAACTATAAAATTTATGGCATCTTTGGTGGAGAAAGTTCAGACGGAGAGTGAATGGAGTGGCATCGCATCGTGTTTTATACCTCACGCAGCTACAGTAGTAGTTTGTTAAACATTCATTTTACTGTAGAGGTTTTGTCTTTGAAATTCAGCTCTATAAACGGGTTGGAAGTAAACATTTATTTTGATGATCGAACAAATTTGTGATGAAAAAGCAGGAATGCTCTTAAGGAATATTTATATTTGTTTAAAAAAGCTCATTCCCAAAACTGAAGCTTGTTTTGCAGATGTTCCAAGACTTAAAATAATGAATAGCTATTGATTGATTTAAAAAATTGATTGCTTTAGTATGAGAACAATAAAACACTTCAGCGTTGGGAGACTAATCAGCATAATAATGTTTTATTGCACATACAGCTAGAGATGTAGGTTTCTTATAATATATATATTTTTAATTTATTGTTCGGTGGAAGATCAGATCTTGCAAGAATGAGTGTAAACGAGTAACGTTTGTAAAGATCTGAAAGTAGGAAATTCTTTTGGTGATTGGAGAAAGTTAGTGCTAGATTTGTCAACTTGTTTTTTCAAACAGGAAAAAATTTAAAAGGCAGCATGCTGGTTTGGACTGTGGCATCTCACCTCCAGGGTCGAGTGTTTGATTCCTGCCTTGTGTCTGTGTGCATGGAGTTTGCATGTTCTCCCCGTGCTTGGTGGGTTTTCTCCGGGTACTCTGGTTTCCTCCCACATGTAGATGTCCTAGGATGATGTCATGTCAATTGATAACACAAACGTTATTGGTGTGTGTATGCCCTGTGATGCATTGGCACCATGTCCAGCGTGTACCCTGTCTTGTCTCCAAAGTCTCCTGGGATAGGCTCTAGGCTCCCCATATGACCCTTGAAGATAAATGATATACAAGATGAATGAATAAAATAATTAAGAACATTTAATGGACTGAAATATAACATTGGTCTTTAAAGGTCACCTATTATGCAAATTCACCTTTTTAGTAATTTTAGGATATTAATATGGATTTCCAATCAGTGTGAACACAAATAAAGATGAGGAAAATACATTCCCTTTGTTTAGTATTCATTTTGTTTGAAAAATTTCCCCCTATTGTGACCTCATATAACAAGAGACAAGAGTCCATCCCCCAGCTCAATGCTCAGCTCCGCCCAGCTGTGCACAACGTCGCCCAGCCCTGTTGCACATTTGTGAGCTATAGTAAATAAGGCTAGGCTAGCAGGTACTGTAAAAACTCTAGTCGCTGCTACAGTGACAGCAATCTGAGAAATGAGTGAAAGACATGGAAATCAAGCGTGCTAGAATGCCTCTAATTTGCCTCTAAGGCTTGAAGTAAACTTGTGTAAAAGGAGTATAAAGGACCTGTAAAACATAAAATTTGTTAATGCTGGCAAGTTGCTGTACAGTATTTAAGAGAAATACAATACTTAGGTGCTAGGCAACTAATCCGCTTTGATCCACGTCGTCATCATTTTTCTCCCCTATGTATCTATAATTGTAGCTTCCCCAGATTGGTGGGAAGTGCCAGAACACCAGACATTTGCACAGCGCTTGAAAAACAGGTTACTTTACAAAAAAAAAGAAAGAAAGAAATTTCCGTTGAAAAGCAAATTCTAAAAATTCTAATCATCTTGAGCCTTAGAAAAAAAAATTGAGGCTCCCAACATGCACAGAAACCTACTTAGCTCATCCTGAAATGATTCATGACTTTCATTTTTTTTCTTCTTTGCCTTCATTTCATCATCCACATTTTTCAGTTCTCAATCAGCAGCTGGAAATGACAACACAGGACCTACCAAATGCGAATAGCCGTGATCTTACCACCCCACCCACCCCCCACCCCTTTCATTCTCAGTGCGTTTATTTTGGCGAAGGCAACGAGAGTGGGTTTTTTAGCCAGCACCGTGCCATTACGAAGTGCCTGTGAGTGGCTCTCGTGCCGTCCGGAGTGCTATAATTTTCCCATGCTGGATGATGGATGAGCCAGTGTCAGGCTCGGTTCATTATAATGCATGCCATCTATTCTTCTCCCAGACAGCCTCTTCTCCAGGAAATGCCATAGAGAAAAAAAGAAAGAGAGGGAAGAGGAGAGAGAGAGAGAGAGCAGAATGTGATTATTTTGTGATTGTTCTTATGGACTGTGCTTATGAAAAGTAGATGCATTTTTCTTTCGAGATAACAAGTTTGTGTTATGCACTCCCTGGAGCAGTTTCAGGCCCAGCTGGTCATTTCATACTGGAATTTGCGTGAATGATTTGCAATGGTCTGAAAAAGTCAGCATAGTACAAGAGTTGTGAAAAACTTTTTTTTTTTCACAAAAGAGGATTTGTTGATATCAGAGTAATTATTTTAAGATGATATCGGAGCTGCTGTGTATTTCACAACTGCGTAACAGCCAATTACATCGTATCTCATGCCGGTGCATTTCGACATTCATAATGAAATCTTGAACAGACCTGATCATTACACAGATGGGTCTTCCCTCTTTCCCTACTACACTCACTCTTTGATAGAGTGAGAGTTCAAGCCCCAGTTAGGCTCACCTGAGCCCTTGATTAATCCATTTTAACACTCCATTGCTTGCTTAAATGTTTGTATTCTGCTTGTTTTTGATATCCTTGCAATTTACTTTGGATACTTGTTAGAGTAATGTACCAATTACTGTGATTATGCTGCCTGTAATTCATCCTTTGATACCGTATCATGCTAGTTATGTAATGTTGCTGTATTCAGTCTGTGATCATGTTGGGCAATGTTGAATTCTTGGTTCTGTTTGGCAAGAAGGTAATGATTAAGTTTCTATTACAAGGGCTCTGACCATTTATTTAGAATTCAGAAACATTCAGAATTTAGTGCAGTCTCAAAGTTTTCCGTCAGGGACAAATAAAAACAGAGGCATTTACTGTACAGTGTCTTGATAACATCATAAATTGTGTTGTTACTTATGAACTTACTTGTCTATACCACTTAGTCCTGTATTCAAGGTCGCGGTGGGGGGGCTGAAGCCTATCCCAGGAGACTTAGGGCACAAGGAAGGGTACACCCTGGACAGGGTGCCAATCTATCACAGGGCACACACACACTACAGGCAATTTAGGAACAGCAATGAACCTAACCTACATGTCCTTGGACTGTGGGAGGAAACCCACCAAGAATGGGGAGAACATGCAAACTCCATGCACACAGAGACGGGAATCGAACCCACACCCTCAAGGTGTAAGGCGACAGTGCTAACCACTACACCACCGTGCCAACTCTTCTGAACTTAGTGTTAGCAAATTGCTATAATAATTCACGCATTTCATGTGCTGTTATTGGAAAAATAATCAATTTGCTATATTACACTGCATCATTGATTATTTTTCTGCAACAGGATGGTCCGTTGTGTTTGTCTTAGTAAAGATGTGTTAAAAAAGCAAAAAGCATGGCAGGTTCCTGTAACCTTCTTTGTATTTATGCCACACATTTCCAAAAAGCTCTGTTTTTGTTTCATCAGGTCATTGAAGAGAAGCTTGGTTATTTATATAGGTAGATGAAAGAAAAGTTTTTACTGTGGCACTTCCAAATTGTTTGGCGTGAAGATCTAAATGTAGATTTTGTGTTTTGGCAGTTACAAAATATGTTATCAACGTCTAAGCTTGAATGTCGTAAAGAACAATAACTAGCAGACTAGCCTACTATACTACAGCAGCTAGCAAGCGATGGTAACGACAAACCATTTTATAGCTATAATCTTAATAATTCTGTCGAAGTAAGTCATTAAATTTATTATTATTAGATCCCAAGTAAGATTACAATACCGTATGTCCAAATATCCATGAATGCTAATGCTGGCTTTAGGATTTATCTGACTTCACTCTTTCCTTTCGTTTCAAAGATGATTAGGCGACATCAAAGGATTTACACAGCAAGACACCTAGAAAATCAAGCTGCAATGCTGTTAAAGTGAGACCTTTCCAGGCCTCGAGGACATATTGAACAAGGTGAAGAAACTACAGATGAATTCTGCTGTGTTGCTACAGAGACCTGATCAATAAATCCTAGGCTCAGCTCTTGCCAAGTCTGATGCATATCTCTTCCGTTTCCCTCTCTCCCTTCTACTCCTTTCTTTTTCTCCTAGCTATAAGAAACGGCTCAAAGCCAAAAGCCACTTCACTCCGAGAGGTTATCAGATACAGCGGGGGTTTACAATGCTCGCCAAAATAACCATAATTTGGCAAATTGAAAACCGCTCACTGCATCGATCCCTCTGCTGACGTTTAGCGTTTTCTTTTTCCGATCTGATGTAGCTCGCCTTGTTTTACTTGCACTGGTTAATGCAGTAACAAAGCTCCCTATTGTCCATAGAATTATGACATTGAAATATTCATTTATGGGATTATGATCGCCATTTTTTAAAGATAAAGAGAAGTAATTGAAAATGGTTCTATCTGTTCATTATTATCCCACATGGTTGACAACCTACTTTCAAATTTGCTCAAGATGACTGTAATTACTAACACTATCAGTTACAAATTATTGGATCTCCTTAGTGCGCTTCATTACTTTTGAAGGCCAGATATTAGCGTGACTCTGGCACAATTTATTAGTCTTTTAAACTCTCTTTTACTTGCATGTCATTTTTCTTGTTCAGAACTTGTACAACTTAATCCTATTGATATACTGTACTATTAGATAGGACGTACAGCATACTGGCCGTTATAATAGATTTAATGTTGTTTTTGCTCTTTGTTTGCATTTCAAATACAATGTCATTAAATGTGATTAAGCCAAATATACAGTATTAATTCACATGATAAGCTGTAATGTTTACTGAATGGATGGTTTTATGTGCCACCCAGTACACCAGATATACATCCGACATTACCATGGCAGGTATGTACAGGGTCAGGTTGTCAGCTTGGTGTCTGATGGTATCTGAGCCTTTTTGTATCTGGGGTAGGGGTAGCTCAGGGGTTAAGGCCTATGGTTCAGATGGTCCTAGGTTCAAACCCTACCACTGCAAAAAAACACTGCCACTGTTGGGCACTTAAACAAGGCCCTTAACCCTCAACTGCTCAGACGTATAATGAGATAAACATGCAAGTCGCTCTGGATAAGGGCGTCTGCCAAATGCCATGAGTGAATGAAATGAGCACTTAGGGTTGAAGGGCCTTGCTCAAGAATCCAACGATGGTGACCCATGGGAATCAGGGCTCAAACCAGGGACCTCCCTGTCCACCGAGCCATCCCCACCCTCCTGTAATGTTCATTATTAGATAATTATTTGTCCCAGATTTGTTATTACCCCAATAAATATACATACATATAGGTATGACCAAATGTGTCACTTCGCAAGTTTATTTCTGTTATCCTGCAATGTAGGAAGATCTTGGTACGCTTTTGCTTGTACTAGCTGTCAAGCTTTATATTCTCAGGTATGTGCATGTGTTCTTTTTATGCTCCTGTTTGCAGTCTATTAAAAATCCTGGTAAATTTCACAGCCAAAAATTTTTTTTTTAGAAATCAAATTACGGACTCATCTGACCGCAAAACTCCACAAAATTCCACTCCAGATCCAGTGACTCTTGGTGCTGCCCAGAACAGCTTGCTTTTACAGAAGTGGGATATAACGACGATCCCAAGCATCAGATTAACTGCGCAATTCTGGACTGTAATATTGCGGTTCTTCTTTGCCTTCCACATTAACCTCCTTATTCATGCATCTAATTCCTGGCAAATTTTCAAGTGTTTCAGATATTTTGTAAAACATATGTTCTTGATTATCCATAACAGTATTTTAACTCCTTATATATGTTATATGTCAGGTAACTAACTTGAATGTCCAGGTTAATGAGCATCTGCATCTGTTCTGGTTAAAGCTCTTGGGTTTTCCCCAGATGATGGATGATGCATGCAACCATCATGTATTTTTACCCAGGGGGAATCCAGAGAGAGTCAAAGGAAGCAGTAGAGTTACTGAGGACTGAGAGCAATTAGGGATATTTTTCTGTATATTCCTTAACCCATAAAACTCCCAGAACCTGCTTTTGTTTTATATATTTAAAGCTGTGAGGTGGGGCCTTCATGGATCATTCATAGATCTGGGGAATTTCAAGACCTAGTGAACACGATGAACTCTTTGTCATGTTCCTCAAACTATTCCTGAAGTGCACGGCAGGGTGCCTTATGAGGCTGACTGAAGCTTAGAGAATACTCTTGCCATGAAGGAGTCGAACACAATGCTTAGGTTGGCGATATGTATCAAAGGAACTTCCGCTATATGCCAGGACCCAAGGTTTCCCAGCAGAACATTGCGCAGAGCATCACACTGCCTCCTCTGATTGATTTGGCTTCTTCCCATAGTGCATCCTGCTGCCATCCCTTTGCCGGGTAAATGAAACACTCGTGTTCCCAGGTATCCAAGTGATGTAAGAAATGTGAGTCATCAGACCAGGTCCAGTCAATCTGTGACGCACTGCGTGTTCTGACACTTTTCTGTTGTGGTCAGCATTAACTTTTTCAGCAATTCCTGCTATAGTAGCTCCTTTATGGGATTGGACCAGATGGGCTAGTTTTCCTTCCCAATGTGCATCAATGAGTCAAGCTGAAAAACCAGCCTGTCTTTGGTTCACTGCTGGACTACATTTGGTAGCACGAACAGCTGCATACCAGGAATTCTTTACAGAACTTGTTGTTTTTGGAGATACTCTGACCCAGTGGGACAGCCATCCTAATCTGTCCTTTGTCAACATTGCTAAGAGCCTTACACTTGCACAAGTTTCCTGTTTAAAAAAAAAAAAAAATTTTTTTTATATATAATTGTATAAATGAACTTTGACAGTTTGATAGCTGCTTTCAGCTCGTCTGTATTGTTGGGTGTTGACAATAGTCCACAGATAATCAGGTCAGCTAAGCTGACTGGGCAATCAAGCACAGTAAAACTATGGTCAGCAAACCAGTTAGTGGTAGCTTTGGCACTGTGGGCAGGTGCTAAATCCTGCTGGGAAAGGAAATCGGCATCTCCATAACTCTTGTCAGCAGGCGGAACCATAAAGTGCTCTAAAATCTCCCGGGTAGACAGACTTTAGACTTGACACAGTGGACCAACACCAGTAGATGACATGGCACCCCAAATCATCACTTTCTGCCGGAACTTCCCACTGGATTTCAAGCAACTTGGATTCTTTTCCTATCCACTCTTTCTCCAGACTCTGAGACCTTGATTTCCAAATGAAATATAAAATTTTTCTCTGGAAAAAAAAGGACTATGGACCACGAGAAATTATTCAGTTCTTCCTTAGTTCACCTTAGCCACTCAGTACTGTAGGTATGCAAAAGTTGCAGGCCATTTCCTAAAGATGTCTGTGCATGGTGGCTCTTGATGCACTGACTCCAGACTCACTCATTCAAGTTCTTCAATCAGCTTTGCTTGACAGTCTTCTTAAGCTTCCAGTCTTCCTTGTTGCTTTTTTTTTTTTCCCCTTCCAGTCTTTCTGTGAATACGCTTCGATACACACCGCGAACAGCCAGCCCTTTGAGCAATGACCTTCTGTGGCTTACCCTCCTTGTGTAGGGTGTTGATGACTGTCTTCTGGACATCTGTCAAGTCAGCAGTCTTCCCTATGCATGTACTGTACTGATATAAACTGAATACTACATGGTATTTATATTGCATGAATAGTAATTTACTCGACTGGAAATTAAGTATTCTAACATTTTGAGAAAGACTGGATTTGAAAAAAATGTCACTTTACATGTAATCGTTCTAGAATATATGAAAGTTTTCCCTTGAAATACATTTATGAAAAAAAAAACTTTTCCAATATATATATATTTTGAAATGCACTGTATATATATAAGGTTTACACCCTTACACCTGATCCACAGACACCTGCACACCTGTTCATTTATGCAGTTATCCAATCAGCTAATCATGTGGCACCAGAGACTGTTGTGTTAAATTCCCTGGAGATCACCAGCTTGTGAAACACTCAAACCAGGCCATCTGGCACCAACAAACATGCCATGTTTAAAGTCACTGACATCACATTTTTCTTTTATTGTGAGGTTTGATGTGACCATTAACTCTTTAAGCTCTTGATTTTATGCATTGTGTTGCTGCTACAATATTGGCTTATTGGATAACTGCATAAATGTGTGGATATACAGCTGTGCTTTTTAAAGTGGGTAGATATACATTGCATTTGCAAGGCAGCACAGTTACATAGCGTGTACTCACTGCCAGCTAACACAGTGCCACAGCTTCACAAGGTACCCAGGTCATTAATGAACTTGAGATACTGTCTGTCTGAGGTTTCGGATATTCTTCCTTTTCTGATTTGCTCCTACTGATTCAAAACATGCATATAGGTCCATTTGCTATGCTCAGTTGCTCCTGGGCATTAACGAAGAAGGGGCATCTGTATGATCGACAATCATCCCATCCAGGATGTATTCCTGCATTGCACTTACTGGGGTGTTTTATGCATATAGCATAACTCTGGCAAGGATATAGTGCCAATGAATGAATGAATGAATTAATCAAGTGCTCTAAGATGATTTGCTGAACAGTGACATAGTGGGTATTATTGCCAGCTCACGGTTTCATGAGCTTTGGAAACTATTTGTGTGGAGTTCTTCAGGGTTCTCTGTTTTCATCATATTGACACATGTAGTGAATAATAATAATAATAATAATAATAATAATAATAATAATAATAATAACCCATCCAGGTACCTCTGTAGTCCATCTAGGGGTCATGGAGGCTAATGCTGACCATTGTATTTATTCCCATCTTGTACGACCTCTGGTCAGCATTCTCACACTTCAGGCAATTTGGGAATGCCAATTAGCCTAATCTGACTGCGGAAGGAAAGCGGAGAAAATGGAGCAAACCCACTAAGCACAGGGAGACCACGCAAACACACTGACCAGATGTGGAAATCGAACCCAGGACCTGGAGGTGCAAGGTGACAATGCAAACCACTAAGCCACCATACCGCCATAATAGTAATAAAAAATCTCATTTAAGGCAGAGTAGCCACTGAGAAACAGGTACAGATGATGACAGATGATCAGGCAGGTGATTTTATACTGTGATGTTGAATGCTGAGTGGTTAAAACAGAACAAATGAGGTTGATGCTAAGGTTGTTGCATAAGCTGCCAATTTTTTTATTGTATCTTTAGGCACTTTGCAACTTGAAACACAAACACTTATTCCCATTTCTTTAATTTAATACACATAATTTAATTTGATTTTAAAAAATTATGGCTGGCTCAAGACTTTTGCCCAGCATAACCTTAATATACTGCAATAAATCTTTGATAGCATTAAATATTTAAAAATGTTTACTAAAGGGAAAACTGCCCTTAGACTCATTATAAAAATGAATGAAATTGAAATTATCATAAGAACTGGTTTTTCAACTGTCATGCATTTTTTACATTCTACCTGATTCTTGCAGGGTATTTTTTATAAAAGAAATATATATAGGGGCCCAAAAACGTATACACGCATCCAACAGTGGTTATCTATGCCTTTTTTTTAAATCTTGAATTAAATTATGGCTGCAATGTGTAGTATTATATTTCCTCTAAAGATGTCAGTAGTCTCACCATCGTTAATGCTATCATGTGACATAGGCATAGTTGAAGTATATATACTACACATTGCAGCCAGCCATAATTCAATCTGAGGTAAAAAATAAATAAATAAATAAATAAAGGGATGGATACTGTTGATGTGTGTGTGTATACATTTTTAGGGCCCACATATATATATATATATATATATGTGGGCCCTAAACTTGTATTATTGTATCACTATACATTATATATTGATATATACATATGATAATTTTATGATAATATTATTAATATAATATACATTATACTATTTTCCTTTTCCTCTCTCTCTCTCTCTCTCTCTCTCTCTGTGTGTGAGTGTGTGTATGGACAAAAGTATTTTGCCAAACCTGCAATGACATATACTTCAATATAGAGTTGTTCCCCCTTTTGCAGCTATAACAGCTTCCACTCTTCTTGGAAAGCTGCCCACAAGAATTTTTCGAGTGTTTCTGTTTCTGAGGGAATTCGTGCCCATTCATTCTGTAGAGCATTTATGAGGTCAGGCACCGATGTTTGATGAGTGGGCCTGGCTCGCATCTCCGTTCCAGTTCATCCCAACGGTGCTCGATGGGGTTGAGGTCACAGGCTCTGTGCTAAGTCAAGTTCTTCCACACCAAATTCATCAAACCGTGTCTATATAGTCTTTGCTTTGTGCACTGGGGCACTGTCATGTCGGAATAGAAAAGGGCCTTCCCCAGACTGTTGCCACAAAGTTGCAAGCATAGCATTGTCCATGATGTCATGGAATGCTGAAGCATTAAGATTGCCCTTCACTGGAGATAAGGAGCCTGATTGAAACATCTGAATTCAATAATTATAAATATATATAATAATTATATTATAATCACTAATACTATTATAAAGTTCAGCCCATCCCTGCATAAGGCTTGTTCAAGCAGCAGGCTACAGTCCAGGAAAGCGGTGAATGGTAAAGAAATAGCGACATTTCTCCTGCAGCAAATCCTATAATCAAATATTTAAGTACACTGATGTAATCCCTTTAACTAAATCAGAGCACTAAACCTCGAGACCAGGCGCCTCTAGCCCGGCTTTCATCTCATCTCGAGCGCTGCGTCCTACTGTAATAAACAGTACGCAAGGTCAAAATGGGTGCTTGTTGGTGGTGTTTGTGCATTATTTTAATATACACTGTTTAATACGGTAGTTTGTGTGTGCGCGCTTTGATCACGTGAGCGCTCCACTTGGTTAAATGGGAAAGCGAGTCTCTCTGGCAGCCTGGCGGCCGCCATTACATAGCTATGCGCGAATAGTGCAAGAATATGCCAGCTACTGTATACACACACACACACACACACACACACACTCGCTCTCTCTCTCGCTATATAACACAAACACAGACCACACGCCTGCGCGGGCACGCACACACGCACACACACACACAAACACAACACACACATGCACACGCGCAAGGAACCATTTAGCGCATTTGCATTCCTTTCATTCGTTACAATGTTACTGTTTTACTCATGCACGCGCAATCAAAATGATATTCTCACCCGCCCCCCCCCCCCCCCTCTTCTGTTCTTTTCTTGTGCACTCGCCCTGACATGTTATGTTACGTTATGTCATGTCATGTTCCTATACACATATCTATGTTTATTAGCTCTCATTTCATGCTTGGAGCATAAACAGGCTCATCAGTGCTGCTGTAATCATACTGTTTTTTTTTTTTTTAAACATGATGTGCAACAAAGCAACTTGAGACAAGGCAGGAGCAGAAATCTGAGAGAGAGAGAGAGAGAGAGAGAGAGAGAGGACGTTTCGTAATGATCTAACAGAAAAAGGAAGGAAGATTTTTTTGTGCTGCTGTTCTGCTCTGTTCCTGTTGGCGCGGACAACTTTTTTTTTTTTTTTGGTCGTTTGAGGAAGAAGTGTATATGTTGTGTGTGGTGTTGTTGCTTGATCGTGCATCCTCAAGATGAACATCGTGACTGATCGCAGAGGCTTTTTATTTTTAGCCCTGCAGTGTGCTGCTACAAAGTGAAACAAGTCTAGGATTCGGATTTGGACATTCCTTTCCTCCTCTCTCTCTCTCTCTCTGTGTAATGTGTGTGTGGGTTTGTCAGGACCGGAACGGTGTCCATGCTTGAGGAGAAGAAGAAGAAAAAGGCAACGCAATTCTAGGCTATAAATAGCGCATGCAAAAAAAAAAAAAATCTAGGAAAGGAAAAAAACCCTCACACAACTGCTGCTGCACGGGTTTTTTTTTCGTGTCCATGTCTCGCGCGGAATGCCGTGGATCTCGGTAGCTCTCTCTCTCTCTCTCGCGCGCTCTCTCTCTCTCTCACTCTTACGCACACACACACACACACTTGCTCCTCTCTCTCTTTCTCGCGCTCTGTTTATTGTTCCTAACCGAGACAGCTCAATAAAACGTGTCACTGGGATTATGGGAAACTTCTGCGACTTGGAGATGGTCAGTCTTTAGATCTTTGGATGGATTTTGTGCTTGGAAAACGAGACACCGTGGTGGATTACACAGCAGCGTGAGATTCCTGGTGTTATATCGATGTACATATTTATCTCTCTCTATTTTTTATGATTAAAACAATCAAGCGGGAACAAGAAGCAGAAGAGGCGAGACGAGGAGGCGACCTGGCATGGACGCGGCTCTTCGCGCGTTCCGGTTCGGTTTGAAAACGCACGGCTACACGCCACACCGCGCGCAACAATGATCCGGTTTCCGAGTGTGAAACGGCCCGGTGTTATTTCCGCACACATCCGGATCGGCGAAACAAAGAATCGATTTGCATGAGCACAGGATTCTCCGTTACAGTCTGTGTCTCTTTCTCACACACACTCACACTCGCACACACACCTTCAACAACGCCTTTTTTTTCTTTCTTTCTAGAAAACCACAGGCTTTATAAACAGCGATCCTGTTGTTGCATCGCCTTCTTCCTTTTTTTTTTCTCTCTCTCTATTTTTTGGTGAATACGGAACCGTGGGCTCGATCCTAATACAGATCGATCGAGGATTTCGACATGCCCTACACTGAGGAAGCCATCGGCGGACCACTATGACTACAGCGGCGAATTGGGTGGCGAACGGGGCAAGCCTCGAAGACTGCCATTCCAACCTTTTCTCTCTGGTACGGGTGACTATTGTCTCATCTTGTGTTACTGTTTTAGTGTTCAATAAACCTGACCAACCCGAGTATGATTTAGTGCGCAAGGGTTCGAGGTGGAAGGGAGCGCGCGTAGGATAGGGATGTAGCCTTCTTCTAGTGTACAAAGGTGAAAGCAGGTTTTCTTTTTTAGCTCGCTGTTATTAGACAATCATTAACAAGGGCCACGCGAGCTCGAAGCCCTTAAACCGAAATTAATAATTTTATAGCTGTTTATATATCTCGTAATCTAGTGCGGTTTAAACCACATACCTACCTGGAGTCGTTTTTTTATTCATTGTTTTTTTTTTTAATTATTTTTACTAAATCTAATTTAATATTTTGAAAATACCGTCCTCTGCTTGTCAACATACCAGACGTTGCTTCAACACTGAAACATTGTATCAACACCGAAACATTGTATCAATGTTTACACATAAAAAGTAACACTTTTCTTTTTTTTGCCTTTTGAATAAGAATTCCCAGGCAAATTCCCTCAGTCTAGAGGTCATGACTTGCTGCACATCCTCCTGTAAGGTGTCAGATCTTTGCATACCCATTCTGTGATGACAAAAAAAAAAAAAATCTATATAATTATTATTCATGCAATAAGGGTGTGTAAAATTGCATCATCACCCTTCATGCATGTAAGTACCTACAGTACGATGCACCGATGCTCTCCATGTGTCATGTTGTTATTACAAGAGCTGGTCTGGATTAAAGGGATTTGAAGGAAATCCAAAAGCAGACACCCCCCACTACCCAAACACACACACACACACACACTTTGAGTCAGCGTCAAGAGATTTGTTTGATATGGGGTTGGGAATTTGTGAACGCCGAAGTGATCAGGGCCGTTCAGGAGTAAAGTACAGAAAGGTGGATCTGAGTCACTTGTGTGATGATCACGAGCTCTTAAGGTCATGGCCCTTTTGAAAGACTGAGATGGCTGAGATGTATGGGATGGCCCAGGTTTATTTTCTTAAGCTTCCTGTGAAGTGAAAATGCTCAGTGCCTGAGGAAACATGAGAGGTTTAGCCAGTGACTGACCTTTTTTTTTTTTTTTTAAGAGTAGAAGAAAATTCCTTTTACATTTGTGCTGCGATTGAATCTGCTTTGTTTGTGTTATGTGTTAATTGCTAAAAGTAGCCATTCTCCAGATTTCTAATAATCAAGAATGCATTTTGAAAGAAATTGCTTAACAGTGAGTTCATTTCACATTAACTAAAACACTCCCAGATCTGATCCCAGATCAACTATAATATTCACTTGTTGAAAAAATACAGTAAGTTTACTACAGAACTCTATGATTAAACACTACTCCCCAAGGTATTAAATAACGTACTACAGAATACATAAAACAAAAACAACAACAACAACCAATCAAATAAAATCAGTGGTCAGAAATGCACATACGAAACCATTCAAAGAAACCTCAGCTGTTAGTTAGAAACAGAACTTCTTAGTTTAATGTAAATCGGAGCACATGGAAAACTCTGACCATCGATAGGAAAACACGATGGAAAACACAAGTCTTAAAAAAGAGCATTGGTTTTCAGATTGAAGAATGTTGTCCAGCTCCCGAGCTATTTTTTTCTGCTGTTAGGAAGAGAAGAAGAAAAAAAAAATCAGAGCGAGGAAAAGAGAGCAAGAGAGAGAGCGAGTGAGTGGGAGCTGGGGAATCTGTTTTCGCTTTAGGAAAGTATTATGTGTGATATGTATTTCCTGAGCTCAGGCCCGGGCCCAGTTTAAAAGGGACTGTCTCTCTTTTTCTGTAGCGCTGCCCTGACTCATGTTGTAGTCACCACCGAAAAATGAAGCAAAGGGGAAAGAAATACAAGGCTCGAAAAATTTACACATGTGTTCACGGGCTTCTGAAGACGTGCTATACATTAGAGACTTGTTAAAAAGGAAAGCTTCACCCCGAAGTGTTTATATATATATATATATATATATATATATATATATATATATATATATATATAAAATGCACACACACACGTGGACACAATTGTTGGTACCCTTCGGTCAATGAAAGAAAAACTCACAATGGTCACAGAAATAACTTTAATCTGACAAAAGTAATAATAAATAAGAATTCTATGAATGTTAACCAATGAAAGTCAGACATTGCTTGTCAACCATGCTTCAACGGAATTATAAAAAAAAATGAACTCATGGAACAGGCCTGGACAAAAATGATGGTACCCCTGACTTAATAGTTTGTTGCACAACATTTTGAGGCAATCACTGCAATCAAACGATTCCTGTAACTGTCAATGAGACTTCTGCACCTCTCTGCAGGTATTTTGGCCCACTCCTCATGAGCAAGCTGCTCCAGTTGTTTCCGGTTTGAAGGGTGCCTTTTCCAGACAGCATGTTTCAGCTCCTTCCAAAGATGCTCAATAGGATTGAGGTCAGGGCTCATAGAAGGCCACTTTAGAATAGTCCAATGTTTTCCTCTTAGCCATTCTTGGGTATTTTTAGCTGTGTTTTGGGTCATTGTCCTGTTGCAAGACCCATGACCTGCGACTGAGACCCAGCTTTCTGACACTGGCCAGCACATTTCTCTCTAGACTCCCTTGATAGGCTTGAGATTTCATTGTACCCTGCACAGATTCAAGACACCCTGTGCCAGATGCAGCAAAGCAGCCCCAGAACATAACAGAGCCTCCTCCATGTTTCACAGTAGGGACAGTGTTCATTTCTTGATATGCTTCATTTTTCCGTCTGTGAACATAGAGCTGATGTGCCTTGGCAAAAAGTTCAATTTTTGTCTCAGCTGTCAATAGGACATTCTCCCAGAAGCTTTGTGGATTGTCAACATGTAGTTTGGCATATTCCAGTCTGACTTTTTTATGATTTGTTTTCAACAATGGTGTCCTCCTTGGTCGTCTCCCATGTAGTCCACTTTGGCTCAAACAACGACGGATGGTGCGATCTGACACTGATGTTCCTTGAGCATGAAGTTCACCTTGGATCTCTTTAGAAGTCTTTCTGGGCTCTTTTGTTACCATTCGGATTATCCGTCTCGGCCACGTCCAGGAGGTTGGCTACAGTCCAATGGATCTTAAATTTCTGAATAATATGTGCAACTGTAGTCACAGGAACATCTAGCTGCTTGGAGATGGTCTTATAGCCTTTACCTTTAACATGCTTGTCTATAATTTTCTTTCGAATCTCCTGAGACAACTCTTTCCTTCGCTTCCTCTGGTCCATGTTGAGTGTGGTACATACCATGTCACCAAACAACACAGTGACTACCTGGAGCCCTATATATAGGCCCACTGACTGATTACAAGATTGTAGACACCTGTGATGCTAATTAGTGGACACACCTTGAATTAACATGTCCCTTTGGTCACATTATTTTCAGTATTTTCTAGGGGTACCATCATTTTTGTCCAGGCCTGTTCCATGAGTTTATTTTTTAAAATAATTCTGTTGAAGCATGGTTGAAAAGCAATGTCTGACTTTCATTGGTTAACATTCTTAGAATTTTTTAAAATTATTACTTTTGTCAGATTAAAGTTATTTATGTGACCATTGTGAGTTTTTGTTTCATTGACCGAAGGGTACCAACAATTTTGTCCATGTGTGTATGTTATATATATATATATATGTATATATATGTTTATATATATAATGTTTTATTTATATATATATATATATATATGTGTGTGTGTGTGTGTATAACTATTTAAACTATTGTAATGTGTTCAGGGATTCTGATGCTAATTTGTTGGTTATTGCTGCATTTTTATTATTCCTGTTTGAAGTTACCGGTTGTGTTTTACGGTTTTGTTAATTGCGTTTTCTTAAAAAAACATCAACAATTTCAAACATAAGAGATAAAACTTGTGTTTGTACCATGTGTACAGGAAAACAAACAGCAATAGCTTTTTTTAATGCACTGTTTTTTAATTACAAATAATGCAATGCCATATAAATGAGAAATTCACTGAAAAACACTGAAAACGCAAATGGAGACAATTGGTGCAAATGCTGGACACAAAATCCCACAATACAGTGCAGCTACATTATTGTGCAAGCGTCTTGAGCCAGCCCTCATTTCTTCATATTTAGCTTCCAAAGAGCCACAGTTTCTTGCACTCTTAATGTAGTTTTGAAGAATAATATTCTCCTGGACTGAATAACTTTTTTTTTGGCTCTCATTGTCATTTTTTTCACCCTCAAGTTTATGTCTCTCATTTTCAGTCCAATCCTTGCACCTGAGCAGTTTCAAAGGAATGTTTTTTGTAGGTTAAGCCACGCCTATAAATTATTCAAGAATTAAAGAAAACATCAGGCATGAACCAGTGAGAAACAGGTGCAGATGATGACAGATGATGATCAGGCCGGTGATTAGTAAACTGGTGATGCTCAATGCTGAGTTCTTAACACAGACGAGGGGGGAAATGAGGTTGCTGCTTAGTTTGCAAAAAAAAATAAATAAACAACCAGTTTTTAAATCGTATCTTTAGGCACTTTGTTTCAGTAAATCATTACTTCCTATTTCTTTGATTTTATCTACATCATTTAATTAATATGAAGAAATGGGGTGGCTCATTACTTTTGTACAGTACAGTATATGATGCGGTATTAGGGTTACAGTAGAGAATTGGTTTTGTCTGTGTGACTAGTCTCATGGCATTGGGAGTAGTATGAGCATGAAGCTTTGAAAGCTGATCTGTTTGCTTAGATGTATTATGTACAGAAGATAAGGTGAGAGCTCTGGAAAGACTAAAGTGCTTCTGCATTACTAATTACTACTATTAATATATGAATTCCAAATGGTGCCACTATCAGCAATGTAGCAAACCGTTAGCTAGGGAAAACTCAAAAAGTAAATTTAGAAAAAGACCACACAAGAGCATGTGTTAATTATTACGCCTTATGTACCAGTCATTCCTGGTGGATTTTTTTTTCTCTAAGTTTTCTTTTTTAGTTTTGAGGATTTCGTCTGTGGTTTGATCTAACAGGGCTGTTCTGAGTGAAATGTTGGTAATGAAGTGTTGTCAAGTGGCGGTATAATGTGATCAGCTAAAAGGCGCTTATTAACCAAACTGTATTCAGACACTGAGCTGTGAGTAGGCTGGAAACAATTCTTTGACACAGCCAGCAAGACAAAAAAGAAAAAAAAAAAGCGAAAAGGACATAGAGCTGAAAAAAAATGTTTTGGAAGGAATTCCCTTTTGAGAACTCTGTGAGAGATTCATGGAGGATTGGTATTAGCCAACGGTGGGACAGGAAACATGAAGGCTTCATCTGTTTCTCCAGACTGCTAGGGCTTCCCTGTGTTGGGTGTTGGGTTACAGGGGTAAAGCAAATGCCACACCATGGATCTTTTCTAATAGCTTCTCAGACTTTTAAAGTTTTATGCAAGAAGGAGGACTACTCTCTGAACAGGTTATTAAAAAAAGAAAAAGAAAATGGAAGATCAAATGAAAAGGGGATAAATCATCAGGTTAATAGCTTTTATAATAATTAGATAAGATTAGGTACTCTGATTACTATCTTGGATATTTTAACTTATTCATTAAACTTATGTCCAGCAATACACACTGTCTGGATGTACTCTTGTCGTCTTGTGTGGACACAAACCTCAGAGGTTAGCTGAAAGCAATATTATTTATAATAATTCTCTGTGGAATAATATTCCTCACTAACTCATCCCCCCCACCCCCCGCGAGCACCCACGCCTCTAACAGATTATTACACTAGAAAGGAATTGATCCATTAACAAGGCTCGTCGCTTCTGCCGGGCAAAGCACGATGATTAAGAGGAAGCTTTTGGGGGGGAACAGAGGAATAAATCCTTCTTTGTAAAATGATGGATCTTGGGGGATCACGGAGAACCCGAGCCTGTCGAGGGGTTGAAGTATGTTTAAAAAGCATCAGTTCGTTCAGGTCCTCGGGTATGGGCGTGTGTATCCGTGTGTGGCTGATATTTAGGAGTCGATCTGAGTGTGAAGTATGTAAGCCCTGCAGTGCCAGCTGTGCGTGCTATTCTTAGCCTGCTGGTGCTCCTGTGCGTGGTGCGACACCAGGGAGTAGTAGAAGAAGAATTGGCAGAGAGGATGGCATACACCCGCACGCACACACATGCATGCACGCAGCCCAGATAACGGATGGCGATTGTCCTCGGCATCGCCGACAGTCTGCTGCCCTTCAAAGTTGTATTGATGGCTCTGAATCTGAGCATCTCATTGGATCGCGCCCTTCTCCGACTGCAGTGACTTCATCCACTGGAGTCACCCTAGCTGGATTGCATCACTCCACTCCAAGGCCTCGTCTACAATCTTCAGAGCCTAATCTGACACGAGGGATGGTACTGTGGTGTCAAACTGTAATGAGAACTTTATGCAGAAAGTCAGTTGTTCCACAATAGGAAGGTGTTGGTTTGAGGTTATTCTAAATAGTATTAAAAGAATTCCCTAGTTCCTTTTTTTTTCTTTATAAACATGTCTCAACTGAGATATGAGACTCTAAAGTCATTTTAAATGAATGGGAATATCCCAAATGATGTAATCCCTGAGCTCAGATTACTGTCTGTGTAGAATTTCACGTTTTCCGTGTTCAAATTGCATTCCTCTGGGTTCTCTGGTTTCCTCCTATCTTCAACTATCTTTTTTGATGAACTGGATCACTATAAATTGCCCAAGGTGTAAATGGGTGTGTTAATGTCTGTGTTCATTACACTGGCACACCCATCTAAGGCGTGTTCCCACCTTGTGGCCAGAATTCCTGGGACACTCCACGGCTCCACCTGTCTATTATAAAATGGTTACTGAAGATGAATGAATTTAACTGTAAACCAGATCAGGTGCAACTACATTTCATACAGCATTCGCACCATGCATGTTTTTCTGCTGAAGTTATTTTAAATTAGAAACACAGATCTAAGGGGAGCGCCTAATTTCACACCCCTGGCTGACGGAAAGCCCCATGAAGAAGGGTAACACGGCTATGTTGACATCTATGAATAAAGTTTGCTTTGCCTAATTACGCAGTTTAAAGAGCTCCCCAAGGGCCTTGACTCATAGATGCTGTGATAAGCGAACTTGATCAGCAATGTACCACGATGAACATGGGTGTAATAACCGAGTCATTAGCTCCTTAGGCTTAGCTGCTGGAGGTGCTTTCAGTCACCGTTTTAGCAGATGAACCAAAGGCCACACCCACTCCATAGGCAAATGACAGATTGCAGGTTCGGGAAGAGCCTGGGGCAGGTCCATACTCGCTCGTTGACTGGTTTGAAGTTCCCACACAAAGTTGCATTTCAGATAAACTTGCCCTCGTGTTACTGGTTTGGTAGAATTCTGCAGCATGAATATTTCAGTAAAAAAAGTATCAGTTGCTTTTATTTCTATATTTACAGGGATTATATGCTTCACATAATGTATAACAAATCAGGGTGAAGCTCTCTATTAGAAGGTTTTTAGTTAAAATTTATGGAAGGAGTCTCTAGTGTCAGTGTTAAAATAAGAGGCAAGGGACAAGTCAATTTCCATTATACTGTATGTCATATAAACCTCAGAACAGAAAAAAATAGAGGTGGATGAGGGAACAAGTCATTATAGCTTGTGTAACAGCAAGACGGTTTAAAAGTTTAGTATGCCTTTTGATAGTAAATTAAAATTTACATGCAAATTGTTGTCCTGATAGAGGAATGAAATCTGCTGTTATAGCAAAATGATGCATTATTTCCAGTTTGTGTCATTGGCTGTCGTTGATTATTTTTCCTTAACATTGCAACCCATTATGTTTTATTTCCTACTCAGTAAAAGAACATAACGATGCTGATATCTGTATCATCAAACCGAGAATGCATGTCTTGTTAAAGGAGCTATATGGCTACTATGGCCCAGTTAGGATGCCATTTATATTTGTGTTTAACTTACCCTTTAGGTGTTCACTCAGTTGTGGAATAATATACTGTACTCCTGTAATCTTCTGCACCAGCATGATTTCTCTTTCTATCCTTCGAATGAAACACAGCAAATCCCCTAAACCTTCAGCATGTACCCTGACCAGGGCTTTAGTTGAATTACTGTTGACCATCCTGAACTTACAGTCAGATTTAGATTTTAGAGTCATGGAGTCATGAGACGCTTATGTTTTTCCAAACCGAGTGCTCAAATGTGCGCCAGGTGTCAGAAACTATACACTTGAGGCATGTGAGAAGAACGCTGAGGATCAGGAATTAAGTCTCTTTGTAATTTGCAGTCAATCTAAAAAAAAGGATCCCTAAACAGGCTGCAATGTTATCTGTCTGCTGTAACCCTGGAGACTGAATCTTGAAAATTGAATAAGTTGCTGAAGTCTTACAGATGTTATATGTTGCCTAGCAACTGTTTTTACTTCCCTCTCTTTCCCCTCCACCCTTCCTCTCTTGTTCTCTCTTTCTCTCTTCTTCCTTTCCATGCCTGTCAGAGTTAATTAAGTTACACAGGAGAGAATCTGGTAAAGGAGGCCCTGCTTTATTTATTTGCCTGGTTAATAATTCAGGCTAAACAGGGATAGTGTTTTAGGGTAGCCAGTCCTTAGAGGAAGCTGCTTTATGGACCTTGACTTGTATCTTTGTGCAAATGTTAGGGATCCAGGCAGCTTTGTTTGTCACAATTTGGCTCATTTCCATGGACAGCCCCTCCCTCTGTGAAAGGTGAATATCTTGACTGGCAGATCCATCCATCGCTCAGCCCAAGGGACGCCAAACTGCTCTAATTAGGTCGCTTACTCTTACCTTGTAGGGCCACATCCCTGCTACACCTTGAAGCACCATATTCCCATTACAGAATACCCTTTAGAGGTGAGAGGCTTAGTGGGTCTGGGCTGCACACCTGACTCACAGGCTTTCTTTGTGCCCCAAATATATGGGTGTGACCAATATTAATGTGACATTATACACAGATAAGAAAATGTGAAATGGACACAACATTATTATTATTATTACTGATGACTAAAACAATTCTTATGTAGGAAACGTTATCCCCATATTACATTAATCTATCTTTTCTGTTGTTTAATGTGGAATTTTTGAGGAATAAATTGTGATAGAGCTGAGCGCAGAAATGCTGTGGCACTAATGAAGCAGTGATGTAGCTTTAGGAGCTATCTGTGCTAACTAGCAAGCTGAGGTAATGTAGGTTCTGTGCTAAGTCAGCCAGCTAAAATAATGTAGCTATGGTGCTAACCAAACAATCTGATAGAGGATATGGTGCTAACAGCCGGCTGAAGGAATGTAGCTGTGGTGCTAATTGAGCCAGCTGAGGTAATGGTTGATGAAATGGCTCAGTTAGCACCACAGTTACATTACCTCAGCTGTCTCAGTTAGCACCACAGTTACATTACCTCAGCTGGCTCAGCTAGCACTATAGCTACATTGCCTCAGCCGGCTCAATTACCTGAGGTAGTGGTTGTGGTGCCAGCTAAGGTAATAGGCTGTGGTGCTGACTGAGCAAGCTAAGATCATGTAGCTATGGTGCTAACTAGAGCTGTCGTTTGTCGGTTGGTTCATTTATGTGAATCAGTGGGCCAGTTTTCGATTCAGAATCGATTCACACTTTTTTCACAATTTTCTTTAGGTAAACTTTCAAATGTTAACATTTTTTAAATGGGTGAATTCTTTAAAAAAGACCACTTCTTTCAGAAAAAAAGTATTTTTTCCATCTTTTGCAAATACTTGCAATGTTTTGCAAGATTATCACTTCTGAGCATTTTTTGCACCAACAACACTTACTGGACTGGAGTGTGGCGCAGAAGATTGAAAAGAAAAAATGTTATCACTTTGAATGAGACATGATATTTATATCAACAACACCAGTTCTTCTTGTACAAATAGTTTAAAACCTGTAAAAACATAGGCTCTTGAGACAAATCAGACAGGCTATCAAATATAATTTTACCCGCCCAAAAATCACATAGAATCAAATTAACAGTCTACCTGCGATTCACAGCTCTAACCAAGCAAGCTGAGGTTATGTAGCTACTGTGCTAACTGATCAAGCTGAGGTAATGTAGCTTTAGCACTGTTGGCGTGAGCTGAGGTAATGAGGCTATGTAGTGAACATATTGACATAACTAATGAACTTGCAGTGGTTGTAGTTGTGGCTGTTGTTGTGGTATTATTACTGCTAGTTCATTGCAAACTATTTCTGTTAATTCCATATAGATACAGAAATAATACATATATGTAGATCTATCAGATTCCCATTGATGTAGGAAACCATAGAAACCAATCTCCAAATTACCCTCGCTTTCAGTTTTGTTTTTTATTGTTTAAAAAAAAAAAAAATATTGTTTTTATTGTTTTTTTGTTGTTGTTGGTAAAGGTAAAGTTGTTGCATCACATTTTTTATTTCTTTTATTTTTATTTTGAAACAAACTTACTATTGCTTTGAATGGTTCATACTGTTAACAGCACATATGCCTAGCCTAGTGAGATAAAAAAAAAAAACCCACACAAATCCATGCACAAACCAGATGTAGTTGATTAGCTTAACCTGAATCCAATGGCATAAATAGTTTTCTCAGTCCTTTTAAACCAAAGAGAGGCCACTGAAACAGCAGGAAGTCAGTCTTCCTCCTTCTTAAGAAAAGACAGTTAGCTTTTTTCTTGGATCAAGGATAAGATGAGGTTAGCCAGTTCCTCTTCTGCTTTTGGTTTGTTTTGAACAGAACAGAAAGAGCCAAAACAAGGTGATTTGTTTAAGCTCATAAAAATACTGTTCTTTACTGTAAGCAATGGTATACACTCACACTCAAAACCGAAACAAAATATTGTTTGGACTTGTGTAGTTTTTACATACTGCTCTTATGTCTATTACATATTGCTAGTATTTTCTATAATAAATTACACTTATAATGTCTTAATTCCCTTGAATTAGTTTAACACATTTAATTTCAATTTACACATTTTACATGAGTGGAAATTTTGTGCTTGATTTAAATATGTGATGAATAAGGATAAGGTTTTTATATTTATATTTAAAAAAAAAATGTTTTAAGTAGACGTTGAACTTTCTACACATTCTCTATCTACCGTGGTCAGTATGTGTATCTATGTGAATCTATTAATAAATTATTTATATACACACGTGGACAAAATTGTTGGTACCCTTCGGTCAATGAAAGAAAAACTCACAATGGTCACAGAAATAACTTTAATCTGACAAAAGTAATAATAAATAAGAATTCTATGAATGTTAACCAATGAAATTCAGACATTGCTTTTCAACCATGCTTCAACGGAATTATAAAAGAAAATGAACTCATGGAACAGGCCTGGACAAAAATGATGGTACCCCTAACTTAATAGTTTGTTGCACAACCCTTTGAGGCAATCACTGCAATCAAATGATTCCTGTAACTGTCAATGAGACTTCTGCACCTCTCTGCAGGTATTTTGGCCCACTCCTCATGAGCAAGCTGCTCCTGTTGTTTCCGGTTAGAAGGGTGCCTTTTCCAGACAACATGTTTCAGCTCCTTCCAAAGATGCTCAATAGGATTGAGGTCAGGGCTCATAGAAGGCCACTCTAGAATAGTCCAATGTTTTCCTCTTAGCCATTCTTGGGTGTTTTTAGCTGTGCGTTTTGGGTCATTGTCCTGTTGCAAGACCCATGACCTGCGACTGAGACCCAGCTTTCTGACACTGGCCAGCACATTTCTCTCTAGAATCCCTTGATAGTCTTGAGATTTCATTGTACCCTGCACAGATTCAAGACACCCTGTGCCACATGCAGCAAAGCAGCCCCAGAACATAACAGGGCCTCCTCCATGTTTCACAGTAGGGACAGTGTTCTTTTCTTGATATGCTTCATTTTTTCGTCTGTGAACATAGAGCTGATGTGCCTTGGCAAAAAGTTCCATTTTTGTCTCATCTGTCCATAGGACATTCTCCCAGAAGCTTTGTGGCTTGTCAACATGTAGTTTGGCATATTCCAGTCTGGCTTTTTTATGATTTGTTTTTAACAATGGTGTCCTCCTTGGTCGTCTCCCATGTAGTCCACTTTGGCTCAAACAACGACGGATGGTGCGATCTATATTATAGAAATTATAGAATAATTTTCTTTCGAATCTCCTGAGACAACTCTTTCCTTCGCTTCCTCTGGTCCATGTTGAGTGTGGTACATACCATGTCACCAAACAACACAGTGACTACCTGGAGCCCTATATATAGGCCCACTGACTGATTACAAGATTGTAGACACCTGTGATGCTAATTAGTGGACACACCTTGAATTAACATGTCCCTTTGGTCACATTATTTTCAGTATTTTCTAGGGGTACCATCATTTTTGTCCAGTCCTGTTCCATGAGTTTATTTTTTAAAATAATTCTGTTGAAGCATGGTTGAAAAGCAATGTCTGACTTTCATTGGTTAACATTCATAGAATTTTTTAAAAATTATTACTTTTGTCAGATTAAAGTTATTTATGTGACCATTGTGAGTTTTTCTTTCATTGACCGAAGGGTACCAACAATTTTGTCCACGTGTGTAGATGAGGTTGTATGTAACAATGGTTCAATTGGTTCAATAACCAATTCTTAAGATGTTTTTCATTTATTTCTTATTCATAACGTGTCTAATGGCAATTCCTATTAATAACAATTTTAAAATGTTTAATCTATTAAATATTTATTACAGTATATTAAGGTTATACAGTTACAGTACGGTGCAAAAGTCTTGAGCCAGCCATAATTTCTATATATGTATTTAAATTAAATGATGTAGATTCAATTAAAGAAATTGAAACAAATGGTTCACTTTGACAGGTTGTAAAGTGCATAAAAATACAATAAAAAATTCGTCTGTTCCAACCACTCAGCATTCAGCAAAACCAGTACACTAATCATCGGCCTGATCATCTGACGTCATCTGCACCTGTTTCTCACTGATTCATGCCTAAAATTAGATGTTTTTTTTCTTATGCTTGAATGCTTCATATGTCACTATGTGGCATTAACAAACCAAATACATTCTTTTGAAACTGGTCAGGGGCAGGGTCTGGGCTGAAAACTAGAGCCAAAAACTTTCAAAAGTGAGAGCTGAAAAAGTTCTTAAACGAAGTCTGGAGAACTGTTCCTCAAGACTACAGGGTGGGCCATATATATAGATACACCTTAATAAAATGGGAATGGTTGGTGATATTAACGTCCTGTTTGTGGCACATTAGTATATGTGAGGGGGTTGAAAAGCAATGTCTTGAGTTATTTACAAGTTTCTCTTTGTTCACAGCCATTGACATGTCAAAGAGGTTAACACGTGATAAGCGGATCGAAATTGTGTTGATATCTGGAACGCAGTAACCGGGTCATTGCAGCAGATTCCAATGCAAGACACCCTACGAGACCACCCATCCCCCATGCTACAGTTAGCAAACTGCTTGCTAAGTTTCGTGAAACTGGTTCAGTGTTGGATTTGCCAAAATGTGGACGCATGAAAACTGTCACTAATGAACAAACATCAGTAGCTGTCCTAGCTTAATTCAGCAAGAGCCCACAGCGTAGCACTCGCCGCATGTCACTGGAGAGTGGCATTAGTCGAACATCCCTTCGGCGGATATTAGCTACTCACAAATGGCACCCTTACAAACTCCAGCTACTGCAGCATCTCAACGAAGATGACCCAGATCGGCGCACACAATTTGCAGAATGAGCAAAACAAAAATTGGAACAGGACCCTCAGTTCACGCAGAAGATTTTGTTCAATGATGAGGCAAACTTTTATGTGAATGGTGAAGTTAACAAACAAAACCACCGCTATTGGTCTGACACTAACCCACATTAGATCCCTCCAAGACTGTTGGAACAAAAAAAGTGATGGTATGGTGTGGTATATGGGGTACAAAGATAGTGGGGCCATTCTTCATCAATGGAAACCTCAAGGCCACTGGATATTTGAAATTGCTACATGATGATGTGTTTCCCTCTTTATGCACTGAAGCTGGCACGTTCCCTGAGTTTTTCCAGCAAGATGGTGCACCACCACATTATGGGTGTCAGGTCCGAGCATTCCTAGATGAACAGTTTCCTGAAAAGTGGATTGGTCGTCGTGGGCCAGTTGAATGGCCCCCAAGGTCTCCCGATCTGACCCCCTTAGACTTTTATCTTTGGGGTCATCTGAAGGCAATTGTCTATGGTGTGAAGATACGAGATGTGCAGCATCTGAAACCACGGATACTGGAAGCCTGTGCTGGCATTTCTCCTGCGGAGTTGCTATCAGTGTGTGAAGAGTGGGAGAAGAGGGTTGCACTGACAATCCATCACAATGGGCAGCCCATTGAACACATTTTATAAGTGGTCAGAAACTTGTAAATAACTCATGAAAGAATAAAGTTACGTCAAAACCAAGCACACCATTGTTTTTCTTGTGAAATTCCCAATCAGTTTGATGTGTCACATGACCCTCTTCCTATTGAAAAAACAAAAGTTGGATCCAAGATGGCCGACTTCCAAATGGCCACCATGGTCACCACCCATCTTGAAAAGTTTGCCCCCTCACATATACTAATGTGCCACAAACAGGACGTTAATATCACCAACCATTCCCATTTTATTAAGGTGTATCCATATAAATGGCCCACCCTGTATATTAAAAATACAAGATAGTCTGGCTGTTTGGAAGCAGCATATGAAGACTCAAGACTTTTGCACAGTGCTGTATCATCTTAGAACATGATATAATGTTTGAAGCATATTTTTCTATTTCTAAAAGGTTTGTTGCATCTGTGCACCATTAGACCTCGAGCATTCCTCCTCAAAAAACCCAGTCTCACCTTTAAAAGGAGAACTTTACCAGATTTAAAGCCTCGTTTATAAAATAGCTTGAAGGACTCACAAGCACGTGTGAGCAAAAAGTACATTTCACATAAACCTTTATTGACGGTTCAACATCTGCCTTTAGGCTTCCATTACGAATGATTTTCTGTAAACAGGTTTTCAATTGTTTTTGTAAGTTTTCGAAAAGATTTAGTGTCAAAATTGTTATGGTTCATAAGTACACAAAAGCTACAGCTGCTGTAAATAGAGTTGCATTCAAAACACCGGAGTATTACCTGTTTAAACAAAGATGAACCTTAATGTCTATGCAGTACTTGCAAATGGTTTTGCTATGAAATGTAGAAAATCGATTGGATAGAAATAAAAATTGATTAAATACTGTACATTGCCTACAGAATTTAAATGGAAAGAGTGCTTTATTATATATGAAAGTATAATTCACTGATTTTCTTTGTGTCTCTATGACTCACACACACATACACACATAGAAAAAAAAAATCAGTGATCTCTGATAAGCCTTTTAACTTCCACTAGTATTTGATCTTTTCTGACATACTGCCTGGGCGTCATGAATTTACAACCAGTGACGTGTTTCTCTCCAGTTATCTCACTTGTTTTCACTTGTTTCATGGCAGTACCTCGGGAGCTGTAATCAGAGGGCGGTACTGACACATAAACACACACTCGTCCTGTATTCCGGTTCCGTGCTGATCTCAAGAACCTGTTATTCCTGCTTTTATATCTTTTAATTTTTTTTCTTCTGTCTATAATTGGCTGACACCATTGTACGTTGTATCACTTCGAAACCACACCCTCGTACAAGTGTAATTAGCGGCGACACACAACACCGTGCCGGAGCGCAACGTAATAGCGTGAAGCTGTATAGAAATTTCGCTGGGTGCAATTACAGGACGCATGCAGCGAGGGTAGGCGAATATACTGTAACAAGAGCGTCGTTATAATCCGACTGTAAAATTCCGTTCGGATGGTATTATTCAGTATATCCCCAGCGTGATAAACGGCTTCTCTCAGCGGCGTAGTAGACTTCATGTATCTAATCATAAACTCACTGCTGTGACAGTTTACAGGCTCCCTCTGAAGCCAGCTCTTTGGAGAGCGCTCGTTGGTGTTTTTTTTTTTTTTTTTTATGAATGGGGACTTTTGTGTTTGCTTACCTGGTACGATAACAAAAGGGCCGCTCGACTGTTCAGTCAATGGAGCAGCAAAGCACTAGGTTAGAGAGTGCCAAAGTGTGCAATAGACTCAGTGAAATCCCTTAGGTCTGATACACTGGTGAGGGCATTAAAAAAATAAGTAAGTTCTGTAAAAACTGGATTCCATCAATCCATCAAAACATTGCAAGGAGAGTGCATGCATGTGATTGTGTCACATGTCTTGGAGAGTTGAGTAAGACATGCATACTCCTCCAACGTCGTGGGATCGTTTTTAGCACTAGTGTTTGTCGAATGTATTGTAGGTCACAAAGAGGAGTAGACTCTGCAGCAACCTAACACTTCCTCCGTATTCGTCTTTCAGTTTCGGTTTTGGGTGGTTTCTGAGAGATTTGCTGCATCAGTTGTTCTCGTGCACGATGTTTGCAAATCTTGATAAAGTCCCTATCTCTGGTGCATGTTTACTTTTCCCATCAAAATCAGAGTTGTTGTAGAGTAAATTTGCCTAAATGTGACACGCCTCCTCTGGCAAACATGCACTCGTCCTGGGCTTTGTGTACAAATGATCTCAAATCATTAGCCTAAGTGTTTGCTTATATTATTCATAAAGAGCAGGGCAGATTTTTTTTTTCTTCAAATAGGAAATACCGTTTTCTTTTCAGCTCGCAACTGACCGCTTGAACTCTTTGCTTATTTGACACATTACACCAGAAGACTACTGTGAATGTTGCCTAGCAGGATTAGCCTCTTTGATCGTGCTCAGACTTTGGCTTTTGGCCAATACATTTGCATTTCCACTACGTGATTTTATTTCATTCCAATGCTGATATTCGTCTCTGTGCTTGGTTTAGGGTCAACTCTGGACATTTTTCTCACACCACATACGGTAGCAAGCCTCGCTGTCCGCTTTAATAGTACACCGGCACATTTCACGGTTATCCGATCAGCCGTTCATGTGTCAGCGGCAAAATGCATGAAATCATGCAGATACAGCTGGTTGATGTTCACATCAAACATCAGAATGAAGAAAAATTTGACCTCTGTGACTTTAACCGTTGTGTGGTTGTAGGGACTAGCTGGGTCAAACTTAAGCTTTTCAGAAACCGTTGCTTTTTTGGGATTTTTACACGCATCGCTTTTGAGAGTTTACATATAATGGAGCGATTCTGTGGGTGGAAATACCTTGTTAATAAGCGAGGTTAAAGGAAAATGCCCAAATTGGTTCAAGCTGCCAGGAAATATATAGAGACTCAAATTATCACTTTACATTCATGGTGAACAGAAAAGCATCTCAGCAACTCATCCACAAAACATCAAACGATATGGTGGATGGCATAAATTGGAATCAGGTTCCTCTCTTATCAGCCACGAACAAGAATCTGAGCTCATCATCATCATGAAGTCTTCACCTGTCCAATGTCCAGACACATGACTTGCTGCATAAGTGACCAGGTGTACAGGTGTTTCTATTAAAGTGGACATTGTACAGTACATCTACAAACATTTATTGTATCGGGGGATTTTATTACAGTGGACCTGCCTCTCCCCATTGGCCAGAAGGGCTCATTCCTGTCCGATATAGAGGACACATTGACGTATTAAAGCATTGCCTAGAGGGGTCTTTAGAATTGTGCTGCTGCTAAGGGAGGGGCCTTAAGCCCCACTGTAGTTTGCCCTTGGGGAAACTGTAGCTGTGGTAGATGTGCACTTCATTAAAAAGCGGTCTTTAGGTGTGTGTTCTTGTACAAGAGAGTGGCCTTTAGCACCGTGTGCCGCTTTGGAATGGGACCTTTAGGGCTGTATTGCGGATAAGAGTGGCCTTTAGGATTGTGCTGCTAGATTAGAAAGGCTGTTTTGGGGCTGTGCAGTTCTACTCCCAAGTGGGCTTTGTTACAGTGTAGCCTTTAGGGCAGCTGGCTGCTGCAAGGAGGGACCTTTGGGGCTGCTTGTGGCTGTAGATGGTGTCAAGTTGGGTTTGCACTGCTAGTAAATTTGAGCTTTTAGTGCTGTGTACCTTCAACAAACGGGCATTTAGGGCTGTGTATTTCTGTTAAAGCTGGTCATTTCATCATGGCTTTGTGCTTCATGTAAATTGGGGCCTTTTGGGCTTTATGCTTTCACTAAAGATGTACCTTTAGGGCTGGACAGCTTTAATAAAATACAGAGTGCTTTTGAGGCTGACTATTAAGGAAAGTACAAATTAGTGTTGGGGTTGTGCAACTCTAGCCAGGAGGGGCCTTTAGGGCTGTACATCTCTAGTAAAGAAGGGATTTTATAGATGCACAGGTCTACTACAAAGTGGCCTTTAGGTTTCTTAACTTAATTTACAAACCGGCGGTTAGGGCTGCTATAGTAAAGGTCCTTTAGGGCTCCTTGCTGCTATACTGAGGCACCTTTAGGGTTGTTTACATCCAGTGAAGAGGGACATTTAGAGCTGTGTAACTTTCATTAACTACAGAGTGGCATTTAGGGCTCTTTGGCTCTATGGCTCTGACTGCAGTAGTGTGAGACCTTTAAGGTTGTACACTACAGCTGGGATGTGCACACATAGAAGAGAAAGAAGGGGCCTTAAAGGCTGTACAGCTTTAATACATAGTGGCCTTTAGGGCTCTGAAGCTCCATTATAAAATTCTCAACAGTTTTTGCTGATATAAGGACAGCGATCTTTAATGTTGCAAAGCTCTAGAAACAAAAGGCACAAGCAATGAGGGACTTCTAGCAAAGATGGGCCTTTAGGGCTGTATAACTTCTTACTGTGTGGCCTTGGAGGACTGGCAGCTCTATTATAAATTCTGGCTACAGTGAAAAGGAATCTTTAAGCCTGTGCACATTTAATAAAGATGGGCCCTCAGGGATGTGCCCACTTAGGCACTTAGGTTGAAGGGGCCTTAAGGGCTGTATAGCTGCAACTCTAATATAAAGGTCTCTATGGCTATTTGCTGCCTATTAAGCCAGTGCATTAAGGTTCTAGTAACAAAGGGTTGTACACATCTAGCCAAGAGTGTCCTATAACTTTGTATAACTGTATAACTTTTCTGCTCAGTGGCCTTTAAGGCTCAGTTACAAAGGCTTCTAGGCCTACCGGCTGCTGTGCTAAATTTATTTTTATATTAACCTTGGAAATGTATGAAAGATAATGTTAAAGCAGCTTGTAGTATGTCATTATTAAGCCTGCTCACTTTATAGCAGTGTTGGCATAATACTGTATAAGGAAACCTTCTAACACTGATATATAGAACCAGCCTTATTCTTCAAGAATCGCTGATTATAAGGATGTGGGGGGAAAAAATGAAATGTTGATGGAAAGCACAAGTTGGAAGAGGAGTGGGAGAGGCATTTCTTTTTCTTAGCAGAGATAAGCCAGAGACCTCTTTAAAAACAAGCTCTGACAGCCATGTAGAGAAAATAATTTACTTCCACGTTACATCACTATTATGGCACAAAGTTAAATGTTCCGTTCCTATTGAAAAGCAGAAAAGATTTAAAGTTGAATGAATCGGCGGTTGTATAGATCACAGTGTATTTCGAGCAGCAACAGGACAGAAACTCTCACCGTATAGAGAATGATTGTATTTCTGAAACAGCCATTCAAATAATTTTATGGCAATTGATAAAAGATTTTGAAAACCCTTAAAAAGGCTAATGTGGCCTGAGCTGGATTTGAGTTTGACATCTGGGGAACAACTGGAGTGGAATAAAAAGCAATTGAAGTCACGAATGGTGCTTTTGAGGGACGGCTATTTTCCCAAAAAGTATTGTTGCCTTGGGACAAGTTATCTCGTCCAGACTTGCATTCCTCACTTCTAGTTTTAGTGCATTTCCTGGGAAAAAAAAAATAAAAATCAGAGCTCTAACTAGATAACATGCTGTAAGACATTTTTAGTCTGTCAGAGACATAAATAGAAGTAAAGAACTCCAACTGTGAAGATTTGATGGCCAAACTGTTGCATTGTCTACGCCGAAGTGTCACTGGTTGATATGTGATATCAACTATTGTTCGTTTTCAATCCTCCTCTTCTGTGTTATCAGTTCTGTATCTTTCCCTGTGGCATTATTCCCAAACTCGGAGCTGTTACCGGGTACTGACACGGCGGTGTTTATATCTTCGCTTTACACTCTTGTGTGATTAAAGCTTATGTGTGTGTGCATGTGTATATATAATTGAAAATCTCTCTTTTATTTTCTCTTCATCTTGCATGCACACACACACACAGAAACTTAGCAGCTGCAAGATGTTACATCTCAGGCCTGGAGTTCTCGCTTACATGTTGGCAGATCCTGATAAGGAGGCTCTCGCTTTCAAAAACAGGGCCCACATGTGCCTAGTATATACGCACACACAAATCATATGCGTAAACAAAGATTGTATGACACACAGTGTGTGCAGTACGAGTGGCCAGGGTTGACAAGATTCTGCAGAAGCGTTTTAAGTCCAAGTGCTGCATTTCCTTTAGTTATTTCAACAAATTAAGAAACGGAAGGAATATTTTACAAATATTAAAGAAATTAAATGTTGTTACATGGCATATTTGAAATTCACCTTGATATAAATGCCTGTGGAATGACAATATAATAGATTCTACCACTCGCTTACATCGATCAGGAACTCCACGACCAGCACTACCAGGTGAATTAAATAACATTGATCATCAAGTATATGCCAGGATCATGGTAACTCAAGGCTCATTTATGCCTGTAAGGTCCAAAGGCCAGCATGTCTTATCCGATCTTGAAGAAAAGACGAAGCATCACAAATTGCAGAACAGTGTCAATCCTGGTCTTGATAGAAAGGTACCAGAACACCCAGTACATCACAGCCTGCTGCGTATATTTGAGGTCCTGCTGCCGAATTCCCCAGATCTTGCGTCCATGGGACGTACTGAACAAACAATCCCCCCCAATTAATCCCCTCCAATTAACCTCCTCTAATGTCTTGGTGCCGGACATCACATCACACTCCGAAAGGTCATGTCCCAAGGGGTCAGCATAAAAGGAATCTATGCAATACTAGGCGTAATGCTTTGGATCGTAGTAGCATTAGTGCTGATCAGTGTAATTAGCATATACTGTACAGTATGCATGAATAAATAAAATACATAAAGTTCATTCAATTAAAACGAATCTGAAACTTTAACATTCAAGGTCTGAATAAAAACATAATGTGATATCATAAAGTATGCTTCTACTAAATAGAAAGGAATCAAATGGCCGTATTCAGTACTGACATTATACAGCAAATTAACAGTGTACAGTCTTTATACAGGTCTATTTATTTGATTTAAATAAACTCTGAACGTGTTAAATCAACACTGGGTTCTTTCATTGTCTAGCCATGGCACCTAGATAGCAAAGTGAGAATGCTAAACCCATTGCTAAAACTCTTTGTAGACAAAAGATAAACCTTTATTATGCCTTATCTTTATTTATGTACAGTGAGTGGATATAACAATCGCTACTGCTGGTTGGGAAATCCATAGCGCGTGACTTAATCTGTTAGCTGATCACTTTCTAGGTGATGTCATGCATGATATCAAATCGAGGGGATTTAAAAATGACTACTTATCAGTATCGTAGCATTACTTTTATGAAAACGTTAGGGTTGTGCTGCCAGTGTTTCCATGTCTGTAATCGCAAATCCGAGTCCTGCTCTCTAAAAACCCACCTCAGCCGGGACGTTCCACTTCTGCCTTCGCTTCAGTTTTCCCGCAAAACACAGCGGTATCTGAGTTTGAACATCGTACGCACGCCGCTCTTTTGACTGCTCATCAATAGGCCAAGTGTCAGCCCGTGTTTGACAGGGCCCGGCTGCGGCGCGGGAGTTCCGTACGGCTTTCCATCAAGCCGCGCGATGGAGACGTCAAATAACGAGTGATTCACAATGACAGGATTTCTCTCACTCTGTCCTACCTCGTTTTTCTGTCTCGCTCTTCTCCTCCTCTCACCTTTTTTTTTTTTTTTTTTTTTTGGTGTCAATCTCCTTACTCCTTGCTTTTTAAAATGGTCTGTTCCAGATTTCAATTCATTCTAGCTGAGAGTCTCTTTATCCTTCATTCTGCTTTCACTACTTTTGCATGTCAGTCTAAGAGAAGCTGTTGTTTATGCCACATATGCAAACTGTTATAGCGTTTATACGGCAGCAGAAATGTTGAGGAAACCCAGGAAACGAGGGTCATCGACGCACCATTAATAGATATTTGCGCATTATCTCGAGAATCTTTTCCAAGAAACACTTCATTGTTTCTCTTATCTGCCTCTGCAAATTCAGTCTTAAAGAATGTTTAAACAAGCAGAAGTGCGTAAAGGCATGAAATAGCCAAAAAGCCTAATTAAAGTGAAATACTGGTATTAAAAACTCTCCAATAAAAGTAAAAGTAGTCATCCAAACACTGTTTGAGTAAAAGTAAGGACCTGCCTGACTCCGTGATTAAGCTGACATGGCAAATGTAAATGACACTGCAATTAGTTCCGCCTGAGTAACCTGACTAGACATGAGTGATGATATCAAGCATTACAGCACTGAGACTGAACCACAGAACCCAGAAGTTAGCTGATATTCTAAAGCGGAATAAGTGGAACTATAAAGTATATCTCAATTTTCTCATGGTTAATGTTTCTCACCTTTTGGCCATCGGTAAGAATTTAAAACTACTTTTACCCCTGTTAATTACACTGTCGGCCGACGCCCACAGGTCCATCCCCATACCCCCCCACCCCTGCGCAAGTCGCAGAAGGATATACAAAATAACTGAATAAATAACCAAATAAATCATTATTTGTTCATAATAAATACTATTCGTGGAACTGTCGTATATCACAACATCACATTAGAGGTCGTGCTGTTATGCTGAATATCAGCACTAGGTTTCCAGATGTATACTGAATGCTCATATTCAATACAACAGCATTCCCTCTCGTTTGATCTCGCTAAAGTAAATATTATGCAATAGTGCTAGGTGAAAATATGGGCGAAGTAAATTAATTTTGTTGTCAACTGTTCTGTTTATTAATACATGCTTCAACCAACTCAAAAAAAAAATGCCATGCTGGTCACTACAACTGTGCTTTTTTTTTGTTGTAAAAACATAAATTGTTTTCTATAACGAAATAAAATTTCACTTTACATTGTAAATTTTAACATTCTGCAGTGTTCATTCTCATCAGATTCTTATTTGAATCTTCTGTCTCTCATTCTCATTCTCATGTAGGCGGAGTTGACGGGCATCAAATGGCGCTGCTACAACTTCCGCGGCGGCGGCGAGTACGGACCCGTGATCTCGGCTCCGGCACAGGACGACCCGGTGCTGTGCAGTTTTACACGCTGCGTCCAAGCCAACCTGCTGTGTGTTTGGCGACGCAAACTCAAACCTGATGCCAAGGAGCTCTGGATCTTCTGGTGGGGTGACGAACCCAACCTCAGTGACATCATACACCATGAGCTTGAAGGTGAGGCTGCGTAATAGCGCACTAGCTTGTTTTTTTTTTTTTTTTTTTTCAGTGTTTGCGTTAAGGACAGAGGTTTTCAAGAACACACTAACTGCTGATGCACACTGGTTTTTACCTCATCTCATAAGAGTCCCTTAACGGATGTTGCAGGAGTGGCCTAATTTCTATTATTACACATGTTATGGCTGCGATGATGCTAATAATGCATGCGGCTTTTATGACGAGCCCTTATAACCTTCAAAACGGACTCTTGAGGAAAAAAGTGGAGCCGTATCATTTTCCAGATGCTCTTTCTCAGGATTTGCAGGACTACAGGGAGAAAGACAGATGCTATAGGGGGGGGGGGGGGGGGTGGTTGAGAGTGAGAGAGAGAGAGAGACAGAGAGAGGATGTTGGTATGCAGACAACTTTGATTTTGCATGGTGTGCGCCTCCTTGAGTGTTTCATTGAGAGTGGGATCAGCTGAATCTACACTATTTATAGAGCCATTTACATTATCTCATGGCTCACTGGGGATCTTGCAACTATTGACCAGGCAATGGACTTCAGAGCGAGGCAATGGGTGAAGGAAAAAAAGTCTGAACTGAAACGTTAGATCGTAGAGCACAGAATGAAATTCGACGAGCAGTCACTTTTTCATTTTCCTTAATTTTCCATGTTAAAAATGTCTGCTTGCACATGAATCTTGATGTAACGGCGTATAACCTTCCCGAATCCATGATATGCATAAAGGTTCTTCGTTGAAGCCCATACTCCATAATGTGCATTGTTCTTCTAGTACTGAAGATGTTTTCTGGTGATTTACAGTATGTCAAGAACTAGATGGCAGTAGGGATGACCGAGGGATGACCGATACCTTCTCGACACTTAAAGATTACAGGATGCATCAAGGAATCTTTTTTGGCTTGTTATACGGATGTGCCAAGTTCCTCGATCCTTGACATACATGAAGGCCATACTTGGCTTTGCGGGCTATGGTGGAACATGCTGCTGATCTACAAGCATGTCGCTTTGGCTTATTGCTTCTTCCAACTTCCTGTGTATGCCACGTGCTAGAAGATATACGGGTGAGCTCTTGAGTTTTCCATGGCTCCAATGCTGGAAGACAAACCGACTGGCTGAAAAGCTTTATAAAGGAGAAGATAGTTGGTGACTCATTATATTAGCATGAGGCTTGCCTACTATGCGCTTTTTTCTTAGCAGAGCCACTCAGATTTGTGAGCACGTTGTACAGGTGGGTGGCTTTTCCAGAGTAGAAGCGTACCAGACTCCCTCTGTGCTGTAGGCTTGATTGTGCCCAATGTGCATGGGTTCTGGCTCTCTTCTTGGTGATGCAGGATGGGAAAGCATGGTGGGTGCTTGTCTTGTCTTTTTCGAGAGTCCAGCATCCTTGACAAGATGTAGGCAGTGACGGCTGGATCTTTCTAACTGCCTCATGCTGCAAGTGTTCTGGAACGTATTCGTCGTGAACATTCGAGTCAAGTTGTGAGTCAATTGTTAAGCAAACTCAAGCCTGAGTCCTTATCCCTGGTTAAAAGGAGTCTATCAGATAGTAAACTGGCTGACTAGCTCATTCGAATATTTATTTTGTCAGAGTTTACAGACCTATGCACAAACACACACTTTTTGCACAACGCACAGCATCTGTGTTGAGTAAATGACAGGACAAGGTTAAGTCCAGTAAGCTCTAGAGTACACCCCTTTTTTCCTGTCTGTGTGCCAGTTCATCGATTGTTCATCGAGAGTGGCAGAATAAAAGGAAGATAACGTCGCACTATAATAATCCCATTGGAGCAAAACATGATGTGAAGTCTTAAGTCGTGTCTTTCAGCCTTTGTGTGTGTGCCGTTGTTGATTAGCCTGGCGTGCTATTGAACCAGAGATGTCCTGCTTATCAAAATATTGGATTCAATGTAATGTAAGAGTAGCAACCCTTGGGTAGATTTTGAACACAAAATCTCCCCTTAATCGTTTTTTTTTTGTCCGATGTTGATCTCATGAAAGAATCCTTCAGATTTAAACTAGCGAAGGCTTAAAGCTAAGTGGTAGCGGAATGTTATTTCAATGCACTTAGCTGCAAAATGATACTACTGTTAAAGATAAATCTCTAAGTAATAACATGTCATTTATATAATCTACAAATATCACAAGGCATCATTCTGATATGACGTTTTAGTGATGGGAGTCAGTAACCATTCTATAATCAGCCATTGATTAATAATCCATTTTTATCGAAAAACAAACATATAAAAACATCGAAAAGGAATACAGTATAGTGCCTTCAATTAAAAATTGATTTTTAAATCGTGGCACTATATTGTAAGTACACTACAGTAGGTCTTGATACCTAGAAATCTTCCTGGTCACCCGGGGCACAATGTGAGTAATCAAGGCCGAATTCCACATCTTTTAAAGGTGTGATGCATTTACTACAAGTGTAAGTCTTTTCTTTACTGTTTATCCATACGGCTATATGATTAGTATGTGTTAGTCATACACAATCATGTTAACAGCACGTGCAGTTATGCGAATGTCCGCTACACAGCAGTTGCCCAGGTGTGCAGAAAAAAACATGTAAAGTTGCATATTTTAGAATTTTTTTTAATCAACTGCTATTTTTTTCGTAACTGCAAAGAAATTGACTAATCATTAATATTTGGTACTGTTTGTAGTTGGTTAGTTAGCAAGGTAGCACTCAGTTTGCACAGGTTAGTAATAAAAGCTGGATTGGGCTAATAATGGAAAAACTATTAATAATTTGGTACGTTTTGTAAGTTAGAAAGAAAATTATTGCATTTCATAAAGGCAAAAAAGTGTTGTTTTTTTTTTTTATAACCATAGTATTGCTAGGTACAGTTATAATGAAAGTCTCTGAACTGCTAACCCTCCCACAAGGAGGACCTTTTACTGTTAATCTTGTCAATATTTTTGCTAAGGGGACTTTATTACAAGAGAAAAAAAAAAACTTCAAGGTCGTACAGTGATGGTCGCTTCAGATACGCTAGCTGCTTCTGCTAGACCGTTGCACGAGCACGATTTGATTTAAAAGAGAAGTGCTACTTTATGATGTAAGCTGCCGTTCTGGTATGTCATATGCTGAACTTGAGGGCGCCGTGTAGGAATTGAAAGGGCTTTTTTTATGTCAGAAATATCAATGTTACAAGATTTAGTCAAGTGCAGCACAAGTCTAGCCGCTACCAGAGGGAAAAAAAGCGCGCGCACACACACACACACACACACACACACACACACACACACACACACACACACACACACACAGCATGTCAGGCTTTACCCTTGTTTTCCCACACTCCTCTTTTAAGTGACCTTTGTTGAAGGGGTCAGGGGAAGGGCAGGACCATGAATGGAGCCCTGAGCATCACCTAATGGGGGGCTTGCACCCTGAGCTGACCCTCTACAGACTAGCGCTTATCCAGCTATTGAGAGGCTTAAGGAGGAGAGTCCAGGCCTGGCGGACAGAGCTGTCGGTGTGTGTGTGTGTGTGTGTGTGTGTGTATATAAGAGAGAGTGAGTGATAGTGTGCAGTCGAAGCTTAGAGATAAGACACTACGTATTAGACAGGTTGGTGAGTTCAGGCCATGGAACGAATTAGCCACTTTGATAATTCGCATCGATTTGTCTCTGGAAAAAACGAAGAAGAAAAAAATCACACAGGCTTGTGTTTGGATTTCTCACATAAAATGTATTTAATGCCATTTTTAGCTTTCAGGTCGAAATGTTCTGATGTGAAAATAACAGGAAGTTCTTAGGTTGTTCAGTGTAAGCACATCACTAATGAACAATATTTCATAATTTCATAATGTTTTAAATTGGACTCTGGAGGTGAGTTTAGACTCGTCACTCCTGTAGCATTTGTTTTTCGCTACAATTTTCATTGTAGTTGCTGAATAATTCAGAGTAATTACTGAATAATGTGCTTTATGATTAATTACTGTTTAAGTGCTCGAATAGATTGCTGCATTGTACAGTGAGTCAGCTTTAAACATTAAAACATTATTAACTACACGTGTTGTAAACTGTGATCAAACGACACTCAGGTTTTTATCAATAGCAAATAATTTAGCAATCATAAATAGACAGTACTTTATAAAAGGAAATGACAGTTTTTTCTTAGTGAGCATGATAAATGCAAGTTGTACGTCAATGAATTACGTTCTCAAATCCGATTGGTCAATGATCTTCTCTGTTAGTATTTCCAGATGTACTGTACATCTGGAGGTTTACAGTACCGTGCCAAAAACACTGTGTTTTTAGTACAAACTTTCATATGGATTATTTATTTAATTTAATTTAATGCAATTTTTACATTTTAAGTTAATGCAAAACAAATTACAGTTTCAAAGCATTAGTATTCTACTACAAAATGAAACATTAAAGAAAAATATTTGTATGCCCGAAAAGAAAGCACATTATAAAACAAAAAGAAATGAAGAAAGAAAAGCTGCTGCAATTTGCATGCAAAAAAAGAGTCAAACTGCTCAGAAGAACTGTGGGTGGTTCTGCAGGATGCTCAGTAAAAAAAAAAAAAAAAAAAACTTAGTAGCCGTTTAAACACGTTGATTTACCAATTTTGGAAGGAGTCTCCAGTGTCAGTGCTTCGCACCAACCTGTCAAAGTAAAGCTGCAACTTTGCAGTTGCACCAGAGTGACGTCTTTTCTTCATGTCAGTGGTTTTGTAGCTTTGTTTTCTTTTCCATGTCCTTCTATAACAGCATTAGTATTATTCTGTGACGGACAAATCATGCTCATTATAATAAACAGGATACCAATTAACCTTCGTCTTCTCTTCACTAATTCAGGTTATCGCTCTCAGTTTTATAGCAGGAGATAAGTCGATCTTAACCGCGTCTCTTTTATTAGCAAGATGGTCGTAAAATATGTTCGCGCATACAGTCAGTGTAATAAATTGTGGATCTTTTTTTCTGGTTGGACTTGTGATAGAAAGTGGGAAATGGAGCTCATGTGAGCTCATGTGACTTAAATCCCCTTTTTGATTCCTTGAAGATTAGCTTAGACAAATGAGCTCTGCTACTGTGTAACTGTTATTGCGTCTGACATGTACTCAATATTACAGCAGACTTTTGGACATCATCTGGTCTTTTTCTGCTCTTCAACTGTCCGGTTTTGGAATCTGTAGCCGTGTAACGTGGTCCTTTTGCTTTTGTGCGTCAGGATTTGATGTGTTGCGTGTTCTGTGATGCTTTTCGGCTTGCCATGGTTGGAAAGAGTGGCTATTTCTCCCGTTAAATACTGTATCTGCATGCTTTTGTTGCTTCGGAGACATGACTTGCATGGTGATCAGGTGTCTAATTAATGTGTCTATTAAAGAGGCAAGCAAGTGTATTTTCATCGAACTCAATTATCCCGCCATCCTTACCGTAATATATTTATAATTTATTATAATTTGATGGTATGATAATTGCGGCTGAGTAATGCACCGATGGAATGCAGGGCGAAAGTGTTTGGGTTACGATGCAAGAGTCATTTGACTCATGCAATCGTATGACAAGTGTGCCACATGCTTCTGCAATCAGAAATGCTCAAGGTTGCCGGTGACGCACCAGGAAGCCGGGACGCACCCCCAAGAGCGCGTTAAGCCTTTTCTGACTCACTCGCTGCTCCGAATGAAAATGGTGAAGCAATATGGCAGCAGCGTGCTGGATTTTATAAGCCTCGCCTGAGCAGACGAGCGAGGCGTCTCGCGAGCCGCCAGCGTTCACGCGTTCCTCGTGCCCTACTTGGACCAAACTTTTCCCTGAATAGCACAGTTCATAAAATATCAGAGTAAAATAACTGAATTTTAAAAAAAGCTCAAGCACAAGGGACCTGGGTTAAGTGTGCATTTAGAGACTACTGTATAGTCATAATCCTGCTCATAAAATCTTCCTGCACACAAATGACTTTTTCATAAACGACCTTGGTTGTGAGAAGAGGCAATATAGTAACCATGTAAAACTAGATTACGTCTTCATGACAGCCAGTCAATTTCCTGCCCCTTCTGTAGATTTGTCCCGGAGGTCAATGAGCCAGGTGGAGGATGAAATCGCGTCGTCGGGGGAATTTATGGAAAGAATTTTGCGTCTTCTGGTGCTCTAGTCATATTTGCTCCTCAAGTCTTCAGAGCAAAAATTCTCTTGGAGGGGCTCGCTGATGGTGTGCGATCTGTTACAGTGGAAAAACCTGGGACGTAAATGAGATACCTTCACCACAGGGTTCCTCTGCATCCCAAATATCTAAGCCGGAGGTTTTTAATGAAACTTAATATTAAATGTAAAGCACAAATGTTTGCATCAATAGCAAATCATTTTCTTTCTTTCGTGCATCAATGGATTATTGAACGTATTTACAACAATACATAATAACACAAGATGATTTTAAAAGACATGTTGAGAGAAAAATTTTTTTTTAATACTAAGTAGAGACTCATTGTAACCTTGAAATTGAAATCTGAAATCTTTCCAATAACAGCACATTTTATTCCTTTCATATCACAGCATTTATTTTTAATGATCCTTTATACTTTTTTTCATTAAGGATTGTCACATTGTACATATTATCCAACCACAATGTTGTGGAAAAACAAGTTAGTTCCTGTTATCACGTACATTATAACAGTTATAAACAGTTATACCCTCACGAGCCTCTTGTTTTTTTTTCTCCCTCAAAGAAAACAAGCCAAAAAAAAAAAAAAGGAGCCTGTATGGTTACCGAGAAACATCTGGCATGAATACTTCCCCGCAGTAGAAAATCCTGTTCCAATGCGCTGGCACTATGGGCTCATACCAAAAAGTTAAATAAACATCTCTTTACAGGACACTTCTGGAAAGTCCCGGATAATTAGCGTTTAGGTTTTATTATTATGAACCTGCAGTTTGCCTTGGAGGTGTAAATAAACTGATAGAGAAAATTGGTCCAAAAATGATCATGATCATTTTTTCTTGTAAATCTTACAAATTGTCAATTCTTTATCCATTTGTCATGTATAATGCTTTTGAAAGCCTATTTCATGAATCTTAGGCAACAAGTGGGGTTCTCTCTGGATGCTCTACAGGTGTACACTCACGCATGGCGAAAATATGCAAACTCTACACACACACACACACACACACACACACACACACACACACACACACACACAGACACAAACACAGACCAGAGACAAGATTCGAACCCCCCCCCCCCCCCCCCCCCCCCAACCCTGGAGGTGCGTGGCGACAGTGCTAATCACTAAGCTCACCCATGTACAGTAAATGATCACCATGTTGTTTCAATTACATAATCAATCATTTAATTAATACATTTTTATTTGGCAACCCCTGTGTTACTGAAGCAACTTAAAATGAAGCAATGTTGTAAAGAAAAAAGGACCAAAACGATGTGAGAGGCTGATAAAGTCATACAGGAAACGATTACTACATGCTATTGCTGCCAAAGGTGGATCTACGAGCTATTGAATCATTTTTGTGAAATAAATAATTGCATGGTGAAAAAAAGTTATATGTTGTTCATCTGAGGTTGTATTTGCCTAATACTGAGACCCGCTGCAATCAGATGATTTTTAATATGTTTTTACACGAAAAAAAACAAAAAAACGTATAAGGGTGGACTAATTTTTACACATTATCTAGGCTAACCGCAAATAATGGTACAAATGTTCTCATTCACAGGATATTTGCCAGAATTTATTTATCACTATACAAATATTTAAAAAAAATAAAATGTACATAAATTTCAGACTATGCGTATATTACTTTTAATAGATTGTATCCTTTAGTGATTAGATAATTGAATTTTTGATTTTTTAAAATTAATTGTGTAGAATTCCTGTCTGTGTAATTTTGCTCTCTTGATGTTCTTTGTTGCTGCTTGTCTCAGAAATAACACATCTTTTTTTTTTTTTTTCCTTTGGACTTTACCAATCATCTGACGAGGAAAATTTCCTTCTTGGGACAATTTTTTTTTTTTACCCATTTCCTCTGTTTTAATTCTACTCTGATTTTAAACCATGCCTCCTATTCGTGATGAAAGTTATGAATAAATAGCTGTCAAGGCAGCATCCTTTTTAAATACTTTTAAAGGTTTAAATCACACATTTTCCATCATAATATTTCTGGGATTATAACACACGAATGTGACCCATCATATCAAGTCAGGTATTAAGCCATTAAGCCAAAAGATCTTCAGTTTCGGCCAGATCATTTTAATGAACACTATTCAAGTTGGTTACTCCAGGTGTAATAGAAAAACATGCATTTTTCCATTATAAAACTACGCTGCTGAAGTTATTTTTAGGGGTAGCAGGGGGATCCCGGTGTCAAAATGAGGTGGAGGGATCCTTCTTTTTTTTTTTACTACCTCACAGACTCCTCATTTAAAATGTTCTAAAAAATTTTTTTTTTTGCTTTGTTTATTGAACCAAAAATCTGGAAATATGCGTAACTCAAATCATTCAACACATGCCTTAATATCTGACTTGATTTGAGCGGTCACATGTTCTCTTCGATTAATTGCAGTGAAATTCCCATATGATATCTTTGCCTTTTATTCAGCATATGATTGTCACAGACATTTCTTTTAATTCAGTCAGAGTGGTTGAGTGTTTGACCTACACCTGTCTGTTCTCTTTATCACTTTCCTTCTTATGCTGTCATTTTAACCTGACAACCTCCCTAACACATTTTGAAGCTTTTCTGCTTGTTTCCACTGTGTGATGGATTGGCACCCCGTCCTGGTTGTACCTGGCCTCGTACCCTAAGTCTCCCCCCTCGTCCCTGTATACAGCATAAAGTGGTATAGATGATCAGTGAGTGAGAGTGCTTGTTTCCAATTTGTTCTAGTTTCTGAGTTTTTTTTAAAATACATGCCCTAATTTCTAACAATAACGATTAACTTCTTTATTATATGTAGCATGAAATATTTAATATCTGTTTAATGTGGAAATTATTTGTGAAATAAAGTTGAGAGAGAAAGAGAAACTGTATATACAGTAGGCCTCTTTTCTCTCTCTTGAAGTTAATAAGACTAAATAAATAAATAACGCCATGAAGAAAACCTGTGAAAACATTCCTGTCTCAAAATTCGTCATTCCATTACATCAGTGCACAACATTGCATGATGTTTTTAATATAGAAATGGGATTAATATAAAGGATTGATCTAGAGCGCTGACATATTTGTGACAGGTTCATTCTCTCATACTGCAAACAACTAGACAAACGGTCTGAACTTGACCTCAGCGCTATGTCATTTGTCAGTTTACAGGAAACTAATGATCAAACCAGACTGATGGATTGGCACTAACAGGTTTCCACTGAAGCTGTGCTTGTATCCATTACTAACAAATCCTCCTTACTTTTTTTCCTTCTTTCTTGACTTTTACTTGCTGAATAACACTACAAAGTATTTTTTATGTGCGAAATGTAGTTATTGTAGTAAGTAACATAAACATTCTGCTCGACAATGCTCCTAGAGTGCACAACTAAGAGTTGGGGAAACACAAATTAAGATTCAGCCTTTTTCAAAAATCTGCGTTTCTAAGAAATTATGTCTAATAATTTCTCTTTTGCTTGATAATCCAGGAGAACCCCAGACTAGAGCTGCTGCTCCTTCAAATCACAAGGAGCCAGTGGATGTAGATTACAAGAAAGCTCGCAGTTTATACCTTGCTCTAGGTAGCGAGGTATCGGGTCCTTCCCATAAAACAGCAGGTCCATCACCTGCTGCAGAGATTATGTCTCATCGTTGGCTTGAGAATGAGAAGGAGTAGGAATCTGTAACCAGGGAAAGAGAAGGAGTTTGCTTGCACTGAGATAAAGAAATATAATTTCAAACATAAAATATATATATAAATATAAAAACAAACAAATAAATAAGCAAGCACCTATTCTAAACGTAATATAACATACATTGTTGTTGAAATTAATATTGCATTTTATGAGTATAAAACACAGACAAAACAACAAATAATTATATGAACCACATTTTGCACACCACAGAACTGTGAACTGCGACTTTGCACATTATTCTGGACATTCTGCACATTGTCTTTCCCATAACTGCACATGGTTTATATTTTATTATAGTTTTTTAAATTTCATATTTTAATTTGATTATTTATTATTTTATTATTTGTATATAATGTACATTTAAAATAATTTTCATAGCTAAAGTTTCTTTCTATATTTTTAATCTGTAAAAGTTTTTCATATTTGATACTTTACATTCAACTTTTCTTATTTTAATTGTTTAGGTTATTAGCAGTCATATAAGCATTTCACTTCATATCATACTGTGTTGGCCTGTGTATGTGACAAAATTTTTGTTAAAATTTTTATTTGATGGATAAATAAATATTGAATGGATGGAAGGATGTATGAAATGCATGGATAGATGGAATGCATGTATGAATAAACTGATTGATGGATGGATGAATAAATAAGATGATTGATGGATTAATTGATTAAAGTATGATGTATAGATGAAGGGATGATTTAATTGATTGATGGATAGATAAATAGATGGATTGATGGATGAATGGATACATGAATACGAGGATGAATTAACTATGAGGGATGGATGGATGGATGGATGAATGAACTGATGAATGGATAAATTCTTGCATGCATGGGTACTCAATTAAAATATCTCTATGTAAAATAGTAACACTAATATTTTAGTGCGTGTGTGTGTGTGTGTGTTGTCATGCTTGTCAGTGGAGGTTTAGGACATACTGTCTGCACTGTTTCTCTAACAGCAACTGTAATCTCTCTAGATCTGTGCAGTTGTTAAATTCTCTCTCTGTCTGTTCTCACATTTCTCGCTGTGTGCTCATTTTCAAGTATGTCTCCGCTCCCTCCCCATCCCAATACCCCTCCTCCCTGAGCTGTTGGGGACATAACCATTGTTTCAGCGAGCTCTCTGTCATACATCATGGCCTAAATATAGATCTTGGGCAAATCGATGTGTGAGAGGGAGCGCTGGAGGAAAAACACAAGACTCTTCCTCTTGTTTATCACGTCACCTCCCTGTGCACCGGCTGCCACATTTGCTCTAATGAGCCACAAGTGGGTTGGCACTCAGAGTGACCTTTTCCAGCCAGGGGTGAAGAGTAGAGGGTGAAGTACATCGTAAAACACTTTGCATAGCTGGCCCTTGGTGTCCTTTCGACAACAAAAAATTACTTTGTGAATCAGATCAGTACTCATCTGCTTAATCTGATAATCGCTGATGATAGTTACACGACTTTGAGTCTGTATTTGGCCAGAAATGTTTATATCCGGCTTCAATAACCTACATCTATTGATGCTGATTTCTAATATTGCTCCGCACAAGCGCTTCCTGTTTATGTATGTTGTGTATTTCTTAATAACTCGGGTGAATGGCATGTCAGTCTACTGTTTTTACACATTTGTAAAATCTTCCCATCATCCATAGCCAAACTTGTAACTGATCTGAGATCTTTTTGCTGCTCGGATAAGGAAAAGTACATTTTCCCCCTCACAGGAAATCAGGTCACTGAATCCACTTCCTCAAAGACTCTGGCAAAACTTCAGAAACTTCAAATTAATCTCGAAAAGTCTTCTTTCATTGTAAGAAAGAGGAAATTATAAATCTTTGTCGGGTGTTTAGTTTTTTTTTTCAGGGATCCCTGAAATCAGAATAAGGTGTGGTTTATTTGAGTTAATCATGTTCTCGTATGATTCAACAAGACCTTCCCGGTATTTTATCCAACGCTATACTATTGCAAAGCTAGTAAATATAGGACAGAATTTAATTTGCGTTATTGCGTTATGAGAGCAAATTTTTCATCAGATGGAGTTCCTGCTGGTGCTTATTCCCGCTCTCGGGAGTAGTAGTATCGATCCCGTGGTAATTTCACCTGCACGGCGTCAGGAAGTGGAAATCTCTCCTCTGCAGTGTCATTGATTGTGTTTGGATTTTTTTTTCTTTTCTTTTCTTTGTAAAGGCTTTGGGTCTTTTGACGGCTGTTTGATATGTTATCATTACCTGCAAAGTTGGAAGGCAACCTAAAGCCCAGACTAATCGATAAATGCACAAAGCGCCGATCAGGGTGGTTTAGCCAAACATCATTCAAGAGACTATTTGACAATAGGATAACTATCAGCAATATAAATCGGCTGCTGATTACTTTGATGTTGCCACAAATCTTTAGTAAAATCAAGAGGCTTGTTCATCTCCTGCATATTGGTGCTTTTGAGCAAGTGAAACCATTCCCTGCTGCCAATTAACACGTCTCTAAGAAGGGATCCCTTAAGGTTACTAGCATCGCAGAAAGAAGTGACCTTTCTTTAATGAAGAGCTCGTGTGCTGAAGTAGAGTTTTTGCTAGCTCAAAGAGTGTACTTGGCCTCATGGACTTAGGAGGCTAACTACTTTTTCATCTTTTTCATATTCAATTTGTACTCGCCAGTACTCAGGTTTTCCGTGTTGCCGACTTTAGTCTTTCTGCGCAACAGAAAGGTGTACAGCTTGCTAAGAATAGGACAGAAAATGGAAATGATGATGTTTAATAAAATTTTGTAAAAGTAAATAAAGAATAATATAAAACCTAAACACTATGCTACATATATTTATATTACAGTGGTCACAATGAATTTTATTTATCCTCCACATTTTCCTAAAATCTATATAGTCAGACTGTATAACTCTACAGTAGAATGTGTACGTCTTTTTATTCTTTTACTTTCTTTTTAAAAAAAATATTTCTAGCAGAGAAAAGCTTTGGCGCCCCATTTGGTTGCAACTGATTCCCTCACTCCAGTCAAGTCTCATTTTAGGACAAATTAGCCACCACAGAAAAGCTCATACTTGCTAGCAAGTTTCATACTTAATAACAAAATATAGTCTATGGAGTTAATGTTAGCATGAATTCCAGCAAACCTACTATTTGTACAATTATAAATATATATATTAGCTTATAATTAACCTAACATTAAGCTAGATTGTTTTTAAAATAAGCTGTTATTTTAGCTAAACTATGTTTCAGCTACTAGCTAAAGGCCAATTAAACACTACTGTGTAAAGCAGGGTTACCAGAACTAGCTAATTACCTACCTGGCTACTACTGGTACAATTAGCTAAAGTAACTATGCTACTAACTAGAAATTATTTAGCTAATATTGAGCTAAACTAACTAGTTAACTAGAAGTCAAAAAGCTACCACCAGGGAAAATTAGCTAAACTAACTGCTTTATTAGCTAGAGGTCAATGTAACTATTGTTTGAGGTATAATTAGATAATTGATAAGCTAGAGGTCAACAGAGTTACTACTTTATGAGGTAAAAAAATAGCTGAACTAGCTAATTGGAGATCTGGAGATCAAATAGCTCCTATTGTTTGAGGTTAAATTAGCTACACTAACCGCTTATTAGCTAGAGGTAAAAGTAACAGCTGTTTGGGGTAAAATTAGGTAAACTAGATAATTAATTAGCTATAGGTTAAATAGCTCCTTCTGTTTGAGATAGAATTAGCTAAACTATCTGCTTAATAATCTAGACGACAACAAAGCTACTACTGCTTGAGGTAAAATTAGGTGAACTATATCATTAATGAGCTAGAGGTAAAATGACTACCAGTGTGTGTGGGAAAGTAAGCTAAACTAACTGCTTAATTAGCTAGGGGTCAACAGAGTTACTAATGTTTGAGGTAAAATTAGCTGAACAAAGTACTTTATTATCTAGAGGTCAAATAGCTAAACTAACCACTTGATTAGCTAGATGTTTGTTTGAGATAAAATTTGGTAATTTTGATAATTAATTAGCTAGACATCAAATAGCTGTGTGTGGAAAATTTTATGAACTTACTGCTGAATTAGCTACAGGGCAAATAAATACTATTGTGTGAAGTAAAATTAGCTGAACTAGCTACTTTATTTCACAGAGGTCAAATAGCTCCTATTGTTTGAGGTAGAATTAGTTAAACTACTATTTACTGCTTAATTAGCTAGAGGTCAAAGTAACTACTATTTGAGGTACAAGTAGGTAAACTGGATAATCACACAGGCGTTTGAGGTAAAATTAGCTATCTGCTAAATAAGCTAGAGGACAACATAACTACTACTGTTTGAGGTAAAATTAGGTAAGCTAGATAATTAATTAGCTAGAGGTTGAAGAGTTCCTACTGTTTGAGGTAGAAGTAGCTAAACTCTACAGTAGCTACCACTGACATAACATGCGTTAAACTACTTAGTCAAATACATGTAGCGCAATGTTGTATATATGTTATGTAGCTAATGGAAATGAGATTTGCATTAAGTACAAATGAGATGGCATTTAGTGCTCTTTTGCCTTTAGATACATAATTTTTTATTTTTCAATAAAATGCATGAATGTATAACACATTTTGCCAATCAATGGATTTAAGGTAATCTTAAAATGATTTTTTTTCTAAATCTCTAATGACAGAAAGCCATTCCTCTAATGTGATACACAACCTGCATTGAAATCTCAGAGAGAGACAGAGAGAGAGAGGGAATGTTCTTGGAAAAGTGAACAGTTTGGGTTATGTGTGTAAAAATGACTCAGAGGGAGAAAATGGAGTCTGAGGACGAATGAACACACTGTGTACATGTTTGACTTCACTTTGATTTCTCTGTCTAACCTGTTGCAGGGCTGCTGTATGTTATAAGCACCTGAGCTTGTTTCAAGGATCCAAAGATTTTTTTTCTTTTCTACTGAGACAGAGAGCTTATGACTCGCAGTTCCCTGTGCACACTTTCACTTTATAAAGAAAAGCCACCAACTGAAAGAATGAACGCTTTGTGTGTTAATATCTCCATGCCAAAGAGGGAGGAGATTGGAGGAGGAACACATATTGACTGGGGGGGAGGCAGGAATACTTAAGAGAGAGAGAGTGAGAGAGACATATCTGCGGTTGCACAGTGTTTACAGTACTTGTTGTACTTTTGTTCTTGGATCTGTGTCATAGTCACATGAGAGGAACGTAGCTCATACTCCCTTTGTTTTCTGTTGCAAGACAGTCAGCTTTTCACTGCATCCGAATAAGAGAAATTAAAAAAGCAGATGTCAAAATGAAAACGTCATTGTTCTTGTTACAGTAGTTAATTGCACAGCCCTGTTGTCTTCTCGAATCTGATTGGTCAGGAGGCATTAGCTGGGCAGGCTGTAATTTAGGCATGACTTCATGAATTTAGACTGTACTTTGTGGGGCATAGTGGGTGGCTTAGTTCGTTAACTCTGTCGACAGGTTCTAGGTTTGATTCCCGCCGCGGGTCTGTGTGCACAAGCATTGCATGTTCTCTCCGTGCTTGGTGCGTTTCCTCCGGGTGCTCCAGTTTCCTCCCACAGTCCAAAGACATGCAGTTTAGGCTAATTGGTTTTCCCAAATTAGTGTCAAGTTAGTGCCTATAGTGTATGAATGAGCATCTTGAGTGTGTGTATGTATATGTGTGCCCTTCAATAGATTGGCACACCATCCAGGGTATACTCTGCCTTGTGCTCTAAGTCTCCTGGGATAGGCTCCAGGCCCCATGTGACCCTGCGAACACTTCATAGAAGACGAGTGATTGAAAAATGTGCTGTTTAACAATTAACGGAATGCTTAGTTAATAATGAGCTATTCATTAATAAAAATAACAATAATAATAAACAGTAATCATTGGCAAATTGTTGCTGTATATGAGGAATAAAATACCACTTATAAACATCTGCTTTGTGCTGTATATCTCACCACGCTGTTGTTGATTATTTTTCCTGTAACAGCACACTTTTATTCCTTACCTGTCTATTCGTTAATACACCCTCGCAGTATTACCAGTTGTTGTGTTGTGTTCTTTTGGCTGCTCCTTTCAAGGGGTGCCACAACAGACCATCCGTTCCACAGAGGTACAGGTTTTATGCCAGATGCCCTCTCCTGATTCAGCGCTCCCATTTGGGTTTGGGAATTGGCCGGGAATCGAACCTGGGCCTTCCGCACAGGAGACAAGACACCTACCACTGAGCTACCAATGTCTTTGCCAGCATCACCAGCTGGCTCATAACAAAAAAAAGAAAACAACATATCTATTAACTAAAAAAAGTGCTTAAAAACTAGGGTAAAAAAAAACCCACCACCATTGTTCTCGCTCCCATCGCTCGTCGTCTCTTCGGATGTCTTCTCCTTCACATAGTTTTCAAGGTGAAACTCACCCAATTTATGTCACAGAGTCAGTCGATGTTGGGGACTATTTAAAGAAATCTGATAATGCAAGATTTTGCATTAAAAAGATTTTAAGTGTTTAATTGTAGAGCTATCGCTTTGTTCTCTGTGTGTGTGTGTGTGTGTGTGTGTGTGTGTGTGTGTGTGTGTGGGCTGTCAAGGTATGCTGAATTGTGTGTGTGTGTCCTGTGTGGTTGGCCCTTGGCCTCAGAGGGTTATGTGTTACAGTAGTCCATGCCCAGAGTTGTCTGGCCACCTCTGCTTTCTATGGAAAAAAATCTCTCTCTCTCTCTCTCTCTCTCTCTCTCTCTCTCTCTCTCTCTCTGGGGCAGCCAGTAAATCCCCAAACTGCTTATTACTCCCTTTCCTGAAGCCAGTCCCAGAGCCACACTTCTATTAACAAAAGGCTAGTTTTTTTTTTTTTGTAATCTCTTTACAGTAACAAATTTGTTATCCCCACATTCCCTTTCTATAAACTACTGAATTCCTGATTTATTGTGAATCACCACTCGTGTTAGACAGACATTAAAAACATAGCTCACAAAGCTACAACTTAGTCAAATGTATCATTAAAATGCCTTTGGGGAAATGTAGCCTCACACTACATACTTTACAACAGAAGCAGCTTAACTACATTGAATCCTCGATTATGCTTATCTCTTCTGCTAATTACAAATAATAACCCAAAGACGCTGCCTGAAGAACTTTCTGTTCCTTAATTTGTAGACTAATAAACTCGCCTTAATGTCAGTCAATTAACAAGTCAACCTTTATTTTAGTCTTTTATAGTTTTATGTTCATATTTTACATAATGCACTGTAGCATTTTTCTGTTGCTGGAATTAAGTTTAAATATTGTTAAAATTTGAGTCTCACAAACTAAAGGGTATATCCAGCAGCACATTCAGGTGTGTATTTAAATTCACATGCTAACTAGAAAACCTGTATTGGCAATTGCATTTCCCTTAGGAGACATAATTCAAATAAATTTGCAAAACTTGTATTTGCATTACCATTTATTAGCACAGCGATGTACAAATGGTTGCCAAAGATCAAATGCAAATGTTTGAAGTCCATTTCATTTTCAGTGTCTAAACTCGTCTGATGCTGCCGTATTGAAAAAAACGTAACAATGATTGTTTATTTTGTTGGCTAAAAATTAAACGGCTTTTAAATCATGATTGCATTTTCACTGTGAGTTTGATAGACGTGTCAGATAAACCTTATGGGCGGGAGTTTGCATGTTTCGAAGGAAGTGACATCGGACAGTCCTGAGTTTTGCCTGGTCTGTGGTTTTCCCCAGTACTTTTGCCATACTCTAGTTGTGTCGAAGTTTAATAAAGAATTTAAACAAAATCAACTAGTAAACTCAAGTTGATTTTTTTCTTATTTAATTTTTATTCTGGTTTATGGCAGAACGTTTAGAAGCTTTGTGTTATCTTTACAATGTGGCCGCACGCTGGGAAGTGTTTTATTCTTCCAATACCACAGCAGTATCTCAGCAATAACAGCGATTTATATCTGTTTTATTTAATGTTTTATTTGTCTGTAGTTATGTTGTGGAAAGTCCACAAAACAGTTTATTACTTATAACAAATTCTGACAACTACAAACACTTGATCCCTCACATGCCTCTGTTTCATCCTCTGCTCCTTTTAAGATAAAACCAAGAAATTTGTGATTATAGGGCAGTCCTGGTACAGCACAGTGCTGGCACTGGAGACTCCTCCCAAAAATTCTCAATAAAACCGCTGCACTAAGAAACGTCACTAAAAATGCACCCAGTAGGGCTGCACCATTTAATAAAGAAAGAAATCACATTGTATACTGTATACAGTGTCGTGGGGGGCCTAGAGCCTATCTCAGGAGACTTGGGGCATGAGGTGGGGTACACCCTGGTGCCAATCCATCACAGGGCAGACACACACACACTACGGGCAACATAAGCACGGCAGTAAACCTAATCCGCATGTCTTTAGACCCGGGGCGGGAATCGAACCCAGACCCTTGCCAGAGGTGCAAGGTCACAGCTCTAACCACCAAGCCACCTGCGTATGTCGTTATTTAATTAATTTTCATTCAATGGTCTGTGATGGATTGGCACCCTGTCCAGGGTGTACCCGCCTTGTGCCCTAAGTCTCCTGGGATAGGCTCCAGGCCCCCCCGTGATCCTGAATACAGGATTAAGCGGTATAGATGATGAGTGAGTGAGTGAATGAGTATTCAATGGTATTTATCTAGGCTAAGAGCGAATAATGGCCTCATTAAGAGGATGTTTGCTAATAATTATTTATCAAACAATAAACAAAAACTTTATTTGATTGAATTAATATTTAATTATTGACAAACTCCACATAAATCCAGATGATGCGTATATGACCGGCAAGAAATTGCAGCCTTTTGTGGTTAAATTATTTCATAGTTCCATATTGTGATTTAGATTTTTATACAATTAATTACTGTATATAGCACTAGTGACTGGAATCGGCTGTTTTTTAGCTTGAATTTATTTAATTTTTGTTCAAAATGCGTGATTCAATTTTAGTTTCTAGAAAAAAAGAAAACTGGAATCGGCTAAAACTGGGATTCACAGGTCAGAATATCAGAAATCGATATCGATGCATTTTTAAATTTCATCATGTAATTTTAAGCTGTGAATATGAATATGTGAATATGAATATGGAGTATCTGCTGTGTGATCATATGTAGACACTCACTCACACACTACGGGCAATGTGGGAATGGCAGTTAACCTAACCTACATGCGTTTGGACTATGGGAGGAAACCAGAGTATCCGGAGGAAACCCACCAAGCACGGGGAGAACGTGTAAACTTCATGCACACAGAGTCAGGAATCGAACTTTGACCCTGGAGGTGCAAGACAACAGTGCTAACCACTAAGCCACCGTGCCGCCTACCTTGTTATAATTGTACTTAATTACTGAGCACCACTAATGGCTTTTAAAAATGAATCCCTTAAAGTCTCAGCTTTATATAATATAATATATTCGTATGGACTGTTGAATTTTAACGAGTTAAACGATAACCTATAAAGTGTGTCGAATGTTTTTCCCCTTTTGTCTCCGGCGGATTTACACAACTTTATTCATGTCTTTTATGTAACTGGAACTGCAAGCAGATACAAGCCGCTGTTGCCCCGCAGGCTCACCGCAGCTCTGTGGTACGGCTGGAGTGACTGTAGAATCAGGTTCGCACTTGTCTCAGCTTTGGAAATGGCTAGCAATAAACTTCTGTGGAATATTGTGAATCTGGGAAGTTAAATAGCAGGTGTGTGTGTGTGTGTGAGTTTTCGATCTCGAAGAAATATAGAAGTCTAGACTTCCATCCAGAGGCATGGCTGAGCTGTGAGGATGGAGGTATAGCACACGAAAACAACATGAGTTAGAGTGTGCCACGGGCCTGGAGGGTAATTCCAGCGCCTGCTTTATAGTCATTCTTGGCTGCCGGTGAGGTTTAATTTGGCTAATTAATCTTGTGTTGGACTCACTTTGAAACGATGGCACTGGGGCTCTGGTTATTGGGATATTGGGCGCATGGTGAGAAAAAAAAGTCTCTTTTAAATATTTTAAGACTGTTTTGTGCGTTTGATTTTAAAAGAATAAAAAAAATAAAAAAAGGTTGCATCTTTTAAATATAAGAGCGTTTGGGATTTACCATGGGTGCCTACGTTTAAGTGTGGACTGATTTCTTTTGGCGTATAGAAAACGGATTAAAGATTCGAAATGTTATGCTTATGTCATCCCTGAGCACAAAGCAATCATAGAAATGGGTCATTGTGTGTGTGCATGTGTATGTGTGTATGTCTGTGTGTGTGTGTGTGTGTATATATATATATATATATATATATATATATATATATATATATATATATATATGTGTGTGTGTGTGTGTGTTTGTGTGTATGTGTGTGTGTATACACTCATGCGGAGCTGAGCTAGAGCAGACAAGATAAGTGACTGTCAAATGATGTAACCGTGGTGGATCACTCCGCTGGCCTTTCTCTCTTTTCTGTCCTCTCACGATTGTTGGAGCTGGCAGAGTTTCAGGCTTTTTTTGCCTTTCTTTTCCATCTTTGTCTTCTTCTCTGGACCAACATTAAACAGATAGATACAAGCTCATGGAAATAATTCGAAATCTTCAAATAAAACTAGCTAGCAAACAGTGGAGAAAATCCCTCAAAATAAAGCTAAGCAGAGAAAAAATCCTCAGGCAAACCTACAGTAGCTATCTAGCACCAAAGATAATCCAGACAGCTAACGGTAAAAGAATATCTCAAAGATTGATAGCTTCCATTATATACAGTAATATCCTTAAAGAAAAGTGGCTAGATTCCACTGGAGTGGATCTTCAAACAATGCTAGCTACATGTCATTAAGGAAAATATACTGTACATTTGTTTTGATACCAAATGTAGATTTGATACATATGTGGTACTCGCAGGAGTAGAAATTCGTTTGTAGAAGGAGTTAAAAGGTTAAAGCTAACAATAAGATAATCAGCTCTGATTTCAGGTTGAACTCTCATCGTAGCTTAGCATTCAAGCTAATCAAGCAGTCAAATTTTGTAAGGTTGTGTATCTTATGCTTTGTTTACGCCAAATAATCACAGATGAGAAATCGAAAAAGATGAAGTTTTGTCTTAAAACGACTCCAGCGTGTTATACTGTACCACTTGAGTGCTGTTATTTGATTAAATAATCCCAGTACAAATATTCCGTTTATCTTTTCTAATTAATATCTATTGATGCAGGTGTGGTGGCACGGTGGTGTAGTGGTTAGCACTGTCGCCTCGCACCTTGATGGTGTGGGTTTGATTCCCTTTTCTGTGTGTATGGAGTTTGCATGTTCTCCCCATGTGTGGTGGGTTTTCTCTGTAGCGCTGTCGCCTCGCACCTTGATGGTGTGGGTTTGATTCTCGTTTCTGTGTGTATGGAGTTTGCATGTTCTCCCCATGTGTGGTGGGTTTTCTCTGTAGCACTGTCGCCTCGCACCTTGATGGTGTGGGTTTGATTCCCGTTTCTGTGTGTATGGAGTTTGCATGTTCTCCCCATGTGTGGTGGGTTTTCTCTGTAGCACTGTCGCCTCGCACCTTGATGGTGTGGGTTTGATTCCCGTTTCTGTGTGTATGGAGTTTGCATGTTCTCCCCATGTGTGGTGGGTTTTCTCTGGGTACTCCGGTTTACTCCCACACTCCAAAGACATGTAGGTTAGATTAATTGGCATTCCCAAATTGGCTGTAGTATGTGTGTGTGCCCTGCGATGGATTGGTACCCTGTCCAGGGTGTACCCCACCCCCTGGAGCCTATCACAGGAGACTTGGGGTACAGTAGAAGGTGGGGTACACCTTCTCCTGTGCCCCCCTGGAGCCTATCACAGGAGACTTGGGGTACAGGAGAAGGTGGGGTACACCAAGTCTCCTGTGATAGGCTCCAGGCCCCCCTGTGATCCTGAATACACAGTATAGAGAGAGTGGTGCAGGTGGTTGTTTACATTGAGCAAGTAGTACTTGTGGATCTGTAAGTACTGTAAAAGTTTCATTAAGTTTTGTCCAGCCAGTTTCGTGTGATGCTATGACATAATCTGGCTGGACAGACATACAGACAGACAGACAGACAGACAGGTTTCGGGTCCTCAGATGTATCAAACTTAAAGACATAATCGAAAGAGCAGGCTCTGACCAATGTCCAGACAAAATCGTTTTTATTCTTTTATTGAATTTATATAGACACTCTATAGGCAAGTAGCGCCTTCCAAGTCCACTAGACTCATGCACACTCTCCATGGTTTGGAACACTGCCATTAGTCCTAAAGAATTATTTCCAAGTTGCATCCTCTCTTTGCTTTGAGTCGTGTCAGGCAGACACCATGTACTCGGTTGTAAACACAGTGGCATTATCTCTATGAACAAGAGGGTACACTTGGGGTTAGGTAGTGAGTGCAGGAAGGAGCCCATGGGCAGATTTAGGACATGGGAGGTGAAATTGGAAGCTTTGCTTGCATTACGTAGAGCGAATATATTAGTGTTGCCATTAATGTGAAATGCCTGAGTCTTAGTAAATAAAACTAAGACTCAGTGAAATTGGTAAGCTTTTTAAAAGCATAAGCTTTATAATGCAAAGAATAAATGTTTATGCAATTGCTTGCGAACTACCGATACACCTGCTTTACTAAAAGTAAATGCCAAGTATTTGCTTTGTGTCAGTGAATTTGTAAACGCATGGCAAGAGCGATGATACTGGAGGTGAAATGTACGAGTGCCATTCCATTTATTCCGTTTTAGGATATCACCTAGGTTCTGGGGTTGAATCCCAAATAGCGTAAAATGGAAAGCTAGTGCGCTAGGGTGTACACAGACTGTCCAGAGGCAATTCAGAACAGCTTAGAAGCACTTACTAAGGAGACGGAATGTTGTTTAAGATTTCATAATGTTATCAGATGTGTTTTCTTGCTGAAAGTGCTTCTGTGACTGGTTTTGAATGTGGGTTTTGGCAGGATCTTTCCAGTAATGCGGAGTGTACCGACCTACTTTCACCCAAGCTGTGACCGACGGTTAGTGTAACGAACGATGTATGGTTAAATGTCCTGTGATGTATTGTATAGTTATACTGTACGTCGCAGTGCTGTTATACCCTATTATCACGACAAACTGACGATAAAGTTTTTTTTTTTAACAATAAAAGCATTTTTTTGATTGATTTGCTTGGTAATTTGCTTAGTTGATGTGAATCGTTTGCAATACAAGGCCCTGTGGATTAACTGTTACTATAGAAACGATGACATATTAGAATGTGCCGGGATTTGAATTACAGCTGTCAGAGAAAATGAATCAATACCCTCAGACCAATCAGATTCTATTATAGTAATACGTGATGGGTTTAGATCTGTTGAGGAAAGCAGCACGGTTTAAAAGCGCCCCCGTTTTGAAATGATTCGGATGACAAACTTGTAAATATTGCAATATATTTATCAATGATTGAACGGCCAAGAATTTCGCTGAGGGTTTTCAGACATGTTTTGACTGGTCGTTGGGCTGGTTTTCTGCTGTTACTCAGAATGACCTAAGTATTGTTTGTGAACATAAAAATAAACAACAACCCTAGTTGCATTTTTTTATTTAATCTATACAAGTTTCAAATATCGACTTGAACAGAATTTAACAGTCGGACAGATCTAACCTCAGCGCTTAAGGATGCATTTGAAGCTCAAGCTGCGCTCGTGTCTGAACGAACAGGCTCCTGTAACGTGACACCAAAGAAAGAGAGAGAGAGAGAGAGAGAGAGAATCTCAGGAGCTTTGTCTGAGTCACTCCAAAAAAACTATGTAACAGCCCTGACTCTCTGTAATTGACTCCAGATTTGTCTTTCTCTCCTCTTTTTACCCTTCTCTCTCTCTCTCTCTCTCTCTATTTCTCTCTCTCCTTACCTCCTTTTCGGTTCTCCAGTCCTTCTGTGAGCCAAGGACACCGTACGTCCATGTCCCGGAGAACAAAATCAGTTTTCATTTTATTTCACTCACACGGAAAAAGAAGATTTTTTTCGCGACTAAACTGCCGCCCGCGTGTCTCATAAATGCCTGCGTTCACAAAGCGAACGTTTCAAACAGCTATTTTCGTCGCTGTTATTTTGTTGTAATAGCGTACGCTGTCCGTCTGTGGTTTTATAAAGTTTATTAAAAATAATGCACTGGAAAATATTTAAATATGCACTAGAAAAAAAAAACATTTCGAAATGAACCAAAGGGAAGAACTTTTTATGCTGAATGTGATTAGGGATTGCAATGAATGCGCCTCTCATATTACATACTCTCTCTCTCTCTCTCTCTCTCTCTCTCTCTCTCTCTCTCTCTCTCTCGCTCGCTCTGTGTTTTTCCCTCACAGACGCACACATAACTATTTAAAGCTGACACGAATATTACAGAATTCTTTGTCTATAAGTCAATTGCGAAAGTTTTCCCACCCTTGGACACAAGAGAGAATTATTATGCATGATAGTAAGACCTTTTGTGTGTTAGATAACCAAAATTGATGAAAGTCCTGGATCTTTTCTGCTGCAATATTCCCACACCGGCGCTTTCGGATCATGAGTGCAAAAGGGTCATGGCCAGAATGTGTTTTGTTTTTGTCTTGATTATTCCCTTATGTTTCACATTGTTGCCTTGTTATAGCGTAATATACAGCCTCATTTTCTTTGCAACACTTTGCAATTCTGTGTGCGTGTTTGCAGATGAAGTGTAATTCAGTGGTTCGGTTCGTTTTTCTTTTTGTTAAAATAAAAAGTCAAGGGCGCACAAACTTTTAAACTCACCCATATGTACACTACCGTTCAAAATTGCAAATTTCTTAGCTTTTTCTACAACAATACTGGAGATTTCAAAACTATGAAATAACACATATGGGATTAGTTAATTATGTAACAACATAAACTACAACAATAACAGTCGGTTATGATTTTAAGATGTTTAGGTCAGCCTTTCTGGAACAGTTCTTGCAAGAACAGTATTGTGTCAAGTGCATTCGCAAAATCCATCAAGCACCATGATGAAACTGTCCTTCCCAGGAAAGCAAGACCAAAACGTTACCTCTGCTGCAGAGGAGAAGTTAATTTAGAGTCACCAGCCTCAGAAATCATCAATTAACAACCAGCACCTCAGATCAGAGCCGTTGTAAAGGATTTACAGAGCATAAGTAGCAGATACATTTGAGTGTTTTGAGCTGTAGTGTAGATGCTCTGCTTCGGCTTGGAGCGTTCACCATACATATTTGCACTACCTACTGTAAGAACGATTAGTCTCCATCTGGACAGTGTAGATCAGAGGTGTAATCATGGATCGGTGCGTGGCCCGGTTTTGAAATTACGGTTTGGTACGTTTTTGGTTTACTGAAGTAAAAAAAAAAAAAAAAAGCCAAAATTGTAAACATATAAACTGGCCATAATTTCCTGAACACATACAAATGAACAAAAAAGGCACATACTGCTCTTTCTAAATTTTCTAATTTGCTAATGGAACTGTTACTATTTTTGTCCAACTCAGCGAACCGTTCTTTCATGTCAGAGTGAATCTGTCATGACATAAAATGCCATCACAACAGAAGTCAACTCAGAGTTTTTACAAGTGACAGCATCAGAAATAAACAAGAAAAAATTCTTCCCTTTAAAGGTGTAATACTCTGTATCTGACCCGTCACATCAAATCAGGTATTGAGTCTTATTTTAGGTGATTTGGATTATGGGTATTTTCAGATTCCTGGTTTATTCTTGTTTCATTACCGGTTGCTGAGATGTGACCAATGTGAGTTTGTTTACAAGGAAAACTCCATCAAAATCCTATATTTATGAACCTAAAATGAGGATTATGTGATGTAATAAGAAAGACGGATCCCTCAGGCTCATTTTGACACCAGACTACCCGTAAAAATAATGCATGTTTTGCCAGTCAGCCAGGATAGCGTCCATTAAATTTTTAGGAGTAATGTTGAAAACCAGTTTCTGTTGAAGGATCAGATTGTTTTTAAAATAATTTTCACCTGTTGCACTCTATTGGCAAACTAACCTTTGCAACTTATTACCTGACTTTATATGACGGGTTAAATATACAGTACAGTACAAGTATTAGTTTTAGATTACTTAACATACAGATGTATTTTAGCAATAAGTTGTTAAAAACCACAAACAAGAGGTGTCCGGTTTCTTACTTCCTCTGTCAAACACGGCCGTAGTTGGACATGACATAATTTTCACTGGCAAATTAGCGCTTGTGATGAAGTATAGAATGATATTTTAAATCAACTTTTGTTATAATTATTTAAATGCGACCTGTAATTGCATAAAGATCGAAATCATAATATGGACCAGTCCAGTTATCTAATCGCAAATGTATTACTGGTAATATGCGCATAGTCAGGAAACCGGGGTTTTGAGTAATTTAGATGTTTTTTCTTTTCTTAAATAACTGTTGCGGTGCTATCCAGCGGTAGCTAAGTGGATAAGGTATTGGACTACTGATCGCAAGGTCCCAAGGTCAAACCCAACCACCCTGGTTGGGCCATTGAGCAAGGCCCTTAACCCTCAACTGCTCGAATGTATAATGAGATACAAATGTCAGTCGCTCTGGATAAGGGCATCTACCAAATGACGTAAATGTAAATTAGCAAACATCATCTTAAATGGATCACTTGTGCACTTTGCTGTTAGCTTCGATAAATATAATTGAATCCTAAATGTTACATTTAATCGTTACATATCAGAGTTTAAATTGCGATTGCGACGCGAGTCAAAATTATCGCAATGTGATTTTTTAAACCAAATCGTTCATCTCTAATGAAGACCAAACCTAACGTGTTGTACTGAACGAAATGAAATCGAATGCACATAAGTGCAAAATGAATGCAAAATGAATACTTTTTGATTTAACTTGTGTGCTATAACGATTTATCATCTCACTATCTGTCACTCTAAAGACGTTGGGTTCCCATTCGAGACGTGTGTGGAAGAAGCACTATTCAAAAAGCAGCAACAAAATAGGAAGTGCAAAAAAAAAAAAAAAAACATAAACTTAACCCACATGTGACCTCAGGCTTCCTCCAGAGTGCATTCAGTAGGAGGCACCTAACGATCTCGCCCTGGGTATTAGCGGGATCTCTTGGCTTCAGGCACTCAGTATAACTCATATGTAAACTCTCGCCCTCTCGGCTCTACTTGGACCGGGATCAGGTCATGAGCTCAATGGCTTGTCTGCCCTTCAGGGCACTTCACAGCAGCCATGTCCAATCTAGTCATTTTTTAAGGGGGTGGAGCTGTTCTCGTGCTGCCCTTTTGCTGTAATAATGAGTGCTATCTCCGTTCTGAGTAATTATTCATCATTACAAACACGGACATTTTTTTTCAGGATACCAGGGACAGTGCTTTATAGAGCTGGCTTGTTGCGAAACCGCTGAGTCAGAGATTTCAGGTGACTGAGTGGCGTGCAGAAGGTTGCGGAGGACGAACGGGGGGCTAGAGTGAACAGATGCTCGTGGGAGTGGCAGCTTGCCGGGTTCTTTGCAGCGAGGAAGAGAAGAAGAGAAGGGAGGAGGGAAAGGGGACAAATAGATTGCACCGGGGAAGGGCTGAAGCGAGGAAAGTGAGCGAGGGGGGTGGGGGGTATGGGATGGGGGCGGCACACGGAGCAGTTCGGCACTTGGAGAGACTGCTTATTTGAAGGGGGTAAGATGAGAGGTGGAACTCTAGAGTGACCTTTCACCTCGACAGCCCTACCCCCTCCTTGAAACATGTTCAGAGCTTAGTCAGAACAGCCACACCATCTGGAAGCGAGTAATGCAGCATCGTTCATCGTCATGAACACAATGCAACGGTGCAACATATCTACGGGCTATATTCAGAATCGGAGACTTAAATCCAAAAGTTACATAAGTGCTTATTTTGGGATGTCTGTGTGTGTGTGTGTGTGTGTGTGTGTGTGTGTGTGTGTGTGTGTGTGTGTGTGTGTGTGTGTTTGTCTGTGCAGCTGCTTGAATCGATTTTTTTTCTGGGCTTCCCATTCAGATTATGCAAATTACCAGTGTGTAAGTCACAATTCTGAGGTTGCCAGATTGTTCTTAAGTGGAAAACCAGCTGTAAATGCAAAAACTAGTCTTTAAACCTGAAAAAAAAATTAGGGATAGAAAATGCAGACTGAAAAATTGATGCGGTTTATGACACCATTCGGGAATGTAACATTAAAAGATCAAACAGACTATTTGAAAGAGAACATGACAAGCATTAAAATTATTTATATGTAACTCATATATATGTTTGGCAGCGTATTAAATGTTATTGAATCTTTTATTTCTTTGTTAATTTATATATACAATATTTGTATTTATATTAAAAAGTATATTTGTTGAATGAATAAAATAAATGCAATTTTTTTTTTGTTAAAACTCTAATGCGAAAAAAAAGGTGCCAACATTTTAAAAGATTAAATGACCGTATTTGCTATCTGAAATTTATATATGAATTTATCTTTTAATATAACTTAAAGACACTTCAAAGTGTCTCATTATCAAATTGTCATGACCAAGTTAAAATAAAGTGTCTGCCAGTGGCGGTACTATTTCTCACTTGTATGTGTAATGGGTTACTTGCACAAACACTTACACCTTATAACCAAAAATGGCACTTCTGCTTCTAGCTTGTTTATTATAATGCCAACGGTGCTATTTTATACTCCGTGTCTGCAGGAGATCTCGAAAAATGAGCGTCATCAAAAATAACCATTCATCAAATATGTACAGTAACAGCGCTTGCACAGCTCCTTTTAGTAAGCAGGGAAAAAAATCATCAACCTCTATGCTTCATCATACGTAAGCAACTAAGAAGATATGAAAATACCCATTAAAGGTGACTCACTCATTGTCTATTCCGCTTTTATCCTGTATTCAGGGTCACGGGGGGCCTGGAGCCAAACTGGTGCTAACCACTAAGCCACTGTGCCGTCCTTATTAAAGGTCCCGTACTTTTATTTCGGTAACGAATTAACACAGGTCTCAGAGCTCCCCCAAAGTGTGTGTAAATACACCCGCTGAAATCCCGCTGAGATAATGCATTTTTTAATATCTTGCTCCTCCTCCAAAATATCCATGTAAATGAGCTACTGCTGAGCCACACCCATCAAGAGAACAGCAGAGCTGAGTAACAACTCTGCAGAGGGGATTCTTCTTATATGAAGTCACAAGAGAAGGAAAAATCGACAAAACAAATGAGCGACAAAAAGCAAAGGGACTGTTATGTTTTTTTTTCTCAAATTTGCATATTTGCACACAAACACTAAACATGACTAAAAAAGAATTTTGCACAATAGGTGACCTTTAACTTTGTGAACTCACATAGCAGTAGCTAAATCACTTCTAGTTACTGTAGTTTTCGTCTAGGTAGTTAGTTCAGCTAATTGTACCTACACAGTAGTAGCGATCTGATATCTACCTTGACGGTAATTAGCTAGTTCAGGTAACACTGCAGGTGGAAAGGTGGCCTAATGGATAGCACTGTGGTCTCGCACCACCAGGGTCGAGGGGTTCGACTCCCACCTCAGGTCCGCGTGCGTCGAGTTTACTTTGTCTCCTTGTCCTTGGTGGGTTTCCTCTGGGCACTCCAGTCCCCCCAAAGTCCAAAGACATGAAGAGTACCTGAATTGCCATTTCCAAAAGCCTGTAGTGTGTGTGTCCATGTGTACTCTGAAATGGATTGCCATCCTGTCCAGGGTGTACCATGTCTAGTGCCCAAAGTCTCCTTGGATAGTCATCAGGCTTCCTGTGGCCCTGTACAGGATACAGTAAGTCCCCAACATAAGTAAGTCTAACAAACATTGTGTAGAGTATAACACAGTACAGTGTACTTACATCAACGCATTTGGCTGACACCCTTATCCAGGGCGATTTACATTCTTTTTTTATCTCACGTCTGAGCAATTGAGGGTTAAGTGACTTTGCTCAAGGGCCCAACAGTAGCAACTTGGTGGTTGTGGGATTTGAACCTGGGATCTTGTGAACTGTTGTCCAATGCCTTAATGATTGAGCTACCCCAACCCTACTTTAGAATTGTGCTGATGGTTTAATGATTCATGTTTAAAAACGACCATCGTCTGCCATCTTGTTGCCATTTTCTTGCTGCTTCTTAGCAGTGCCAGCTTAATCGCCGCTGCTTTTACGCTTGCTTCCGGACATCCTGGGATGCAAGCTGCACAGACTTGCTTTCATGCGTGACAATATGTACCAGACATGTGATCTAACATTAGCGATTGTAGGTGACCTTTAATAAAAATGGACACCCAAGTGTGAATTGTAAAACTAAAAACATGAACAAATGTTGCTGCCTTACCATGCTGTAAACAGCGCTACTAGAGACGCAAGATTCACACTACTCCAAAACAGAAATGCTTGTATGAGTGCAAGTAGTTTATTGAGACATACCTCTGTTTTACGCAAACGCTTCACAGTGTGAATCTCTTGTGAAACTACTAAAGAGTTCTGAGTTATGTGGAAGGTTCACCACTTGCATGGCGCTAGATGAGTAGAATAATAGTATAATGAAAAGAAACTCCGGGTTTCAGTCCGGGTGAGCACTGGCACTACTGGATGCTTGCCAACGCTAAACCTCCCAGGCTTGGTATTTGCAGCATGATCGCTTTGCTGGTTTAGACCCTGTTGCAGTTTGAGCTCTTTATTCACTGGCTAATGAATCATACCCAGGCAAATGCATGACTGCAAGCTTTTCTCAGTCTTAACCTCTTGAACGGGCGCCATTGTGGAAAGCGGGACCAATTTTGTCAGCAAACATGATACTGATTACAGGAAGTGGCCTAGAGATGCGACTGCGATCTGTCGTTGAGAAGGCTCGTCTTTTCCTAATTAGGTTCTGGGGCATCACAATTTATCATGTGTCAAACATTATCGCCGTGTTGGCCTATGCAGTAGTGATACCGCAGAAACCTGCAATATGCAAATTCGAACGTGCAGTGATGGCAGACATTCCAGTGATGTCTGCTTAGATTGTGACTTCACCATAATCTAAAAAAAAAAAAAAAACTTTTTTCAAGTTAAAACAGACTGATCTGATGACAGTTTCATGTATATATGTATGATCGCAAATGACTATTTTTGTCCGGACCTTTTTCTAACTTTTAAAATTACCAACAATTATACCAAGCATAACAATAGCAATGGTATTAATAAAACCACCAGAACAATATCATATGAAAGACCTTTTGTCTTTGGGAAGTGTAACGTAGGTCTTTGAGATATGTCCTACCCAGCTGAGTGAGTTGATAGAAAATTGCATGCCATGTCAAATACATTTTCAGAGGGATTTCTCACCTACATCTGCAACCAACTATCTGACCATAACAGGAAATGTGCTTCTCGTTTTTTTTTTTTTCCCTCACGTCAGTTTTCAACAGATCTTACTGTACCTGTTTCCTGTCGAGTAGACAGCTTCTTTAAAAAAAAAAAAGTCCACAGCTTGCTTTTGGGATATTTTTGGATGCACTGGTTTGATAATACTGTTTTTCATTTGAGAACGTTTTAGGCCAGAGGTGTCAAACTCATTTTAGGTAGCCGACTCAAGTGTGTTGGACTAAGTGACCAGATGTCTTTATTTATTTGGCAATTCCTTAAAAAAAAAAAAAAGCAAATCAAAAGCAAATTATAAAACATGCACATGAAATGCAGTTAGCTGGAATTATGTATCATGAATCTGTACAAAATACCCCTAGAACACTGAAATGAAATGAAGGGAACAACAGTTAGGAAATAAAGTAAAAGTAAAAAAAGTAAAAGTAGCGACTGCGTAAGTATTCACCTCCATTGCTGGAGTACCTGGAAACGCTTAGACACTAGCAGGTTTTTTGGCTACTTGTTTATTACTCTATTTTTATATATTTTGCTTACAACACAATTTTAACTGAGAACATGGATTGTAAATTAATTGCAAGCAGGTGTAATGCGGCCCCTGAGCCATATGTCTACCACCTCCTCTTTTGGGCGTACCTCACAGCTTAGTCTTAAGTCCTGTATAACTTACATTATAATCATTTAACATTCATTGGAACTTGATAGGGAATATTGAGTATCCTCAGTTTGTCCATCTGTGCAGGTTATTATATTCAGTTTTAAAGTCCTTTAAAAATATTGTGCAAAAATATTTATCCTGATTAGCGAAGTCATTATTCTGTCTTATGCACGGTTTCTGGCAGATTGTGTTGAGTGATAAAAATTTGTTTAAAGTGAAATTGAGTAGAAATGTCAGTTAGCAGCACCAGTTCGAAGGCCCCTACATCCTCCCTTCTGTGAGAACTGCTCTATTATCCTCCTGTTAATCCCTCTAATAGCAGTCTTGCACCATTAGCATTTGAGGGGCCTCTTTCTTTCGTTCACTCTCTCTCTCTCTCTCTCTCTCTCTCTCTCTCTCTCTCTCTCTCTCTGTGAATCTAGACATTTATCAGCTTGCAAGCTCCCTGATCATTAATAAATCTGCAGGCACGTCAAGCTCAGATGTGTAGCAAAGTGCTAACAAGGTCCGATCGGTTCATTCAGTTTCAATCACTATTTAATATAAGACTGAACAGCCAAGTGGTGTCTAGATTAGTGATAGGTGATTTGTGGATTTATCTTTTTTTTTTTTGGACAAATCATTTATGTGGAGAATTGATTTGCACGCAGGAATGAGAAAAAATTCAATACAACAAGAAGTACAAGACGTGTATATTATAATAGGTTTGTTGGTTCAGCTAAACTTTTGACATTAACATTAAAACAACAAAAACATTGTTTGATTATTAGCTATTGTTTAGCTTTTTGCCAAAAGGTAAAGTCTTGTATAGAATAATAAAATAGGTCCTCTTTTTTTATTATTATTATTATTATTATTATTATTATTATTATTACTTACTTACTTACTTACTTACTTACTTACTTACTGGCCAAAGGTTCTTATTTGTCCAACCAGAAATTTATAAACCGGGTATTCAGCAGGAATTCCTGATTGTTAAAATGTTGTGGTATCATAAATTTGGCAACAATCCAGATGTTACATTTACATTTACAGTATTTGGCAGATGCCCTTATCCAGAATGACTTACATACTGTAAGTGCTTTGAAGTTCACTAACTAGAAGTTCCAAACACTGTTTGCCAAAAACACCATATTATGGTAAAGTAATTTGGGAGCCACGTTGCACCTCATAGAAATAAAACAGGGAGGTAACATCGCATTAGCACTAAGAGATGCGTGACATGAGATATACTGTACATGCAGTGCTCGGGAAGCTGTTGTGTCCGTTCCGATCTCCGATCGGAATTTTAAACCCTGTTAGAAACTTAATGGACCGTGGCTGTAGTTGGACGTTGTGCAAAAGATTGTTAATCAGCATAACTGCTCCGAATAACGTTTCAAGTTTCATTGTTTTGAGATTTGCATTTGGAACATTGTGTTCAAACATCTTTTTATCCAAGTCATTCTAACTGTCAAAAGCAACATTGTGTCAAAAACCACCCGACGTCGAAGGTCATGGCGACGTTCTTACAACCAAATGCAGGTCAGTTCCTGCTGGGTGTCTACAAGATATGATACAAGTTTTAAACATTTCAAAAATGTTTCAATTTGACATCCAAGGAAAGCAAATTTAGACCCAACATACAAAATATATTGTAAAATGGGAAGAAAAATTGTTTTAAAATTCAAATCAAGCTTCTGGTGTCTATCCACCAATACCCCAAGGTTAAACGAGAACGTGATTAAAATGTTTAGCAGGTATTCACCAAATTCTAAGACGGTTAGGTTGTAACAATAATTAAAAAAAAAAAATAATTCCTGCAAATAGAACCATGTACTGTATGTAAACTTAATATTTTACTTTGCCAATGTCATTTGAATATCCTCACTCAGCATTTACAGTTTCAGGCTACAACAAACTGTTTGCGCAGGGTTATATGGAAATTTTAGAAATGTTAACCAAAATAACCACATCTTCTGAAACCAAAGTGCCTTTTCAAAAGAGCGATTTCTGTGAAACTATGACTAAAAGCTACTACAGTTTATCAGTAGAAACATCATCATTCTATGATTTAAGACTTATTTTTACATATTAGGGAAATATTAGAAAATATAAAGTCAGGACTATTAGAAATACTTTGAATATTTTTTTTTTTTACTGCTTTACTTCATAACATATCCATAAAAGCATTAGTATTTAAAGAGAAGTTTTTTTGGGGGAACTGGGAAGTGTGTCAGACTGTTAAAGAGAATTCAAAAAGCAGCAACACATGCGCTTTGGCCCAAGCATGCCCCCACCTCCAATGCTTAAATAGGCCTCAGGAAGCGCGCTGGCGTCAGCTCTAGGGCTTCTCCGGTCAATAGCAGCTTTGTGTGTGGCGACACACCCCCCACCTTGAAGCTCCAGCTAGTGGCCGGAGCGAGGAAGTGCTCAGGGAGAGGATAGGAACAGCTCACTTCCATCAAGCACATGTTTGTGTCAGGAGGCAGATGACACATGATATGTATTTTGAAAGGGAGAATAAAAAAGAACACAGCGTATGGAATGATACGACCTGAGTTATAACTAGTTTTAACTTTAAATGGGAATCAGTGGCGTGGTTTGACCTGGTGAGAAGTAAGCACAGTGGCTTGCCGTGTTGTAATGACAGGAAAGAGCCAAACCCTCAGCTAGGGTTGAGTGCAGAGCTTATCATATAACAAAAAAACAAAAAAAACAAGAACTATCATTGCCTGTTGAAATAATATGTTAAAGTTTATGATAACATTTTATAGAGCCGAATAAAAAAAAAAGCAAAACAATAAATTATATAATTAAAGATAAGATAAGATATACCTTTATTCATGCCACAGTGGGGAAATTTTTTAATTACGGTAGCAAAGAACAGTGTGCAAACATAAAGTCGTGACAGTTCCGTGTATAAATACGAAAAAGAGAAAAATCGACATTATCAAAACAAATATTTATAAACAGTACAGTGTATAATTATAAAAGAAGGAAAATTTCAGTCAAATCAAATTGCACTAGATAATATAACATTGCAGAACAAAAACTATATAAATATAAATATATAATTTATATTATAAATTACATAATTTTTATCCATCAATATTAAATTTGTTTTCTCATGCCCCGCTAACTAAGAATGTTATTAAAAACCCTGGAGACTTAGGGCACAAGACGAGGGGTACACGCTGGACAGGGTGCCAATCCATCATACACACGAACCCGGACTCCGGAGGTGCAAGACGACAGTACTAACCACTAAGCCACTGCCTAATGTATACATATGCATACATATACATAATTATTCTGATAATAATAAGCCACTTACTTACTTTCAGTAATTGCGGTATACAGGCCAGGGTTGCGTTTTTTTATCTACTAAATTTGAATATTTTAAAATATCTGTTAAGATCATCTCTTAACCATATGAAAAAAAAAGAAAAAGAAAAGAAAAAAAATCATCTACTACAGCTTATGAAAAAAATACATAATTCATTCAATCTTATATTATATTATATTATATTATATTATATTAACCCTCGCCTATAAATAACTTTATTATAATTTATTATAATCATTAATAATAACAATATCAGATAACCATTGCAATTTGGTCAGAACAACGTTTCGATGACTCTCACCATCGGGACAATATTGTTTTTGAATGACAGATCATGTGTACTTTTTTTTTTTTTTATGAAAGAGCTAAATTTATGTAAAATACCATTCAATCAATATACTGCATAAACCGAAAATCTTTCCTTTTTAAAATAGAATTATAGTGCGATATATTAGCATGTTAACTAGCTTTTTTTTTTTTTTTTTTTTTACGAATTCTCCATTCCCCATTCGGAGATCTGATCCAAGAATTTCCTGCTGATTCTCAGATCCCGATCCTGATACTGGATATCCGAGCCATCTCTAAACTCAAGAGTACACTCTCGCTTTTAACACCCATGCACTCTTTCAAAACGCATTCCTCCTGTTTTTTTCTTCTTCTTCTTCTTTGAAGCGCGGGATTCAAACAGAGAGCATGGAAGTGAATATCAGTTAGAGGCTTGTCAAAACGGAAAGGTAAAGATAGTGCTTTTGCACAAACGCCAACTCAAGCTGCGTCTACCAATTTTGCAAGCACAGAGCTCTTACAGATAGTGATCTGTCACTCTTTTTCTTTTTTTCTTTCTTTTTTTTTCCCCCTCCCACACAAAAAACACACAAACCTCAAACAAGAAAAGGCGGAACCAGTCCGCGAAACAGAGCCATTCTTTTAACCGTATCTATTAGTCGAGGACAGAAGATATTGCCTATGACATGTCTACGTGTCCGGGACGTTGGAGATGTAATTTGCACACAAATCACTTCTGCACATTACAATATCTCATCTGCGTTAGGTATGCTTTATGTGACTTCAGCTCATACGCAAAACCCACACACAGACATGTGCGCACTTGCAAATAGTGTGTACGCGGCACGCTCGCCAGTGCTAGCACCACAGTTTAATAACACAGAAGTGAAACTGTGTTGCAACCTCATTCGGCAATGCTGCCTGTCGCGTGGGATTATCCATCCAGCTCGGTATGAGGGTGCTATCTCAAGATGCACTCAGGGTGATAAACAGCTTGACCTCCACAAAGAGGGAACTAAAAATCAGTGGATGATTTGACTGTGTGGGTGAATCCATAACATAATTGTAATGGGGTGCCATTTAGATCTTAAAAAACACACACAAAAATACTAAAAAAAACAACATAACATTGAATTTTTTTTGATTGATTGATGATTGATTTAGTCAATAATTACATTCAATCTATACTTTTGTTAAGTTTTACTTTGAACCTAATCTGCATGTCTTTGGGAGGAAACTAGCGTACCTGGAGGAAACCTACCAAGCACATGGAGATCAGGCAAACCCCATGCACACAGACACCGAGGTGGGAATTGAAACCAGAACCTGGAGGTGCAAGGCGACAGTGCTAACCCGTTAGCCACCGTGCTGTCTCCGTATGAACAGTTTGACAGCGAAATTAGATAACTCTCAATTTTTGCAGTTTTGATGACAAATTTTTTCTTCTTTTTTTTTTTTTTTTTTTAATGAAGCAAATATTGCAAACTGATAGAAAACTTTTTGTGCATGCTTTATTGACTCATAAGGCTGTTAAAAAGCACAAATGCCAAAATATTTTGTCAAAACTGTGTTTGTGTTATGTAAGTGTGGATTTTGTAGGTTTTTTGAAGAGATCTAACTCCACCTCCCCCAGTTTTGGCACCATGGAGAAATCAGCCTGCAGTTGTGTTTGTGGTCCTTTAGCGATGCAGTTTAGTATCAATAATAATACGTTTGTTCATTTCGAATTCAAATATGGCAAAATCGTGCTTTGATTGAAATTTTGTAGTGAGTCAAACAAAAAGCAAATTGGATCAAGGAAAAAAAAATTGTTGCGCACAAAACCGTTTCAATTCCAAAGATTGTTAAAGATAATGAGAAAGATTCTAAAAGTTATAAAAAAAAAATACAGCATCTTCAACCTCCTCCTCCACCACCAGTTTAAATTACGGTTTATAATTCCGACTTTCTATTATACTGTAGTATAGGTATGCACCATCTGACCAACAGCTTCCCACACACAGCATGTGCATCTCACGTCTCTTATACACAAATCACTTGTGCATATTTTAAGCTTTGTAAGGTTATGCTTACACTGCAGCATCCTACATAGTTTTGCTAAATATATGGCATATACTGTAGCATATGCAAAGTATAAAGCATGAAACACTTAGGATGTGAGCGGTCAAGACATTCATTCAACGGGATTGACAAAATGATGATATTATCTATTAAGGAACTGAGGAATTACGGAATTGCTTAATGGTAAAGGTCAGACTTTTTTCAAAGCTTTGGCTTGCATGTTTAATGTCAAGTTTCAAATACCAAAAAAAAAGTGTCCCAAAATTTATGGACCTGGCTGTATGCTCTTCCGGATCAGCAGGTTTTGAAGAATAAAGGATTTCATATTAAATATTGATTGCCATGTAGCAAGGCGGCACGCTGGTGTAATGGTTAGCACTGTCGCCTTGCAACGCCAGGGTCGGATTCGATCCCTGTCCAGGCTTGATTCCCATCTCTGTGTGCATGGAGTTTGCATGTTCTCCCCGTGTTTGGTGGGTTTCCTCCCACAGTCCAAAGATATGCAGGTTAGACTAATTGTGTGGTGCCCTGTGATGGATTGGCACCCTGTCCAGGGTGTACCCTGCCTTGCACCCCAAGTCTCCTGGGATAGGCTCCTGGCCCCCGTGACCCTGAATCACAACTTATTCTGTTATCTTAATATCGTTATTATTATTTAAAAAAAAAAAAACATTGAAGTTCACAAAAAGAAATCTTTTTGGCCACCACTCTGTATAACACTGAGGCACCGCTACAGTGCTACAGCGGAGCCAATCGCTTGGGGCCCCCAAGTTTTTGAAGAGGAAGGCTGAGAATCAAGTCCATGTAAAATGTCAAACCTAAACGCGCACAACTGCGCCAAATCCTCTCATGGCTATTGTACAATGCAATACCAGAAACCCTGTCTAAAGAGCGCCGTGTTTTTTGTCTCACTAACAAGAACATACATGTCTGGAGGGGAGAAAAGAAACAGAAAACAAGAATAGAAGAGCTCTCGTAAGTGGTGGAGGTAATTAAAAAGAAAAGAAACAACTAAAAGAAGCAAAAAAACTGTAGATTAAGCCGTAAAGTAAAATCACGCTAGTTTGACGCCATTTTGGCAGGTGAGCAATAAAGAAGAATGAAAAAGAAAGAAAGAAAAAGGTCCAGTTGCATTTTCCTGCCTGGGACTCAGCTTTTTCAGACGTGAGCTCAAAGAGGAACGTGATTGGCTAGCGAAGCTGTGATTGATAGGAGAGACAGACAGCATGCCATCCTTGCATCCATCAGGTTGGCTCCTTTATCACCTGGCACAGGTTTCGAGAACGATTATAGTTAGAGGAATGTTAAGCATCATGCACCAGTTTCTCATTTTATTGGATGAGTGGAGAATCTGAATTATATCCAGTGTTTATATCATACTGTGGTTTCGACCCATTTATTGATTACAGAGCTTCAGGAGGAAAAAAAAAAAAACATGGCTTCTTAGGAATTCAGAACTGACAAAATGTTTACATTTGCCGCTACGGCGCGGTTGCTTTTCTGCGAGCTAGTGGTGTATTTATATCAGAAGTAGGAGCGTGAGGCGTTCTGTTGCTAAGCAGTTTTTGCCCGGCGAAGTTTGATCCCATATGCTCGCTTAGCTCCATTAAGCTGCTAGGTTTGTGATTGTAGCTTAATGCGTTGTGTTGAATGTTAATTCAGGGCCGGTTTTGGATGGAGCGAGATGACGACTTGGCATTAAGGGAAGGAGAAAGAGGGAATGATAAACAGAGAGACAGAGAGAGAAAGAGAGAGAGAGAGAGATCATGATGAAAATCTACAGTGGAGGGAGAAAGAGAAGTGTGTGTGTGTGTGTGTGAGGGAGGGATGAAGAAAGAGGCAGCAGGAGTGCTGGAAGCAGCGGAGGAAGGAGGGAGGGGCAGCGTCGAAAAACGAACGTTGAGGATCTGTGTGTTCTCGCTGGCCGTGTTTCCATGGTTACAGGGGAATTCTGGCGAGTAAGGAAATTTCATTCACTCTGGCGTGGAGAGGGAAAAAAAATGGAGGGAAATATCAACAAAGCGCAAAGAACGTGACAACCCTTGAGCCACCTTCAGAGATATGCGCGTGCAGCAACCCTTTCCTGGCCCCTCCTGCCCACCCGCTGTGTGTGTGTGTGTGTCTGAGTGTGAGTGTTCATGCATATGCTTTTATGCATATTCACCTAGATGAGGTATTTGTCCAAATGTATGCTAATCTCTGTATATTTATGCAGACCTTGGCGCCGGTGCTGCTTGTGTTTATAGTTTTGTGTGTATCTTTGTCAGGCTTTATGTGCCTGCCACCACCCTTTAAGCAAACACACACCACACACACACACACACACACACACACACACACACACACACACACTCAGCAAATGCCCTCCAGGTATAGGCTGGACAAAAAGGTCTAACTACCACACACGCACACACACATACACACACACACACACACACACACGTTGCAATTGCCCATCAGCATCAGTTCCGTTCTAAAGATTTCAGCTTTACAGTTTTTTTTTGTTTTGTTTGTTTTTTTTTTGTTCAAAGAATGAGCAGTGGGCGGAGCTAACATTAGGGGCGGGGCTAGCCGTTAATTCCTTAAACACGTATCTCATTACAACATGCAAAACCAGACTATTATTAGTGCTGTCAATCTAGTTGTTAATCACAGTCATAGTAATCTGACGATTAATCACAATTTTTAAATACTCAGATTTACTTGTATTATAAACATGCAACGTTTGAATAAAGGAATGCATAACAAACTAGTTAGAGGAAACAGATGATGCAGTTTTATAATATCTCAGACACTAATATTTAACAAATGTTATAGTAAAACCTCTCGAACGGGGCCGGCACTGTGGCGGGATTCTATGGGGGTGTGGCAACTCACACAAGGCTGGACTTCAGCCCGGATCCTCAGATCCGAAAATTAGGATAACCTATTCTATCCATCTAGAAGCCTTTTATAATGAAACTTGCCGTTCAGCACATCTGGTGATGTTTCCTCAATCATCATAATATTCTGCCTTAAACGTGCCATTATCACACACAGCCGGGTGACCGCACTGTGATTATGGCAGGCCATTAGGGTCAAACTTGGTCATGTGATTAATTAGCCTTTATGGGTTAAACATTTTAGATTATTAACATGCGTTCACGTGTTAATATTGACAATTATTATTATTATTATTATTATTATTATTATCTGTTGAAGCAGCACAGAGTGGCTTTCTGATCACTTTATTTGGAACACATGTTTATTCATGCACATATACAATCAGACCAGATCACCAGGGATGTGACCTCTTGGGATTGTCACACACCGCGGCCTCTAGATCATACGCAGATAGGGTGCAAGAAAATAAATAAATAAATAAATAAATATACATCTAATAGGGTTCAGCTAAGTGACAGAATTACCTTGAGGTCAAAGGTCGAAGGTGAATGGCAAGGCTAGGTTGCGCTGACATGAAGGCTAACGCAAATATTCGACCATGGCGAGCTGAAAAGCATCTCAGAATGGAATGAAAGTTACTAATTGTGTGTGTCTGTGTTTGCAGTGGTGGAAGAAGGACTGTGGGAATGTGGGCTTTCCTATGAGTGCAGGACACTCCTCTTCAAGGCTGTTCACAACCTACTGGAACGGTAAAGTTGTAATGTGCAGACACACACACACACACACACACACACACACACACACACACACACACACACACACACACACAAAACCAAGCACAAATACACACTTTCCATCATTCCTCTATAACCCAGAGGAGTTCACATTTATGACACGTTTCTTGTAAATTGCTCTGTAATTCAGCAGAGCAGAATTTCTGGCCCTAGTGGCTTTAAACTTCCCACACCCAGTGACTCACTCGTAACAACACCCTTTGAAGTAATTTATCGCTCCTCTGTGTTGTTTCCAGGTGCCTCATGGACAAGGACTTTGTGCGCATCGGCAAGTGGTTTGTCAAGCCTTACGAGCTTGAAGAGAAGCACCTGGGCGCCAGGTGAGTCCTTGCCTAAATTGTCAAGAAGACATCCAGTACCTTGGAACACGAGCTAAACAATAAGATAGTAAAAAAAAAAAAAAAAAAAAAAAACTTACAATAAGAAAGAGGTATCACATGACAGACCTTGTGGTTCTACAGAAACAATCCATGCGAGGGAGTTCACTCATTATAACCACATATTAATTTAATAAGGATGGGAAAAATATCGAAATTTGAAATATCCTGAAATTTTGATATGTGTTGCGATTTGTCTCCTTGCACAAGAAGCTTCAATTATTTGCAATTTAAATAACAGAATTTAGCTGCTGTGGGAAATATGTGCACAACACACAGGTGCGAAAACCACAAACATAAGCCTAACATACAGTACATTATTAAGGCGTTATATTTCACTCTGGTATGAGTCACAAAAAGTCTTTTTTTTTTGCATGTACAGTAAACGAGTTGTGTTTGCTCAAACGCTCTCTCTCTCTCTCTCTCTCTCTCTCTCTCTCTCTCTTTTTCTCCTGTGTACTGGCACGCTCTTAATATAGCTCTCATAGCATGTCTCGCACAACCTAACACGTGCCAAAACCAGCTAATCAGAAACTGGAGGAAGTTCATTCTGATTGGATGTTTCAGTTCATCATGCAGACACATGCGATCAGCTCTACACTACACTCAGGCAGCGTTTCATCACTTTTAATTAAGTTAATAAGATATATAACCTTCTTTTAGAAGCTTTAAACTTCTAAGGTTTAAGCTTAGCATGGCACATAGCCAATTGCACCACTTCTTTCTATCGTGTGGTCAGTGAAGCGAAGATACGTCACTGGTTCCGTGAGTGAGTTAAATGTGCTCAAAGGGTTTTTGGAGAATGTTGAAGCCCAGAAAAGGACATTTACTCTGTCGTTGAAGTCACTCCAGCCATAATAAATGATGATATGCGCCACTTAAGGGCTGTGATACAGTTTGTAAATGGGGTGAAGCAGAGAAATAACTTGTACACAAGTTGCACAACATGAGATGCATAAATGGAGATGTATTATTGATTAATATAAAAAAAAAAAACATACTTAAATAATCACAGACACAACTGCAGGCTGATTGTGACATTGTGACAAAACTGTGTGAGGTGGATGTACAGCTTTTTGAAAATCAATCACACGAAATTCACACTGATGTAACCCGTTCAGTTTTTATGTCATCTTTTGCCATTTGTGCATTTTAATACCAGCCTTGTGACTCAAAGAAAACATCAACAAAATATTTGATGTCAGTTTACAATGCTTCTTGCTTCGTTTGAAAAAGTCAAAACTGTAATAATGGATTTATCTCATTTTGCTGTCATATATTATATCTTATACTTTGCTGTGTATTTCACTCGAAATGAATTCAGTTTAAAAAGTTTTTGTTACTTGGTATATAATTATGGTTACATTCCTCCTGTATGTTTCGCACCTTTTCCGCTCGAACATTGTTGAGATCGACGAGAGCTCGTCCCTGGAGATGAAACACTCGAGGTGTCGTCTTTGGAGTGAGAGCATTCCCACCTCTCGCCGCTCCTCAATGACAGTCCTCAGCAGCGTAGTGTCAGAGCAGTTCGCACCATGTGGCAGAGGAGTTTGCGAGCGTTTAGTCGTTCCCCAGAGGCACCGGTGGCAACAAGTTCGCAGGTGGGGGTGCCACTCGTGGCAGAGTGTGTGACGAGAATGACAGTGTGCTAGGGGTTGGGAGGGGTGCCAGACGGTCCAAGTGTGTGAGAGTGGAAGGTGTGTGTGCTGCAAAAGAGATAATGGAGGCAGATTAGTAGCCTGTCAGAGCAGCTCATTTCAGTGATTGTGACTTGTTTGAGTTTTGACCCCTTATTATTAAATCTTATTTATTTATTGTTTTTGTAGTGAGACATTTCTGTGGTCTTCAATTTTTTCTCTGGAACTTGCCTGGACTTTTTCCAGCATAATACCTGGGACAAAACACACACACACAGACACACACACACAGAGGAATAGTTTTCATTTCACTACATCGAGAATTTTTTTTTATACCTGAATTCCAAAAGTGAAACTTTCATATATTCTAGAATCATAAAAATTCTAATAAATTATTAGTGGCATGGTCCTTACAGCATGGTGAAATGTTTTTTTTTTTTATTTTTTTTTTTACCATATATCCCAGTTACGAAGCTGAGTTCAGAGCTCAGGATACAGCGCCCTTAGAGCTGATGGGGTTAAAGGCCTTGCTCAAGGGCTCAGCAGTGGCACATTGGAGGTGCTGGGGCTCGAACCCTCGACCTTCCTTTCAATAATGTTTGAACCAAAGTGAAATATTACAAGCCTTTTTTTTCAATTATTACAGTATCTCAAAATGTCTGAATATTTCATTTTGAGTTCGAGTAAATTACGGTCCTATTCGTGTAAACATTTGTGTATCTCTCAGTCCAGTTCAGTAAACACAGTGAATGGGGAAGACTGCTGACTTGACAGATGTCTAGAAGACAATCTCCGACACAAGGAGAGTAAGCCACAGAAGGTCATCGCTGAAAGGGCTCGCTGTTCACAGAGCGCTGTATCAGAGCATATTCACGGAAAGTCGACTGGAAGGAAAAAGTGTGGTAGGAAACGATGCACAAGCAACCGGACCGACTTAACCCTAACAATATGTTGTTATATACAGTATAACAACGGAAAATACGTGCTTGTTGTAGAGATGTTTATTTAACCTTTACAGATAAAAGGAGTCTCCAGTGTCAGTGGACGTTTTCCTGCCATGGGAATATTTTCAGCATGTAGACTTGTTGCGTGTTTTGGTTTCTTTATACCGTGACGTGATGTCATTTAAGTATTTAAGTGAAAACAGGCTCGAACTGGGATATTGGAAAATAATTATCTTCTGCACGTCAGACAAAACCAGGACGGCATGATGTCTTAGTGTGTGTGCTTGGTCGGTTTCCTTTGACAATCCAAAGACATGTGGTGTAGATTGACTGGCGTATCCAGATTGTCTAGAGTATGTATGTACTGTACATGTGTGTGTGTGTGTGTGTACGTGTGTGTGTGTGTGTACGTGTGTGTGTGTGTGTGTGTGTGTGTGTGTGTGTGTGTGTGTGTGTGTGTGTGTGTGTGTGTGTGTGTGTGTGGGTGGGTGTGTGTGTGTGTGTGATGAATTGGCACCCATTCGGTTGTTCCCCACTTTATCGCCTGTGTTTTACTTCTATTAGTATCTAATTATTTATAGATAATAATACAAGACCATATTAGGGGCTTGATTAAACGGCTATTTTTAATATAAGAAATATTACGTTTCATCCTGATGCAAGTTTCTAAACTTGTTTATCATGATGCTATTGCTATAAATGACACGAGCATTAGAAGTATGCCTTTTCCTCAGGAGATCCTAATGATATCCTGAGAGATTTTGTTCGTTCTCGTGTAATAAATAGCACAAACACATGATTGCGGTTATCTTCCCACACTTGTTTACTGATAAGATTGAATCATTCATTGTATTGTTCTCTCTCTCTCTCTCTCTCTCTCTCTCTCTCTCCACACACAGCAATAAAAACATTCAACATGCTTTTACTGTACAGTATAAGCACTACTGTTTCTGTCCGATTTTGCCCTTACGTAAGAGTCTCTTCTAGCGTATTGATGACTGTTACATTTGATAACAGTATAAAATAAATGTTATCTGTTAAGTACATGTTTTGTTTTTTTTCCCAGAAATTTACAGTAACAAAACATTTTCTGAGAGAGGAAGGGCTAAGCAACATGAAAGCAAATTTTTTTTAAGCGAGCTGGACTGGCGTAATGGTTAACGGCTGAGCAGATGTTGTAGAGCACAGAGGAAATGGTATTGCAGGTTTTTTTTTTTTTTTCTGGACTCATTCTGTCTTTAGAAAGACAAAAACATTTCCAAAGAAAGAACAGAGAACACAAAGGCATTTTAGTGATAGCCATTCACACAGCTAATAACATTAAGGGTAGTAAATTAAGAAATCCGGGAGTGATTCAAACCATCACTAATAACTGGCACTGAATTAGAGCTCCCTTCATGCCCATGTGTTAGGAGTATCAAACATTGACTGGAATTCAAGCATAACATGTTTTTTTCGGTCAGACCATAACCCTAACCCTATCTCAGTGGTTAAGGTGTTGGATTGCTGACCAGAAGGTCCAAGGTTCAAATCCCACAACCACCAGTTTACTACTATTGGGCCCTTAAACAAGGCCCTTAACCTCAACTGCTCAGATGTATAATGAGATTTTTTTTTTTAAAAAGGAAGTCGCTTCGTCTGTAAATTGCTGTAAATCCTGTATCTTGACAGCAGCTTATATAACTGAATATGAAAAGGGACTGTATGAACACATATGGTGCAACTCCTGGCCAAAACTGAACTACTGGGATTGCAGGGTAGTGCTGGTTCCAGGATTAAAAAATAATGCGAGGCTTGCACCAAGAAGGGAATCGAGTGTCCAACCTCAAATGAAGAAAGAAGAAAAGCAGCAGCAACAACAATCTAAAGAGATACAGATAGTAGAAGGTTCATAGGGCATGTCAAGTTAAATAAGAAAGTTTCATTTGATACATTTTGTCGAAATTGGTAATGACGTAGAGTCAGCATTGTCCCACGATATGGTCGCCTTCCACATCCTAAACATCCTTAAAGTTCAGCTGCAGTCTTGTCTTGTGTCGTCACTCTCGGTCTTCTAAATTTAGGCCGATCAGCAATGGAACCAGAAATGGTGTTCCTGGCAACATCAAGTTGAAGCATCCGATGGCCCTCTCTCTGGTAGCGTTGTCTAAACAGGACATTATAGAGTGAAGAAACAACACGCAATCAGATTGATTGAGACGCTTGCTTACTTTTGTTACCAAGGCATGTCAGCTGGACACAATCACATGGGACATTTCGTGCACGTGCACGATGCCCCTTGAGGTTAGGTTATCAGCGATAGGAGCAACTGTCTACTGAGCATGACATGTGTACGTAATCATGTGTACAAATACATGTGTACAAATACAATTGTAGATTAGATTTCGGGGATTTTGTAACAAAACAATAATTTATTTATTTTTATCGTATAACATTTGTTTTGTCCATGACAGAGAGTTTTTGCGACAGAAATCTGTACGTCCTTAGTAACTGCCTGGTCAGGTTTGAGGTGGCTTAATTTAGAATGCTAGTGTGATTATATTTTTGGAAATAGAATCACGTAAATTCTGTTGGAAAATATATATTTAAAAAAATTAATAAATAAATAAAGGAATTCTGCAACAGATTGATTTGGAAAATAAAGCAATCTCTAGTTGTGACAAGTCGATGTATCTAATGACAAACTGCCATTTCTACCGAAACACACGTGAATTGTGTTACAACTTTCTTGTTGAAAAAATTCTAAATCACACTTCGAAAATTACGTGATAAATACTTTTACGTTACGTCTACGTTCCCAGTTTAATTTAGGTTTTTTTTTTTCATATATCAAAGCAACAAAGTAAGAGTTTGTGTAAATGCTCGGTCTGAGGAGGCGATTATTTAGAAATCATGGTTGCCAGACCAGATCAGGTTTAAATCCTTCCCAGTGAACCACAAATGATCTCAGACTGGATTTAACATATCAGGATAATTATTTGTTTCTGAGCTGGGAGAAGCAATCTGGCAACCCTAATAGAAAAAACATTCCACTGTGATAGTATACAGTAAATAAATGATGGAGTGACTGGAGCGTGAAATGAAAGGTGAATGAAATATACAGTAAGTGCGAGGATAAGATTGGAGGATAAGGGGACTATCCTTAGTTTGGTCTCAACAACGCAGCAGGAGATCAGAACATGTCTCTTTTTCTCTCATTGTTTCTCTCTCTCTCTCTTTCTCTCCTCTCTGCATTTGACTCGCTTTGAACAATAAGGACTGATGTTTATCCCTTACGGGAGAGGTGCGTATGCGACGTGGAAAGTGAAATGAAGACGCGTTTTGGCGAGGGGTGAGGGGTGATGGCACTGTCGGAATGTTTATGTTCGTAGAGAGTGTGTGTGAGCATATACGCAGGAGTTTTCTTTGTGTGCACGTTGTATGATTGGGGAGGGATTGTGTGAATATCAGAACAGCAGTGGCGGGAAGCTGAGATTTGCTGCGCTTCCCCGCTGAGCCGCTCGAATGGGGAGAGCTCTGTCATTAGGGTATGTAGAGGAGGGGGATGTTAAACCCACCTGATTCTTCTCTGCTTTGACAGCTTTGTCTGTGCCACACTATCAGCTGCTGCGCCTCCTGCAGGGTCCAACACAGAGCCAAGCAGTGAATTATTGAGCAGCCTGAGAGAGAGCGAGAGAGAGAGAGAGAGAGAGAGAGACACACACATGCCATTCCTTAACACTGAGAAATCTGAATGTGCCAAAAATATGCACACGCCACACTCACTATCTGTCTGTTTTCTCTTCTCTATTTATGATCCTTTTTTCTTTAACACGAGAAAAAACATTATACTTCATTCTTTATTCGTTATAGATTTCTTTATTAATTAAACATAATCGTCTGCAATAACGTCTATCATGTAACTTCATTTATAGAACGCTTTTTATTAACTTTATAGTGTTGTACGATAGCTTTATCATACATCATACAAGTAAACTGAATGAAACTCAATGAAAAACGACAATTAATTGCAAAATAGGTTATGAAATAATTAAGGAAATAGATCAAATAATAATAATAATAATAATAATAAATATGAAAAATGAGAATCATTCCTAAATGTAGAGATAAATAGACTAAAATGAAACGCATGATTGAAAAATAATGAAATATCTAATGAAAAAATTATGAAATATATAAAAGGAAAATTCACGTTAAAATGAAAATATAAATATATATTTCTTGAGACTGAATTTTTTTTTAAACCTGATTAAGATTTAAAAGATTATTAAAATAGTGTACTGATTTTTGAACCTATTTTTGAATGAGTCAGATTTTTTCTGTTGTTTTTTCATTTTTTTCCTTTCCACTAAACATGCAAGTTTTTTTTATTTCCCTTTTTTTCTACTCATTTGTAGTCATGTCTTTCATTTCTTTTCTTTGCTTTTTTACCATGTTTTTTTTATCGTCTTTATAGACATTTGTACCACTTTCTTTTAAAAACACATATTAATTCAGATCTTGTTTTTTTTGTTCAGTAAACCCCAATTTTAAAAAAAAAATGGTTCATAATATTTATAAACACTTGTATTGGTTCATAATTGGTGATCTAGTTTATTAGTAATATAAATTGGTTAGAATGGTTAATTGGTAAATTGTTTAGGTGAATTGTTACACGCAATATTCTGAGCATGACTTAACTACCTGAATTCATGTCCTATTAGCGTATAATTAGCATTCCGTAATACCTGTATGTGCTAGGTGACCTCTAAATACATCCTATATCCTCAAATTCTACTACGTATCGTCATATACATTTTAACATAGTAATTCTTTAAAGTGAAATTTAAATGATGTTTAGTTAATACTATGTAGTGATATCTTTCATCAAAGACAAGACAGTTGAGCCAAAAGTATCATGACCATGACTGTCACACATACATGAGGTTCTTCCTCAAATTGTTACCAAAAAAATTGATGCACGTCAGTGTATAGAATGTCTTTGATTGCTACATTGTTGTTTGTTACGGGTTCTCCTTTCTTGAATTAAAGAGCACAAACCTGTTCCAGCATGACAAGTCGAGGAACTCGAGTGTCCTACACAGAGCCCCGCATTTAATCCCACTGAACACCTTGGGAATGAATTGGATCGCTGACTGCACCCCAGGCCTCGTCACCAACACCAGTGCCTGAACTCACTAATACTCTTGTGGCGGAATGAACGAACATCCCCACAGCCACACTACAAACTCGAATGGAAAAACTTTCCAGAAGAGTTATTTTTATTATAAAAGCAAAAAGGGACCAACATGCTTAAATTATGGTGTAGTGGTTAGCATCATGGCCGTGCACCTCCAGGGTCGAGGGTTCGATTCCCACCTGTGGTCTGTGTGCATAGAGTTTGCATGTTCTCCCTGTGCTTGGTGGAGTAATTTGGTTTCCTCCCACAGTCCAAAAACATGCAAGTTAGGTTACTTGGCGTTCCCAAATTGCCTGTAGTGTGTGTAGAGTGTGTGTGAGTATGTGTATTGGTAACCTGTCCAGGGTGTACCCTACCTTGTGCCCAGAGTCTCCTGTACAGTGTTGTCAGGTGTCCACAAACCTTTGGTCAAATAGAGTGTTTTCTTTAATGTATGTAACAAATACTGCCTTCTGGCATTCTTCATGTTCAAGCATACAATTCATAATATAAGGAAACATGCTTTGCTTTTTATTATTACGCATCTCTTACATAACTCTGCTCCGTCCAGTAAATCGCACAAACACAGCCTACATTTGTAGCAATACCAGTAATGACTTACATAAATATTTCTCCATAATCCCACCCTGTGAGTCACATTACTAATCCACAAACTCAATTACCCAGCGTCCATTTCATCGCGAGGCTCGCGGCTCAGAAGCAGGAGGCGCTGTAACCCCTGTAACGCTTAGTTAACTTTCATTTTCCCCCCATCGCCCAGAGCGTGAGGACTACCAGCACATCTCTGAAGAGACGCCGCTTTCCCCACTCCTCCTCCTTTCTTACCTCGCTCCCTCCCTCGCTCCCTCCCTCTTCCCTCCAGACCTCCTCTCCTCTGACTCTCTCCCTCCCTCTTTCCCCTCCTTTCTTTGTGTCTGGCAGTGCGCACTGCACTGTACGTTGGTAACAGATTGCATCAGACTCCCAGAGAGAGGGAGAAAGGGAGAGAGAGAGAGAGAGAGAGAAGTAGAAAGAAGACAAGAAAATAGCCTTATAAATGGATTGTGCTGATCAGGATAAACATGCTTTTAAATATGAACACAGGACGTACTGTAGAGAAGCATATGTGCACAGAGTTAGCAGTACAGTAATGTGTTAGTGGTGATGGGAAAAAAATGTGTAGAAAATATGGAAAAATTTTAAATACTGTACAATACTAGCTTTAACAGTACCAATACTACTACTACTTCTGCTACTACTACTACTAATAGTTTAATTTATTATGCTGGAGTTGCATTAATTGTAAGCAGCAACAACAACAACAACAATTAACAGCACTCCAGCATAATAATAATAATAATAATAATAATAATAATAATAGTTTTGTTTATTATGCTGCTGGTGTGGGTAATTAAGAAGAAGAACAACAACTAGTAATAATAATAATAATATTAATAATAATAAATTTTATTTATAATGCACTTTATATTTGAAGCAAATCTCAAAGTGCTACAAATTAAATGAATGGTAGTATTACTAGTACTAGTAATAATACTAATAATAATAGTTTATTTTATTAAGCTGAGAGCGCTGTTAATTGTAAGCAACAACAACAGTAATAATAATAATAATAATAATAATAATAATAATAATAATTGTGTTTATTGGGCTGCTAGTGCTGTTAATTAAGAACAACAACTACAACTAGTAATAATGGTAGTATTACTAGTACTAGTAACAATACTAATAATAATAATAGTTTATTTTATTAAGTTGGGTGTGCTGTTAATTGTAAGCAACAACAACAGTAATCATAATAATAATAATAATAATAATAATAATAATAGTTTTGTTGATTATGCTGTTAATTGTGAAGAACGACATCAACAACAACAATAATAGTTTAATTTATGCTGGAGTGCTGTTAATAGTAAGCAACAACAACATTAGTAGTAGTAGTAATAATAATAATAATAATAATAATAAATAATAATAATATAGATAATAATAATAGTTTTGTTTATTATGCGGGTGGTGCTGTTAATTGTGACCATTATCATCAAAAACAACAGCAATAATAATAATAATAATAATAACGAATAATAACAACAACAACAGTAGTTGTTTAATGTATTATGTTGGTTATGTATAATTGTCAACTTTAACAACAACAACAACAATCCTATCTATCTATCTATCTATCTATCTATCTATCTATCTATCTATCTATCTATCTATCTATTTAAATAACTTATTTGATTTACCAATGCTTATTAAAAAAAAGAAACAAAAACCTTGGTCAGCATGGTGATAATCATGAATGAATAAATAATATCCTAGAGATATCCTTATCATTTGGCATTTTCTCTTCTCAACAGAATTTGTTATTTTTTGTAAGTACTCTTTCATGTTTGAAACAGTGCTAACCCACAGAGCATGTCTTTACTACACACGCTTTTGATGTGTGTGTGTGTGTGTGTGTGTGTGTGTGTGTGTGTGTGTGTGTGTGTGTGTGTGTGTGTGTGTGTGTGTGTGTGGACAGTTTTCCTAGCCTGCTTTGGCTGGGGGGAAAGGAATGACATTGAGACATTAGCCATCTCCTTGGCAACAGACATCGGGTGTCAGGCTACATCACAGGGTCACTCGGACGCCGAGCTGCTTAGCTGGCTCAGGGAAAAAAATGCATTAGCCATGTGTTTACTCATCTGAGCACAGTTTATTTCACCTTTTATCTCCATGATTTTATACGTCACAATGCATATACACAGTACACCTAGACACTCTTGTAGTTATTTGTTTAGGAAGCATTCTGCATTATTAACTGCCTCGTGGTTTAATCTAAACAGGCTGCTAATTGTCCTGAGAGACACCGTAAGGAGATTTATTTCTGCTTTATTGACTAGCAAACACACACAGGCGTCATCTCTAATCACTCGTATATTATAAATATCATCATCATCTCATACTTATCTCTTATCTATTTTACTTGTGCTGGATTGATTGGCATGATAGGGGAGTTAATCACCACAGAAATACTGTTTTGTTATTATATTCATCGCTGCAATTTAGGAACTCGTTTGTGGGTAAACTTTCAATCAGCATGTTTTTGAGGAAGGAATTACAATTATCTGTCAGTTTTGTAAGGATGCTCTATTTTATTTGTAGTATAAATAGACATAATTGTGCACAACCTGTCTATCATAAGGGAAGTGGGCTGTATAAGAGAAATATGATATCAATATTTGAAGACGTTCTTACGATCTCTACACAGTAGGTATCATGGAAAGATCAAATAAATCATGTGAAGATATTATTATAACCATTATTATCTATATCTCTATGATGACATAATTTATCACAATATGTTATACACTGCCTGGGCAAAAAAAAAAAAGTTACCATTTCAGACAGGGTTTTATTATTGGGCTGAATCAAGCAATGAAAAGAACTAAGGAAATAAATGGAACTGAGTTAAGAACCTTTCAACACATTATCAAAACCTAGAGCGATAATGCTTGAAGAAATCATGAATAAATTAAGTTACATAATAAAAAAAAGCAACAATAAAACTAGAGATATGTTTAAAAGTGAAAGTAAGATCAAACAATGTGATGAGAACTCGCAAGATTGGGACTAAACAGCCGTGTGTCCATACGAAAACCACTTGTTAGTGAGACTCGTCAGGAAAAAAAAAGGCTTCAATTTGCTAGGGAGCATAAAGATGGAAAGCAACTGTAACAATGGAAAAAAATCATGTGGCCTGAGACTGAACCTATTCTATAGCGATGGATGCAGTGCTATGATCTGGGGTTGCTTCAGTTGGTCAGGTCCAGGCTCATCAACATTACATGGCATTTAAATGAAGTCAGCTGACGACACTGAATGAGGTTTATTCAGATTATCACATCTGTTGAGTTTTTCTCCATAACTCTGGGTTCTGGGAGCATGAGGAATCGTTTTGTCGCAAAAATTCATTTCCCACCACATTGTGTGCTGTAATCAAAACTAAAGATGATTGAATGAAATCTTAGAGTGTGTGACATTTTTTGGCCAGGCAGTGTATTTACCAGCCATAAAAGTGAGCTTGATAACACTGGCACTTTAATCAGAGGATAAAATGTCAAAAAGAAAAGATATGATTGGCTGGCGTCACATTTGGCAGAAAAAAGCGCAATAGTTCTTGTATGATAGGTGAGAAGTAGATAGTGAGTGGGAATTGGCCAAGCCTAAATTGGGGAGAAAATGAGAAAAACAAATAAATGATTTTACAGTATGCAAAATACAATATACAAAACAATTATACAAGTATATAAGGTACCTAAATTAATTAATTATGCCCAGATTATTTTCAGAATGTTTTTTTGTAATAGGGTTCTTTCTTTGCTGTTAGTCACTGTAGTTGTATATATATAGTACTTTGACTGCAAAAAAGAACCATATATTTATTTGCCATTTGTTTCTGGGACCAATCTGCCAGAAATATGTCCTTGTTTATAAATTCTCCATTCACACGTCTTCAGCCTAGAAATGGTAGTTTTCCTCAAAACAACTGTACATACAGTACCTGAAGCTAAATCTTCAAATGCATTAAAAATTACTTAATGATCAAAACTTACAATCTGTACAATCTTGAGATCCCATCAAGACATTGTAGACTTTATTATGGAGGATGAATTAGAGTTGTGTCAATTTTGTCTACAACGCTACACCCACGAGTTTAGGCAGGAGACCCGAGACAGACTCATAAAGATTATTACAGCTTTGGACAGCTTGCTGCCTCGAACGCTTCCTTTCTCTTTAATGCTATAACTATAAAAGCACACAGTAGATAAGATGATATTTCTGACACATTATATGGCGGGTAATAGACTACGTCTTGGATATGATCCCTACTGCTGTTTAATCCCAGTAGGCGACTTAGTCCGCTTCAAGTTGAAGTGTATTGATTAGTGTCAGAATTTGGAAACCAAAGCCTTATACAGCTTACACGGGATAACCTCTGAGTTTAGATGTCTACATCAAATCCAACCCATTTAACTGATTGATCAGCTGACGTTAATGAATTATGAGTATCTATCCGTCCAGTTATCATACTTGTAGCGTTAGGGGAGCTTATTTCAGGGATCTCAGGGCAAATGGCGGGGGACACCCTGGATGGGGTGCCAGCCCATCTTGTGGGATGGAGTAGTAGGAGGAAACCCATCAAGCACGGATGTAACGTTCAAACAAGATGCACGCAGACCAGAGGCGTAATTCAAACGTTTAACCCTGCCAGCGACATGTTCGCCAGAGTTTTCCTCTTGCTTCCTAGTGTGAATTTATAGTCATATTCAAAACAAAAATGAGCCTATTCATGCATGATGAGATTTGTGTATCAGGGTTATAATATTTTTTTTTACCTGGTTCTGTAAAATGCACTGATAAATGTGAACTGTGAATCCGGTTTCAGAGATTTGCTGTGATTTAAAAACAATGTAGATCCAGAAATGCAACTTACGGTACTGGAACAGGAAAATTATATTACTGGATATGCTGTGTTACTGTGTGAGGTGCTTATTGCATTCATTAATAGTCGGTAAATGTTTTATTCTGGTCATGGTCATTGTGGTTCAAATTGTGGGTTGATATATTTTGAAGAACAACAACCAATTTAGCACATTATAAAATATTGTGGGCTGATGTAAACAAAGTGTTCCCTGTTCAAACCTGCTGGAGTAGGGTGGGACTGGTCAAGTATCTGGAGGAGTGTGCAGCGTAAATCAAGAGAGTTTGTGTCAACAGGCCTGGATTGGTCAAGAGTTTCATGGCAATGGGCAGTTCTGGATGAGAACAGGTGGGGTTGTTTACAGTAGGATTGCCTGCAGGAGTTTGTGGGCCTGGGTTAGATTACTTGCATGACCAGATGGGATTGGTTAGGATTGTCCATGAGAATGTATGGGATTGGGAAAGACTACATGCAGAAGCAGGTGGGGTTGGTTAAAACTGCCTGTGGAAGTACTGTATGTGGGATTGATTGGGCAAGGCTACCTGCAGGAGCACATGGGAGTGGTTAAGATGGCCTGCATGTGATAGAGGGTGGGACTGATCAGGAGTGTAAGGGAACAGGTGGGCCTGATTGAGATTGCAAGGGGGAAGCTGGTGGAATTGGTCAATAGGGTCTGTCGGAGTAGGTGGACTTGGTTAAGACTGCCTGCGGAAACTGGTGGGGTTGGGTTAAAAGGCCTGTGAGAGTAGGCAGGATTAGTCAAGTAAGAGCAATCGTGGGAGAAGGTAGAATTGTTCAAGAGAGTCTGTCGGAGCAGAAAGGATTAGTCGAGAGTATCTGGGAGAGGGCAGAATTGGACAAAAGTGCCTGTGGGACTAGTAAAATTGGATAAAGGGGTCTGCAGGAACAGGTTGAATTGAGCAAGAGTGGCTGCAGGAGCATGTGGGATTGGTCAAGCGTATTATGTAGGAGTGGGCAGGCTTGGTCAATACTGCTTGTAGGATTGGGTTTGATTGGAGCAAATGGGCTTGGTCGAGATTGTAGGAGCGGGATTGTGGATGGTATTGGATAAGCGTGTGTGCAGGAGCAGAACAGGTGCAAGAACAAGTGTGTGCAAGAACAGGTGGGACTGGTTAAGATTGCAGCATGGAAGTGGTGAAGTTGGTCAATAGTCGAAAAACAGGTTCGAAATGGTCAAGATTGCCGGTGATAGCAAATTACGTTAGTCTAGAAAGCCTATGGGTGCAGTCAGGTTTATTCAAGTGTAGAGCATATAGAATTCAAGTATGTACACGTCGAGATGGCAGAGTGGTGTGATGCTGTAATTAACCCTTGCAAATGTTTAATATTTTCAATAACACCAAAGTGATTTGATTTTTCTACATCAATTCACTGTCATAGCTTTTAGCGGTTTATAGTTATATTTAATGTTAATGTTGTGAGATTTGTAAAACAAGCTCGTTTTTATCACTTTCATCATACTATAAACAGTTGCTTCCTCAACAGTCTTTTTTTAATTCTCTTGGAGCTAATAAGATTAAAAACAGCAGCTTGTCATGTTCCTTGTCAAGAAATTAAAAAAGTCCATATTGTCAAAGCTGTGCAGTAAAAAAAATAAAATAAAACTAGCAATTAACTTCTGGCCAGATCCAAAAATATATCAGTGCTTTCACGAATATGCAAGTGAAAAATGTGCATAATCTACATCTTACCATCACTTGCAGTCTGACAGTTTTTATTGTGCATGTGATGCTACGTACCAAAAGTGAAGAGAGCGCTGTTATTATGACTGAGAACCTGAGATTCGAGCAATGCTGTCTTTCGGGCCTGGTACACAGTGTACAGGACATGTAGATAATTGATAGACCTACAATAATTAGAGCTCTTTCACTTTTATTCTGGCAGGATGTGACAAACCTGATTTACTGTTTCTTTAACAAGTCTTCATCTACAGTACTTGCCATCATAATTTCCCTTCGAGGGGGAATCTCCGTCTCCTCATGAAGGAAGGCATTTTAGTTTATCAGACATGAGAGACTGATAAAAGATAAAGAGTAGAGCGTAAGAGCACAGAACGTAGTCAGAAGCGTTGTAATCCTGTTCAAATATGGCAAAAATGTCAAGCGAAGCTGTTTAAAGGTATGCGATAAAGCCTTTGACATTCAGTAACAGACCACAGTGACAAACCTCAGCACACATTCCTATGAAGAACAGGCTAAAATGTGATCATGATTGGGTATAGCGGGGCCGGTTAAAAGGATAAGGAGGGAAGACATGCGTTATATCAAGAAAGGAACACTTGTCGTGCCCTGTAATCAATTACGTCTTCTTGTTTTACATGTTTTTAAGTTCTCACGTAACTTCTGTACAGCATTCAATAGACATACAGTACAGTACATGGCATCGATGATTGGGATTCACCTGACATAATGTTAATATATAATGCTAATGATGATGATTGTTGTTTATTTTGTTGAGAAATTTGACTATGTTGATGGCGGCACGGTGGTGTAGTGGTGAGCACTGTTGCTTGCACCTCCAGGGTCCGGGTCCGATTCCCGTCGGTGGGTTTCCTCCCACAGTCCAAACAGATGTAGGTGGGGTAAATTGCCGTTCCCAAATTGCCCGTAGTGTGTGAATGAGTGTGGATATGTGTGCGTGCCCTGCAATGGATTGGCACCCTGTTCAGGTTGTACCCTGCCTCGTGCCTTATGTCTCCTGGGATAGGCTCCATGCCCCCTACGACCCTGAAAACAGGATCAAGCGGTATAGACGATGAGTGAGTGAGAGTATCTTGACACTTTGTAGGCATCTTGCTTGCTCATGAGGAATAAATGTAAAAATATAAGAATAATATCCAGAATTTGTACATTTCTGTAAAGCTACATTTCCATTAGTAAGAGCACTATACAATTATAAAAAAAAAATTGAAAATTGTAGTGAAATTATCCAAATCGGATTGCTAGATAAAATAACCATTACCAGTTGTACTGCCACTTGTTTAACTACAAGTTCCTTAATTATTATTATTATTATTATTATTATTATTATTAATATTATTATTATTAATAATAATAATAAAATAAAATTACCACTTAAAGTTTTTAAGTTGCTTTGAGTGATGTTACTCATGAATAACATTTTGTCAGACAATTTGTCAGAGCAGTATATTCTCAGGAATGACAAAAAAAAATTAATACAGTGCACACTATGATACCCACATATTAACACATACAGTAACTACAGGTATGGCACATTTATGTAATGTGGATGCCACTAATGTTTTGATCCTAGTCAGAGTATGGACACAATGAGTTCTGCATGTCAGCTTTGTTTAGTGCTCTAACAGGAGGTTTTCTTATTGGCGCTCGGCATATCCATAAATAGATCCTCATATGGTACTAGCACACATTAGTACTAGCACAGAGTTGGACTGTTATATGGGAAAAAACGGATGAGCGCAGTATCTCTGTTTATTGTTACATTATGGCTCAGTATTAATCTAAATGAGATTTAAATATAGGAGGAACACTTATACAAACAGTAGGTGTGTGTGTGTGAGAGAGAGAGAGAGATATTACGGGTGTGTGCTGAATCAGCCTGCTGTTATGCTATGTCTCCAATCTTCTGTTGTTCTTGGTAAGCTTGAAAAATGCTCAAGTGCCACACAGATTACACACAGTTGCCTTTGTGCTTATCGCCCTCTCCTGGACATATGAGTACATCGGTATATGAAATGACATCCTACTGTGTGTTTTCTCTCTCTCTCTCTCTCTCTCTCTCTCTTGCTCTGTGTCTCTCCAGCAACAGCGAGCACCTCTCGTGCTCCTTCTCTTTCTTCCTACATGGGGAGAGTAACGTGTGCACCAGCGTGGAGATCTCACAGCACCAGCCTGTCTACCACATCACTGAGGAGCATGTGCGCCTGGCCCAGACCTCCAGCAGTCCCATACAGGGTGAGACGGCATCACGTTACGCTTTTTCTGCTTTCCCGAAACTACAGTACGAGCAGCGTTCAAGTCAAACTGGGAATTTCTCACATGTGAAAGCGTAAACCGAGGCAAACTTTTTAAAGAAGGCTGTATGTCTATAAATGACGATAGCATGTGGGTTTAAGATCTTGTAGTGTCTCAGGTTACACATGATTCAAGTGATGAACCACAATACAGCACTTTTGGGTTTTGCTTATAGAAACACTCAAAATCTATGAAATGTTAAATACATAGTGTATAGTACTCAGCAAAAGTCTTGAGCCACCCGTCTTTTCTTTATATTTTGCTTTCAAAGAGCCAGACTTTTTTGTATTTTTAATGTAGTCTTGAGGAATTGTTCTCCAGGCTTCCTGACTCTTTTGGCTCTCGTTTTTGGCAAGTTTTTAGCTCTCATTTTCAGCCCAGTCCCTGGACATGACCAGTTTCAGAGGAAAGTTGGAAAGTTTTTTTGTTTGTAAAGAAACTCAGTAACCTTCAAGCGTAAAAAAAAACACATCTAATTTAAGGCATGAACCAGTGAGAAAATGCTGAGGGGTTGGAACAGATGAGTGAAGGAATGAGGTTGCTGCTGAGATTGTTATATAAACAAGCAATTTTTTATTAGATATTGTATCTTTAGGCATTTTGAAGCCTGTCAAAGTAAAACATTCGTTCCTGTTTTTTCATTTTTTTTTCATTTTATCTAGCTACATCATTTAATTTAATTTCATATGAAGAACTGAGAGGTGGCTCAAGACTGCATATCTTAAGGGCTTGAATTGAAAAGAACAGTAGACAAGTATCAGCTTATCCTTTAAACTAAGAGTACAAAAGCGTACTTCATTTAACCAAAACATTGCATTATTTTATTCCACACATCCATCTACTGTAGGAACCTCTACAGTCCAAATAGGGACCGTGGAGATCAGTGGTGATTACCGTTGTATTTATTCCCATTTTTTGACAATAGTCAGACCTCTGGTCAACATTCACACACGCATTCACACACTCTAACGCTTATTAACCTGATCTGCATGTCTTTGGACTGTTGGAGGAAGCCGGAGTACCTGGAGGAAACCCACCAAGCATGGGAAGAACATGCGAACTCCATGCACACAGACCCTGAGGATGGAAATCGAACCCGGACCTTGGAGGAGCAAGACGACAGTGCTAAGCACTAAGCCACCGTGTCGCATGTTATTTTATTAGCTTGCAAAACAGCAGATTTAAAACCTGATAAAAAACAAGTTATGATTGTATAAGCTAATGTTGTATTTCTGAACAAACCGTCCTTGCATTTTAACGTGTTATTTCATCTTGTTTCTTTGTCTCGGTCTCGCAGTGATCCTGAGTCCGTACGGATTGGGCGGCACTTTAACAGGCCAGGTGTTTAAGATGAGCGATCCGGCGGTACGGAAGCTAATGGAAGAGTGGAGCTACTTCTACCCAATGGTGCTAAAACACAGCAGCAGCGAGCAAGACAGCGACCTCAGCTACGACCCGCACAGCCATGTCGCTCTGGAGGTCATTGTTGGTGAGTGGCCCCACCTAGACAAATGAAACACTCGGTCCAAGCAGAGTCATGTAATCAGAAACCTCAGAAACCTGCTGGCTGATTGATTAGAAGGAAGAGATCTTAGGCACATGGAGACTGCGTTCTAGCTGGATAATTAGTGGTACTGACACAACTTTGGTATCAATGTGGGCGGGACTAGCAATGCTGTTCTTTGATGATTGGCTATGTATAGAGTTTCAATAAGCAGGTATTGCTTAAACTAAACTGTGATAATAATCTTCAGGTATTATTAATATTCCAGTATGAAGCTGGAATTTTGACCGAATTATAACATTTCTCATTGTAACACCTGTACTTTGGACGTATTCATTTCAAATCTCCGTCCGTTAAGTGATCTCCTGGCTGCACAAAATCACAATGCGGGTGGTGCACTGTGTTTTTCACCTTTCTATAGGATGATCCCAAATTCAACTAAACGGCCAAGACATGCTACACTGGCTGATCCATCCATGGGTTGAATTAAATTTTTGAATAAGATTATGTGTTGATGATGCAGACAGTCGAGCTGCTTCGTAAAGTCTTTTCCAGCACATCCCAAAAATGTCAGTGGAGTGAAAATGATTCCCCATGCTCCCGGAACCCCTCTTTCACAAATGGAGTCCTGGAACACGCCTGATCTATTATGGAAGAAAAACCCCAGATCATAAAAGTGCCTCTTTATATGCTTTGCTTAATTTGATGCACCCATCGCTCTAGAATTGGCTGAACTCAGTCTGAACAGATTACATGACCCTTTTTTGCAAGCCCATTTTTCATAGTCACTAGCAAACTGAAGCATTTTTTCCCGATTAGTCTCACTAACAAGAGTTTTTTTAGTGCCAGTGCCAGTCCTGTGAGTTTTTCTCAATAGGAGTTATATATAAAATTCTATTACTATATTATTATATATTTGATATACAGTAGATATATAAAGATTTTTTTATGATGCAACTTCATCAAGCATTTATGACATCTCTGATCACATACAGTACATTTATATATTTTTTGCCAGGTTTTTAAAAATGCATTGCACAGTTTTTAACAATTCCAGTAATTTCAGCAATAATTACTGCAAGAATTTGACCTTTCTGAAACACACTAACATATTTTTCGTGACCACGGGATACACCTTCCCACAGACGTGTTTAAGAAATGAGAAGGTACTCACTGCATCAGTTAAGATTAAAAGAATTGTTGCCAGCTGAAACATATTAATCACTTCAGTAATTATCAAATCAAAGGCTCTTAAATATTGTTTATTTAAATCCAAGTGGGGAGTATTTGTTTGGCCAGGCAGTGTATTTTGCTCATGTGGAAAAAGTGTAGATCCTGCTATTAAATTGGCTTGCATTGTTATTTGTGCAGGTTCTCAAGCTTTTAGGCAAACCTGTAATAAAGCAGAACCTAAGTGTTCTTGAACTGCTCATTTTGAGCAAGAAGCTTTTGCTGTATTTATTAAAGAACATTTTGAAAGTCTAGTGTGGGCGCAGGTTTGTTTGACCTTTTCGGCGAGATAACAGATGTCTTTCCCCCACCTATTGCCTTATACTAAAACTCATATTAAGAAGTTAAATGTACAACATTGACACAGACTGCTACTGTATGTTTCTCTACATCACATTTCTTTGATAAATTTGCCTCACTCTTAAAGTTTCCCTCTCTCATATATATATATATATATATATATATATTGCGTTAATATATTAATATATTAATGTCTTAATGCATTGCTTTTTTTTTTTTTTAAAGCAAATTAATCAACAGCAAATATGACCAAGTTTGACCCTAAAGGCCTCGCATGATCGCAGTACGGTTACCCGGGTTGTGTGATAATGGCAGGTTTAACTCAGATACTAAGGAATAAAGAAAAAAAGTTTCTAAATGGAAGTTGTGAGCTCACGCTACCTTCAAGGGGGACTATTTTTTACAAGACAACAATATAAACGTGTGGTGGCTCAGGTGGCTAATGCTATAGGTTGTTGAGTTTCGGATCTGAGGATATGGGTTTGAGTTCTGCTGTTGGTGGGTTGCCACACCCTGTACTACTCTGCAACTAAACGCAGTGTCGGTCCCATTTAAAAAGTTTTTATTTAACATTTGTTAAATGTTAACGTTTGAGTCACAAGTATTATAACACTGCTTTATCTGTTTCTTCTAACCGGTTTGCCATGCATTTCCTTATTCCAATATTACACATTTATAAATAATACTTAAGTATTTAAAAATTGTGATTAATTAGATAAAAAAAAATTCATCAATTGACAGAACTAATATTTAATTATTTTTTTCTGCTATAGGTGGTGTAAGAATGATCTACCCAGCAGCCTTTGTGCTCATTGCCCAAGCTGATCTGCCCGTAGAACAGCCTCCTCAAGCCCAAGGAGCCCAAAGCGGCACTAGAGACTCATCAAACTGCGGCATTCCCCTCACCCCTCCCACGTCCCCAGAGCAGCCCTGCTCCGGTAACACACACAATCAACTGGATATAAAAACTGCAGATTAACCGTACATGGTTTTATGTGTTAAATAAGCATCACCATACATTTTTAAGTCTTTTTATTATCAGACATTTCTGTGATATACATAAGATGTATTAGTATTTATAGGTTTTCTAAGAAATTACTAGCAAAAAGTGTTACATTTAAAAAACCCTATGAAGAAATTTTATAGGGTTTATTATTATGATTAATACCATTATATTAATCATAATCACGTGAATTCTTGATTATGATTGGTCAAAATCTCATGTTTTGAGAATTGAGTTTTAAAGTTGAGATTACTAAGTTTAATATGGTGAAAGAGGACATGTAGTGATAATCAGTTGAGATAAAGATGCTGGCTGGCGAAGGAGTTAATGTTGTAGCTGTTATAACATATACACAGTACTGAACAGCCATAACATTAACAATGATCATTAATTATATACAGTGAACTGGTGTCACTGGATCATGGGGACCCAATGATCATTTATGCCTGGGGGGGACTAGAGGATAGCCCTTCTGGTCTGATCCAGCGGAAAGCCAACGTAGCACAAATTGCTGGCTATGATAGAAAGGTGTCAGAACATTGTGTATAAGGGTTTAGCAGGCATTGAAATCTTAATCAGATCGATGATCTTGTGGGACGTGCTGGATCTTAGCACTTAAAGGGCCTTAAATGGTTTGTCATTTTTCAATAATATATAGCAATTTTAGGAGTAAAACACTTGAACATTGCCCACTCTACAGTTATGCTTATTCTTTTGGTTTTAACAAAGAATTCATAAGCCTGAGTTAGTAAACATGCTTGCACTTTGATGGACTAATCATTAGGTGGGCCGAAGACCCCGATCAGCTCTTTACATTCCCCCATAGATCTGCACTTTAACGAGTGCATTTCCTCTTGTTCCAGCCTCATTATCTTTCACCTCTGCAGTCTGAATGTAATCATGCTTAGTGTGCATTTCCTGTTAATGGCCCCAATAACGACCCACTGGCCCACATTATTACCTACTAGAAACCATTATTAATCCTACAGATTCCAATGCATGCGATACAGTATAGTATATCCTGTACATGCTGATCTGCCTAATATGTAATCCCTTGTAATACATACGGTAATTATTTGATAATCATCTCATTCTAGTCTTAAAGGGATGAAGTGTGATCCAGCTTCAATTTACACGCCGAAACCTTGCACGATAAAGAATCTCGATTATTGTCGTTTGTAGGATTAGTATGTTTAGCGCTTAAGGGTCAACGAATGAAACTGATAAGCTTAAGATAACATTACAGACACTGTTGTTGAACTGATTTAATCTACCAGGAGGAGAAAGAGCAAACAGCCATCAAGCCTAAAAACAAATAAACCCTCGAATGTTGTATCTGATGTGACGTGACCGTGTTTGTGTGTACGTTGCTAGGCGACAGCGGCTTTCAGACCGCAGTCTCTAGCGTGAGCAGTCAAGAGAGCGGAGCCGCCCACAGCCCGAAGCATTCAGAGAAAAAGCTGAGTAATCAGATGGTCCATCAAGCATGGAAGGAATGCTACATGAACCAATTACAGCGCAAGTATGTCTACTCGAGCATGTCGTTTATTTTTCCATGTGCATCTTTTTTTTTTTTACTTTGGCCACATCAAAGTAAGAATATAAGTTGGGTATGCCTTTGTAGAAATGAAAATACACTGCAAAAACATTTCTATCTTATCACAGTGAAAGCATCACAAATTTAGTCACGCGTCTAGTTCTTTCTGTTAGAAGTCAGATAAAAGTTTATGAATCCTATTTCTAAAACTTACATTTTTACTAAACTACTAATTTTACTCATTTCAAGCTGATAATTTAGCAAATTTAAAGCATTATTCATTTTTTTATATTTGTATATAGAAATATATTGAAACTAAAAATAATCTCTAGAAATAGGTTTAATAATGATATATTTGGTTTATTGCAAATGTATCACTGGAAATACTGAAAAATGTTTCAGTATCAGATTAAAATCAGCTTATAAATCAAATATAAATCAGATTATTTTGGCTTTTTGCAGCGTATGTAAGATGAAACCTTCTGTAAAATGTAAGATGTCATTTTAATGCTTGCTTTAATCTATGCATTCTCTTAGACATTATCTATTTTCCAATTTTAAAACATTAACACAAACTTGTACATGCTAATGGAACACACATTTTAACATCAAATAAGCTTTATTTTGTATGGCTAAGGTGGTTGAAGCTCCAGGTTGCTGATTGGAGGGTTGCCACTCTAGGTCACCACAATCGGTTCCTTGGGCAAGACTTCACCTCGTACAACCAGGCCACTACTGTACATGCGGTGCCGCTCCCAAGCCTGAGTAGGAAATGGGAGGGTGGTGACAGGAAGGGCATCCGGTGTAAAACCTGTGCTAGATCTTTCCAGATCAAATGATTCGATGTGGCATGAAAGTGAAAAAGCCCAAGGGAAAAAAAGAGCTTTCTTTTGTGTCAAACAAAAAATAGCTTGGACATTTCCAATAGCAGTATTTCACTATTTACTTTCCAGCTATACAGGAAATATTATACAGATATGCAGCGTCTTACTGTACGTTTCAATTCGTAATGGAACTACAGTATATCATATTGTTTTGCATCAGAAAAATGTGTTATGTTAAAACATAACAGGATTATACAATCTTGGCATATCGGTTAGCAAACATTTCAAGCGCACTGTGATAAATCCCAGTCATCATGTCCAAAGAACTGGAAAGCTGTTTCATTTCATCTTTGTACATAATCATCTTTCATGCCAGTTTTGCTTTAATGATCTATTTATATAATATGCCATAAATATAAACGACTGTGTGTCTCTGTTCTTGCCTTGACACAGATGCAATCTGTCAAACGGCATGGTGCCAAAGAAGGACGTAATGAGCGAGGTGGCAGTATGGGATTTCACTGACCCTGGCGAGAGAGCCCCATGCAGCTGTAACAGGTGGAGTTTCTTCTTCACCTGCTCTGTGCTCGTCCTCGTCACACTGTTAAATAAGGCTTGGCATCACATTCAGATATACTACACTTGATGCGTTTCTTCTTGGACTTCCTACTCTAATTTACAATGTAAAAGATGTTCAGTTAACATTAAAATCATAAAAAAAAAAAAAACACCTGCACAATTGATAGTCGATAAATTACAGCAAGGTGCCGCTTTCTTTAATGTCTACCAATTCTTTAATGTAGAACATTTCTAATAGTTATAATACGAGTACTGTTTCACACATAGACGATTATATAAATAAGACAAGGTATTATGTGTACTGTGGAACACTGTTTTAGTGTTTAGGGGTGAAGAGAGCTTTTTCCACCACCTAGGCTGTGAATGATCCTCAGAACTACTGTAAAAGAACTGTGTAAAGTGCTCCCAATGGGATTTACTGTACTATTTCAGCAAGATGCAAGGTACACTGATCAGCCACAAAATGAACACCACTGCCAGGTGAATTGAATAACATTGATTATCAATTATACCAGTAAACCGGTGACAGGCTCATGAGAACCCAAGGCTCGGCTGCCCTTGTTGGGACCAAAGGCCAGCCCATCTGGGCCGAGCTCGCAGAAAAGCCAAAGTAGTACAAATTGCTGAGAAATCTTCATGCTGGCCACAGTAGAAAGGTATCAGAACATCTAGTGCATCAGTCTGCTGCATATGGGACTTAGCAGGCAAAGAGTTCAAGGTTGTTGAGCTGCCCTCCAAATTCCCCAGATCTCAATCTGACCTAGCATCCATGGGATCAAAGACTGAACCATAGAGTACCCACCCTGCAACCCACAAAGCAGCTGCTGCTAACGTCCCGGGGGTCAGATATCACAGCACACTTTCAGTTCTTGTGGAGTCATGATCCCAACGGGCCAAAGCTACAAGGGAGACAAATGCAATATCCGGCTTAATGATTTGCGTTGTAATGTTTTGGTTGATAGGTGTTTACTGTGACACTTTTGCCTCTGTATACCGCCACAATGGATTTGAAATATGGAGACTTTAAGCTTTGGGTTCAGCGAAAAATCGCTAACGAAAAAAATTGCATTAATGACTTACAGTAGGATATACAGCCATTTTGCTAGCTCACAACAACTGCACGGTAAGTGGACAGTTCTGAATATACAGTCCATAGAGGTGCTGATGCAAGTGATGGAGGCCATCATTAAGCTGAAATAGACCTATCAAAGTGTGAGAGAGATAGCGGAAACAGTAGAAACAGAGAACAGGAGCAGGCAACAATTTGGCATTTTCTTAAAAGGAATAAATTTATATAGTTTATACCAAAATGATTGGAGAGAAGATAATGGAAAAGGAAAGGAAGAGCTCATGTTCCAAAGTATACCATCCTGTCTGTCATGTATAAAGGAGGCATAGGAGGTGTTATAGCATGGGTATGTGTGGCTGCTAATGGAACTGGGTCACTGGTGTTTATTGATGACCTGACTGCTGGTAGAAGTAGCATAATCAATTCTGAAGTGCATAGAGCTGGAAATTGAATATTCTTAAAGGATTGAGTCAGTCACCTGCTTATGCTTTTCACTGAAAGACAAAAACTGAATGCAGAATCCCTAAAAAACAAGCAACAACTGAAATCAGCCGCAGTAAAGGCCTGGTAAAGCCACGAGTGAAGACACTTAAGTATTTGGTGCTTTGTGTGTTCCGAACTTCAGATTGTGCTTAACTGCAAAGCTTTTGCATCTACGTATTAAATATAATTGTAATGTTTATGTGTAATATTTACAATTGTTAGCTTGTCCAATTAATTTTAAACCAGTTCAAATTTAAGGGCAGCAAACAATTTTTTTGCTAAACTCTTTAAGTTAAAAAAGCTGAAAGTCTGAAACTTCAATCATATCTTGACAGCCTCATTTCAAATCCATTGTGGTGGTGCAGATACATTTTTCTGTCGACTGGTGTCATTATCTGGCGCAAAATCTATACCCAAGTTTTAACCTATCCATGTCTGGAGCTATAATTATTGTCATTAGTCATTAGTCTTCACAAGAATCCAGGACATCAGGCTGCAAAACGGTCCCAATGGATTAGCGATTCATTACATTTAGCACTGATTTTTGAGACTAATTTTCACCAGATATACAGAAAGTTCAACATATGGGACTGGGCTTAAGTGGCTTTATGGATTTAATACAATATGTCTCTGCTGCAAACAACTGTTTGCTCAACCTCTTCTCTGTTTCTTCTTGAAGGTTGAGGCAGCAGTCGAAGCAGCAGCAGCAAGCGAATGGCTTCTCTGCCAATTCCCAGCCAAGTACAAACACCTCTTCCTCTTCCAGCTCTTCCTCTTTATCCTCCTCTTTACCACCACCTTCGACACCGAAAAACAAGACTACCGACAAAGCAGACAAGTCTGATAAAGTTTCCAAACGGGCAGCCATAACTCCCTTCCACCACCGGCTCTCTGTAGACCAGCAGCCATGCCCGGAGCAGGATGCACCTCCCGGACCTCAACTGGTACTCACTGCCTTGGACAATTCTTTGGATGCATTACCTGGCTGCAAATACCCTAAGCCATTGTTTAGTGGCAGGAAAGGGCCTGAGTCTCTCCTCCATTCACCAGTATCTCCACTACCACCTACACTAAGCCCACATCCTAGGGTGCAGGATCCCGAGGTTCTGGAGGCACCCATGGATGTTTCCCAATGCCTAGAGGGCACTTCTTTGCCTACAGTCTCGGACATTAGTGACACTGCTCTGTATACAGCCTCTCTAGTGCCCAGAGAAGCCAGTGGGGGCTGGTGGAGAAGTTATCGGATTCCCAGGATAGACAAATTTGATTTTAAGCCATCAGAATTGCCCTATGATATGGTGGAGATCAGAGCTGAGGGTGAAGGAACTGCCTTGAAGAGGTATATATGTGCACACACAGACATGATTTAGTGCTTAATGCTTAGATCTACTGCAGGTATAAATTATCTTGTTTTTGTGGGCAGTTTTTTTGCACAGACGCACAAGAGGTTTAAGATTTCAGAAGAACGGCTCCAGGAGCACATAAGCACTCTGGGATTCTTGCAGCAGACGGGGGTTGAAGTACTTGGGGAAGCTGGCGATGATCCCTATGACTTCAAGGAAGGGGACATCGAGTATAGCTTTCCCACTTCCAAAAGACTGAAGAGTCGAGATCCCAGTCGGAAATCGAAGGTCAGGAGTCTGTTTTGAACAATAAATATTTACATTATTTAAGTATTATATTTGATGAGAAGACCTGCGGGCAAAATTGTTTACGTTGTAACCCAGGTACAACTTTGTTTCATCCACTAGTAAGTTTAAATATCAAGTACTAAAATGTTCTCATAGCTACAGTAGTTGGTCCCTATTCACATTTGTTAGTTTTGCTTTGCATTTCTACTATGGCCATGGCTGTTTTCATGGAGATATTATGATGCTATATTGAAATTTTTTTTTTTCATTTACTACTTGAGAAAACCTTAATGTTTAGTTTGTAGAAATAATTTGTTGAGAATGAAGCCTGCATTGTTTATTGATGAGATATGATGGCATGATGATACATTGCTCAGACAAAAAAAAATTCTCACACTCTAATATTTAGTTGGAAAGCCTTTTTGCTTGGATAAAGGCACACAATGCTAGGGCATTGTTATGATATGCTTATGCACCATCACAACATTTATTTCCGCTACATTAATTTCTCTCCAAGATCTTGTATTGATGAGTTGGACCACTGCATAAAACCAAATCCCAAAGATCCAACAAATCCCAAAGATTCTCAGTAGGGTTAAGGTCTGGACTCTGCGGTGGCCGATGATGTCTCATGCTCCCTGATCCCTGATCATGATTCTTCTTTGTCTTTCGGCTGTTGCCTTTCAAATATCTGCCTCCATCCAACCCTATCCTCTGCATCCTCTTCTCTCACACAAACTAACTTCATGTCCTCTCTCACTGCATCCATAAATCTCCTGTTTGGTCTTCCACTAGACCTCCTGTTAGACAGTTCCAACCTCAGCATCCATCTACCAGTATGCTCACAATCTCTCCTCACGTCTAAACCACATGTCCAAACCACTTCAATTTGCCCTCTCTAACTTTATCTCCATGGGTTGTTCTTCTGATGGACATATTCTTGATCCTATTCATCCTTGTCAACCTCAAAGAGAACCTCAACATCTTCATCTCTGTTACCTCCAACTTTGCCTCCTGTCTTTTCTTCAGTGCCACTGTCTCTAAGCTGTAGAGCATCGCTGGTCTCACCACTGTCTTGTACACCACACATTTATTCATCGAAGATGAATGTTAACTACTATCCTTCCATGTGAGAAACTACTCACTGTACATCTAGCAAGTATTAGGGTGTATCATTTTCTTTCCTCATTGAGTTATACTGGAATAGGGAAACAGCAATAACCACAAAAAACTGACACACAAGGGATTGTTAAGGGTTGTTATCTCATATAGCACTTTAACACACACTTTTTTGTTATGTTGGATTTGATGATATAATAGCACTTAATTTTACTTCAATAATAGATATTGAGATGAAAATTGCTAAAGAAAAAAATGAAGGTCATAATGAAAGTGTACATTTTACCACATACGGTATATTCCTTGCAATTTTTAAAAAGATATTCATAGTACATTGACACAGGTGTGCATTTTGTCCTTTAATTTGTCAAAGTTTGGATAGCTTGAATGTGTGTTTGTTTTTAAGGGAGAGGAGGTCAATGGCAACAGTGCGGTCCCTGAAGGTAAAGACGCCATGTCCATTTTCAGCTCTGCTCCTAAATTCGGTGAGTCTGCAGTCTGCAAATCATCCATGCATAATTCAGGAGCTGCAGACACTCACATTGAATGCTGTCTTGTTCCAGGAGAGGAATTGGCTCAGGACGAGACTGGGGGAAAAGCCAACCCGCCTCTGACCAGAGAAAAAGATCTGATAGTCCTCATATCTGACTTGGAAAACATCTTTGGGGAGGAGGAAGATGATCTGGGAGTGAGTGACTGTTTATGACATCAATATTATACCACTCTAAAATAGATAGCCAGAAAAAAAAAACTCTGCGATCGATTGTGTCATAGGTTAACTATGCCAAGTGATTAGAGAATGTAGCGGCAGATTAGAGGCTTAATTACTTTCATGACAGAGTGCAAGGTTTAGGAACTTGGCTGTGAAGTCATGAGATCATGAGTGAAGTATCCAGAGCAGAGATGCAGGGCATGACAATTACTCATGTAGTTTTTGTGTTGTCACGGTTACCAATTGCATTCTTTAAAGATTTTAATGCAGTATGATTTATTATATTAATTCTTTTAACAAATCCCTGTTTAGTTGTTTCGGACAAAATATTTAAAGGCCAATAATAAGTTCTGTATGTGATTTACGGAATAGCTAGAAGATGGTTAAATTTGTTCTTTTCAGACCACTTTTCCTAATCATCAGCAGCCATCAAAGACTATGGTGCCAGGAGCTGAAGAGCGCCCCCTGGGGATTGATGGGAGAGTAGCAGTGCCATATCCCTCAAGTATGCCATCTTTGGTGATGTTGTTTTTGCAATATTCAATAGGCACTTATACTAAAGTCACATTGTAAGATACAGATACAGGTTTTATGAGACTGTATTGACATGAGAGAGTATTGACATTACATTTTAATTTGTAATACATTTATTTGGTAATGACAACAAATCCAGGTGGTTCAACATCAATACAACAGATGACAAACTCAAACACCAATAACTCACAGGCTCTGAAATTAGATTAGGATGTTGAATCTATGATTTTTTTTTATAGATACATTCTATAGTTTAATCACAGTATTATTGAATTTGAGCCACTCTGGTATATCTTTCTTTCCATGTCAACCCTAATTTGGAAACTGTACAACAACATATTTAAAACCCATTTTATACAAATCTGCTCTAAATATCTGAATAGCCTGAATAAAAATTTTCGAACAGTGTATATTTACTTTCTTTTCTCTTGGATTATACCCTCTTACGCTCGCTCTGTCTTACTCATCTCAGCAGTAGCAGAGCTTCAGCGGATGTTCCCCACTCCTCCGTCTCTAGAGCAGCACCCAGCATTCTCCCCAATCACAACCTACCGAGACACACCCAGCCAAGAAACCCCAGCACCCTTAGCAGGACATGAGCATACCCTCAACACACACACCAACAGTCAGCTTAGTGACTTCAGGTCTGAGATGGACGAAAGTGTGACAAGCCCTAAAGCAGAGGACATACGGGTGTGTATAAGACCTTGAGGATTAAAAACACACACACACACACACACACACACACATCTAAAACACCTTTATGGTCTCTTAATCAAAAATGATCATTAGAATTGCATGTAAGGAATAAAAATGATGGGTCTTAATGAGTCGATTATTTTCCATAATGGTCTATTCCATTAATATCACAGCACTTTGCTTCTAATAATAGACAGAGGTGGAAGCCAACCGAGTACATTTACTTTGTTATCGTACTTAAGCACATGTTTCATGTATTTGTACACGAGTATTTTTATCAAAGGTTACTTCTGTCTTTCCCGCCACAGCAAATATCTGTACCTAGAGTTTTTAATATAAAAAAGGCTATTGATTTTGATACTTAAGTAAATTTGGAAGTTGTGTTTTTACTCAAGGAGACTGCACGACTTCTGCTTTTACTTGAGCACTATTTGCCTAAGGGAATCTCTACTTTTATTCTAGTGTAGGATTTGTGTTCTTTGCCTACTACTGCTTACAGAAAACTTAAAAATGATCAAATATCATATTTATCAAAGATACATTTGTTAGACTGTTACTGTAAAAATCACATTTTATTATTAACCTTACCAGACATACCAGTCCCTATCAATAGGTTTGAGAAATGCCAAGCACATAACCATTAGAGCTGATATTATTAAAAATTATGGAACAGCTTTTGACCAATCATAATTGGGAATCCATCTTCCAAGTGACAAAAACCTAATTTTTTTTATTTTTATAAAGTGGTAAAAATTTTAGTTGTAAGATTTCTGTACCATGTTCTTGATCTGTCCAGCCACAGGTGGGTTGTTCCATGTTTGCCCCCCTTCGGACCTTACCCAGCCAATGTCTTGCCCCTCTGAAGATCCCTGAACAGTGCTACTACAGACCTTCATGGTCCATGCTTCCGAAAATGGAGCCCTACTGCCTTCCAAACCAGACTCCTTTCGTACGAGATGGATATGTGTAAGTTTGATTGGTTGACATACATTTTTTCAAAACGTAGATGGTTCTTTGTATCAGATCTGTAATAACATCTCTCTTTCCTTTCTCTACAGTAATATTCCCAGCATTGGTGCTCTGCAGGACCAAGACTACGCCCAGATGAGCACTGGTACCGCTTCTGTTGGCACAGCGGGTGGAGTCTTGCCTTCACCAGCGACACCACGTTTCTCTGTCCCCACCCCACGCACTCCGCGCACCCCACGTGGTGTAGGCACTGCCAGTGGGCAGGGCTCGATAAAACAGGATGGTACAGAGTTGAGCTCGCCCATTTCCACACCCTCCACTGGCCTACCCCTGAGTTCGGTGGAGCCTCTGGCATCGGGGCCAGTTTTGCCTGAGGCGCACAGCCTTTACGTCATCCTCCTCCTCTCTGATTCTGTCCTGGATGTGTTTAAGGATCGAAGCTTTGACAGTTGCTGCATCTGTGCTTGCAATATGAACGTGAAAGGTGCTGATGTGGGTATTTATATCCCTGACTCCACCCGTGAAGATCAGTATCGTTGTATGTGTGGTTTCAGCGCCATCGCTAACCGGCGTCTGGCGCATGGTGCTGGACTCTTCCTGGAGGATGAGTTGGACATCTTTGGACGCGGCTCGGAGGCCGGACGGGCAGCTGAGAGAAGGCTGGCACTGGGCAGACGGGACACGCCTACTGGTGGGAAGCGGGCTCAAGAGCAAACACCAATGGAGGTGTTAGAACTGATTCAGGAGCAGTGTTCGCAGCCTATTTTGTCAGTGGCATCACTGCATAGTCCTGCTGCTTGTTCTTGCCGTAGCAGGCAGAGGGCACTGTTGCAGAGCTGGGTGGCTGATCGGCTGTGGGCAGACAGTAGCGATGCATGTGTGGAGTGTTACAACGCTCTTGTGCAGGGGTTGCAGTATGTCGACAATGCAGCTGGTGGGAAAGTGGAGCAGGCATTAGTGAGGAGCAGCGCCCTTCATTCCTGGCCTCACACTAATGGTAAATACACCAATCGACAATATAGAGAGAAAAATAGCAGTTTCATTCCAACAAAATGGAACAATGTTTCATCTCACACCACAGAGGTGTTCCCGGGATTGCTTCTTTGCCAGGTCGAAATTAAAACTAGTTACTGCCCTGTTCATAGATAGCATTATCACTTCTACACTATGTATGTGTATTGCATAAAGTAAAGAATATTTGGCTTTATTTATTTACTAGCTTCTTTAATTTTTTTTTTTGCAATATACAGGTACTTCAGGCACTGATAATTCAAATTGCTTGGCGGAATACCAAATAACTTCCTGATCATTAAGTATGAAACAAGGATGAGTCAAAAATTATGCGCATTCTGCCTGTAGAATTTATTTTAATTCATTTTTATAAAACATAAATACATATTTTTACCAACATAATCTCCTTGCTTTCGAATACACTTTGTCCATCTGTCAACAAGCTTTCATATTTCCTCATTTAAAAAAATTTAATGTAATGTAAAGGCTGCAATCGGTGTGTGTGTTAGGGGCCTGGCAGAGGCGGATTCCAGCTGATGGCTGACTTTTTTCTCTTTAAGTAACGTTCAGCTTCCTTTGAGTATCGGTCCAAATTTGTTTAATTGCAGATATCCAACCACTTCTGTTTATGCTCTTCTGGTCGGCACCAGGTATACCCTCAGACCACCTTCTTTTGTACAAATCACAAGACAAAAGAAGTTTTAATATAACCAGAGTGCAGATAATTTTTGACTCACCTTCGTACATTGTCATTGCAATGCTGTGATGCAGTTTTTTTTCACTTGGTAAATGATCATATAATGTGTGTGCTTCCACAGTGTTGGATATCAGCATGCTATCCTCTCAGGATGTAGTACGCATGCTGCTGTCCCTGCAACCCTTCCTCCAAGATGCCATTCAGAAGAAGCGAACTGGCCGGACCTGGGAAAACATCCAGCATGTTCAGGGCCCACTCACATGGCAGCAGTTCCACAAAATGGCTGGACGAGGTTCTTACGGTGAGTCTGACATGTTCATCTGTATATGCAAAAAGTATATCTGTTGTTTCAAAGTGACTTTTAGCTTTGCTTCAGTGATCTTGGATAAAATTTGTAATTTTTTTGTAAATCTGTGCTTGGACCCCTAGGTTCTGAAGAATCACCAGAACCGCTCCCCATTCCCACATTGCTGTTGGGGTATGACCGAGACTTCCTGGCCCTGTCCCCTCTGGCTCTGCCCTTTTGGGAGAAATTACTTCTGGAACCCTATGGGGGTCAGAGAGATGTTGCTTTCCTAGTTCTCTGCCCTGATAATGATATCCTGCTTGCTGGAGCCAGAACATTTTTTCAGGAGCTTAGTGCTGTGTATGAGGTATTATAGTCATGGTATATTTAGACAAATCTTGTCATATGGTGTGTTGCACCAACACACTTTGCCAACTTTTCCAATTTTTTCTTCTGATTGTATTTTAGTCGTGTCGGTTGGGGAAGCACCATCCACTGGCCCGGGTGTCCAGAGATGGTGTAGTACCAGTGGGGCAGATGGAATCTGAGAAGCTGGAGGAGAATGGAAGAGAAGTAGATGAATGGATGACTGGCCCATGGGCAGGTCAATATCGAGAGGATCAACTAAACAAACTCAAGCTCTATGCCCAAACGTGCAAGCAGAAATTAGGTAAGTCAACCTCAGTAACTTGTTTTTTAAGCCATGTTGAAAAAAGTGGAAGTGAAGCGATGCCTTCATTTGTCATATCTAAAAATTATTATAGTTTTTAAATATTCCGGCTTATTTGAAAGATGAAGTCAGAGCATACTGTGTTATAGCACCCCTGAGTTAAAGCGATTGTTCAAGAGTGGCAGCTTGGCAGAACCCCCCACCAACTGATCAGTAACTCACAGCCTTAACCATCGCGCCACCACTACCCTGCATTTTTTATTTTCAGTTGGAATGACTGGTAATTTTGAGTGGCCTCGGGCCTTGATTTGCTACTACAAGATATCTAAAAAATTATGGATGCCATGAAAAAGGAAAGGGTTCACCCTATCACTGTGAAATTGGCTGTTTTAAAAGAAGTACCTCTTAGCCTTTACCCTCTCCATTTGGTAGATGTTAAACGATAGCGGAGAGTGGGTGGGAGTTGGAAAGTTATAATATCCTTAAAAAGCTGTTGATCTTTAGCTTATTTAAAAAGCCAGGTGTGGTGGTTAATCCAACTTGTCTTTTAATTTTCCAGCCCCACAGCTCTCAGATCTGTCATTAGACAGCAGTCTTCTTCAGCCCCCAAAGCCTCAGCCTAGCCTTGCTCCTGTTCCTTCCGCCCAGCCAAACCCTGGCTCTGGAGCCCCTGAAGGAGAAACATCAACATCATCAGCAGCAGCAGCAACAACAGCAGCAGCAGGAGTCTCTGGATCAGGAAACACTCCCACGCCAACGAGTACCAGCACAGGCCAGGCCAACACTGAAGGTGCAGATACACAAAGCGTCCCTAACACAACGCCAAACCAGCAGAGCCATCCGACAGAGAGTGCTGAGAGGTGAGGATTCATACTTTATATCTCCATTGCAATTAACTATTCAAACAAATGAAAGTAACCTATCATATTTACAAGGTGACCTCTGCTCTTCTCATTATGTCTATCCAAGGTGTATATTATAAGATTATTTATGCATGAACTAATGTATAAATAATGTATCTATGTATAAACAGAGGCATTTGAATGTTTCCCTAACAGCTTGGCAGAGCGAGAGCGAATCGGCATTCCGACGGCAGCACAGTCTGCGGATAGCCACGCCTACCCCCCATCCGTAGTGCTGTACCTGGTTGACCCCTTTTTATGCTCAGGCTCAGGGGTGGGGTCAGGGGAGGAAGAGGAGGCCGAAGAGGTGGAGTCACGGAGCATGTGGTTGCTGGCACTTCTGCGTTGCTACACTGATATGCTGAGCACACTGCCTGAGAACATACAGCCAGCGCTGGTGCTGCAGGTCAGGAAACAATGAGGGGTTACGTGATATGTTTTGATATTCTGCACACTACATTGTTATCATGGGCTGGCACAGTATTAAGCTACAGTATATTTTGATATCTAGATTGGTACATTTATAATGCTGAGAATCTTTTGAATGATCGTGTGACACATAATAGTGCTCAAGTATGTCCCATGTCGTACTATTTAATGTCAGCATGTACTACACTGAGTATAATTAAGCAAGCAATATCACTTTGTAGGTAGTACACTAGCACCGTTTGCATTAAGCTGGTAATGGACAGTTATTGACTGAGAATTAGTGTGAATGATGGAAGTGAAAGTAGCTACATCCTTACTGGTAATATGTAGCCAAAATGTGAGGAAAATTAACCATGTAGGTGGTGTACAGACCTGAGAAATTTTATTTTATATTTCCACTTTTAGAATATTAGCTAACTTCTGGATTCCAGGGTTCAATCCCAAATAGCGTTAAATGGAAAGCTAGTGTTCTAAGTAAGGTATTAGTTAGAATCTTGTGTTGACCAGGGGTTGGGAAGAATAGGATTTGGGATTCAGACCTTGTATTAGAAGTTAGTTACTATAGCTTTGTAGCCCATGTGAGTCATTAACAAAACAAATGGTACAGACGGTTCAGAGGCAATTCTGAACAACTTAAAAGCAATTACTAAGGAGACAAAGTGTTATTTAATAAGATGACATATCAGATTTCTTTCCTTGATGGAAGTGCTTCCATGACTAGTTTTGAATGTGGACTTTGGCAGACATTTGCTCTCTCTTCTTTCCAGTACTGTAGATGGTACGAACCTACTTTCACCCATGCTGCAACCAACAGTTAGTGTAATTACCAATTGTTAGAACACATGAGACAGGGATTGATTCATATAGTTAAACATCCTAGTGCTGTTATGGTCAATATCACCACTCATGGAATGCCTCTGATCATTGGTTGGAACAACAGTTGTATAATGGTCGTTAATGGTTCGCAGCTAAAACTAAGGTAAAGTTTTTTTTGTTTTGTTTTTTATCATCAAATTTGCTGGATTTTAGGTGGTGCCATGTCAGTACCTATTACAGCCAGCCAGTGGTGAGAGTCCTCTGTACCTGCAGCATCTGCGGTCTCTGGCTTTCTCTGCCCACTCGCAGTGCAGACGCCGGCTTCCTACGCAGACGCACATCAAATCCCTTACAGGCTTTGGTCCAGCTGCGACCATCGGCTCTTTATTTAAGAGTGTTACGGTAAGGCGAAGACTGATGAATGTAAAAACACTTTCATTAACTTTTTTGTTCATTGAAGCCTTTAGAATCCTGCTTTAAGCGTATTCCTACAAAAAATGTTACTCGTTCTTTTAAACAAAATTGTGGTGACCCTTTGGCCGAGCACTACCTATCTTCTCAACTCCTCCTGATGAAGTAACTCAACTTAATTGTCTGTCTCCTTTTCAGAACCCCAGCTCTATGCAAGTGTACTCTCCTCCATTTGTCCTGGCCCCCCTACGCACTAAGCAACCAGAAGTAGGTGAGGAAGCTACCGCCCGCTACAATGTGCTCTTTGTCGGGTACTGCCTGTCCCATGACCAGCGCTGGATCCTTGTTTCTTGCACCGATCAGCAAGGGGAGCTCCTAGAGACCTGCATTATTAACATTGATGTCCCTAACAGGTCAGACCTTCTGCAAACCACATTAGTTTATGACGATTATTGTAGATCATGAGTATTAACACAATGTTTTTGGCATGCAGGTCTCGTCGCCCCAAGTTTTCCCCACGCAAAATAGGCCTGCAGAAGCTGTGGGAGTGGTGCATTGGTATCATCCAAATGACAGCAATTCCTTGGAGGATTGTGATCGGACGCTTGGGGCGGTTAGGTCACGGCGAGCTGAAAGGTTTGCTCTTAGATTCAGCCACTGTTCGTTTCTTCTCTATGACCTACTTTTGGTTAAAGTTATGGTATTCCTCAATTACTGGCTATTGGTCCCAATATTTTTATTCTGGCTCAGTTACATTAGTCCCCTAGTTGTTCAAGTTTCAGTAACATCATGATTTTGTCTCTCACTAGTAATGGTTCTTTAAAATAGACTCACCTTTACAGTATTTTGGTTTCAATGTTCTGAAAGTCCATTTCATAGTGTTCCTAAGTAATCTCAGAGTCAAATGCCAATATTAACATCTAGCTAATATTTCAGAGTAGACTGTTAGTGATTAACCTTGAGCTCTGTCTCTCATGCCAGACTGGAGTCTGTTGCTGGGTGAACACTCTCTGCACTCGATTAGCAGACAGCTGCGTGATGCGTGCCGCATGTGTGGCATTTCCGCCGCCGATTCGCCATCTATCCTCAGTGCCTGCCTGGTTTCCATGGAGCCCCAAGGGTCCTTTGTGGTTATGCCAGGTAAAACTGCTACATTTGAAGACTGGATGATGAACAGCCCGACTATTAAATGCAAATCTTCTTCAATACTTATCTGGCAATAAAGAAAGTTTATTCTTGTGTGTTTACAGATGCTGTGACCATGGGTTCGGTGTTTGGCCGCAGCACAGCTCTCAACTTGCAGACGTCTCAGCTCAACACCCCACAGGATGCTTCCTGCACACACATCCTGGTCTTTCCAACTTCCTCTACAACGCAAGTGGCCCCAAGTTCCTATCCTACTGAGGACAACCCAGGTACACAACACCTGTATTTGAAATCATTACAGACAGTAACACAGTGTTATTTTCTGTAAAACCTTCACACTGTAATGCAAGCAGCAGAAGAAGCTGTGCACCTACAGACTGACTCACAACTCTTTTTTTTTTTTTTTGCTAACCCTTTTAGATGATATATTCGGCCTGCCGTTCACGGACGACCTGGAGAAAGATATTGAGCATGATATGATGCTGATCACCGGAAACCTTCACGCTTCCCCTAACACCTCGCCTGTGCCTTCCCCTGGCTCCCCCTCTGGTCTGGGGGTGGGCGCCCACTTCCCTCACACTCGGGTTAGCATCTGTTTCTATGCGACACATGTTAACACTTCACACCTGAGTTAAACCATAATGCTGTCGAAACATTGTGGGAGATGTGGAATAGTTTTCTGTAACATCTAATTCTATAGAAATCTAAAGGTTTGCATTAACAAACTCACTTCAATACATTATTTATCCCAGGGAGATATAATATTTAACAGTCATAGGAAAAGTCTCCAGTGTATCCGGGTAACAGTCCGACTTGTGGGAATCTTCAAGCAATAGTGATGGCACATGATGAGGCACAGGAAGCAATCCAACAAGCCAGTGTAACTACTACACTTAATACACTTAAAATATGCTATCCGCCCACTTAGCTCGCAACAGCCATGATTGGCAAAGCCATTGGTTATTTTTATTCCTATAGTCCCAGCCATCGGGATTAAACTTTCCAATCTTCAGATGGTGGAGCAAATGCTTTTCTGCCACTCCGTAAACACATTTACTATGTTTTTTGAAGCTCCAGATTGCCCCTAGTGGACAAAAAGTGACATGCCTTTAAACCGTAGCAGGATCCTTGTGATTTTGCCCAACTATTTATATGTACTTGCTGTTTGTGTGTTTAGTTAGGCTAACAGTGTGACCATGTAATGTTTTGTGTACAGAGTCAGGGTGAGCGGTTGCTGTCCCGCGAGGCTCCTGAAGAGCTGAAGCAGCAGCCTCTGGCTTTAGGCTATTATGTCTCCACCGCTCAGGCAGAAGGACTGCCTCACTGGTTCTGGGCTTCATGTCCTCAAGCGCAGAATCAATGTCCACTCTTTCTGAAGGTATGAATCAAGTTAACGCCATCGAAATGTTCTTAATAATCTGTATAGGGACGAAGTTTAGTATGATGTAACAAAAAGAGATGTCAAAAAATTCAAGAGCCTAAACACACACGAGTCAGATTTGGGTGTTTTTTATGTGAATTAAAAAGAAGATGATCATTAGTTTGTGTTTATTTTTTGAAGGCCTCTCTACACCACCACATCTCCATAGCTCAGACAGACGAGCTCGTCTCCAGCAAGACATCCCAGAGGAACCCACATCCACTGGACTCCAAAACCACTTCAGATGTGCTCAGGTCAACATGAAATTGAAACACAGTCTCTCATGTGCCTGATTAACTTTCGTTCTGTTCATTAGTTAATAATGGCTGTCCCATTAACCTGTCAACTCATTAATCAATGCAACTAATGCTCCAGCAGATCATGTGCAATTTAGAGACAGGGACCAAGATCAGATTTTTCTTTAACACCACAATGTGTCATGTTTATGTCTTGTCTAGGAATTTAAAAGAAATTGTTAAGGTTATGCCCGTTAAATTTATGTCAGTATTTATGTGGGTAAAAGTTCATTTATTGAGAGTTATGCATATGTTAAAGTTGATTTTCTGGACTCTTACTAATGATTATGCGAATCACATGAGTGTTGTTCAAGCCTTGAAGGTTTTTCTTGAATAGAAACATCTGGTGTGTAGACCACTGTGTTTAAACACAAGCACTTATCTTTAAGCCAAATATTATTTTGAGAAACATACAATGCAACTACAGAAAGAAATCTTTTTCCCCCTTGCTGATCCAGTGATATATACACCGATCAGCTATAACATTAACACCACAAATAATTAACACATTAACATTGATTACCAATTATACACCAGTAAACTTGTGACAGGATCATGGGTTGGTGGCACCAGAACACAGACAAAGATCCCTAGCCAGCAGATCCTTGGACAAACAAGTCCAATCCACCAATGCCCCTCAAGGCAACCCATGGCACCCAAAGAATTCGCTGTCAACATCCTGAGCCATGCCCAGAGGGGCCAGAGTCACCTTGATGGGAGATAAGGAACCGACACAATACTGTGCATATTGTTTTGTGTTTTATTGCTATGGATGATCGGTATAAATTAAATGGTGACCATGACTGTAACTTTGAATATATATGCTACAATGTCATACAGACCTGAACCCATTTTCTTTGAACAGATCATTGTAATTGTATAATTATTTTTCATATTCATCCAAAACTGATCCTTCAACATGATTAAAAGGCATTTTTAAGCTGTAAAAGCACTAATGGATTTAATGGACACCTGTTTTACAGGTTTGTGCTGGAGCAGTACAACGCCCTCTCCTGGTTAACCTGCAGCCCGGCCACCCAAGACCGCCGCTCCTGCCTTCCTGTGCACTTAGTCATCCTCACACAGATGTATAACGCCATCCTTAACATCTTATAGGACTAAATGAGTGAGGCGGGCATTTTGGAAGCAGCCGCATGCCACAGAAATGGGTGATTGGGACCATTTGTTCTGAAATGTAGCCACCATTTGGGGTTGAGGTTGAACGGGAAACTCTTTGCTCTAGCACTGCCTTTCTTTACGGGCCGGATTTCTGGATTTCTGGGCTTTTCGACTTTGATCCAACGAAGGCAGCTTGTGCTCTATCCATAGAGGCCAGTCATCATTTTTTTTGGGTGAAAGCATGCAACCATCTAAGAAATAAGCATAGTACAATCACTACCCTTTAACTCTCAGCCGCGGATGGGACGATATGGTCCCGTCTGGAGGAAAGGGTTTTGAATCTTGCACTTTTTGAATAGAAAATTGAGCTTCAAATGGCAGCCATACTTTTTAAATATCTTTTTTTTTCACTGCAGCTTTCTTCCATGTAAGACCCAAGCAAAGTTGGCTAGCTGGATTAATTACTGAGTAATAACACTAGGATGGAAGCTAAGAACATCAGAGGACCTCTGGTTGCCATCATCTGTCTTATAACTTGCCCACATTGCTACGAAATGTGTGGATCGACTGGTAGACCTGATTTAAACGCTATGTTCACATTGCACAGTTTAGTTTTTTTTTTTTTTTTTTTGCGCTTATTGGATCTGTCTTGCTTAAAGGTACATATTTGCCCATATCTTCAGTTGGAAAAAATATTTCTTAATCTGACCACTCTCAATCATGTTAAATGATAAGATATTATAAGATACATATCCAATCTACAGTAGAAACACATATGAAAATATGACTTATTACTGGTTTGAAAAAGATTGTCCCACTGTATTCACACAAATTCATTGAAAAAAAGAAAAAGATTTGTGTCAGTTTTTGTCAATGTGAACGTAGCCTAAATTTCAGCCACAGCCATATCACCACAAGCCCTGAAGATTCACGGAACATCACACACTCATTTCCTCTACGGCCTAAACCAATATGCAAGATACTCTCCAACGCACTCCAAACAGCCCAGTGTAATCAGCCCGGAGGCTAATGGACCAGCAAGAGAAGCCCAGCTAAACCTTGTTTTTTTTTTTTTTTTTTTTAAAGAAAAAACATCTTTGTAATCTATTGTATAAAGCTCTTCTAAATCTCTCTCTCAATTTCTACTTAAAACTGAACTCTTGAGAGAGAGAGAGAGAACGCAACAAACTTCGTTAATTAATAACGGCACTTTCTTCCTCGCAACCCTCTTGTAGATAAACTCGCCAGCTAATATTTGACAATGAAATCTAAACCCTTGTTTATAGTGTAGACTTTGCAGAGAATTATTTTTATTATTGCAAGCAAAAAAAAAAAAAAAGATAATTTCTTTTTTTTTTTCCAAATTCAAATTGAGAGCATTGAGATGGTAATTTTAAAGACGATTGTACAACAAAATGTTAAAATGCCATATTTATATATTATATATCCCATTGTATACATTACATTTATATAAAATCTCTTTCTAGCTACCACAAAAGGGTAATATTGTGTAGGGATATACATTTTAAATGAAAAAAAAGGTCTTTCATGAGACAAAATAGTATAAAGCGTTTATGAAATGAATGCATTAAGTTGCCTATTTTTTAATTTACACTCGTCTTTTTTGCTTTTTAATTTAACGCGTTAAGTTAATAGCTAAACAATGCAGAAATGATATATTTATGAAGTGTTTTCTATCACTGCAAAATGAACTTGAACTAGGCAATAGATTGAATTCAGTGTATATGAACATGAAACTTATTGTACATTTGAACTAATATGCATTATTTGTAAGGCAGTCTTTAAAGATGTCAAATTCAACCGTCAGAAAAAGGCCTGTTTCTTATTCATGGTCAAAAATGTTGCCCTGTAATTTGTATACTTCCTTGCATGTTTGTATATACACTTTTCAGCAGTGCTTTTTTTTTTTCATATTTTTTGAAGCTGTACATTTCATGGCATTATTGAATTATTTTATTCTACATGACTCCTATGAAGTTTTTGTTTTGTTTAGTTTTGATTTGATTTTTTTTTAAAGATATAATTAAACAGTATACCCACCTCATTCAAATACAGCCAAGGGTGCATTGCCAAGACTTATGTATACTAAGGACAAATACTTTGGGGGCAGGTTTGTTACACCTACCATCATTTTGAATATTCAGCAGATCTGTCTCTGGGATAAAAAAAAAGGATCTGTAACTTTTACACTTTTTTTAAAGTAAATTATTCAAATCCTAAAGGCTTATGTTTGTTTTCTGTTGTTATAAAACTTAACACACACATTTTTCCATGTCAATTAAACACATTGAGTTTGAGGCGGAACACATACAATCCTGGTTAAATTATGCAACTGAAAGTTGAAACGAAAAAATATTGCATGATAAACATGCAGCCTGATCTCAGCTTCCTGTATATCACAATGTGTGCCTACAACATAATATATTCAAATAGGCTAGCAATAAAAGACATAATACTCACAATATAATATTCTGATACAACATACAGTAGGAAGCAGGCTGGCTTAGTGGTTAGCAGCTTCGGCTCACGGCTCCAGTGTCCGGGTTGTTTGCATGGTTCTCCCTGTGCTCCGTGGGTTTCCTCCGGGTACTCTGGTTTCCTCCCACAGTGCAAAGACATGCAGATTAGGCTCATGGGCGTTCCCAAATTGCCTGTAATGTAAATGAGTGCGTGTGTGTGTGTGTGTGTGTGTGTGCCCTGTGATGGAATGACGCTAACTTGTGCCGTGAGTCTCCTGGAATAGGTTCCAGGCCACCTGTGACCCTGTACACAGAGTAAAGTGATATACTGTAGATGATGAGTGAGTGATCAAACATAAATGTTAAGATTGATTTTTTAAAGAAAACTTTAGTAGTTGTGCTGCTAAATATAAAATGTGAATTTTTCTTATATGACTGAAAATGAGAATTTGTCTGGTATCTTATTAATAACCTACCCCATGTAATAACCTCTCCATCACTCCCAGTCTAGACATTATTTAACTATTTTAAATACACTGAAAAGGTCAGGTCCTACACCAATCCTAGCTAGCCATTTGCCTGAAAATATTCCCAGGTGAAGGTGAAGTAGCATCTTAGGTAATGTTAGACCAGTGTTTCTCAATTGATGTCATATCCTATAAAAAGTTTTACCATGATATATTGTATGTACCATTGTATGCAGTACCAAAGTATTTTTGACAGTACCATATCGACGTCGAGCTGGCAACCAGTCCACTTAAGGACCTCCATGGAAATGACGGATATATCTCCAGGGTGGAAGTATCTGGACCTAACAGAACACATATTCTCCAGCATGCTCAGTAAAACCTAACAGCTGTTTTATTTACAGTACTGTGCAAAAGTCTTGGGAACATCCAAACAAAAGCCATATGCAATGATTTTTTTGAAAACTTTTCTACATTAAAAGAAACTTCTATAAAAAGCACTAAGTAATAACATAAACAATAAACGGTCAATATTTGGTGTGGAAACTCTTTGCTTGAACATAAGCGGCCGTGTTCGATACAGATGTGCGCAGTATTCTAAGTAAAACAGCTGTTAGGGTTTATCATATTCTGGAGAATATGAGTTCTTTTGGGAACTTCGTCACACTCGCTCCTTTCTATTTTCATGCAAAACCCAGTAGTCTACATTATTGTCTGAAAACTGGTCTGTCATGTAATATGTCACTTTCTTTACAGAAAAAAATCGGTACATGGACTATAGTATGGTACATGCTTCTAACATATGGTTTATGTAGTACAGTACAGTACAGTACAATTGTACTGTTTGTGTGTAAAATTTAATATTATTCAATACCACAGTGTATGTTAAAACTTTAATAATATGGTCTTGGTGTACTATACCACACCAGTAGTAGAGTATGTACTAACATATCTATCATGGTACAGTATGTGCAAATATAGTATATGGCGGCACGGTTGCTTAGTTGTTAGCACTACTGCCATGCACCTCCAGGTCCTGGGATTGATCTCTGGTATGTGCGCATGGAGTTTTCATGTTCTCTTCATGCTTGGTGGGTTTCCTCCAGGTATTCCGTTTTTTTCCCTCCCGCAGTCCAAAGACATGCAGATTAGGCGTAACGACGGATGTACAAAATGGGAATAAATACAATTGGCCTACACGGTGCCTGCTTGGGCTACAAATGGATATTAGACCATTTTAGAAACATGCTGAACTTTAGTATCTACTGTAGCACCCAATACGTACCAAGGCAAGGTACATTATGTACCAGAGTATTATGTTACACACCATTATACTGTGCCCACGGAAGTGCCGTAGTAACTAATGTGGAAACATATAAAGTCCTATTGTGTACATTTAAAATTTACACCACATTAACACTATGGTATATTGTATTAGGGTATGTACTGTTGTTTGGCATAGAAAATTATAATAGTTACCATAGTTACCAATATTTCTTATGGGTTAACCACACCAAATTGAATAGAATTTTGTTTTAGGGAGGACATATGCATAAGCTGCATCAATAATAATTAGAAAAATGTCTTCCTTATACAGTGCTTCCTGTGTCTGACCTGCCTCGTAATTACAGACCATGAGTCTCTTGAACCCAGCAGATCCTCTGTCTAAACTTGTCCTCGTCAACCCCATGCCACCTTAAAACAACAGACTAATTTTTTTTTTCAGCTAGTCTGGCCAGAAGCACTGTTTTTATTTAACACACTCTGAGGTGTGCAGGAACCTCACCAGATGACTCATATTGAGGACCAAAACAAGCAGAGAAGGTCCATTTTGAAGATCAGGGTCAAGTGAAAAGGGGACCCACTTAAGTACAACCCTGGCAATTCAATAACTCTGGGCCTTGGTGCTAGCACTCGAGGACAAATTAATCAACAGATTGAACATAACAATAAGAACGGCTTGCCGAGCACCCGGTGCAGTGGTCATTGAAGAGAGGGCTCTAAAGAGTCACTCTTGGGTTCAGGCGCCGGTCTAATGGCAGTCTATGGAGTGGTAGTAAGGGCTAATTGTGTCGTGCATTACTCACAGATGGCCTATTAAGCCTTACTGGCCCACTTTATCTACCAAATGGCCTCTAAAATGGACAAAGGAATTCAGAGTGCACCTTGTCAATGAATCTATATAACCTTTTAAATGCCATTCCAAATGCATATCAGCTTATATGTAAAGTCCAGGCTTGACCAAAGTATAGTATCATTACCATAGTTCAATTTGGTGTGTCGGAAATAGTCATTTAATTTTGAATACTGGTTCTTTCCACTAACCGTGTATAATCTATTAAATATTCTAAGGAGTGAATATTGTAGTAAATAAAAGCATTGCATCGATAATGCAGGCGCAGAAGGCAATGACAAAACTACTGCCGCTACTCTTAAGTCGTTAAATATCGACATAAAGGATGAGCAAGTTGATGATGCAGAAATATTGCACAAAAAGTCACTTTTTTGTCATATTATGAATATCAGGACATTTCGTATTTCTTTTAAATAACTGAAACCCAGAAAAAAGCAGCTGATTTAATTCAAATGAATGATGTTTACATTTATTTGTAAAACACAGATTCTTCAAAGCTTTATTTCCTTTCAAGTGTATTTTATTTGTAAATAAAAATCTCTTTACATTTTAAAAAGTTTAAATACATTTGCAAAGATTTGAAAGCTCCAATGGTGGGACACCAAAGGGTCCTTGTAAGGAACACTTACACTTAAGAAGATTCCTTTCATGCAATGAATTCTTACTGTAAATAAGTATCAAAGTTCCTAAAATGTTTCTTTGCCTAAAAGAATTACAACAGAACCACAGGACTGAAGCAGCATTGTCGTATGGTGGCAGTCATGGCTATAATGCATGGTGGGTGGTAAGTGTGCTCGAGTGTGTGGGTGTGTGTGTGTGAGTGTGGCTATAGCTTTGTAAGGGTCAAGCAGTGCGGTAGGTCAGCTTTATTTCTAGCTGAACTGTTCTGGGTTTATTAGGTGATAAGTGCAAACACAGGCCCACAGGCTTTACATACTCGCATGCAAACACCATAGAAAGTGATCGGCTCGAACCGTCACCAGTTGGGTTACTTAA